>CM070787.1:19002554-20202554 GCA_036346955.1 Dipus sagitta | reverse complement strand
CCAGTCTAAATCTGCAGGATTATTAGCCAAAGGCATGAGCTGTGGTCAGTACATATGGATACAAACACACACGAAGTAAATAGAACTTGGCCTTCTTAACCAGCATAGCTACTTGGGTGAGCAGAGGGGAGACTGTAGATATTAGACTGACTAGTGTTAAGCATGGGTTCCTGATCCTCTGACTAGGCCTGAGCCCATCCACTGCCACTGCTTGTTCAGCAAAAGTCGAGTCTGGGCTCAGGGACAAGCATAGCATGCTGACTGACTCTGATCAAAGAAGCAAAGGTCCACAAAGACCCATGCAGGCCAGACACTCTGGCTCCAACTTGTCACATCAGCCTCCCTTTCTCAAGGAGCCCATGTATCATTGGAATTATTTGCAAAATTTTGTGAGTTGGTACATTTTTTTGGAGACAGAGTGTATTACTTTTGTTAGGTCCTCAAAGCTTTCTATATCCCCTTATTGCAGCCAAAAAGAACAACAAAAAAAGCAAGCCCAAGGAGAAACATTTTGTCATTTCACATGCCCTTTCACCAGGCTTCTCTACTAATCCCTTTTCCAGTGTCTACATGGCAGAGACCAACCTGCTTCTTACCTTTCTGCTCTGTGATTAGGTGCTGTACAATGACGTCAGTCATGCTATCTCTGTAGGCATACCGGTCCTTGTAAAGCCCATGTACTGTACTGAAGATAAGCTGGTAGAAGGAAATAGTGCCATCCTGACAGCCCACCACCTGCAGGGAAAAGCCAATCCCTTGGTGGAAAAGTCGTTTCCCCTCCATGTGTCAGGAGCAAGCACCAAGGGTCCGACTGGCCGACCACAGCTAATGTTCAGGGTCTCCTCAAGTAATAGCTGGCAGAATGAACTTCCTCTACTTACCACGTAGTTGGAGTCAGGTTTCGCTTTACATGTCCACACCCAGGAATTCTGTTCCCCAACAGTCCCCAGCCGCACTCCATCCTTGGTGAAAAGGGATACTTGCTTGTCTGATCCCCCCACCAAAATGTACTCTCCTTTAGAAAAGTAGCTGATGCAGCAGGGGTCAAAGTTCAGAGGTCGATCCTTCCCAATCTGAGAAAAGAAAAACATATGCAACAGGATGGCCATTTCTGAATCTGCAAAAATCAGTAAGAGCTTCCCCATCAACCTTGGGGGGGGAGGTTATTGAGAAGGGAGGGAAATTTTGCTCCCAAGCAGGTTTTAGCTCCTCAGCAGACTAGGAGGCCAGACAGGGTATTTCTCCATACACCCGCACACAGCCTTTGCTATAATTCAATATGACCCTTTAGCTTCTCTTTGTTTATTTCTTGAGTTTATTCAGTTTCAAACACTAACTTTGGAGCTGAAGAGATGGCTCAGTAGTTAAGGTACTTGTCTGCAAAGCCTAAGGACCAGAGTGCAATTCCCCAGTACCCACATAAAGCCAGATGCACAAAGTGGCACGTGTCTGGAGTTCATTTGGTGTGGCTAGAGGCCCTGGTGTGGCCATTCTCTCTCCCACTCTCTCTCAAATAAATAAAATATTTTTAAAAGCCAGGCATGGTGACACTCGCCTTTAATCCCAGCACTCAGGAGGCAGAGGTAGGAGGATCGCCATGAGTTCAAGGCCACCCTGAGACTACATAATGAATTCCGGGTCAGCCTGGGCCAGAGTGATATCCTACTTCAAAAAAAAAAAAATATATATATATATGTGTATGTATATATATATATATATATATATATATATATATATATATGAGACCAACCTTTATCCTCTATTCACTTTATTACAGAAAATAACTCTAGAAACCTACTTGCTTATTTTGGGTTTTGTTTTTGTTTTTGTTTTTTGAGGTAGGGTCTTGCTCTAGTCCAGGCTGACCTGGAACTCATTATGCAGTCTCAGGATGGCCTTGAACTAACAGCAATCCTACCTCCCGAGTACTGGGATTAAAGGCGTGTACCACCACACGCGGCCCAACTTTTTTTTTTTTTTCATTTGAGAGAGAAAGAGAGAGAGAGAAACAGAGAGAGAATGGATGTGCCAGGACCTCCAACCACTGGAAACAAACTCCAGACACATACGCCTTACGTGGGTCCTGGGGTATCAAACCTGAGTCCTTTGGCTTTGCAGGTAAGTGCCTTAACCACTAAGCCATTTCTCCAGCCCCCTCCCCTTTTTTTCGAGGTAGGGTCTTACTCTATCTCAGGCTGACCTGGAACTTACTCTGTAGTCCCAGGCTGGCCTTGAACTCACCATGATCCTCCCACCTCTGCCTCCCACGTACTGGGATTGAAGGTGTGTGCCACTGTGCCCAGCTACCTGTTTTTTTCTTCAGTTTTTAAGGTAAATTTATAAATATTTTCCTGTTTATAAATCTAGGAAAGTGAACAATCAGTTGACCTTGGCAGTTTAATGAATGTAATTTTGAACAGATAAAATCACTTAAATAGTCAAAGCCAATTTCAACTTAGTTAATTCCTTTCAACTAATTTAAACTACTATTATAAATTTAGTATGTTCACATTTCCTTCCCTTTTTAGGAATTTCAAAGCCTAACAACCAAAAGTTTCCCTAGTACTTTACAATGCTACTAAGTCTAATAGAAAACTACACCATATGAGTGGGGATGGGAAAGGAGAGGGTGCTAAGCTCTGTTGGCCAGGGCTCAGGAGTTCCCCTTGCAGGTAACAACCAACACCTCTGGGCCAAGCACAAAGAACCAAATAAAGACAGTGGTGGGAAACCAAAGCAAGCTGGAGCTGAGGATGGTGACAGACAGGAAGGGCAACATGTGAGCTTCTCTGGCTTTTTAATGCCTTTTTGCTAGAGCACAGGCCTTGTCAGCATCGTACTGGGTGGGCACAGAGTCTTGACAGGACCACAACAGCTGGAAAGTGAGGTGGGATATCCCAGAAAGGAAGAGGGGAGCCTACATTATGCACAGTGAACTCAGCTCACCATGGAAACCTTGAGCTACCCACATGTGAAGCCAAGGTGAAGCAGCTTTATCAAGGCCAGAGAAGAGCACCGAAAAGCCAGCTGCTGCTCTCCACTAAAAACATGGAGCAGAGCATAGGAAAGTCAACTTTCTGTTTATACATCCTTATTCATACACACATGCACACATACCTTCACAGAAAGAAGAAAAGGAATTTCTATAACGTATCATCTACAATGCCTAGAATACAATTCAAAATTCCAAAAAGCAGGAAAATATGAATAACATTGAGAGAAAAGAATTAACAAAGGCTAACCAAACAAAACTCAAATGTTAGAATTAGGTGAGATTTTTAAGACAGCTATAATAAATAAGATTATGGGTACAGAGGAAAATATGACACAAATAGAAAAAAAGGAAACACAATTGGAAATTCTAGAACTGAACAAAAGTAGTAACAAGAAAATTCACTGGCTTAAGCTTGAGAGAAGTATTAGAGACTAGAGAAAAGTCAACAAAGTAGCTAGAATCTGGCAGGTGTGGTCCTGCACACATTTAATCCCAGCACATGGGAGGCAGAGGTAGGAGGACTGCTATGAGTTCGAGGCCACTCTGAGACTACATAGTGAATTCCAGGTGAACCTAGGCTAGAGCAAGACCCTACCTCAAAAAAAAAAATGTAGCTAGATTTTTTAAAAAATATATATATATTTTTTGCTGGGGCATGGTGGCGCACGCCTTTAATCCCTGCACTTGGGATACAGAGGTAGGAAGATTGCCGTGAGTTTAAGGGCACCTTGAGGCTACATAGTGAATTCCGGATCAGCCTGGGCTAGAGTGAAACCCTACCTAAAAAAACAAAACAAAAAAATAACAATAAAAAAAATATATATATATATATTTACTTATTTAAGAGAGAGAGGGGGGGAGAATGGGTGCACCAGGGCCTCCAGTCCCTGCAAATGAACTCCCAAAGCATGCACCACCTTATGCATCTGGAGTGCATGGATCCTGGAGAACTGAACCTGCGTCCTTAAGGTTTGTTGGCAAGCACTTTAACCACTAAGCCATTTCTCCAGCCCATGTAGATAGAATTTGAAGGAAAGAATGCCCCAACCAAAAGACAAGGACTTGCAGTCTGGATTAAAAGGCAAGAAGGATCCTTCTGTTTGTTGCCTCCAAGAAACTCACCTCTTTGGATGTGAGGGCAATCTGGCTGTGACATCTATCACCCGATTGATTGCTAGGGTTGATTCGGCTGATCTGATTAGCTATGCGGGTGTCCTCTTCCTCCCTCACTGCTCCATGTGCACCCCTCCCTGCACGCTTGGTCGAAGAGGAAGACCTTCCCCGAATAGAGGAGGATCAGTCTTCGAGTAGCTGTGCTCCCCTGCTAGAACCTCCAAACAATCTCTCAAGAAACTCACCTCTCCATAAAAGACAGATCCTACCTTAGGGTGAAAGCATGGAAAAAATGGTATGTCTAGCAAATGAGCCTAGGAAACAAGCAGGTGTTGCTATTCTAATATTTGACAGGACAGACTGCAACATTAGTTAGAAAAGATAAAGAAGGTGACCTTATATTGATTAAAGGAACAATCCAACAAGAGGACATTATAATTCTAAATATATATGCACTGAACATGGTTGCACCCAATTTCATTAAACAAACGCTACTATATATAAGGTAACAGAAAACCCCAGGCACAATTGTAGCAGGTGACTTCAATACCCGACTCTCACTAATTAACAGGTCATTCTGGCAAAAAATAAACCAAGACACACATCTGGATTAAATGATATCATAGAACAAATGTACCTTACAGACACCTACAGAACATTCCATCCAAATACTGCAGAATACATATTCTTTTCAGCAGTACTATGAACATTCTATAAAATAAACCATATTTTAGGATACAAAGCAAATCTTAACAAATACAGGGAAAATGAAATAATTGCTTGTACTCTATCTGATCAAAATGGGGTTAAACTATAAATCAATAGCAATAAAGACTACAGAACTCATGGGAACTACACAAGACACTACTGAATGATGAATGAATGGGTCATTGAAGAAATCAAGAAGGATATCAAAAATTTCATAGAATCAGCCAGGCGTGGTAACATACACCTTTAATCTAAGCATTCAGGAGGCAGAGGTAGGAGGATCTCCATGAGCTTGAGGCCACCCTGAGACTACATAGTGAATTCCAAGTCAGCCTGGACCAGAGAGATACCCTACCTCGAAAAACAAAACAAAACAAAAAAGACACACATAAAAGGGATACAAATTGGAAAGGAAGAGATCAAATTGACATTTGCAGGTGATAGGATTTTATATATAAAGGACCCTAAAGACTCCACCAGCAAACTGTTAAGAGCTGACAAACCCTTTTAGCAACAGCAGGAAACAAAATTAACACACAGAAATCATTAGCCTTCACGTAAGCACTTTTTTAAAATGTTCATACCCATATATTAATGCTACTCTCACTTTTAGTTAGAGAAGCTTCTCTTTTCAGAAGGCTGTAACCAGCCAGGCATGGTGGCACACGCCTTTAATCCCAGAATTTAGGAGGCTGAAGTAGGAGGATCACAGTGAGTTTGATGTCACCCTGAGACTACATAGTGAATCCCAGGTCAGCCTAGGCTACAGCGTGGTCCTAACTAAAAAAAAAAAAAAAAAACTGACTACTGCTCCCGCAACACACAAATTACAACTCCATGGTGAATACCTTTATTCCTACTTGAGGAGCATCTTCAATGGAATGCGAGTAGGGACGAGGGAAAAGAAGGTACCAACACATGATGTATCCATATGAAACAAACAAAAAAATAGGAGAAAAAAAAAAAAAAAGAAGGCTGTGATCAATAGGTTGACTCAAAAGGCACCATTAATGTTGAGAAGTGACAGAGGAGTGTTCAGCACTGAGTCATCTCTATAACACCTTCCAAGTCTCAGGGTCCACTGTGGAAGAGGTGGCAGAAAGAATGTAAGAGCCAAAGGAAGGGTAGGACTCCTTACAACACGCTCCTCCAGACATAAAATGGTCTGGATATCCATGACCTCGCAGTGCCTGGCACTACCTTCAGAAGAAGCTCATAATAGGAGGAAAGATGACAGCAAAATAAAGAGAGACTAATTGAGAAGGGGAGGTGATATGATGGAGGATGGATATATGGAGGGGAAAGTGGGGGAGGGGAGAGAAGTATCATGGTTTATTGCCTATAATTATGGAAGTTATTAATAAAAAAAGTTTTAATGGGCTGGAGGGATGGTTTAGCCATTAAGGCGTTTGCCTGCAAAGCCAAAGGACCCAGGTTCAATTCCCCAGGACAAATGCACAAGGTGGCACATGCGTCTGGAGTTTGTTTACAATGGCTAGAGGCCCTGGCGTGCCCATTCCGTCTCTCTTCCTCTTTCTGTCAAATAAATAAATAAATGACAATTTTTTAAAAAGTTTTAAAAATGTTTATCTTGTATTCTGGAACTCTGAGCTCATTAGTCTTAGGAGGTTTCTTTGGTAAGACCTTGATTTTTTTTTCTGCAATCATGTCATCTGAGAATATTGACAGTTATAATTCTTCCTTTCCAACCTGCCTATCTTTTTTCTATTCTTTTTTTAAAATCCTTTTATTTTTTGGCTGACCTGAAATTCACTATGTAGTCTCAGGGTGGCCTTAAACACAAGGTGATCCTCCTACCTCTGTTTTTGTGCTGGGATTAAAGGGCGTGGACCACCACACCCAGCATTCTTTTTTCTATTTGTCACTGGCTAGAAAATCTAGCACTTTGTTAATAAGAGTAGTAAAAATGGACATCCTTTAAACTTTACTTTCTGGCTTACATGGGATCTGGAGAGTCGAACATGAGTCTTTAGGCTCCTCAGGCATGTGCCTTAACCACTAAGTCATCTCTCCAGCCCAAATTTAAACTTCTGATTCTACTGTCTCCACCTCCCAAATGCTGTATTCACAGGTGTGGCCACCCTACCCAGTTCTATGTAGTACTGGGGGGAACCCAGGTCTTTCTGCATGCTAGGCAAAGTAGTCTACCAAGTGAGCTACAATCCCAGCCTCTGAATTACTACATTTTTAATTTCTAAAAGTTCTAAAGTGGATTGGTCATGGTGATTCATGCCTGTAATCCCAGCACTTGGAAGACTGAGGCAAGAGAATTGCCACAAATTCTCAGCAAGCCTAGATTACATTGAGTTACATGCCAGATAAGATTTTTTTTTTTAACTTTTTTGTGGTACTAGAGCTAGAATTCAGAACCATCCTAACATATACTAGGAAAGCTCTCTATCACTGAGCTATATGCACCCCAGCCTAAGAGCTAGAATTCAGAACCGCCCCAACATATACTAGGCAAGTTCTCTATCACTGAGCTATATGCACCCCAGCCTAACAGCAGAGTTAAAGACAAACCAGTCTGGGTTTTGATCCCAGGTTCCACAATTTTCCAGCCATGTGGGACCACGTGGGGCTATGTGGGACTACTCATTTCTTAAAGTACAGAAGTAAACTTCTGTTTTACAGAGCTGATAGGAACTTTATGGTTGAAGGCATGCAAAGCATTAAGCCTTGAGCCTACCATCTGGTATCACAGCAAATCAGTAGGCAGACACTTAACAATAATCATGTGCAATTACTAATAACACAACCTCAGAAATACATTAGTGAAATATATCAAAGCTGGCATGAGTGTGATTGAGTTTGTACAGTTCTACATACCTGTTTCCCACTCAGTTGGTAGAAGGAAAGTTTCTGTCCCCAGTCAGCTACAGCCAGGATGTCATTATGTTCATCTCTAATCAACAGAAGACAAAAGAGGTTATAAGGGGGCACAGCCTGCTGATGAGTGAAGCTAAGGGTTTAACAAACAACAGGAAAAAGAAAGCCTGGCCAGGCTGTCAGGGAGCCAAGTGTTGCATAGCCTCCCAAGGACAACGGTTACACTCAGCCCAACTCATCAATCAGTTCGGTGGGCTGAAGCAGAGGTATGTTTGGCCTTCCTGGGATCTGCTATTGCACTGACACCTGTCCATGAGTGGCTGGAGCTGGGACTCTGCCACAGCTGCGGAAGGTAAACTTCTCATTTCAGAGATTCCTGGGATACAACTGGAAGGAAGAGCATGATTGCAGATCCAATAGCCCTCTTCTCAGGGGAGAAAGGTGAATATTGCTCAGAGTAAGAACGTGTGGACTGAGTTTTAACAGAGTGGAATCTCTTGCTCTCCCTGAAGAGGTAGAATGACACCTAATCCCAAGGTCTCTTGCAACTAGGGTTATTGCACAGGTGAAAGGGCATCTGACTAAATCTGACTTTAAAATGAGTACTGGGCTATCTCAAGGACAATAACTATAACTGAAACAAGGCCTGTGAGATCAGTGTCTTGAGATTAGGCTATAAGAATAGCACCTAGATGACGAGCGTGGTGGCACACGCCTTTAATCCCAGCACTCGGGAGGCAGAGGTAGGAGGATTGCCATGAGTTCGAGGCCACCCTGAGACTCCATAGTGAATTCCAGGTCAGCCTGGGCTACAGACCCTACCTCGAAAAACCAAAAAAAAAAAAAAAAAAGAATAGCACCTAGGAAAAAGCTCTTGGCTCTAATGAGCCAGCCACACAGAATTTAGATTGAGAAAGGCTTCCTAACCTTTGAGTATGGGTCTTGTTCTTCCAAGATGGCTACACCTTTACTAATTCTGGCTTCCCAGGGAAGAACCCAGGGGTTGACAGTCACCTGGCAGAACACTGGCCTTGCAGGCATACACTGTACAGCTTTATAAAACCCAGTCATGGTGGCAGAGAAGAAAATATCACAGGCACTAATTCAGAACTAAGGGAAAAATGGAAAGGTCAAGAGGGGTGCTGGCAGGAAGAGGCCTACAAATGAAGTGTAGACTGGCACTGAAGACCAAATATGAGCCAAGAGTGTAGTTGCCAGGGAGTGCTTCCCCTGGCTACTGGCTGGTCTCAGCCCATAGGAGCTAGATTTGTAGCTTTCAACCCAACCTGGTCCCAACTCAAGTAGTTGGACTCTACCAAAACAAACACCCATATTGAACAATAAAAGGGAAAAAGGCACTATCTAGTCTCAGGATGGCCTCAAACTCACAGCGATCCTCCTACCTCTGTCTCCCAAGTGCTGTGATTAAAGGCATGTGCCACCACACTTAGCTCCCTTCCTCCTTTTTTTCCCCCTTCCTCCTTTTTTGTCATCACTTCCCACCTCATCACTCTGGGATTCTTCCAAGAAACCTCAGGTGTCAGAGGTGTAGAGAGGAAGGTCCCTGGCTAGAATACCATTGCCCAATCAAAACATCCTGGCTGCACCAGATTTTCCCACTCTGCCACCAAGGTTTCTGAGAGAAGAGACTGCCCAGCAACTGGGAGGGGTCAGGGAACAAGCTAAGGGATTCCTCTCTACCATGTGTCCTAGGCAATGCAAGGTGAGGTACAGCATGAGAACAGAACAAGAAATGTATCCAGTAACAAAAAAGTGTTATGTGAATCATGAGGCATCTTTGCAAAAAGCCCTATGCAAACATTGAAAATCAAGCTTTTCAGTGAAGTTCTAATGTTATTGGAAAGGGCTCACTCTCTGAGGTTAACTTTAATAAGAGAAACAATGTATGATTAGATAATTACATACACTGAAAGATGGAGGGGAAGAACACTGGGATGCTAGTGGAGGTTTCTTTAAGGTTAGAGATTTACAGATATGTTGGGCCTTCTCTAGACTTTCCTTGTTTCTCCTTGCTTCTCAAAGAATCACTATCACCTGCACAGGGCTCTCAGGGTGAGCTCCCCTTTGTATGTGTGCGGGAGGGGAGTCACACCAACAATTCCCTGGCCCCTGCTCAGCTGTCCTTGGCCAAGGAGCTTCTCAACATTTGCCTTGGCAAATCTGCATGGGGCCTGGTCCTCCCAAGGAGGGTCCTCACTCCCTAGGACACACTCACGAGTTGTCGTCCCTGAGATTGTCGTCCTCTTCCTCTTGCTCTTCCTCCTCTGCCTCACTACCCTGACTACTGTACACTGTTGACTTCAGAGTGGAGGGGATTTCCTGCAAATATCTGTTGACAATGGCATCCTCAGCATCCTCGTTTTCTCTGTTCATCCAGATATTCTCCCATCGGCTGCAGACAGTAAGTGGTTGTTCACAATCACATTGCTTAGGACTAACTAAAGCTGTAATTTTAAAACGTGTCAAAGAGACCCTGTACCCTACCCGGAAGAGGATAGCTACCAGGTACACTGGGCATCCTGCTTCTCATGAATTAAAAATGGTAGCCTGTAGCCACAAAGTCATCTGTGGCCACAAAATCAAACAGCAGGAACTCTGGGGTACGCTAATGGCCTTTGATGGCATTAGATACACATGGTACAACCTCCGTTGGACAGAATTATTCAGGAAGAAGTACAATAATCTGGTGTAGGAAAGGCAACAGAATTAAGCAGCCTCCTAAATCAAGCAGACATCCACCTGTAAAATGACATTGGTCTGATAAACAATTAAGTCCTTTAATTTACCTTCAGAGGACTCTGTAGGGATACTGATGGTTTAATAATATTATGGGATTATACAAAGAGCCTGCAAAGCCTTTTAGTCCATCCTCAAAGTCACATGGGTATAAAAGGAAAGTGGGTATAAGGTTGGATCAGGTAGACAGATGCTAAGTATCTGCATACCTCTAGGTTTCAGGGACATTTGTAGACTTAATTTTGACTTTTGGGCGAGGGCAACCAAGAAAAAGCACATGAAAAAGCTATTTATTAACAGGTAGGCAAATATTCTCCCCATACTTTACAGGAAAAACTGACAAAGGAAAAAGAAATATAGCTATCAGTTCATAAAGAAGTGGCCTTTTCATTTTACATGTATATATATATGCATACACACACACACACACACACACACACACACACTTTGGGTTAGCCTAGATAGCACATCTGCTTAGCTAAATCTTTGAGATTCATTCTAAAACTCAAGACAGGCTCTTTGAAATCTCCATTTAAAAAGAACAGATTCCAACAGACCAGTCGTGTGGGTTGAGAAGACTTTCACACTATGAAGATGTGAGGAAGAAAGTGAAATAACCCAGGAGGCTGAGAAAGTCCTTCTTCCTAATGGTGTTGGTCCCAGGAGGACAGCCATAGGGTACCTTGAAGGGTTCCAGGAAATGGTCCACACTGGGGAGAGAGAGCCCCCTGGCCGTTCGATCTTCACTTTCTCCTCACCATTTTTGTTCCGTATGCTGATGACCCCGTTGGACATACCCAGAGCCAGGTACTGACCATCATTTGTCCAGCTGCATACACAGCCAACAAAGGACATGGGAGAGAGAATGGAACACAAAGAAGGTAAGGCCAGTGAAAGCAATGCCCTGGTTTGAAGCACAATGCGAGAAGGCAGCAACAGAACAGCTACGGTTTCATCAACCCTGCTTATTTGTGACATAATATCAGACAGCCCAGCCTAGAATTCTACTTACTTCTGGAAGCAGCACTGAGACCTGCTCTCTGTGCTATCTCCATGATAGCTTATGCCTGCTTCCCTGGGCCAGCTTCACTTTCTGCTTTGCATTTCAATCCCATCCCAATTCAGGAGCTCCTTATGAAAAATCTGTGCCTTAGGGTTGTCCCAGCTCTAGAACACAACACTCAACCTGTAGTAGACACTCAACAGATGGTGCATCACAGGGTACCCTCAGGAGCTAAACAGTACCAGTTACAGAGTGCATCTGCATGCCAGGTGTGGTGCTGCAGGTTGGATGCTTGTTAGTTTGTGAGCATTTCACAGCAATCCTATCAGTTCAGTGTTTTTATCACCTTTTGTCCACAAAGAAACCTGAGGCTCCAGCTCAGATAGATCCAGTAACTTTCCAAGGTCACAGAGCCTGTCAATAATAAATCTTGATTCTGATCCAGATCTAGCATGAAAGCCAGCATTCTCCCCTGAAACAAGCTACATGGACAAGGTTGGCCTCACATTTCTAGAGCCTCTAGTCAATACAGCCATGCAGTGAGGAAGAATGCTGCCAGCTAACCTCTTGAAAGCAACTTGTGGATCTCCTTTGTTCCATGATTACATCATGAGCCTCTTCCATCAAAGAGACAAGAGGAAATATAGGAGTTCACACAACTAGCCAACACCAGACCTTCTCTACTATGAGAAGAGGCCTATGAGGGCATGTTTGGAGGCAGAAGGAACACAAAGTCCATCTTCAGAGCCTACTTACCTGCAGCAGGTGATCTTGCTGTTGGATTTGTGCTTGGAGACAGACTTCTGCTCAGGAGACCACAAACCTTCAGTACATGACAACAGAAAAGGCAGCTAGACTCACTCAGTCATCAAAAGGAAATCAGCTAGGAACTGGGGAAATTGCTTAGCGGTTACAGCATTAGCCTGTGAAGCCTAAGGACCTGGGTTTGATTCCCCAGGACCCATGTAAGCCAGATGCACAAGGGGGCACATGTGTCTGGAGTTCGTATGTAGTGCCTAGAGGCCCTGGCATACCCATTCTCTCTTTCTCTCTATCTGTCTCTTTCTCTCTTAGTGGATCTCCAAGGTCTTATGATGAGTGAAAAAAATTCAACCTTCAAAAGTACTATATAATTCCTTTTATATAACATACTGAGTGACAGAATTATAGGATAGTGAAGATTCATGGTTACTGGAATTGGGGATATCAGGTGACAAGGAAGGTGGGTGGGAAGTGAAATGGTTCTGTATTACAGTGGTGGTACGTTGCTACAGATGTGATAAACTGACAAGACTGCACACACACTGTCAGCTTCTTTCCTGGTTTTTCTATTGCATAATAGTTGCTCAAGATGCATCCACTGGTAGAAACTTAGTCAAGAATAAATACATAAGACTTTCTGTACTATCTTAACAACTTACTGGGGATCTATACTTTAAAACAGAAAAAAGGTAAATGGGGGCTGGAGAGATGGCTTAGCAGTTAAGGCGTTTGCCTACGAAGCCTAAGGACCCAGGTTCGATTCCCCAGTACCCATGTAAGCCAGATGCACAGGGTGGCGCATGCATCTAGAATTCATCTGCAGTGGCTGGAGGGCCTGGCATGCCCATTCTCTCTCTCTTCCTCTCTGTGTCTTTCTCTCTAACAAATTAAATAAATATTTTTTAAAAAACAAAGGTAGAGAGTAAATTTCTACCCAACTTCTCTGGAATTTTAAATTTCAAAGAAAGGACAGGTTAGCTTTTCTTACCTAGGACATGGCACCCAGAGAATAATATAGCATTTAAAGTAGCCTCGGTTACACAAAGTAAGTTGTTTCATGTCAGCCTGGCTACAGTCAGACCCTGCCAAAACAGGTAGGTAGGTAGGTAGGTGAGTGGGTGGGTGGGTGGGTAGATGGACGGATGGACAAATGATTGATTGATTGATTGATAGATAGATAGATAGATAGATAGATAGATATAGAAACAAACAAAGAAATAAAAAGAATGAGGCTTTCTAAGAGTCCACTTTTCTCTCCAGGTCTCTGCCATGACCCTCTCTGAGCTATCTGGTCAGTTTAGGCTTGCTCCCTCCAGCCCCCAGACATGGCTCAGCACAGCCCATGCAACAGACAACATAAGCAAGTTCTGTTCTGCCTGGGCAGTGAAGCATGATCACAAAGGGAAATATAATGCACTAATAAGTATATACAGCCAAGTACAGTGTCAATAAGCTGTTTTTCCCCTCCCCAGGCATTCCCAGTGCACACACATTATATGCACTCCACTGTGCCTTTCCCAGGCTTCAGCTACGGGGAACAGCTCTCTCCTAGCCTCCCTCAGTAGTATTTCCTATGGCAAGCTCTGCAGGCAACCACCTAGCCTGGATCTCAGCCCTGGTCCTCCACTTACCAGCTAAGTGGCCCCACTTCTGTTTTGTTAGGAGGGAGGGAATGAGCATAACACTTGACCTCACAGGTTTGGCACACAGCTATCCCTACCAGAGTGAGTGAGGGAAGGCTTCCAAGGGGCAGTAACAGCAAGGTAAGCTGTGCCCTCCTAGCTTTCCTACTATTTCCTCCTCTAGAGACCTTCTGTTCATTGGCCTCTGGTATCTTACATCACAACTCCCTATCATAGTTTCTATGTAATTTAAAGAATAACTTTCAGGCTGGGGAGATTGCTCAGAAGTTAAAGATACTTACTTACAAAGACTGACAGTCTGAGTTCAATTCCCTAGTACCAATATAAAGCCAGACATACAAAGTGGTGCATGCATCTAGAGTTCATTTGCAGCAATAGGAGGCTCTGGCATACAAGTACTCTTTCTCTCTAAATAAATAAATAAATAAAAATTTAAAAAGAATAACTGTCAATCTTTTCCTCAGCTTCCAGATGAGAAGTTACCTTCACTCTCTCGGGACAAACCACCAAGTCTGCATGGAATTCAGCAGTTTTGGATGAATCTCAGTTACTCCAGCATGAGACCCTGGGAATCATAACTTACCAAAGTCACTGGAGGAACAAGATGCTAGTTGGTGGTTAACAGGGTTGTAGGAGACACACTGTATGGAGTCATTGTGCCTGGAAAGTAGAGAACTGAAGGTTCACACAACAAACTACAAATGTTTCAGTGACTACAAATGAAGATTCAAACCATGAGCTCAGAGCCTTGGGTGACACACTGCAAGCCCCTCTGAAGGGACCAACAGACAGGCCAGGAATTCCTGCTCCTTCATGTGGGCTTCCCTCAGTCACCAACTCCACTCATCCAGCATCCCACCCAATCAAATGCTTCCCTCCAGGGCTCTCCTGCCTACACTGACACTTTGTGTGGGTTGAAGAGATAAATACACAAAAAATCCAGCCTAGGACAAGCTGCAGAGTAAGTCCTTTATTTGTGGCTCTTTTTCTGGTCATTTTCTGAAGCCTATAAATATAGGATAGATGTGTAATAAAGACAAGCTCAGGGCTGGAGAGATGGCTCATTGGCTAAAGGCACTTGCTTGCAAAGCCTAAAGGCCCAGGCTAGATTCCCCAGTACCCACATAAAAATAGATGCACTAAGTGGCACATGGATCTGGAATTCATTTGCAGTGGCAAGAGGCCCTGGCATGACCATTCTCATTCATTTTATGTGTGTTTGCAAACAAATAACAAATTAAAATTTAACAAACAAACAAACAAAAAAAGACAAGATCAGGCCAGTATCTGGAAACATAGCAAATCACTCAACAGCAATGAAAATGGAGGAAGCCATGCTCTCTGCATGGCATCTCAGCCATAATCCTATCCCTTCACTTTTAGGCAAATTTCACTTATAATGTCACTCATTTACTCATTTTTTAAAAATTTTGTTTATTTTTACTTATTTATTTGAGAGGGACAGAGAGAGAGAGAAAGAGAGAGAATGGGTGCACCAGGGCCTCCAGTCACTGCAAATGAATTCTAGATGCATACGCCACCCTGTGCATCTGGCTTACGTGGGTACTGGGGAATCGAGCCTCGAACCAGAGTCCTTAGGCTTCACAAGCAAGCACTTAACCACTAAGACATCTCTGCAGCCCTCATTTATTCATTTTAAAATTGCTTATTATGTTCATAGCAGCATTATTTACAGTAGTCAAAAAGTGGAAGCAACCTACATGCCCATCGACTAATAGACAAACAAAATGCATTCTACACATACAAGGGAGTATTATCTAGCCTTAAAAAAGTTATGACACAGCCAGATGTGGTGGCACACGCCTTTAATCCCAGCACTTGGGAAGCAGAGGTAGGAGGATCACAGTGAGTTTGAGGCTCCCGTGAGACTACATAGTGAATTCCAGGTCATCCTGGGCTAGAGTGAGATCCTACCTCAAAAAAAAAAAAAAAAAAAAAAAAAAAAAAAAAAACCATACTACCACATGGATGAACCATGAGGACATTATGCTAAGTGAAATGTGCTAGTCAAAAAGGGTAAATATTATAAGGTTCCACCTATATGAGGTACCTAAATAGACCAACTCCTAGAGAAAGTTGATAACTATCTCTCCTAAAGACAGTTGCGAAAGGCTAAGAGGAAAAGCAGAAAGAAAGGTGTTAGGTATTGAGTTTTAGTTCTGCAAGATAAAGAGTTTTAAAGATTTTACTTTCCAAGCTTTGGCTACATAATGGTGTGAATGTACTTAATATCACTGAACACTTAACATAAGGTTAGATGGCATGTTTTACATTTTGTGTGTTTTTCTACAAATGAAAATCAGAAAGTTAGCCTGGCATGGTGATGCACGCCTTTAATTCCAGCACTTGGGAAGCAGAGGTTGGAAGATCTCTGTGAGTTCAAGGTCAGCCTGGGACTACACAGTAAATTCCAGGTCAGCCTTGACTAGAGTAAGACCTTAAGGGGGGCGGGGAGCTGGGCATGATAGCACATGCCTTTAATCCCAGCACTCAGAAGCAGAGATAGCAAGATCACTGTGAATTCAAGGCCAGCATAAGACCACATAGTGAGTTCCAGGTCAGCCTGGGCTAGTGTGAGACCCTACCTTGAAAAACCAAAAAAAGGGGGGGGGGAAAAAGGCTAGGGAAATGGCTTAGCAGTTAAGGCATTTGCCTGTGAAGCCTAAGAACCCTGGTTCAATTCCCTAGGACCCACGTAAGCCAGATGCACAAGGGAGCATGCAACTGGAATTTATTTGCAGTGGCCAGAGGCCCTGGCATGCCCATTCTCTCTTTCTCTCTATCTGCCACTTCCTCTCTCTTTCTCTCTCTCTCTTGTCTCTCTCAAATAAAATAAAATAAAATAAAATAAAATAAAATAAAATAAAATAATATATATATGAAAGAGGGCTGAAGAAATGGCTTAGCGGTTAAGGTGTTTGACTGCAAAGCCAAAGGATCCTGGTTCAATTCTCCAGGACCCACGTAAGCCAGATGCACAAGGGGGTACATGCATTTGGAGTTCGTTTGCAGTGGCAGGAGGCCTTGGTACACCCATTCTCTCCCTCTCTCTTTCTCTCTATCAAATAAACAAATAAATTAATTAATTACATAAAATATTTTTTTTAAAAAAAGGAAAGAAAAAAGTTGTTGAGTACTTACTGTGGGCCAGACATGGCACTTGGCACCAGGAAAATAAGTGAGCAAAAAATTAGGGGTAGTTTCTTCCCTCATGGAGCCCACGGGCTGGTGGGTGACATCAATCAATCACCAGAGTAAGTATAAACCTACAACTATAAGAAATACCTCAGAGAGGCATCCTGAGACTGAAGGGGCAGTAGAGGGTTGGCAGAGCAGGGACAACTGAGCCTGACACCTATAGCGTGAGGAGAGACTAGCTAGTTTGGAAGAGAGAGTGTAGCCCCTGCAGGATTACGACACTTGAGATACACTGGCCCTTATTTCTGGCTTTTGTCACTGGGAGGATACAAGGCCATTCTTAAATATGGGGACTGGAAAGAACAAGCTGGAGTGAGTGGAATCTATGGTGTCAGATGAACTGTTCTTCATTATGCATGCATATACCCAGTCAAGTGCTGGCCAAGGTAGTAAGTGCTCATTCACCCACCTATCCCCGAGGACCTAATTTTAAGCTCATTTCAGAGAAAAAAGTTCTTGTTTGCATCTTTTTTCATCCTTTTTAAAATACATGTGTATGCATAGGCGCACACATGTATGTGGAGGACAGAGGTCAACCTCGGGTATTGTCCTTAGGAATGTGGTCTGCCTCCTTTGAGACAGAGTCTCTCATTGCCCTGGAGTTCACCAATTAGGCTAGACTGGCTGATGAGTGTGAGCTCAAGAGATTCTCCTGTCTATGCCTCCCCAGAGCTGGGATAAGTGGGATATACAACTACCTGTCATTTTATTTTATTTATTTATTTTGGTTTTTCAAGGTAGTGTCATGCTCTAGCCCAGGCTGACCTGGAATTCACTATGTAGTCTCAGGGTGGCCTCAAACTCATGGCCATCTTCCTACCTCTGCCTCCGAGTGCTGGGATTAAAGGCGTACGCCATCACGCCTGGCTGCCTCTGTCATTTTATGTGGCCATTGGGCATGGAATTCAGATCTTCATGCTTGCAAAGCATGCACTTTATTGACTAAGCTATCTCCCCCTGCTCCATCCTGACATCTTTTCTAAGAGGCTGTTGCTGCAATTAATAACAGTTAAAGTAGATCCAAGTGTGGTTGGTGGTGCAAACCTGCAATCCAGCTACTTGCGAGTCTGAGGCAGGAAGCTGAAAGTTCAAGGCCTGCCTGAGTTACAGAGTGAGACCCTATCTCAAAGCAAGTAAACAACCTGTCTCAAAACAAGTAAACAAACAAGTACCAAACTAATAATACCACTACCCACAAGGTCACTTACGTATACTTCAGAATGCCTTCCAATTTTGACGTCCAGATGATAACACTTTTGTCAGCTGATCCTGAAGCAAAGCGCTTGCCTGTAAGTGTTTTTTAGAAAAAAAGTGTCAGGCTGGAGAGATGGATTAGTGGTTAAGGCACATGCTTCATGCATCTGGAGTTTGTATACAGTGGCTAGAGGCCCTGGTGCACCCATTCTCTCTCTGTCTCTAATAAATAAAAATAAATCTTAAAAAAAAAGGAAATTGTCACATTAATTTTAAACCAGAATTTCTCAGAGTATATTTCTTAGAAAACTAGTTCTCTTTGAAGTGCCTAGAAGGTATTACCTTCTTCTCTACTGTTCATGTGTGCACATGCGGACATGTGTGCCTGTGTGCATGCCTGGTGCAGGGGGATGGAATTTAAGGCCTGGCACATGCTAAGCATGCTCTCCACCACTGAGCTGAGACAGAAGGCCCTGGTGTGCCCAATATCCACACCCCTCTCTGTCAAATAAATAAAAAAGAATTTGTTTAAAAATAAATAAATTTTAGGGCTGCAGAGATGGCTTAGCGGTTAAGTGCTTGCCTGTGAAGCCTAAGGACCCTGGTTCGAGGCTCGCTCCCCAGGACCCACGTTAGCCAGATGCACAAGGGGCGCACGCGTCTAGAGTTCATTTGCAGTGGCTGGAGGCCCTGGTGCACCCATTCTCTCTCCTTCTCTCTATCTGCCTCTTTCTCTCTCTATCTGTCACTGTCAAATAAATAAATAAAAATAACAAAAAAATTTTTTTAAATAAATAAGTTTTAGTACTTTTTAAAAATTTTTTGTTTACTTTTATTTATTTATTTGAGAAGGACAGACAGAGAGAAAGAGGCAGAGAGAGAGAGAGAGAATGGGTGTGCCAGGGCCTTCAGCCACTGCAAATGAACTCCAGATGTGAGCACCCCCTTGTGCATCTGGCTAACGTGGGACTTGGGGAATCGAGCCTCGAACCAGGGTCCTTAGGCTTCTCAGGCAAGCGCTTAACTGCTAAGCCATCTCTCCAGCCCTAGTACTTGTTTTGGATGTGATTATATGTACAGAAATTGTTTAACAGTGCTCATGCTAAGAACTGACATAATGGAATTACAGAAATAGATGTGCTATGAGGAATGGAGGAAAAATGAACAGGCCTGGGAAAGGCAACATATAGCAAATAATTTCTTTTGGGGGTGTGTGAGCATAGGTATGTGCATCTCAGGGCATTTATATGCAGGTCATTTTTGGACCTTCCACCTCATTTGAGGAGCGCACACACACACACACTCTCTCTCTCTCTCTCTCTCGCTTTCTCATTATTGACTACTACCCACTACAAGCTTCTGAGTTTCTAGGAAATTCTCTAGTTTCTGCCTCCCATCTAGCCATCAATATTTCTGGGATTTCAGAAGGCTGCCATGATGTCTGTTTTTGTTTTTGTGCATGGGGGGTGGGTAAGACCTAGGGATCAAACTTGTATACTCGGGCTTAAACCTGAGCACTTTATCCACTGAGCCATCGTCACAGCCCATAACAAGTAATTTCTTATTAAGTGTATTGTTACCAGGGCTGAAGAGATGGCTGGGTGGTTAAGGTGCTTGCCTGCAAAGCCCAAGGGATCAGTTCCCCAGTACTCACATAAAGCCAGATGCACAAGGTAGTGCATGCATGGTGGAGCTTATTTGCAGAGACCCTGGTGAGCCCATATTCTCCTTCCCTCCCTACTTCTGTCTCACTCTCTCTGTCATTCATTAATAAATAAGAAATTTTCTTTTTAGCTGGGTGTGGTGGCACACACCATTAATCCCAGACACGGGAGGATAGCTGTGAGTTCGAGGCCACCCTGAGACTACACAGTAAATTCTATGTCAGCCTGAGCTAGAGTAAGACCCTACCTCCAAAAACCAAACAAATAAAAATTATGTATATATGTATATATTTTAAATGCACTGTTACTAGCTTATAAAAACCTGGAGTAAGAACAGTGTCCAGGCAGCAAACTCCAGGGAACTTACCCTGATGTGAGAATGTTCTTCACTCAGCTCTGTGTTTCAACCCTTAGTTCTTAAAGATTATTTCCAAGACAAATGTCATACTGGAATCAGATCAGACCTTTCCTCTGCTCAGAACCTAACAGTGGTTCCCCTATTGTCACTGAGAATCAGAACCTTCAGCCACTGCAAACCAAATCCAGACACATGTACCACATTGTGTATCCGGCTTATGTTGGTCCTGGAAAATCGAACCTGGGTCATTTGGCTTTGCAAGCAAGCACCTTAACTGATAAGCCATCTCTCCAGCCCTACCCCCTTACTTTTTATCATCCTCCCTTGTATCCTCTTCCTCCCCTAGACTTCAACAAGGCCAAACCTTTGCTTGTTTTGCTCTCTGAAATATCTCAAGATGGCTCCTAAAAAAATACTTGCAAGGGCTGGAGATGTAATTATGTGGCAGAGCATTTATGCAGCATGTGCTAGACCCTGGGCTCTATTCCCATTAGCACAAAACAAACAAAAAATTATTGTAATGGATGACTAAACTGAAGTCAAAGCAACTTCCTACCTTTCAAGTTATATTTTAAGATAATTATAGAGCACCTAAGGAAAAACCAAACAGCTTCAAGGCCAATACAGAGACTGGAACCCAGAACAGCTTCTTACCATCCTTCGCATATGCCACACAGTACACAGTGTCTTTGTGGCCCTTGAGAGGCTGAAGTAAAGTGCCATCAGAGGTGTCATAAACCTGCCAAAATGGGACAACAGTATAAATTATCTATGTGATATCCATTATTCAAAATTCCTATAGGGTGTTACTACTATTTTTGTTTTTTCATAGCAGAACAGTTGTCAATATGCTAAATTTGAATCAAATAAAGACTGTACTGCATAACCAGAAAAAAAAAAATGTCTTAATGCTAGGTTACCATGAACTAGAGGCCTTGGCTCTATACTCTATGTGACCAAGAACACACCAGCAACCTTTTGTTGAGGAGATAAAGGCTCTCCAGGGAAATGCTCTGCAAACTTCACTGATTCTCCATCCCTTCTGCCCCTGCCCCGCATCAGTACTCAGGATTGAACTTAGGGTTTAGGCAAGCCCTCTGCCACACATCTCTATTCCTAGCATTCTTTTTCTTTCTTTCTTTCTTTTTTGTTTTTTTGAGGTAGGGTTTTACACTAGCTCAGGCTGACCTGGAATTTACCATGTAGTCACAGGGTGGCCTCAAACTCACAGCAATCCTTCTTCCTCTGCCTCCTGAGTGCTGGGATTAAAAGCGTGTGCTACCACACCCCACTCTTTTTCATTTTTTTCATCTTGAAACAGTGTCTAAGTTGTCCAGGTTGGGCCTGAAATCACTCTGTAGCCCAGGCTGGCCCTGAGCTTGTGATCCTCCTGCCTCAGCCTTATAGGAAGCTGGGATTACAGGCCTGTGCCACCAGACCTGTCTAAACTTCACTCATTCTTTTTTTTTTTAATTTTGTTTTTGTTTTCCGAGGTAGTGTCTCACTCTAGCCCAGGCTGACCTGGAATTCACTATGGAGTCTCAGGGTGGCCTTGAACTCACGGCAATCCTCCTACCTCTGCCTCCTGAGTGCTGGGATTACAGGCGTATGCCACCACCCCCGGCTCATTCTTTTTTTAAAATACTTTATTTACTTATTTGAGAGAGAGAGGCAGATGGAGAGAAAGAATGAGCACACCTCCAGCCACTGCAAATAAACTCCAGATTACATGCACTACCTTATGCATCTAGCTTCACAAGTACTGGGGAATCAAACCTGGGTCCTTAGGCTTCACAGGCAAGAGCCTTAACTGCTAAACCATCTCTCCAGCCCAACTTCACTCATTCTTACATTAGTTTAAATAAATGACCAATCAAGCCAAATCTTCCTAAACAAAGCCAGCAGACACAGTCAGTGGACAACATGATTAAATGTTAATGCTAGCACTGCCCCCTAATGTCAAAACACAGACAGATGTTTCACAAATGCTATCAAGAGTTTTAAAGTCACAAAACTGAACAAATGCTGGGTTGGTGAGTAGGAGGCAACGTTATAAAACCCAGCTGTGATGTGGATTTAGGATATTTTATAGCTGTGTGACATATATAAATATGTGGAAATGTAAAAAACACACCATCTGAGAAATGAGGGCAAAACTCTCCCACATAGTCAGAATACTGGAGAAGAAAACCCATGGAAGGAAGCTAAAAGGATCTGGACTGTTTACCCTGGAGAGAAGAAGCCTTCAGAACAATTGAACCGTAGCTGTAATAGACATGCAGTTACCATAAGAGTGTGGACATCAGATCAGTCAGTCTGTGTATCTGGAGACAGCAGAGGAGAGGAAGTAGACTTACAAGAGGAAGAGTGATCACACAGAGGTTTTTAAGGCTAGGGTCCAGAGGAAGCCTGTGGCCTTTGGAACTACAAAAAAATAGGATAGTATCCATATGGTATTGTTTATGTGGGCCAGAGCTGCAAACTCAGGGTCAGGCTCTCTGGCTTCTCATGGAACACCTTCAACCCTGTTACTTGGCTTTTTCAGGAAGACAAAATATGAACTGACACCCACCCAGTTTCAAAGGCATTTTGATTAATTGTCTTCAACTATTTCATGGGTGTCTCCAAGGGGAAAGATAAATGACTCCAAAGGAGGCATTGTTCACAAGTTCCTATCTGATAGACAGTTTACTTACCTGTTTTAAATAGCCCATTTCCTTCCCTATTAAAAAGTAATGACTAGTTTTTCCGCCCTTGCCTTTTTTATCTCAAAAAAAGGGGTCAAATTTCAAAGTAGTTACAAGAAGGAGGGGGAAAAAGGCACTTAGGATGGAAACTCAGACAAAATCCTACCAGTAATCTGTTTCCTGCAGCCAGAATCAGTTGAGTTCCATCAGGCTTAAATGCGAGGTCATAGATACTAAATAGGAGACAAGACAAAAAGACAATTAGGAACCAAAATGATGAGGTCTGCTAATGGCCAGGAAAGCAAACTTTATTTCCGTCATGAAACACTGTGTATATGTGGGGGTGGGGGGATGATGGCTAAGAATTGCACTTGGTTGCAAATTCCATTCAACCACCACACCTTGGCAGCCCATTCAATCATGATCTGCTCCCATCAGCTCTGTCCTGGTTTCCTCTTGTCCAGAGCCAGACGCCAGAAATGACTCAAAGGGTCAACAGCTAAAGACACAGCCTCTTCCAATAATGCCATAAAGGCTAGACACCCTGAGAGAAAGTGTGAGGGCTAGTAAAGCCACATATTTACTGAGTGTCACTTAGGTGCTAGGTACCAAGAGACATAAGGTGAGCTCTCTGGAGTCACTCACTCCCTGCTCTCTAGGAACTTACTGACAGAGTGGGAAGGTGTGAAGCAAACACAACAAAAATTCCTGTGTCGCCAGGCTTGGTGGCCTATTCTTTTAATCCCAGCACTCAGGATGCAGAGATAGGAGGATCACCGTGAGTTCGAGGCCACTTGAGACTAATTCCAGGTCAGCCTGGGCTAGAGCGAGACACTACCTCAAAAAACCAAAAACCAAAAAACATTCCTGTGTCACCAATTCTAAGGCATATATATATAATCTCACATCTCCAAGTTTGGGATGTATTTTATAATTGAGGACATGTCAGTATAAATGATAGCATTTTGTTTTCATATTGATATGCAAAATAATGACATTTTTATAATCAAGTACACTTAGATTGAATAAAATACAGAAAAATACTGTGAGAATAATACAGGATCTACATGGAAACTACACTGTATTATATAATTCAAAGAAGGAAGACACATTTTGATTTGAGGAAAGGATGAAAGAAACTTCATTAAGAAAACCGTATTTGAGTAAAAGAGAAGACTCTGAGACATGCAAAAGATTGCTAAGACAGCCTTACGGCAGGGAAAAAAGATCAAAGGCTTGAAAGTGTAAATAGCAAGTAATAAATAATTATATTAGAATGAAACTCTGACTAGATACAAGGCAATGGGAGAAAGAAGGCTAAAAAACCAGGCCAGGGATATACGGCTAATATTCTTGAATGCCCCCAGCCATTCAGGGGACAAGTAAGAATGTATCAAGATAGCATGTGAAAATATACCTGGGGTGAACTGCCTAATATGTATCAGTAATCTTACCATGGCCCTTACCCATGCTTCCTCAAATGTACAATTTTAACGCATCCTCACAGTAAATCTGTGAGGCCTGCGTATGGTGGGTTCTGCATCCATAAATTCAATCAACCATGGATCAAAGATATTTGGGGGCCAGGCATATTGGCACACGCCTTTAATCCCAGCATTTGGGAGGCAGAGATAGGAGGATCATAATGAGTTTGAGGCCACCCTGAGACTACACAGTGAATTCCAAAAAAAAAAAAAATGCTGGAGAGATGGCTTAGCAGTTAAGGCGCTTGCTTGCAAAGCCAAAGAACCCAGGTTTGATTCTCCAGTACCCACGTAAGCCAGATGCACAAGGGGCACATGCGTCTGGAGTTCATTTGCAGTGGCTGGAAACCCTGGAGCATCCATTCTCTCTCTGTCTCTCTTCTCTCAATCTCTGTCTCTCTGCCTGCAAATAAATAAGTTAAAAAAAGATTTTGGAAAAAAATAATGTAATGAACACAAACTTTTTTTTCTTGTCATTATTTCCTAAAGAACAGGTAACAACTATCTCCACAGCATTTGCATTGTTCTAGACATTATTGTAAGTCATCTAGAGATGATTTTAAGTATAGTGTAGGGTCCAAGTTCTATGTAAGTGCCAATGCAAACACTATGCCACTTTACAGAAGGGACTTGAACATCTGTGAACTAGGTATCTTTGGGGTTCCTGGAGCATCTCTCCCACGGACAATGGGGACAAACGGCACCAAGCTCTATTTTCTAATTTTATAATTGAGGACACTATTGTTCAGTGAGTACAGGTATATCACACAAAACAAGCAAGGGCCAGAATTTCACTTTGTGTCTGTCTCCAGAGCCTGTGCTTTTAAGCACTGTACAACACTGCCTCTATTCCCTGGAATTATTTTAAACTATGTCAGAATTATTAATCTTTATGTTTGAATACTTTGCTGGCATTTATTAAGTACATTTATTACAATTTAAATGTTTTACTTATTAGCTCACTTAATCTCCTAACTTTATAACTATCTTGCACATGAGAAAATTAAGGCACTACAAAGTTAAACAACTTAAAAATAAACTGCTACAAAATAAATAAATAAATAAACTGATAACAGATAGAAGTGAAGCCAGAATTCAAATCCTGGCACACTGGCTCTAAAGTTCATGGCCATTATTATTATTATTATTATTCGGTTTTTCGAGGTAGGGTCTTGCTCTAGCCCAGGTTGACCTAGAATTCACTATGTAGTCTCAGGGTGGTCTTGAACTCACGGTGATCCTCCTAATTCTGCCTCCTGAGTGCTGGGATTAAAGGTATGCACCACCACATCCGGTGGCCTTTGTTATTGATAGATATACCATGGTTGATAAAATAACTAGCAATGGTTTCATACATCAAAAGAAAAAAAAGGTATTATCACTTCCTCAATGCATTCCATATAAAGTTTAGAAAGTTTCTTTAAAATTTCAATTTATGAGCCAGGCATGGTGGCAGATGCTTTTAAACCCAGCACTAAGGAGGCAATTGTAGGAGGATCACCGTGAGTTCAAGGCCACCCTGAGACAACATAGTGAATTCCAGGTCAGCCTGTGCTAGAGTGAGACCCATAGCAGACAGCTTCAGGTTCACTGAGATGAACTTCCAGACCAGGAACAGTTATGGAGGAAGGGATTTATTTAAGCTTATAGATCCAGGGGAAGTTCTATAATGGCAGAAGAAGCTGGCCTGCTTTTATAGGACCAGACACAGAGAGAGAAGCACAAGCCAAAAAAGTCAAAAGCCACACAGCACAGCACATTTCAGGAACTCCAGCTAGGCACACTTTGCCTATCTTTGTTGGGCCCTGAAAGGCCCAGGCCGAGGCCTAGTGGAACTTCCTGAGCCTAGCTAAAGTTTGGCGATCTGCCTCTGGCCAGATGTGACTCAGCAAGATGCCTAATGGCTTCTTGCCTGCTACTTCCGCATGGGAGTTAGAATTAACATTTCAATAGTCACAGTTTACTATTGGCCCTTACCTGTCCCCCCATCCTAGAATCCCCGCCTTCGTCCTCAACATTATATAAGCAACTGCTCATAGCAATAAAGCGAGTTCCTGCTTCCACAAGACTCCCGACTCAGTGTGGTTTTTCTCCAGTGGCCAGGAGAGGTCTGAGTCGTCGGATGCTCATCTCCTCCTCAACCCCTTGGGAGGAACCAGCAGGCCTGGTCCTTCCCTCAGCACTACCTGCCCCCGCCGGCAGAGCCCGGCATATCTTTAGATTGAAATCTCAAACTGACCACCATACCTTACCTTAAGATCCACCATGACACAGCCTCCAGCCAGGTGACTGCACATGCAAACTACAAACTAATAAAACAATGAATATATTGGGGGCCATTTATTCAAACTACCACATTCTGCACCTGGCCCCCAATAGATTCATAAACATTACACACTGTAAATTGTACTTAGTCCAATTTCAAGGCCCCACAGTCTTGATCAATTTAAGATAGTGAGTCTTATAAAATCAAACAAGTTAAATACTTCCAATATATAAGGCACAGAGTAAACATTTTCAACTGGTATAAAGCATAGCAAGGAGAGACTAAAACAATGCAAACTCAACCACCACTAAACAAACATCAAACCTCTGTAGTTTAAGTTTAATACAACCAGAGACTGACAGTCTCCCAATTTTTAAATTCCGCCCCTCCAGCTGGGCACAGTAGCCAGAGAACATTTCCATCTTAGGCCAATAGTGTACTTTATAGTAGCCCTTGCATAGTCCTGGTATATCTAAAACATCTTCAGGTCTTCATGTAAACCACAGTCCATCTTTCAAAGGCTCTTTCAGCCTATCAGGGCATCAGGCCCTGCCTCATGTCGCATCTCAGCAGCAGCTCCAGGAACTGTGTGCAATTCATGACCACTCCTTGCATTTTTCATGCTTCTGAAACCAATACCAGGTATACAGGACATAGCCATATTCTTAATTCAGAGACAAGATAAATCATAACCTTGAATAGTAGGTTCCTTTTCCAGCCAACTCTTTCTAGAAGAGTTTGTATTTTTATGATAGTCTTTCCTTAGGTATCCTTTTTATTGTTTTAATGTAAAGCAGTTGGGTCATTTTCCTTAAGACTGTTAATGTGGGGCTGGAGGGCTGGCTTATCGGTTAAGTTGCTTGCCTACAAAGCCAAAGGACCCAGGTTCAATTCCCCAGGACCCATGTAAGCCAGATGCACATAAGGGTGCACGTGTCGAGTTTGTTTGCAGTGGATAGAGGCCCTGGCATGCCCATTCTCTCTCTCTCTCTCTGTCCCTCTTTCTCTGTCAAATAAATAAATAAATAGAGCTGGAGAAATGGCTTAGCAGTTAAGTGCTTGCCTGTGAAGCCTAAGGACACCAGTTCGAGGCTCAATTCCCCAGGACCCATGTTAGCCAGATGCACAAGGGGGCGCACGCATCTGGAGTTCGTTTGCAGTGGCTGGAGGCCCTGGCACACACACACACTCTCTCTCTCTCTCTCTCTCTCTCTATCTGCCTTTCTCTCTGTCACTCTCAAATAAATAAAAAATGAACAATTTTTTTTAAAATAAATAAAAATTTTAAAATATTAAAAGAGATTGTTAATGTGTTTAACAATAGCAGGTTCAGTAATAGCAGTCTCAGTGCCTGTAATTTTAACTTGCTTGGGGTTTTTCAACTTAAAATTTTAAATCTCTCAGTCCAATATCTTTAGCCAAGCACATTAGTCCATTACAAATTTAATCTTGATTAAACTCTCTGGGCCTGGGCATCAGGATGAAGCCAGCCATTACACCAGTAGCCCAGTTCCAACAAAGTCCTCTGTAGTCTTTCCTTCCCCTTAGAAAGCTTAGAAGCCAAGCCTCAAAGTTCAATACTATCTGCATTTAGTATTCTCAAACTCTCATCAGAATAGTCCATAAAACTTGGCTTATCACTCCAGAAGGCATCTTCAGTTGCAAGCACCGAGTCCATGCCCATTCTTCCAAAACAAAAGTTCCAAAAGACCAACATCCACATGATTAGGTTCATCTCACCCCACTCCTGGTACCAAGTTCTGTAGCACTGTAGCAGACAGTTTCAGGTTCACTGAGATAAACTTCCAGACCAGACACAGTTATTTTAAAAAAAAGATTTATTTAAACTTTCAAATCTAGAAATAGTTCCATAACAACAACAACAACAAAAGCTAGCCTGCTTTTACAAAACCAGACACAGAGGAAAAAAAACACAAGCCAAAAAAGTCAAAAGCCACACAACACAACACACTTCAAAAACTACATCTAGACATACTTTATATATCTTTAAATCAAAATCTCAAACCAACCACCATACCTTAAGATCTGCCCAGTAACACTGCCTCCAGCCAGGTGGCTGCACATACAAACTACAGACTGATAAAACACTAAATATATTGGGGGCTATCTATTCAAACTATCACAAGACCTTACCTTGAAAAAAATTTTTTTTTCAATTTACAAGCCAGGCGTGGTGACACACGCCTTTAATCCCAGCATTTGAGAGGCAGAGGTAGAAAGAAGGATCACCGTGAGTTCGAGGCCACCCTGAGACTACATAGTTAATTCCAGGTCATCTTGGGCTAGAGTGAGACCCTACCTCAAAAAAACCAAAAAAAAAAAAAAAATTCAATTTACAAATAGTGACTATATTTATGGAGTACAATGTGATATTTTGGTCTATGCATATACACATATGATAAGCATGTCTTAGAAAGCTACTTAACATATGTATCACCTCAACATCTTATCATTTATTGCAGTGAAACTATTTTAAATCTGTTCATTTGGCAATTTTAAAATACACAATATATTATAACTGTCTGTGTTCATCATGCTGTGCACAAGCCAATGGAACTTATTCCTCCAAGTGTAGCTGAAACCTGGTACCCTCTGATGACACCCTCTCTTCCCCGTTCTCTGCTTTTAAAAACAAAACAAAACAAAACATATTTTAGGGACTGGAGAGATGGCTCAGCAGTTAAGGCGCTTGCCTGCAAGGCCTAACAACCCATGTTCAGCTCCCCAATACCCAAGTACAGCCACGTATCCAAAGTGGCACATGTATCTGAAGTTCGTTTGCAGTGACTGGTGATCCTGGAGTGCCCATTCTATCTGTCTGTCTCACCTCTCTCTCTCTCTGCTTGCAAATTAATTAATTAATTAATTTTAAAAGTATTTTATTGCCAGGTGTGGTGGCGCATGCCTTTAATCCCAGCACTCAGGAGGCAGAGGTAGAAGGATCGCTGTAAGTTCAAGGCTACCCTGAGACTACATAGAGAATTCCAAGTCAGCCTGAGCTACAGTGAGACCCTACCTCAAAAAACAAAACAAAGGGCTGGAGAGAAGGCTTAGCAGTTAAGTGCTTGCCTGTGAAGCCTAAGGACCCTGGTTCGAGGCTCGATTCCCCAGGCCCACTTTAGCCAGATGCACAAGGGGGCGCACGCGTCTGGAGTTTGTTTACAGTGGCTGGAGGCCCTGACGCCCATTCTCTCTCTCTCTCTCTCTCTCCGCCTCTTTCTCTCGGTGTGTGTTGCTCTCAAATAAATAAATAAATGAACAACAACAACAACAACAAAAAAGCTGGGTAGGTGGTACATGCCTTTAATCCCAGCACTTGGGAGGCAGAGATAGGTGGATTGCCATGAGTTCAAAGCCAGCCTGAGAGTACATAGTGAATTCCAGGTCAGCCTGGGCTAGAAAGCAAGACCCTACCTCGAAAAACCAAAACAAGCCGGGCGTGGTAGCGCACACCTTTAATCCCAGCACACGGGAGGCAGAGGTAGGAGTATCACTGTGAGTTCGAGGCTACCCTGAGACTACATAGTGAATTCCAGGTCAGCCTGGACTAGAGTAAAACCCTACCTCCAAAGCCTTCCAAGTGCTGGAATTACAGGCATGCAGGCACCATCATGCCCAGCTTCCTACACCCAGCTCTGGTGACCACTTTTCTATGAATCTGACTTTTCAGGTTTCACACATTTGAAAGAGTTCATACACACAGACTTACTAACCCAGAAGGTTTCTGGAATAAAAATTCTTCACACTTACTCAACAGTTAGGAGTTGTGGGAGTGAAAGCACACTTTATTCCTCTCACAAAGTATGGTAACAGTGGAGTGAGCTGAGCAGACACCACTGTGCTGTTAACACAGAGGAAACTCAAATATGGACAGGTAAGTTATATGCTATCACACAGCTAGCTGACAGAGGCTGAACAAAGATAACCCTCTCCTTCTTTGCACCTGGGTATACTGGATAGAAGCAAACCTAGGCACCAAGTCCTTTAGCTCACTTCCTCACTGTTATGTGGTAACTGACCTGGGCTTCCTTTTCTTGCATTCTTTCACTGAGTCTGAGGAAAAATGTCCTTGGTATGTTTAACATTCTGAGAAGCAGATGGCAGACTGAAAATTAGAAAGGAACTGAGGCCAGGGAAACTGACTTCCTATGTGAATTTTCACCCTCACCTATCAAACAAGGGATAGACAGCCATCTTTCCACCTCCCAGGACCATATGCCAACCTTGAGCAATGCACCTGACACCTGTGGATTGCTAAAATGGGAAAACCTGGGAGTGGGTCTGTCCCTATCTAGTCCTTCGTTGTGTGGCTCCCTTGCTACTTCTCACACATTTGAGCTCACCATGATCATTCCCGTGCAGCCTTTTCTCCAAAAGCATAGTTTGGGCTTCTATTATCAACTCTTCTTATTGTTGTGATGTGTCTGTTTTGAGACAGGGTCAGACTCCCTGTGTGGCTGAGGATGACTTTAAAATGATTCTCCTGGGCTGGAAAGATGGCTTAGCGGTTAAGGCATTTGCCTGTGAAGCCTAAGGATCCCAGTTCGATTCTCCAGATCCCATGTAAGCCAGCTACATAAGAGAGCGCATGAGTCTGGAGTTCATTTGCAGTGGCTGGAGGCCCTGGCATACCCATTCTCTCTCTTCCTCTCCCTCTCTCTCTGTCTCTAATAAATAAATAAATAAATAAATAAATAAAAATGATTCTCCTGCCTCCACCTTACAAGTGCTGAGATTACTGGTGTGTACCATGCCTGGCTTCAAATATATTTTTTCCCCCGAGGTAGGGTCTCACTCTAGCCCAGGCTGACCTGGAATTCACTATGTAGTCTCAGGGTGGCCTCAAACTCACAGTGATCCTCCTACCTCTGCCTCCCAAGTGCTAGGATTAAAGGTCTTCTTTTTTTTTTTGAGGCAGGGTTTCACTCTAGCACAGGATGACCTCTGGAACTCACTCTATAGCCCAACTTATCATCAGCCTCAAGGCAATTCTCATTCCTCAGTCTCCAGAGTATTGGGATTACAGACGTGTGCCACCATGCCAGTTTCAGGTCATTTTTATTTGGGCTAAGCCTGACCAATTCTTTCTGGTATAAAAATCCGTTTTCTTAATGTCTTCAAATTATCTTCCTAAAATACAATATACATGTCTAATTTGCCCCAATTTAAACCCATACTGTACTCGGAATCTGTACGGTTCAGTTTCGCTCTCAACATATATTTCATTGCTTCAGATACTGTCTCCTTAATTATATGCAATTTAAGGTCAATGACCAATTTTTATATTAGACATGTGTGGATCCAGGGGCCTGAGACTGTCCTAGAAACATTGATCATAACTGACAAACTGACAAGATGTTATGTTGAACCCCTCAGGCTTTAATTACATCATGAGATCATGGAAACCAAGAACTAGATTTTGTCCTGTAGTCTAACGCCCCCTCCAGGGCAAGAGTTCTGTCCACAAGGCCATCTAGCCTCAGCCTGCATATTCCAGGGCTGGGAGTTCATTGTCTAATGGCTCTCTGTTCTACAGTAGGGTGACACTTTTCCCACCTGTTTTCTTTGATGAAAAAGACAAACTGTCAAACCTACAAGATCAGATTTAATTTCTGAGAGACTGAGAATGGGTACTACCAACCGTCTTCTGCAAATTGAAGTCCCAAGGTGCGCTCCAAGCCCATCACAATCTATATGCAACCAGATTCACTTACTTGCTTTATGGTTTGTTTATTTGTTTTGGTTTTGGTACTAAGATGGAACCCAGGACCTTACTCACATTAGGCAAGCATACTACCACTGAACTATATCTCCAGCCCCACTGTTGTACTTTTTAAATTTATTTATTTGAAAGAGAGAGAGAGAGAGAGAGGAGGTAGATAGAGGGAGAATGGGCACACCAGGGCCTTCAGCCACTGCAAACAAACTTCAGATACATAAGCCACCTTGTACATCTGGCTACATGGGTCTTACTCCAGCCCAGGCTGACCTGGAATTCACTATGTAGTATTATGATGGCCTTGAACTCACAGTGATCCTCCTACCTCAGTCACCCAAGCACTGAAATTAAAGGCGTGTGCCACCACTCCTGGCCATTGATTTTAAAAGGCTTTTAGATTCTGGGATAAACAGATTAAAAAATAAATCTTACATTAGCAGACTCTAAGTACAAGAGAAATGAACAAAATTTGGTGCTGGGGTTGAGAATAGAGCAAAGCAGGCTTTATTGGGCCAGCAAATGTTTTGCTTGGCCCACATGGTGTTTTACTTTATTTTTTCCCAATATTGGTGCCAATATTTAAAAATTAGGACATTTCACATTAAAACGCAGATTCCTAGCTTCTGGTAAAAATAGGAAGATCTGAGCATACCAGGCCAAATTCCTGCATAGTGGCAATTGGCAAGAATGGAGCAGCAGCTGCCCTTAGAAGCAGTGTGAGCTTTCCAGTTTGCCAGAGTCCTTGCCACTCCCTATTACTCTCTGACATTGAAGCCAAATGCTGGGTTGCCAGTTATCACCAGCTTGTGCTGTGGAAGCTTTAAAAAAATATATTTATTTATTTATTTGAGAGAGAGAGAGGCAGATCGAGATAGAGAGAGAGTGGGCGTACCAGGGCTTCTAGCAACTGCAAACTTCAGACACATGGGCCACCTTGTGCATCCAGTTTACATGCGTTCTAGGGAATTGAACCTGGGTCCTTAGGCTTTGCAGGCAAGTGACTTAACTGCTAAGCTATCTCTCCAACCCATGTGAGAGGATTTATATTAGAGCAAAGAGGAAAGAGAGAAGTAAAAAGAACTATGCCTGTAATCTCAGCACTTCCAGGCTAAGGAAAGAGAATCAGGAGCACATAGCCAGCCTGAGCTACATGAGAACCTGTCTCAAAAAAACAAAAGCCCAGATAGGCATGGTGGCACACACCTTTAATTCCAGCACTCGGGAGTCAGAGGTAGGAGGATTGCCATGAGTTCAAGGCTACCTTGAGAATGCACAGTTAATTCCAGGTCAGCCTGGGCCAGAGTGAGACCGTACCTTTAAAAACCAAAAAAAAAAAAGTCTCCTCCCCCTACCCCCGCAAAAAAAATAAAGCCATGCATGATGGCACATGCCTTTAATCTCAGCACTCGGGAAGCAGAAGTAGGAGGATCACTAAGAGTTCAAGGCCAGCCTGAAACTACAGAGTGAGTTCCAGGTCAGCCTGGGCTAGAGTGAGAACCTACCTTGAAAAACTTAAAAGAAAAAAAAAAAAAAAAGAACAGCACTTGGGAAGGCAGAGGTACAAGGACTACCATGAGTTCAAGGCCAATCTGAGACTACATAGTGAATTCCAGGTTAGCCTGGACTACAGCAAAACCCTTCCTCAAAAAAAAAAAAGCAAAAACGGGGCTGGAGAGATGGCTTAGTGGTTAAGGCGTTTGCCTGCAAAACCAAAGGACCCTGGTTCGATTCTCCAGGACCCACGTAAGTCAGATGCACAAGGGGGAGCATGCGTCTGGGGTTCGTCTACAGTGGCTGGAGGCCCTGGCACACCCATTCTTTCCTTCTCCCCACCCCCCCTGCCTCTTTCTCTCTCAAATAAATAAATATGTTTTAAAAAAGAATTTTATTTTTCACTCAAGTTTATTAAAAATAGAAATGAAAGATACACTGGAAAGGTTGCATGCTTCAAGTAGGGCACAGGAGAGTGTTCCTAGAAGCAACAGGCAATGCCCAGCATAGTGGCACACGCCTTTAATCCCAGAACTCAGGAGGAAGAGGTAGGAGGGTCGCAGTGAGTTAGAACCCACGCTGAGACTACATACATAGTGAATTCCAAATCAGCCTGGGCTAGAGCAAGAATCTCCTACCTTGAAAAAAAAGAGACAGTTCTTTGTATTTAAGATGCAAATAAATATCTGTCCAAGCAACTCATGGTCTAACCTACTTAGCAGCAAATAACCTGTTGTGATGCCCACACAAGTGCAATAGTGGCACACAGCCATGGTGGGGAACCAACTGCTCTTGATTTGGCTAACTGATCCCCTCAGTGGTACAGAACCCATAGCTGGAGCTGGGAAACAAGTCAGAACCATATCCAAACATAAGCCCACTCTCCATTATCAAGCTACCATCAATCGTGGGCTACAAGAGGGCCTACACCTATTAAATTCTCTATATAAGAAAAGTAAGGGTTATCTCATTTGTCCTGGTGCTAACTCACCCTCTGTTGGAGAATCTGCTTCTCTTTATCAGATAGATGTAGAGCCTAAGGAGAGAGCCACCCCATCATACCTCAAAAGGGCCCCAGCTGAAACTAAGAAAAATTGGCGAAACAAGCAAGGGTGCTGTTTTCCTGGTGAACCGGGTACCAGCACAAGGGTGAAGGAGATCAACACAGAGAAAAATCAACTCCTACCAAATCAGAGAGCCAGAGCCTCAGAGGCCCCCAACACCTCATCACTGAAGCAGACCAAAAATGAACCCAACATGGCTCAGGGAAATTTTGCGGAAGAGGGGGCGGAAAGAATGTCAGAGCCACATGTTGGGTCATGATATGCAGAGACATTTATCTTACACATAACTGTGGGCTAACTCCACAATGCATGACCCATATACCTCAACAAGGAGCAGACAAGGGGAGGGGGTAGGTCACAGATGAGCCTAATAATGGTACCAAACTGACTGTATTTGCTGAATACAAAACTAATTAATAAAAAAATAAAAAATTTTAAAAAGAAGCAAATAAATGCCACCTATTTATGTTACCTGCCTGATTCAAATTAATATGGAAGCTGATAACATTGGCTTAGAAGTGAGGACAAGAGCTTGAAAGCTAGATCCACCACTTATATACAAGATCACTATGTGATCTTGGCACATTATTTTACCCTTTCTGTGCTTTAGTTTCCTTGTCTATAAAATAGAGGTACTTATAGTACCTACCTCAGAGAGCTGCTGTGAAGAGATAATAAGAACCCAAAGTTCTAAAAAAAAAAAAAGAACCCCAAGTTCTTAGCCAGTGTCTAGCACATAGTTAGCATGAGCTATTACTTGTGCAAAGCACAAGACAGACCTCCATCTAGGTGAGATCAGAGAGAAAGGCCTCAGGAAAGACACAAAGAGAGAATGGCAAGTACTCTGTCCCAAGGACTTCACCATGAGAATCAGAAAGGTCAACTAGGAAGATTCTGAGTGAGGGTGAGGACCATCCAGTAAATCAGAATTGCTGCCATCCTTGATAGCATGATGTTAAATATCCCCACTGACATAAACTAAGTCAGAATTTCCCAAAAGGATGGAGTTTAGTGATAAAATTCAATTAAGTCATTAAATAACAACACTGAATCATTGAGATGATAAAGTCATTCTTCTCTATCCACTCTTTTTGTTTTGCTTTTCTTTTTCTTCTTCTTCTTCTTTTTTTTTTTTTTTTTTGAGACAGCATCTCATATAGTCCAAGTTGTCTGCAAACTCACCATGTACTGAGGACGACCTTGAACTCCTGATGCTCCTGCCTCCACCTCCAGCAACTGGGATTACAGGTATGCTCCTGGCTCTCTTTCTGTTCTTTTATCAAATTTTCCAATGAGGAGAAAGTCTTGAAAGGATTCCCATCTTAAACGTCCCTTTGACCTTACTTGGGAATGCCCAGTTTTGAGACAGTAGACCTCAGGTGAAAGCCCTACCAACAATATCTAACTTATAATTTATTAACGCCGTCTTGATTTCTCCCTGCTTCAAGTTTTACCTTTAGGACGATTATCGATTTGTGATGCACGGAATAATAAAGTTTCCACATACAACGTTAAGCCATGTGTAGGCAAAAGCGAGTGAGGCAATCTATAGAAGAATGTCAAGTAAAGTGTGAGTACGATGTAGACGTAGCAAACAAAAAACAAAACAAAAGCATATATATATATATATATGAAGCTGAGAAACATCGTGGTGGATGTGGGAGGAGGGACCCACGGAGGATTTTGAGAAGACTGGGCGGTGATGCACGAAGTCGCCTCAGCAACCCTCCGCCGTGGAGCGCTCCCTTAGGGGCTCCCCCCCCCCCGCCCCGCCAATTCAACCCTCGGTTTCTCCAGCCACCGAGGCGGGGTGAAGGATGCTGCCTCCAGGCCGCAGCCTCCAGACCGCAGGCCCGTTGCCCTGGCAACCACGTCGGCTCACGCCGCGGCCGCGGCCATCCATCTCCCGCGTCGCTCGGCCTCCCGCTCCTCCCCAAGCGTCCCGCTCCTCACCACTGCTCCGCTTTATCTCTCCACGTCAACACGGCCCTCATCGCGGCTCCCCTCACGTCTCGGGCTCCTCCTCCTCCCAGCCTGGGCAACGAGCTCGGCTCAGCAAACCACTTTGGTAACTGGCGCTACCCTTGGCAACGCACATGCGCAGTAGCCTCTGCTCGAGCGGCGACAAGCTCCGAGTGCGCATGTGTAAAAGAGAGGGCGCGTTCGGCCGCCGCTGCGCCAGGTCGCGCGGGAGCTCTGATGGCGTAAGAGTAACTAGGGCGCTTGCGATTGGTCGGGGACGGGTGGTGGGCGGTGACTCTTCTAGACGAAGGATTCGATTGGTGAAGCCCAGAACACGGTGCTGTAGGCGCTGTAGATGCTGTCGAGTGTGACTGATGTTTGCGGTGCAAGCTTTCGGATCCCGCCCAGCGCTCTTTGAGTTGTAGTTTTCACGTTGTACTCGGCTCTGCGCCCAGGACTGTTCTGTCCTGTTGTCGCAGCCGGACCCTAGTGGATGGGGCATGGCTTCGATGGAGAGTCCAAGCCTTGGTGACGGCGGAGATGCCCTCTCGGACACCTCCCGTGAGAGCCTATTAGTACCAGTCAGACTTTGTGACTTCCGGCAAGTTGTCTACTCTCCGACCTCAGTTTCACCACCTGTAGAATGGGAGCGGGGGAGAGGTTTCGTTTGTGGGTCTTTCTATTGTCACCTTCAACGAGGGGTCGACCCGGAAGCCCTCAGGTTCAGTTCTCTGGAGCAAGGGCTGGAGCTTCTCCCCTATGAGATACAGTCCTGCGTGTGTCCGATTCCTTAACCGAGCCGACAGGGGAGCTTGGAGGGAAAGGGGGAGATTTCGTGGTGCAGGACGACCTCGGCTTGGGTTGGAAGGGCCTAGGAAGAGAGGAAAATGCATGTTCAGCACCCAGGGGCGCCCCATAAACGGGTCCTATGGAAAATAACAAGATGTTAGTGTTACTTGTGCTATACTTAGATGTGTGATAAGAAGCCAAAATAATTTATCTGTTTATTTCAAAACTTGAAACCTCAGAACTATTTTAAAAGTTATCCTTAGCCGGGCGTGGTGGTGCACGTTTTTCATCCCAGCACTTGGGAGGCAGAGGTAGGAGAATCGCTGTGGTTCCCAAGCCACCCTAAGACTACATAGTGAATTTCAGGTCAGCCTGAGATAGAATGAGACCTTATCTTGAAAAATCAAAAAGAAAAGGAAATTTGGGCTGGAGAGATGGCTTAGCGGTTAAGATACTTGCCTGCAAAGCCTAAGGACCCATGTTTGATTCCCCAGTACCCACGTAAGCCAGATACACAAGGTGGCACATGTGTCTGGAGTTCATTTGCAGTGGCTAGAGGCCCAGAAGTTCCCATTCTCTCTCTGTCTCTTTCTTTCTCTCAAATAAATAAATAATAGTAAATTTTTTAAAGAATGGAAATTTGAGGGCTGGAGAGATGGCTCAGTGGTTGGTTATGTGTGCTTCCTGCACAAGCAAGAGGGTCTGAAGGGACCTGAAGCTGCCAGAGTTCAAATTTTCAGATTCCATATAAACAGCTGGGTGTGGCCCCTCACTCCTATAACCTTACTTAATCCCACAAAGGGAAGCATAAACCAAGGAATCAAGAAAACAGCAAGCTCTGCTCTCAGTAAAGACTGGCTCAAAAACAGGCAGAAGAGCAATGGATAGGCAAGCACATCAGGTGCAGCAAGGGCATAGATGTGCACACATTACACACACACAAAGAATGAAAGAGATTTGAAATTTTTTTTTTTTTTTTTTTTTTGGTTTTTCAAGATAAGGTCTCACTCTAGCCCAGGCTGACCTGGAATTCACTATGTAGTCTCAGGGTGGCCTCGAACTCACGGCGATCCTCCTACCTCTGCCTCCCAGTGCTGGGATTCAAGACATGCGCCACCACACCCAGCTAGATTTGAAATTTTTTACCTTGTTTTATTTGCAAGCAGAGAGAATGGGTGCACCAGGGCCTCTAGCCACTACAAACAGATTCCAGATATATGCGCCATTTTGTTTATCTGACTTTACATGGGTACTGGGGAATTGAACTCCAATCCTTAGCTCTGAAGGCAAGTGCCTTAACTGCTGAGCCATCTGTCCAGCCCAAAGATTTGAAATTTATCATCAGAAATTATTTGGAAAGCCAGGTGTGGTGGCAAATGCCTTTAATCCCAGCACTCGAGAGGCAGAGGTAGGAGGATCGCCGTGAGTTCAAGGCCACCCTGAGACTACATAGTGAATTCCAGGTCAGCCTGGGCCAGAGTGAGACCCTACCTTGAAAAACCAAACAAAAAAAAAAAAAAAAGAAAGAAAAGAAAGAAATTATTTGGAGCCGTACAATATATTTTTTAAGTATTTTATTTATTTGAGAGACAGAGAGAGAATGGGTATGCCAGGGCCTCCAGCCACTACAAACGAACTCCAGACACATGCACCACTTTGTGCATCTGGCTTACGTGGGCAATGGGAAACTAACCCCAGTCCTTGGGCTTTGCAGGCAAACACCTTAACCACTGTGCCATCTCTCCAGCCCAGGTTACAATATTTGATGATGAAGTGATAGCTATTGTCCTTCAGAAAAATGCACATTTATGGAGACTTTCCTCCTCACTTGTTTGCAGATGATAAAGCTGACTTACTGATTCCTTTAAGCAGTTCTGTTGATTCAGGTTAAGAACTCAGCTATTGGTTCATTTTCTAAACTTAAGCTAACTGTTGCCAGAAATCTTTATAATAGCACTACTGGATGGTTAACCCAAAAAGTTTTAGAAATTTTTCATTATGTAGAGATTTCCAACATTTAACCTATGTTAAATCCATGACAATAAACTGTCCATACTATCATGGATTGAAATTGAATAAGCATGGGAAAAGAATTTGGAGCAGTGCGTAGTGGTACACATCTTTAATCCCAGCACTCGGGAGGCAGAGGTGGGACGATCACCACGATTTTGAGGCCAGCCTGAGACTACATAGTGAATTCCAGGTCAGCCTGGGCTGGAGTGAGACCCTACCTCGAAAAAAAAAAAAAAAAAAAAAAAAAAGAATTTTGTTTGTTTGGGGGTTTTATGTGTGTTGTTCATGCGTATATGTGTGTGTCTGTGGGAGCATGCGTGTACACATGGAGGCAAGTGTCTTCCTCAGCTACTCTTTATTTACTGAGAAAGGGTTTCTCACTTGAGCCCAGAGCTTGGTGATTCACCTTGTCTAGCTAGCTAGCCTGCTGCTGTGCTGGGATTACTGCCACACCTACCCATGTATGTGGGTGCAAGAGGTGGTGGGGAGAGTCTGAACTCCAGTCCTCACTCCTCACATTTGTGTTGTGAGCACTTTATCCACTAAGCCATCTCCCCAGCCCAGAAAAAAAGGTATTAGGTTTTTTTTTTTTTTTTTTTAATGAAGTCATCACTTGGGCTTTGTTTTTCCAGCAAGGAAGATGTGGAACTGGGAAGAGTGAGAGAAGAAAACCAAATGGTGATTAAAAACAGAAGTGAGTGCAGCCCCCTTCTACAGGAACCTGGTGCCTCTCAGTTTGGTTGTAGTGCAGTGACAGAATGTCATAGGCCTGTCCCATGTGGATGGAAAAGAGTTGTGAAGCAAAGATTATCTGGGAAAACAGCAGGAAGATTTGATGTGTACTTTATCAGGTAAGTGTGCAAGGTGATAAATAAAGATAGTATGGCCAGGTAGCTTTGTCTAGACACGTAATGGGAAAGCATGACAGGAATCTCAGCTTTTTTTTTTTTTCATTTAAAAAATTTTTTATTTATTTATTTGAGAGAGAGAGAGAGAGAATGGGCATGCCAGGGCCTCCAGCCAGCGCAAACGAACTCCAGATGCATGCGCATCTGGCTTACATGGGTACTGGGGAATCAAACCGGGATCCTTAGGCTTTGCAGGCAAATGCCTTAACCACTAAGCCATCTCTCCAGCCCTCTTAGCTTATTTTTATCATAAAACCATTGTGGATTCTGTTTCTTCAATGTCACCGGTTGCTCCTACAGTTGCATTTGGGTTATATTTGTATGTTGATTTTAAAATATTGTATTTATTCATTTATTAGAGAGAGAGAGAATGGGCATGCCAGAGCCTCCAGCCGCTGCAAATGCATGCGCCACCTGTGAATCAGGCTGATGTGGGTATTGGGGAATTCGAACCTGGGTCCTTAGGCTTCATAAGCAAGTGCCTTAACCACTAAGCCATCTCTCCAGCCCCTGTATGTTGATTTTATACTGTCATAGTGCAATCAGTTTAAAAGGGCTATTTATCACATTTTTTGTTTTTACTTTCAGAATGTCATCTGTGGCAACACTTAGAAATTATTAATTAGAAATTTGAAATGTGGTCCAGTTCTTAGAAGTCACTCCTACTTACTAGCACTGTTTCCTTTAATTTTTTTTTTTTTTTTTTTAGCCCACAAGGATTGAAGTTCAGATCCAAACGTTCACTTGCTAATTACCTTCACAAAAACGGAGAGATTTCTCTTAAGCCAGAAGACTTTGATTTCATTGTGGTGTCCAAAGCAGGCATCAAGTCAGGGGGTAAAGACTGCAGCCTGACAGCTCTGACTTCCCAACTGCAAAATGAAAGCGACATTTCAAACCGGAACCTCAGGACACGAAGCAGGTGGAAAAAAAATGGTAGTTCAGAGTTGCAAGACAGCAGAGGACCATCTAACTCTGTTAATTTGCAGTTGAAAGAAGATAAGGGTGTTAGCCCCAAGAAGATTCAAAAGCCCAAAAAAGCCATGTCTGTTTTGAAAGAAGCTCAAACTAAGAAAACCAAACAAAGGTTCAGGAAGAGTCGTCCAGATTCTGGACAAAGTAAGAGAAAAGGAGACTCCACGTGTGATACAGCAGTTGCTGAACGTGAGCCCGCCCCACGACAAAATCAGTCTGATGGAACTGTCTGCACTGCGGATGCCAGAGCAAGCAACCAGACCCTCAGTGCGACCAGTAGAAGAAAGGGCCTTCTGACGGAAAAAATTATTGAATTCAGTATCAGATTTTCATTTTGAGCCAGTAACTTCTGGCATCACTGACAAATTATGTTCAACCGAAGTAGCAGATCATGCAAAGTGTGATACCTTTTTGGAACCAGAGAAAATCAGAACAGAAGTAGAAGCTGGGGAAAGGAAAGAGCATTTGCATATCGACATTTTAGAACGTGGCTCTCAAATGCCCGACTGCTCACAAGCAAAGAAAGACTTTCCTTCTGAGACAGCATTTCAAGGTATTCCATGCGTAAAAGTGCTAGTAAATGCGTGATGAGTTTGTCCTTCTGAATCTTGGATTTCATGCTTGTACTTGATTACGATGTGGAAATGTAGTGAAGAGGGCTGTGTAGCAAGTGCATCCTCCCAGCTGATCCTAATACCTTGACTGGCTGATCTTTGAGTCAACTGGTCCTGAAGCCCTTTCTTATAGCAGAAAGGGGATTATTAGCTATTGCCAGATACCTCGCGAAGGAGGACAGTGCCCAGTCACAGCTGTCGTCACCTCACCTGGGGCAGCAGCTGGGGCTTTCCTCAGTGGACCTTTCTCCTCCCTAGACAGCAATTTTAAGACCTTAAGGAAGGGCTGGAGAAATGGCTCAGTGTTTGAAGGCACTTACTTACACGGGCTGGTGGCCTGAGTTCAATTGCCCAGTACCCATGTGGAGCCATCTACATATGCATACATGTGCATAAAGTGGCATATGCATCTGGAGTTCATTTGCAGTGGCAAGAGACCCTGGAATGCCCATTCTTTCTCTCATCTTTCTCTCTCTCTCTCTCTCTGCTTGCAAATAAATAAAATTGTAAAAAAATAAATAAATAAATAGGAAAGACTCCTTTTCTACATAAACTGGCCAAGAATAGTCAGTCTTTACACTTCTGTTACTACTGATGTGGCTTCCAATTTAATTTCATATACATCACAGTCATTTTTAGCTTCTATTATAATGTAATTCTTCTCTAAAAGGCCTAAAAGCTCTAAATAATTCAAAAGTGTAATCACATAGTTCATGTATTATTTGTAATATGCTCTTAATACAGAGTTGAGGGCTTGGCAATTTTGCCTTTATAATACCTCAGTGAATAATAGATAAAATGGAGATCTTCTGAGGAGCTCTGCAGTAGTTATTCATTATGCCACTATGGTATAATGAATTATACCCTTAAAGAAGAACAGTAATTTTACTTAAAATCCTTTGGGGAAATAGCCTAGACAGATTGGTAGAACAAGTTGTTAGACTCCATTCCTGCTTTCAGTCCTACCCATAACTATCCTTTCTTATGCCTGGAATTCCTGTATCTTTAACAGAATATGGCCATATATACCTAGGAAGTGAATAAGAATTCTTCATGAATGTCCTTTAAAGACTTTGGGCTTCTTAAAGAAAGCATTGGGTTTTGTAGATTTATTGCTAATGGACAACTTAAATATTAAAAACATCCTTTCATGACTAAGATGGAAATATGCTACTTATCTAAACTGAAATAGGTCTAGTTCTCAATATAAGAGGAACTTGCCTAGGGTTACTAGGTGTCCACTGAAAGTAAAGACTTCCTCATTGGCTTGGCTAAAAAATTGTCAAGTGAATGGGTAGTAAAGGAGGCTAGTTAGTTATTACTTGTGGGAACCCACAGAAAACATCAAGTACCTAGTCAGAGCTTTTATTCTGCTTTATACTCCCTATGGGCTTTACCTATTCACGCTAGAATAGCAAAAGGCACTGCACCTGTATACTTTCCAGTGGATAGTCAATCCCAGGGTCATTTGGGATAGTTAATTAATTTCTAAGCCTTAGTTTCCTCATGCATAAAATATAGGTAATGACCCTCACTTGTTCCATTTTTCATACCAGGAATATTGAAAGGTGCATATACCTGTAATCCCAGCACTTGGGAGGTAGATCAGGAAGATCAATAGTTCAAGGTCAGCCTCAACTACAAACTGAGTTTGATGCCAATCTTAGCTACATGAGATTTAGCAAGAACAACAAAAATATAGCAACATTATGTAAAAGAAGTAAAAGAAGAAGTGAAAAAGATGGTTTGTACACTATACAAATGTAAGATATTAACTGATATTCAAAGTTGAGGGGTATGGCTAAAGGGAGTATTAAATATAACAGTTGTGGGCTGGAGAAGATAGCTAGCAGTTAAGGCATTTGCCTGCAAAGCCAAAGGACCCCAGTTTGATTCCCCAAGACCCGCGTAAGCCAGATGCACAAGGAGCCACATGCATCTGGAGTTCATTTGCAGTGGCTGGAGGCCCTGGTGCGCCCATTCTCTTTCTCACTCTCTCTCTCTCTCTCTCTCTTTCTCTCCTCTCTCAAATAAAGAAATAAATTAAATATATATATATATAGAACAGTTGTAAAATTTGAGAAGTCTGGTAACACTTGTTCCTAGCCTCATAAATAGTAATGTTCCAGAGTCCAGACTGTAGGTTTTTCTGTAAGTTCTGCTTTGTTTGCTCACTTCATCTTTTTCTCCTTCCTTCCTCCCGCCTTCTCTTTCTCTCCCCTCCCTTACTTCCTTCCTTCCTTTCTGACAGGGTCTTGCTTATAGCTCAGACTAGCTTCAAACTCACATTTCTGCCTTGACCTCTCAAGTGCTGGGATTATAGGTATGCACAACCATACCCAGCTCCCTCTCTCCCTTTTTATTTTGGTAAATATAAGTGCAGAAATTTTGGAACATATAAAAAATAAAAGAAGTAAAGAAAAATTACCACTCATCAACATCTTATTATACTATTTTTATTAATTTTATTTTTAAGGTCTCTATATGTATATATACATATGTATACATATTAACGAAATTAGGATCATATGTAGAATCTTGCTTTTTTTTTATTTAGGAGTTAATGTCTATGGGAGAATGTTCATGATATAGTCTCAAAAGAATTCTAGGCTGGGTGTGGTGGTGCATTTAATCCTAGTACTCTGGAGGCAGAGGTAAGAGGATTGCTGTGAGTTCAAGGCCACCCTGAGACTACAGAGTGAATTGCGGGTCAGCCTGAGCTAGAGAGAGACCCTACCTTTAAAAAATAAAATTGAAAATTCTAATGACAATGTTGTACAAATGGGTTATAAATATAAAATATACTATACTGCTTGCAATTTTTCAGTACTGTGAATCCCACATAAATCATAGCTCACAGGTCATTAGGTCATTAAATTAAGTAAATGCAGCTGGGCATGGTGGTGCATGCCTTTAATCCCAACACTCAGGATGCAGAGGTAGGAGGATCACTCTGAGTTCGAGGCCACCCTGAGACTACATAATGAATTCCAGGTCAGCCAGGGCTAGAGTGAGTTCCTACCTCAAAAAACCAATAGCAACAAAAGCAAAAAAAAAAAAAAAGAGCCAGGCATGGTGGCACACACCTTTAATCCTAGTGCCCTGGAGGCAGAGGTAGGAGGATTGCTGTGAGTTCGAGGCCACCTTGAAACTACATAGTTAAGTTTAGGTCAGCCTGGGCCAGAGTGAGACCCTACCTCCTAAAAACAAAAACAAAAAAGTAGGTGCTTACTATGTAACCCAGATTAGCCTTAAACTCTCTCCCGCTTCAGCCTCCCAAGTACTAGAATGATAGGCATGTGGTGTAAACCATAGCCTTCAATGAACTGTTCTTCCTTTTCAGAAGACACCATCTCACGAACACAAGTAGAAAGAAGAAAAACAAGTCTGTATTTTTCCAGCAAGTATAACAAAGAAGGTATCCCTTTCCCAATCAGAGCATCAGATTTTAAATGTCTTTGATGTATGCAACTCTGATTCCATATGTTTGCTTAGCTCTTAGCCCCCCACGACGCAAAGCCTTTAAGAAATGGACACCTCCTCGGTCACCATTTAACCTTGTTCAAGAAACACTTTTCCATGATCCATGGAAACTTCTCATTGCAACTATATTTCTCAATCGGACCTCAGGTTTGTGAGTTTTTTCACTTGTGTTTTAGAGACTATGGTGGGGATAAAGAGAAGTGAACTGATTAAGAAGCCTGGACTTCAAAGTTCATTTAGAGTCTGTGATGTTAAGTAAGTAAAGCTTTTCCCTTTCATCCCTCAAAATTGCCCATGAGAAAGTTAGATTGGATAACATCCAGCACCCTTGTTAGCATAAAGGAGCAAGTTGCCATTTATTTCCTACTTCAAAATTAGCTTTGGTCATCAGTGAAAGCAGTGAGCGTTTCTCTCCCTCTGTCATGTTTAGAGCCCTTCTTTTTCTTTGCACATTGTGTTATGAGTGTGCCTACTTTAGCTATCTAGCAATCTGATGATTTAAAAATTAGCATCACACAAGGCTTGTTCTCTACAATTTGTACTATTTACCAAATAGATTAGCAGTGTCTGCTGTTTTAGGTAATGACCTATAGGACTGGAATGTTGCGCAGTGGTAGAACACTTGCCTAGCATACACAAGACCCTGGTTTCAATCCCCAGCACTGAGAAACAACAATAAAACCTCTGTATGAGATTTCTAGATGAGATACGACCTGAACACAGAGCCAGCCCTTCCCAAGGCTTGTATCATACAGTTATTTGTACTTTCTAGGCAAGATGGCAATACCTGTACTTTGGGAGTTTCTAGAGAGGTACCCTTCAGCTGAGGTAGCACGAACTGCAGACTGGAGAGACGTGTCAGAACTTCTTAAACCTCTTGGTCTCTATGATCTCCGGGCAAAAACCATTATCAAGTTCTCAGGTATGTTCTCCTACTACACCCAAAAGACAAAGCAAATTGTGCCTATTGAATAGAGCCACATCTTAATTTTTTTTTCTTTTTTTGGTTTTTCGAGGTAGGGTCTCACTGTAGTCCAGACTAACTTGGAAACCACTATATAGTCTCAGGGTGGCCTTGAACTCAAGGTGATCCTCCTGCCTCTGCCTCCCAAGTGCTGGGATTAAAGGTGTGCACCACCACTCCCGGCTCCACATCTTAAATTTTAATGCCTTCAGATGCTACATTTAACAGAGGTCATTCGACTCAAGTACTGAAGGCTTTTAAAGCAAGTGCCTTTTTTTTTTTTTTTTTTTTTGAGGTAGGGTCTCACTCTGACCCAGCTGACCTGGAATTAACTGTGTAATCTCAGGGTGGCCTTGAACTCATGGCGATCCTCCTACCTCTGCCTCCCGAGTGCTGGGATTAAAGGCGTGCGCCACCACGCCCGGCTCAAGCAAGTGCCTTTTTAAAAAGATATTTTAAATGTTTATTTATTGACTTGAAGAGAGAATGAGAAAGAGAATATGGGCATACCAGAGCCTCCTGCAGCTACAAACTATCTCCAGATGCATGCACCTCTTTGTGTGAGTCTGGCTTTTCTTAGGTACTGGGGAATCAGACCTGTACCATCCTGCTTGTTTACCCAGCTCTGAGTCACACCATGTAGACTCAGATTAGGGAGGAGGTAATTTCCTGTCTGTCATTAGCATAGCACACAGTAATGTTTAAGAAGAGGCAGGTGAAGTCAGGCATGATGGTGCACGCCTTTAATCCCAGCACTCGGGAGGCAGAAGGTCGAAGGATCACTGTGAGTTCAAGGCCACCTTGAGACAACATAGTGAATTCCAGGTCAGCCTGAGCTAGAGTGAATAGAGTGAAACCCTACCTCGAAAAACCAAAAAAAAAAAAAAAAAAAAAAGAGAGAGAGAGAGAATTCAGAAGGAAGAGTGGTCACAACTGGGGATGCTCCAGAGGAGTCTTCTGTGTTTTCCTATTGTTATTTACCCTCATCATCACAAGTTTAGGGAAAGTGCTTTCCTAAGCTGACAACATATGTGGATGTTGTGATCTTCAGATGAATATCTTACAAAGCAGTGGAAGTACCCAATTGAGCTTCATGGGATTGGAAAATATGGCAACGACTCTTACCGGATTTTTTGCATCAATGAGTGGAAGCAGGTAAGGCCCACTGTCAGCTATAACATACCCAATACATTTGTCTCTGACTCAAAATAAGTTCATCATTATGACTAAAAGTAGTGGGCACAAGACCTATTCCTGTTCCAACCAATTTTGCTCCCAGCTCAAGAGACAGCAGAGAGCCCTGGATTTTGTTTTGTTTTGGTTTTCGGTTTTTCAAGGTAGAATCTCACTCTAGCCCAGGCTGACCTGGAATTTACTACACAGTCTTAGGGTGGCCTCAACTCATGGCGATCCTCCTACCTCTGCCTCCCAAGTGCTGGGATTAAAGGTGTACGCCACCACGCCTGGTTTAAGCCTTGAGTTTCAAACAGCAAGAGAGGATCTTCAGACACTCCCAAACTCTACAAAGACTCTTGTCATGGCCTCTGACTGACCTCCAGAAGTTTGTCACTTCTGACCCTATTCTTTATCCATATTTTGTCTTTAAGCCTGACAGGGTCTTCTTCCTGTTAAAAAGCAAGCACACAATTTGGGCTTAGAATGTTTATCTGTGGGGTTTCTGCTTATGGATTACACTGTTATTTGTGGTAACTGGATTCTCCTCCAGCTATTCATTCTGCTGAGTCAGCCCTGACCTGGTGCATCCTCATGGCAGTCTGGCAGCTGGTGAGCGCCTCGTACCTTGCCTTCTAGGCAGTGGAGCTTGGTAGAGCCTAGTTGAAGGGCCACAGTTCTACCCCTGCTCCCCCAGAACCATCCATTGCGACCTAAGCAATTCATTTAGTCTCTCAGGATCTAGAACCTCCTTCCAGAAGGAGTGGGTATCAGTAATTGTCATTGCCTTCTGCTACAGGTCTGGGCCAGTTCTGAATTAGACAGTACTTTGTAAAGCTGGAGAGTTTGCTTGGCGGTTAAGGCACTTGCCCGCAAAGCCTAAGGACCTGCGCCCATATTCATTATCTCTCTCTCTCTCTCTCTCTCTCTCTCTCTCTGCCTCTTTCTCTCCCTGTCTCTCAAATAAATAAATAAAAATAAAATATAAAAAAATAATAACCAAAGAAAGTACTTTATAAACTGTACTGTATTTCCAAGCATGGTGGCACAGACCTTTAATCCCAGCACTTGGGAGGCTGAGTTAGGAGGATCACTGTGAGTTTGAGACCAGCCTGAGACTACATAGTGAATTCCAGGTCAGCCTGGGCCAGAGCAAGACCCTACCTCAAAAACAAACAAACAAAAAAAATGTGTAAGATTACTGTAATATAATGTAAATTTTTAGACTGTTTATTTATTTGAGAGAAAAAAAACGAGAATGGGCATTCCAGGGCTTCCAGCCACTATAAAAGAACTCCAGAAGCATGTGCCACCATGTGTATCTGGCTTATGTGGTTCTGGAGAATTGAACCTGGGTCCTTAGGCTTCACAGGCAAGTGCCTTAACCACTAAGCCATCTCTCCAGCCCCTAATGTATACTTTTTTTTTTCTTTCCAAGGTAGGGTTTCGCTCTAGCCCAGGCTGACCTGTAATTCACTCTGTAGTCCCAGGGTAGCCTTGAACTCACAGCCATCCTCCTACCTCTGCCTCCCAAGTGCTGGGACCAAAGGCGTGCATCACCACGCCTGGCTTACTTTTATTTTTTTTTTTAGTGAGCCTTTTACTCATTATAACTTCTGGAACTCTATTATTTATTTATTTATTTATTTATTTTTGAGAGAGAAAGAGAGAGGGAGAATGGACATGCCAGGATTTTTCAGCCACTATGAATGAACTCCAGATGCATGCGCCCCTTTGTGCACATGTGCAACATTGCATGCTTGTGTCACTGTGTGTCTGGCTATGTGGGACCTGGGTATTCGAACATATGTTCTTAGGCTTCACAGGCAAACACCTTAACTGCTAAACCATCTCTCCAGCCCCTAATGTATACTTTTAAACATTTCATGAATGCAACTGGGTTCCAAATTATTATTTCAGGTATGCTAGCATAATACACTGTTGCCTGCCAATTTAAAAAAGAAAAAAAAAAGGCATATGACTAACTTACATGAGACTTCTGCTCCTGATATGTTGTTTTTCTTCCAGGTACACCCTGAAGACCACAAGTTAAATAAATATCATGACTGGCTTTGGGAAAATCATGAAAAATTAAGTCTGTCTTAAAGCCCTTTGAAGTTTTGAAACTCATCATTGTTGCATTGCTTTGTGCTTCAATTTTTAATAGCTCCATAGTATGCAATAAGTCACCTTTCCAGAATAGATTCTAATTGTGTATTAGAAGCCAAGTGTATATTTTGAGGGGGGCATGGGTTTGTTTGTTTTTAACAGTGCATCATGTTGTAGCCCAGACCTAGAACCAATTGTGGCACAGGCTGGCCTCAAACTTGTAATGGTTCTCCTACCTCGGCCTCCAGAGTGCTGGGATTATAGATATAAGCCACTATGCCCAGCAACCCACATGTATTTTTTTCCTTTTTGTGTGTGCTGTGTTTGTATGTAAGTGTATGCACAGGTGTGTGTAGATGCACATGGCCTAATGCACATGTGTGCAGAGGCCAAAGGGGAATATCACATGTCCTCCTCTATTGCTCTTCTGCAGTTTCCTTGAGACAAAGTCTCTCACTGGATCTGGAGGTACTGGTGACCCCTACCTCCCATACCCCATCCCCATGAGATTGCTGACCAGGGAGCCCCAATGATTCTTCTGTCCCCACCCCCTACAGGACTGGGTTTACAGGAATGTGTGGCCATGCCCAGCTTTTTACATGGATGCTAAAGATCAAACTCAGGCCCTCTCCTACCCTCTTTGGCCCTCGTCCTTGCACAGCGAGCACTTACCCAATCATCCTTCTCTCCAGACCCCAGTATGTCAGTATGCAGTTTCTTAAGGACTCTGCTTCTGGTAGATCTTGGTTGCTGAATGTTGTAGACATATTTTGACATTTTTTAAAAGATGATAATAGTCCTAAAAGTGTACACAACTTTTCCAATAATGAAATTTGATATGGAGGTGAAAAATGTTTTTATAAACTGTCCAGTACTACAAAGCACATTTCTAACAATCCTGCTAGAGGAAAGACTAAATCTTCTATTCTCTTCCTATAGAAAATATTGCTGTATATAATTGCTGTGTGAAGAATCAGTCAAAGACTTTGTCATTGCTTTTATTTTATTTTATTTTTTGAGGTAAAGTCTCATTCTAGCCCAGACTGACCTGGAGCTCACTCTGTAGTCCCAGGCTCACCTTGAATTCACAGTGATCCTCAGAGTGCTAGGATTAAAGGTGTGTGCCACCACACCTAATGAGTTTGTCATTTTTTATTAGGTATTGTAATACCTTTACCTTTGAAAGAAATCACTGAAAAAAATTCTAAATTAAGCTGGTACACACATGTCATCCCAGTACTTGGGAGACTGAGGCAGCAGAATTGCGACTTTAAGGCCAACCTAGACTATACAGTGAGGCCCTGTCTCAAAAAAAAAAAAAAAAAAAAAAAAGGCCAACAAAAAATTCCATAATTATTGTCTTAAATACCAAACACCATTTTACATTTTAAAAAGCTTTTAATTTACTTGAGAGCAACAGAGAGAGAAAGAAGCAGATAGAGAGAATGGGCACACCAGGGCCTCCAGGCACTGCAAACAAACTCCAGATGCTTGCGCCCCGTTGTGCATCTGTCTTACGTGGGTCCGGGGGAATCGAGCCTCAAACCAGAGTCCTTAGACTTCACAGACAAGTGCTTAATCGCTAATCCGTCTCTCCAGCCCCCAAACACCATTTTAAGATTCAGTTTGAAAATTAAATTATACCTATCCCTTCCTAAGGCAAACATCCACTCATAATATCCCATCCCAGTTTTTCATTTGAAACATGTTCCAACACATTAAGTAACAAAGGTCCACCAGTACCAGCCATGATGTCACACACCGACAATCCCAACTTGAGAGTCTGAGAAAAGGATCACAAGTTTGAGGCCAGCCTGGGCTACATAGTGAGATCCTGTCTCCAGAAGATCCACAAGTGGCATCCAGAGAAAGAAAACCAACACTGAGCTGGACATAAGGGTTCATACCCATAATCCCAGTATTTGGGAGGCTGAGGCAGGAGGATCACTGAGTTCCAGGTCAGCCTGGGCTATATCGTGAGATCCTGCCTCTATAAATAAATATATAAATACTGAATTTCTAGTTGGACTAAAAAAATCTACATGCCTAGAAAGGTAGCTGGTTGTGTTGCTTAATGTAATCCTTGACTAAAGTGCCAATAAAAGGTTTCAAGTGTGTTAGGCAAATAATTAATAAAAATATTTTTATTTAAAAAAAGGATCCGTTTGACATCATGTGTGCTTGACAACTCACATTGGTTTTAGGAATTGTAGACCCCAGTATCCCTGTGATGATGTGACCATCTACTGTGGTTCCACTGTAGCTTATGCCCTTGGTCCCCCTGTGAAATCTTATCTCCCACTTGAAGGATGAAACCTTTTGTATCTTTTTAAATTTTTTAAAATTTATTTTATTTATTTGAGAGTGAGATAGAAAGAGACAGAGAGAGAGAATGGGTGTGCCACGTTCTTCAGCCACTGTAAATGAACTCCAGATGCATGTGCCACCTTGTATATCTGGCTTATGTGGGTCCTGGGGAGTCGAACCTGGATCCTTTGGCTTCACAGGCAAACGCCTTAACCGCTAAGCCATCTCTCCAGCCCAAAACCTTTTATATCTTAATGCCATTTTTATTATAGATATTGCAATATTATGATTTCAACACTGAAACAATTGCCTTAGAAAGAAATACTAAACAAAAAATCCTAAATTTTTCAAGCTGGAGAGATGGATTGGTGATTAAGACACTTACCTGCAAAACCTAACAACCAGAGTTCAGTTCCCCAGTGCCCACATGAAGCCAGATGCACAAAGTGGTGCATGTACCTTGGGTTCATTTGCAGTGGTTAGAGGCCCTGTTACCCATTCTCTGTCTCTATCTCTCTGCTTGGGAAAAAAAAAAAAAAAAAAAAGGGCATGGTGGTGAATGCCTTTAATCCCAGTACTTGGGAGGCAGAAGTAGGAGGAACGCCATGAGTTTGAGGCCACCCTAAGACTACATAGTGAATTCCAGGTCAGCCTGGGCTAGAGTGAAACCCTACCTCAAAAAAAAAAAAAAAAAAAATCCTAAATTTTGTTAAATGTTTGTTTATTTATTTGAGAGAGAGAAAACAAAGAGTGAGTATAGGTGTTCCAGGACCTCCTGCCACTGCAAACAAACTTCAGACACATGTGTCACTTTGTGCATCTGGCTTTATGTGGGTACTGGGGAATTGAACCCCAGGCCATCAGGGCTTTGCTAGCTAGTGCTTTTAAGTAAGTGCTGAGCCATCTCTCTAGCCCTCAAAATTCTAAATTATTAAGTATCAGTTACCTATTTACATTTTAAGATTAAATTTGAAAATTAAATTGGGGAAACTGCTCTGTTTTAGAGTGGTGTATGAGCAGAGGCAGATGCAGCGTGACACAGGGCTGACTGGACTTTTTCCCTTCGGTGAGCAGGTGTCAGCTGATAGAAAGGGGTGGAGCTGGGTTAGAGAACGGGAAAACTGGCCCCGCCTTCCCTCCATCGTAACTCATTGTGCATTTTCACCCGGCAGATGCCACGCAGTGTTCACAAAGTGCAGAGCCCTCTGCTGGGCAAGGGCACAAAGATGAAAATGCTCTTGTAGAGACCCAAAAAGAGAGAATGGCACATAGTAATGGAAGGGAACCAAAGTGGTAGGTGTTGGTATAGACAGTAACATGGTAGCCCAGGGTGTGGAGAAGCCTTTGTGGCCTTGAGCTGCAGCCAGGATTGAGTGGGAGAGCAAGTTTCCCAGGCATCAAGTGTGAGGAATGGCTGCAGGGCAGAACCAGCTGACCGATCCCCTTCCCCTACATCTCCATTCCATTCCCTCCCCTCCAAACAGAGGCGAAGTGAGCTGCAGAGGATTCAGGCTCCAGCCTAACTGGTTGTTGTTGGGTTCCTAGGCCCAGCATGCCCCTTACTCTAAGTGAGGTTGCCTGACCTCTATGCCCATTTCTTATTTCCAGGACATACTGTTGCTCTATTCACAATAGCTAGGAAATGGAACCATTCTAGATGTTCTTCAACAGATGAATGGATCAGGAAGATGTGGCATATTGACAAAATGGGGTTTTGTTCTGTTCTAAAGAAAACTGAAGAACCATCAGGGAAATGCAAATTAAAACTAAACTGAGCCCAGCACTCAGGAGGCAGAGATAGGATCGCTGTGAGTTGGAGGCTACCCTGAGACTGCATAGTGAATTCCAGGTCAGCATGGGCTAGAGTGAAACCCTACCTTGAAAAACCAAAAACGAAATAAAGAAAAAATAAAACTAAGTTGAGATTCCATCTCACTCCTGTCAGAATGGCTATTATCATGAAAACAGAGGACAATAAATGCTGGTGAGGATTTGAGAAAACAGGAACCCTTCCTTCTACAGTGTTGGTGGGAATGCAATCTGGTCCAACCATTGTGGAAATCAGTGTGGAGCTTCCTGAGACGGCTAAAAATAGATTTACCATTTGACCCAGCTATATCACTCCTAGGCATATATCCTAAGGACTCATCTTACTACCTTAGAGATAGTTGCTCAACCATGTTTATTTGCTGCTCAATTCACAATGGAACCAACCTAGATGTCCTTCAACTGATGAGTGGATAATGAAGATGTGGCACATTTATACAATGGAGTTCTACTCTGCAGTAAATAAAAATGAAATTTTCAGGAAAATGGATGGATCTGGAAAGGATTATACATAGTGAGGTAATCCAGGTCCAGAAAGCCAAATGTCACATGTTCTCTCTCATATGTGGATCCTAGCTACAAATGATTGGACTTCTACATGAATAGGAATAAAACTCATGAGCAAGCCGGGCATGGTGGCATACACCTTTAATCCCAGCACTCAGGAGGCAGAGGTAGGAATATCGCCATGAGTTCCAAGCCACCCTGAAACTACATAGCGAATTCCAGGTCAGCCTGAGCTAGAGTGTGACCCTACCTTGGGGAAAACAAAAACAAACAAGGGCTGGAGAGATGGCTTAGCGGTTAAGCGCTTGCCTGTGAAGCCTAAGGACCCCGGTTCGAGGCTCGATTCCCCAGGACCCACGTTAGCCAGATGCACAAGGGGGTGCATGCGTCTGGAGTTCGTTTGCAGTGGCTGGAGGCCCTGGCGCGCCCATTCTCTCTCCCTCTCTCCATCTGCCTCTTTCTGTCTGTCGCTCTCAAATAAATAAATAAAAATAACAAAAAAAAAATAAGTAAAAAACACAACTCAGTATCAGAGGCCAGTAAGCTACAAAGGGGATATAAAGGGAAGAGGAAGGGACTTAATAGGATGGTATTGTATATATGTAAGTAGAAGAACAGATTAAAGGGAGTGAAAAGGCCTAAGTGAAGTCAGGGGAAGAGATTGAGTAAAGGAAAGGTGGAGGTGAGGCTAATCAAAATCTAAGAGGACAAATAAATCATATGGAAACATACTTTTTGAACAATGGAACACCCAGAAGCCACAGATTTTTCCTAGAAAATTTTCAGTGCCAGGGATGGGATACCTTCCAGTGAGTTGTTAGCCAAGGAGGTCCCTGATGCCCCCAAAACATTACAGGCCATTGGCGAGGCTCTTGGTTTCCCACCAGGAATAGATGGTAAGACCCTATTGCTGAAGACTCCACATACTTGGGCTGTAAGGCCACTGAGAATACTGCTGGAACTGAGCTGATAACCTCCTCCATGTAGACCAGCTGACAGAAAGCTGGAAAAAAGCTACGTTGCATGCAGTTCAATGGGAGAGAGAGAAATCAGTGGAGATACTCAACAGTGGATACTCCAAGCCTTAAATTTGGCCAGCCAGGCCAAATGAACCAGCAGGTACAAGAGTGTTATGTTTGTTATGGGAGAAACCAACCACTCTATAACTGGATTAGAGGCCAGCTCCATGGGAAGGAATACATTCCTGATACTGAAAATCTACAACAGGGGTAGTCATGAGTCCTAGGAGTGTAATGTCTGTTGGTGTCTGGCTAAATGTATATACTATGCTTACCAAACCACCTGGTAAGCACTTCTGTTAATGTTCATACCCATTTATGGTTAGAGAAGCTTCTCTTTTCAGATGGCAGTGACCTCTGGGATGACTCAGGCACCATGGTGATGAGAAGAAGTGACAGAGGAATGCTCAGCACTGAAATATCACACCTTCCAAAGTTCAGGGTCCATTGCGGAAGAGGTGGCAGAAAGAATGTAAGAGCCAAAGGAAGGATAGGACTCTGTTGTAGTTAGTTTCACATTACTGGCAGAAATCACCCAACTAAGAGCAGCTTGTGGGAAAAAGATGTTTATTTTGGCTTACAGGCTCGAGGGGAAGCTCCACGATGGTAGGGAAAACATGGCAAGAGCAGAGGGTGGATATCACCCCCTGGCCAACATAAGATAGACAATAGCAACAGGAGAGTGTGCCAAACACTGGCAAGGGGACACTGGTTATAATACCCATAAGCCCACCCCCAACAATACACTCCCTCCAGGAGGTGTCAATTCCCAAATCTTCATCTGCTGGGAACCTAGCATTCAGAACACCTAAGTTTATGGGGACACCTAAATCAAACTGCCACATTCTGCCCCTGGTCCCCATAAACTGAATACCATCTATGATGTAAAATGCAGTGCATTCATCCAACTTTAAAAGGTCCCTGTAGGGGCTGGAGAGATGGCTTAGTGGTTAAGCGCTTGCCTGTGAAGCCTAAGAACCCCGGTTCAAGGCTCGATTTCCTAGGACCCACGTTAGCCAGATGCACAAGGGGGCGCATGCATCTGGAGTTCGTTTGTAGTGGCTGGAGGCCCTGGCGTGTCCATTCTCTCTCTCTCTCTCACTCCCTCTTTCTCTCTCTATTGCTCTCAAATAAACAAAAAAAATTTTTTTAAGTCCCTGTAGTTTTAATTAATTCCAGTGATGTTCATACATCCCCATAGTCCAAGATGTTCTAACTGAGCCATACTATCAAAAAATCCCCCCAAAACCCATAATGGCACAGAATAAATATTTACACTGCAAAAGATGGCATTGGGCATAGCAAAGAAACATTCCACCAAAACAAGATTTAAACAGGGCAAACATGAAAGTCTGTAACTCAGTCTGCCTCTTTCTCCCTCTGTCTGTAATTCTCAAATAAATGGAAATAAACAAAATTTTTTAAAAAGAGAGACTGCTTGAGAGGGGGAAGGGGTATGATGGAGAGTGGAGTTGCAAAGGGGAAAGTGGGGGGAAGGAAAGAATTACCAAATTACCATGAGTTATTGCCTACGATTACGGAAATTGTCAATAAAAAATAAATTAAAAAAAAAAAAAAAAGAAAACTGAAGAAATTTGCAGGGAAATGGTTGGGTCTGGAACAGATTATACTAAGTTAGGTAATGCAGGCCCAGAAAGTCAAATGCCACATGTTCTCATATGTGGATTCTAGCTACAAATGTTTAGATTTATATGTGAGTAGGAATAAAAGTCAGTAGTAGATGGCAGGCATGGTGGCTCACACCTTTAATCCCAGCACTTGGGAGGCAGAGGTAGGAGGATCACTGTGAGTTCAAGGCCACCCTGAGACTACATAGTGAATTTCAGGTCAGCCTGGGTTAGAGTGAGACCCTACCTCAAAAAACCAAAAGTTAAAATTAAATTTAAAAAAAAAAGTAGAAGAGACCAAGAAACTAGGAAGGGGCTATGAGGGAGAGAAGAGATGAGAGGGTATAGTAGATATGTAAGTAGAGGGGCATAATACTGGGGAGGAGAGGAAAGATCTAAGGGCTGGGGGGGGGGAAGTTAATTAAAATATAAGATGTGGGCTGGAGAGATGGCTTAGCGGTTAAGCGCTTGCCTGTGAAGCCTAAGGACCCTGGTTCGAGGCTCAATTCCCCAGGACCCATGTTAGCCAGATGCACAAGGGGGCGCATGCGTCTGGAGTTCGTTTGCAGTGGCTAGCAGCCCTGGCGCGCCCATTCTCTCTTTCTTTCTCTCTCTCTCTCTCCCTCCTCTCTGTCTCTAACAAATAAATAAATAAAACCTTTAAAATAGAAGATGTGCGGGGTGTGGTGGCACCTGCCTTTAATACCAGCACTTGGGAGGCAGAGGTAGGTGGATCTCCATAAATTCAAGGCCACCCCGAGACTACATAGTGAAGTCCAGGTCAGCCTGGAATAGAGTGAGATGCTACCTCAAAGAAACAAAAAAGAGGGCTGGAGAGATGGCTTAACGGTTAAGCGCTTGCCTGTGAAGCCTAAGGATCCCGGTTCGAAGCTCGATTCCCCAGGACCCACGTTAGCCAGATGCACAAGGGGGCACACGCATCTGGAGTTCGGTTGCAGTGGCTGGAGGCCCTGGCGTGCCCATTCTCTATCTATCTGCCTCTTTCTCGCTCTGTCTTATCACTCTCAAATAAATAAATAAAAATGCACCAAAAAATTAAACAAAAAACAAAAACAAAAAACAAAAAACATATAGATATATATGCACACACACATATGATGTTAGGAATAAGCCATATGGAAACCTACTTCTTCACACACTAACTTAATGTTTTTAAAAAGAGAGGTTTGGGGAGCTGGAGAGATGGCTCAGCAGTTAAGGTGCTTGCTGCGAAGCCTAACCGGAGTTCGATTCCCCAGTACCCGTGTGAAGACAGATGCACAAGGTGGCACATGCATCTAGAGTTCATTTGCAGTGGCTGGATGTGGTGGCACACACCTTTAATTCCAGCACTTGGGAGACAGAGGTTGAAGGATCACTGTAAATTTGAAACCAGCCTGAGACTACCTAGTGATTTCCAGGTCAGTCTGGGCTAAAGCAAGAGCCTACCTCCAAAAAAAGAGGGGCTGGAGAGATGGCTCAGCAGTTAAAGGCACTTGCTTGCAAAGCCTGACAGCCTGGGTTTAATTCCCCAGTTCCCTCATAAAGCCAGATGCCAGATGTACAAAGAGGCACATGTGGCTGGAGTTCGTTTGCAGTGGCAAGAGGCCCTAGCACACCCATATTCATTCATTCTCTCTTTTTCACTCTCTCTCTTTAAAATTAATTTCTTTTATTTTTTTGGTTCATTTTTTTATTTGCTTATTTGAGAGAGAGAGAGGGAGATAGAAAGAGAGAGAATGGGCGCGCCAGGGCTTCCAGCCACTGCAAACGAACTCCAGACGCGTGCACCCCCTTGTGCATCTGGCTAACATGGGTCCTGGGGAATCGAGCCTCGAACCGGAGTCCTTAGCCTTCACAGGCAAGCGCTTAACTGCTAAGCCATCTCTCCAGCCCTAAAATTAATATTTTTTAAGTTTGGGCAGAAGTATCCTGTGAATGTGGATAATGTGTCCAGAGGCCGTAGGTTGTTACTAGAATATTTTCAGTGCCAGGGATGGGATATTTTCCAGTGAGTTGTCAGCCTGAAAGGTCCCTGATGCCCCCCAAAGTATTACAGGTTAATGCCAGGCTCTTGGTTGCCTATCAGAACCAAATGGTAAGACTCTTGCTGAAGACTCCATATGGTTGGGATTCAAGTCACTGAGAAATGAAGCTGGAGCTGAGCTGGAAACCTCCACCCTATTAACTGGTTGTCAGGATGCTGGAAAGATCTATGCAGCATGCGGCCTTTGGGAGGAGAAAAGTCTTCAGTGGTCTTAACCAGCAGTGGACCCTGCAAGCTTTGCAACTGACCAGCCAGGCAAAATGTACCAATTGGTGCAATGGTGGCATGTCTATTTTGGGGAAAACCAATTGCTATCTGGATTTGAAGCCTAATTCACAGGAGGGAATTCATGCCTGGTACTGAAAACTTAGTCAAATGCCTATGGCTGAGTAGCTCATAAGCCCTAGGGGGGAAACTACTGCTGTTTGGCTAAATGAATATATTATGACCAACAAGCTGCCCTCTAAACACTTAATGTTTATGCCCATATATTGTTTAAAGAAGCTTCTCTTTTTAGATGGCAGTGACCTCTGGGGTGACAAAAAATGGCCAAAGTGCTGAGAAGTGACAATGAAGTGTTCAGCACTGAGACATATCTATCATACTCTCCAAGGCTAAGGAATCATTGTAGAAAAGGGGTCAGAAAGAATGTAAGGGCACAGGAAGGGGAAGACTGCTTACAATGCTGTCATCCAGACACAAAGTGGTATTGATATTCGTGACCTCACAGTACCTAATGCCACCTACACAAGACCTGCATAAGAGAAAAAAATGATGCCATAAGAATAGGAGATTAGGCCAGGCATGGTGGCACACACCTTTAATCCCAGCACTTGGGAGGCAGAAGTAGGAGGATCACCGTGAGTTCAAGGCCACCCTGAGGCTACCTAGTAAATTCAGGTCAGCCTGGGCTAGAGTGAGACCCTACCTTGAAAAACCAAAAAAAAAAAGGAGAGTAGTTGGAAAGAAGAGATTCAATGTGGTAGAGGGAGAGGGGGAGAGGGGACTTGAGAGGAAGAAAGGGAGAGTGTTGGGAGGAGATTATGATCATGATATATTGTCTATATTTATGGAAGTTATCAAAAAAAGTTTAAAATAGGCTGGGTATGGTGGCACATACCTTTAATCCCAGCACTCGGGAGGCAGAGGTAGGAGGATTGCTGTGAGTTTGAGGCCACCCTGTAACTACATAGTGATTTCCAGGTCAGCCTGAGCTAGAGTGAGACCCTACCTCAAAAAAAAAAAAAAGGTGGGGGTCTGGGGAGAAGGCTTAATAGTTAAGGCACTTGCCTGCAAAGCCGAAGGACCCAGATTCAATTCCCCAGGACCCAGGTAAGCCAGATGTACAAGGTGGCACGTGTCTGGAGTTCATTTGTAGCGAAACTGGAGACCCTGGCATGCCCAGTCTCTCTACCTCTTTCTATCTGCCCCTCTCTCTCAAATAAATAAAAATTTTAAAACTTCTAAAAAAGTGTACACTTAAGTGGTTTTTAGTACATTTATAGTGTTGTACAAACCACTACCACTATCCAATTCCATAACATTTCCATCATCCCATAGCCATCAGTGAGTGCTAATTCTCCTCACTCCATCCTCTAGGACCCAGTAGTTGGTTTTCTGTGTCTGTAGATTTGGCTGTTACGGGTGTGGCCTTTGGGTCTGGGTTCTTTACTTACTGTTTGAAAGTCCTTCCATGTAAAAGTGTCAATACTTTATGTGTCATTGTAACGCAAACACCCCATTTCACCTGCTGGTGGAGACTTCAAGGGTTTAGACTGAGTCTCGGGTTAATTTATTTCTCTTTTTTAATTAATTAATTTATTTCAAAGAGGGAGAGAGAGAGAATGGGCATTCCAGGGCCTCTAGCCACTGCAAACAAACTCCAGATGCATGTGCCACCTTGTGCATCTGGCTTATGTGGGTCCTGGGGAATTGAACCTAGGACCTTTGGCTTTGTAGGTAAGCGTCTTAGCCACTAAGCCATCTCTCCAGCCCTCAGTTTTTTTTTTTTTTGTTTGTTTGTTTTTGTTTTTGTTTTTGTTTTGTTTTGTTTTGCTTTGTTTTGAGGTAGGGTCTTGCTCTAGTCCAGGCTGACCTGGAATTCACTGTGTAGTCTCAGGGTGGTCTCGAACTCATGGCAATCCTCCTTACCTCTGCCTCCTAAGAGGTGTGCACCATCATGCCTGGCTTCAGGTTCTTTTTTTTATATTTTATTTTTATTTGTTTATTTGAGAGATACAGAAATAGGCAGGGAGAGAGAGAGAGAGACTGGGCACGCTAGGGCCTCCAGCCACTGCAAAGGAACTCCAGACGCGTATGCTCCCTTGTGCATCTGGCTAACGTGGGTCCTGGGGAACTGAGCCTTGAACTGGGGCCCTTAGGCTTCACAGGCAAGCGCTAAACCGCTAAGCCATCTCTCCAGCCCAGGTCCATTTTTTTGTTTGTTTTCACTGAGGAATCCTGGCTGTTCTGGCACTCAAGCTTACCCAGATCCTCCCTGTCTCTGCCTCCTGCGCTCTGGAGCTACAGGTGTGGTCACCATTATGGGCGTGGTTTTATAACTCCCAAGCCTGGCACCCTGTCATAAAGGACACAGAATAGTCTGAATTGGGGGTCTTAAGACCTGAGTGGGCGGAGGGCGCTACTGGTTTGAATGAGAAAACAGAAGAGTCACGACGAGATCTGCTGAGGGCCTTACAGATGCAGGGACATACTAAGAACTGCGCATAGGTGTGATGTCCTTGCGGAAGGTGCCCATAAGTGGCGAAGGGAGCCGGTTAAATAGACTCCGGACTCACCTACCCCCCTCCCCTCCCCGCCCGCTTTCCTGTGTTACTTCCCGCCTCCTTCCAGGGACTAATGGTTCTCAGCCAATCCCAGCATGGCATGTGTAGTCATGACAACGAGTTTGTATGTTTAGGTGTCTTGCAAATTGAAGCTATTTTCCGATGTCCCGGCACGTGTGCTTTGCTAAAACACCATCCTCGCAAATTCATACACACACTAGCGCCATGACCCTGGACGATTCCTACCAGATGTGCCGGAGACTGTTCTTGAGGCTTTTGGGTAAGTCCGAGGACTTAAGCCAGAGCGTGGCCTGCAGGAAGCCCTCTGTGCCCTACAGACTTGGGAAATGGGGCGAGGGCCAGAGACCTCTGGGTGAGGGGCTGCAAGGGATTCGGAAAGTCCTGTACAGATTTCCGTGCCCCGGGCTAGTTGGAGGAGCCCACCAAGGGGCTGGCTGGGATCCCTGACTTGCTCCTGGGGCCTCCAGCTCAGTCTGTTTCTCCGCTGTACATAAGTGCATTTTATGCTAGAAAAGAGACATGGAGGGAACTTCCTGTTGCCAATCTCCCCACGATCAAGTTCTTGGCAAAGCACTGTGGCTTGAGAGGTGGAGGACACAGACATGTAGTAAGAAGGGAAGGATAATGGTACAGTGGTGATACCCAGAAGTAAGAGATCTGCTAAGTGTATGGGCTATGGAGGAACAATTGCAAGCTCCTAGAAAAGATCTTTTATTATTATTTGTCAGAGACAGAAAGAGAACTGGCACACCAGGGCCTCCAGCCACTGCAAGTGAACTGTGTGCCATCGTGTGCACGTGTGACCTTGCACGTCTGGCTTATATGGGAACTGGAGAGTTAAACATGAGTCCTGAGGCTTCGCAGGCAAGTGCCTTAACCACTAAGCCTTCTCTCCAGTCCCTGAAAAAGATCTTTACATGAAGGCTTAAAAGGTACAAACTAAGCTGGGCATGGTGGCGTACGCCATTAATCCCAGCACTAGGGAGGCAGAAGTAGGAGGGTCACTTTGAGTTCAAGGCCACCCTGAGACTACATAGTGAATTCCAGGTCAGCCTGGACTAGAGTGAGACCCTACCTTGGGAAAAAAAAAAAAAAAAAGGTACACAGGGAACCCAACATGGCTCAGGGAAATTCGTGGAAGAGGGGTCGGAAAGATTGTTGGAGCCACAAGTTGGGACATTATGCACAGACATTGCCTTTTCCCTATAACTGATGGCTAACCCCACAATGCACGACCCACATTCCTCAAGGAGGAGGGTCCCTTCGGAGGGGCGAGGACAGAGAGGAGGCTAACAATGGTACCAACATGGCTGTATACACACTGTGTACATAACTTTTTAAAAAAGGTACAAAGGAGTCTCCCCTGTGAAAATGGGGAAGAAAGGCATTTTAGGCAAGACAACAGAAGGCTCACGACCCAGAAACCCCAGTGTATCAGGACATATCTGGAAATGAGGTGAGCGGTCAAGAACACTGTGCCCTGGTATCTCTTGTTCTTTGCTGGAGCCCTGACACACTGGGGAGAGAAAGGTCCCGATTTCTCGCTACTCTGTATGTGGCAGTCCTACAGTTTATAGAAAAACATGAGACAAAAGATAGATTTGGGCTGGAGAGATGGCTCAGCGGTTAAGGCACTTGTCTGCAAAGCCTAAGGACCCAAGTTCAAGTCCCCAGTACCCACTAAAGCCAGATACACTAGGTGGTACATGTGTATGAACTTTGTTTGCAGTGGCTAGAGGCCCTGGCACACCCATTTTCTCTCCCTCTATCTGCCCCCCCTCTCAAATAAATAAATAAAAATAAAATATTTAGGGCTGGAGTGATGGTTTAGCAGTTAAGGTATTTGCCTGCAAAGCTCAAGGACTGAGTTCTCCAGTACCCAGTGTGAGCCAGATGCACAAGGTGGCACAAGCATCTGGAGTTCATTTGCAGGGGCTAGAGGCCCTGGCATGCTATTTCTCTCTCTCTCTCTCTCTCTCTGTCTCATCTGTCTCTGTGTCTTTCTCCCTCTTAAATAAATAAATAATAAAATTTTTTAAAGGAAGATCCAGGTGTGGTGGCGCACACCTTTAGCTGCAGCACTTGGGAGTCAGAGGAAGGAGGATCTCCATGAGTTCAAGGCTGTCCTAAGACTACACAGTGAATTCCAGATCAGCCTGGGCTAGAGTGATAGTCTATCTTGAAAAACCAAAGGGCAAAAAAAAAAAAAAAAAGATAGGGGCCAAATGCGTCTGAAGTTCGTTTGCAGTGGCTAGGAGACCCTGGTGTGCCCATTCTCTTTCTCTGTTTCTCTCTCCCTCCCTCTCTCATTCAAATAAATAAATAAGATATTAAATAAAAAAAAAAAAGATCGACGTAGTGGTGCACACCTTTAAGCCCAGTACTTGGGAGGCAAAGATAGGAGGATCACTGTAAATTCCAGGAGAGCCTGGGCTAAAAGTGAGACCCTACCTCAAAAAAAAAAAAAAAAAAAAAAGGCGTGGTGGTGCATGCCTTTAATCCCAGCACTCAGGAGGTAGAGGTAAAGATAGAAGGATCTCCTGAGTTCAAGGCCAGTCTGAGACTACATAGTGAATTCCAGGTCAGCCTGAGCTGGAGCGAGACCCTACCTCAAAAAACAAAAACAGAAAACAAACAAACAAAAAAGCAACAAAAAAAGATAGACTTAACTGTGAGACAGTTTAAATAGTCTTTTCCTGGGGGAAAGGGTGACTTGGCCCCATATCATCTCTATTCTCAGCATGGAGATTTTTGTTATTGTGTGTGTTTGTGCACATACATGTAGAGGTCAGAGGACAACCTTTGGGTGTTGGTCTTCAACTTCCACCTTCTTTGAAACAGGGTCTCTGTTATTCACTGCTACTTAATCCAGGGTAGCTGGCTGTGGTGGTTTGATTCAGGTGTCCCCCATAAACTTAGGTGTTCTTAATGCTAGGTTCCCAGCTGATGGAGATTTGGGAATTAATGCCTCCTGGAGGCAGTGTATTGTTAGGGGAGGGCTTATGGGTATTATAGCCAGTGTCCTCTTGCCAGTGTTTGGCACACTCTCCTGTTTCTATTGTCCATCTTATGTTGGCCAGGGGGTGATGTCCACCCTATGCTCATGCCATCATTTCCCCCTGCCATCATGGAGCTTCCCCTCAAGCCAAAATAAACCTCTTTTCCCCACAAGCTGTTCTTGGTTGGGTGATTTTTTTTCTGATAAAAAATGTTTTTGTTTATTAAAATATAGAAAAATATAGGAAGGTGTAATTTTTTAAAATCCACCTATATAGTCCACCAAAGGAAATATATATATATATATATATATATATATATATCTTAATTTTTTATTGACAACTTCCATAACTGTAAACAATATTCCATGGTAATTCCCTCCCTCCCCCCCCACTTCCCCCTTTGAAACTCCACTCTCCATCATATCTCCTCCCCCTCTCAGTCTCTTTTATTTTGATGTTGAAAAAAATATTTTTGAGACAGGCTGGCATTGAACTCACAGTGATTCTCCAGTGATCCTCCTGCTAATGCCTCTCACAGGCTAATATTACAGATGTGAACAGCCACACTCAGCTGCTTTGTTCCCCCTGGTTGGGTGATTTCTACCAGCAATGCGAACCTGACTGCAACATTGGACCACTAGCTAGCTTCTGGGAATTTCTGCCTCTGCCTCCCGTTACTTGCCATAGAATCCCTGAGATTACAGAAGCTGGTGCTATCAAACCCAGCTATACGTGAGTTCTTGGGATCCAAACTCAGGGCCTCATGCTTGCACAGTAAATGCTTTACCCACTTAGTATTTCCCCAGCCCCATATCTGTTAGACTTTTACAAGTTAGGGCCTGCGGGTGTAGCTCAGTGGTAGAGCCCTTGCTTAGTAAGCACAGGACCCTGGGTTTAAGTCCCAGTACCACATACAAACAAATAAAACAAGTTAGACTGTTTGAATATGTAGAAACGTAGCACATTATGTTATGTATATGTGTATATATACATATATATATAATGGCACACATTACGTGTATATTATTTGTACAAAACAACTGTAACAAACTGGTTGATTTCCATCAGACTGAGACTCAGACCTGAGCTCTCAGCTCCGTAGCCTCTGCTCCCACAAGAGGGTGCTGGCTGCACTGCTGTGGGTTAAGTTAAGTGCATTCTTAAGGACCCAACAGAGTGCAGTAGTTTGAGAAAGCCACTTGCAGTACGGGTCACATTCTTCATGATAGCATGGCAAGGATGAAGCCAGGCAGAGGATCCAGGTGCCCCATGCATAGCCTGATGCTTTTTTTTTCCCTTCCCGGCTCCTTTTAGTCCTCTTCCTGAAATGAACTCATCTTGTAACCCTCTTCTCCCAAGGCTCTTACCAGTCTAAGGCTTCACTGCTTGATGAAAATGCCAGGAAGGTCCCTGTCTTTAAACCTGAGCGGGTCATCGCTCACTGCTTCCGGCCTTTCAAACAGAAGGACTTCCAACTGCCACAGAGCCGCCGGCGGATCATTGTTGTTTCTGGAAAGCAGGACCAGGCGCCGAAGGCTAGCCGTGGGCTCCAGCCCCAGACCCAAGATCTTCAGCCACAGCCCATCTCCAGCATCAAAGCTCTGGAGGCTGGCGATACCCAAAAGCAGCCGGGGGACTGGAAGGCTTGGCTGAGCCAGAGGACAAAGCTCCGAATGGAGCTGGAGTCATTTGGCAACGTCCAGAGGTGGCTGGAGAATAAGCCAAGCACCACACCGTCTGAGGCCAAGGTCTTGCGCAAGATTCACCAGGAGCAGGCAGCCCCGGTGGCAGACCCCTTGACTATAATGAGGGCCACCAAGGTGAGCAGCCCCACCCGTGTGCAGACACTGAAGGCTTCAAGGACATATTGTCATTGTTGTTTCCTGCCTGGGTTAGGCAGGACTGTATGGTTTAGCCCATTATACAGAGGAGCAAACAGAAGTCTTCAAAGGGAGGTGTAAAAATTATCTATTACTGTATAGCAAATGCCCTAAAGTGACTTAAAGCAAAAAAATACTCATCATAACCGGACATGGTGGCATAAGCTTTTAATCCTAGCACTCTAATCCTAGCTGAGGTAGGAGGATCAGTAGGAGGATCAGTGTGCATTCGAGGCCAACCTGGAACTGTTACAGAGTTAGTTCCCGATCAGCCTGAACTAGAGTGAGACCCTACCTCCACAAAACATACTTGAGACTTGGTGATCTGGGAACAATTTATTTGGGGGGTTATGGCTCAGTCTCAGAAGTCAGAGCAGCCCAGGGGTTGGCCTGGAGCTTGACAAGGACAAGAGGACCTGTTTCCAGGCTGACTCACATGCCGATAGGCCACAGGCCTCAGTGCCTCCTGCATGGGCCACCATAGAGGCTACATGAGAGCCCCCACAGCATTGTTGGCAGCTGCCTCCAAAGTGATCCATCCAGAACAGAAAAGTGAGGAGGCTGCAGAGCCTTTATGCTAGGCTCCAAAGGTCTCAGTTTCAGGTGAGTCACAGTCATGCTCTTCCACATATTCTTGGAATGAGGCATTGAGTACCACCCACAGTGAGGACTGAAAGAATTTTAGCAGGGAGAAGGACAGAGAAGCTCCCCCTGTTTGTTTTTTATTTATTTATTTATTTATTTATTTTTTGGAGGTAGGATCTCACTCTAGCCTAGGCTGACCTGGAATTCACTGTTGTCTCAGGGTGGCCTTGAACTCATGGCAATATTTCTACCTCATCCTCACGAGTGCTGGGATTAAAGGCGAGTGCCACCATGCCCGGCCCCCCCTTTTTTTGAGACAAGGTCTTTCTGTGTAGTCCATGCTCACCTCAAAGTCCTAAATCCTCCTGCCTCGGTCTCCTGAGTGCTAGGATTAAACCTGTAACACCATGTCCAGCAGGAAGACCCTTTGCAAATTGTCAGGCCCTTACACCAAGGTCAGGAAGGGTCATTATCGTGGAAATGCCCGTAATCTAGAAGTACAGTAGAGAACTGAGTGGGTAGAGAAGAGGAATGGTATTGGGGGATAAGCACAGGGGCAAAGGCTGGGAGGTGGAAATCAGCTGGCTCCAGGAAGGGGTGTGCATTTGGGTGTACTGAGGGACCCATAGACAGAGACCTTACGGGCTCAGAGAAGTCGTTTTCCCAGTGTTCAACAGCAAGCCCAGTTGCCCTTCATCCAAAGGCTTCACACTGTCTTACTGTCTGTTTAGAGCTGCTCAGCTTCTCTCCCTGCTCCTAACTCTGGGCACTGCATCCCTGCCCTATTGGCTTATCTCCCTTGACCTTTTCCCCTCTGCCCCCTTTGCCTCTTCCAGAAAAAAGCACCCCGGGTCTCACGCCGGCTGGTGCCCCAGCTCCGGCTGCCTAAGCCCGCTGCCCTGTTGACCATGTACTCCTACCTGCGCAGCCACAAGATCAAGATCCTGGACGTATTTAACAAGGTGGACGGGAGTGAGAACCAGCGAATCTCCAGGGAAGAGTTCATCATGGCTCTGAAGGCAGTAAGCACCTCTACCTTGGCACAGGGTGCCCTTTCCCCTCCCCTCAGTCCCTGGGTCCCTCGGAGGTAAACAGTGCATTCACATTATTGACCTCATACTTACAGAGCCAAGCTTGAAATGTGGCATAACCTATGGCCAGATCATAATCTTAAAATCGCCCATGTACCAACCTGACCTTAAAAACCCTACAGAACTCAGGGCTTGGGTGTGGCTGTGCTTAGCATGCACAGGGCCCTGGATTCCATCCTCAACTCCAAGCCAAAATAAATAAATAAATAAAAATAAACAAGCCGGGCGTGGTGGCGCATGCCTTTAATCCCAGCACTCGGGAGGCAGAGGTAGGAGGATTGCCCTAAATTCAAGGCCACTTTGAGACTAGTCAATTCCAGGTCAGCCTAGGACAGAGTAAGACCCTACCTCAAAAAAACAAACAAACAAAAAACCCCTACATGAATGGAAAAAGTTTGAAAGGCCAGCTCCTAAACCAGTCAGCTATCTCAATAATCACTCTTGCACTCTTCAGAATGAGCCAGGGAGAGCTAGGCCTTTAGTCCTATTTCTAGAACTTTCTAGAGCTTCTCCAACTGTCACTGGCATCGGAATCACATGTAGGTCTTGCTTCTGACTCAGTTAATGTGTGGGAGGCCCAAGATGTTGCCTTCTAACAAACTTCCAGTGATGCCCACAGTTCTCCTAATGTACCACACTTGCACTGACTATTTAATATCAATTTTTATTTTTTATTTTGGGGGGATTTTTCAAGGTAGGGTCTTACTCTAGCTCAGGCTGACCTGGAATTCACTAAGGAGTCTCAGGGTGGCCTTGAACTCACGGCGATCCTCCTACCTATGCCTCCCAAGAGCTGGGATTAAAGGCGTGTGCCACCTTGCCCAGCTGTGGCATATTTTTGGCAGGGAGGGGGAATTCTTGTTTGTGTGGTGCTAGGAATCAAACTCAGGGCCTTGTGCATGCTAGACATATGTTCTACCACTGAGCAACACCTCCATGCCCACGTAGAGTCTTTGATCACTTGAAATGTGACTGGCATGACTGCAGAATTGGATTTTATTTTATTGTTTTTTATTTTCAAGGTAGGGTCTCACTCTAGTCCAGGCTGAACTGGAACTCACTCTGTTGTCTGAGACTGCCTTTGAATTTACAGCAATCCTCCTATCTGCCTCCTGAGTGCTGGGTTTAAAGGAGTGTGCCACCACACCTAGCTGATTTTATTTTATGTTTTTTTTTTTAATTTTTAATGCTTTTTTTTAAGATTTATTTTTATTTATTTATTTATTAGAGATGGAGAGGGAGAGAGAGAAGTTTTGTTGGACACAGCCACACGTGTTCATCTATGAATTATCTATAAGTGCTTTCATGCTACAATGACAGAGTCTGCATGGCTCACACAACCTAAAACACTTAGTACCTGACCTCTTCTAGAGAAAGTTTGCTGGCATAGATGAACTACTTTTATCTATCTTTGGCTGGGAATATAGCTCAGTGGTAAGGTGCTTTTTTCTTAGCATATGGGAAACTCTGGATTCAAATTCAATTCCCAGTACTACAAACAGAAAAACATATGTGAGTGTGTTTAAGGTGGGGTCTCACTCTAGCCCCAGGCTGACCTGGAATTCACTTTGTAGTCTCAGGCTGGCCCCAAATTCATAGCGATCCTCCTACTCCTGCCTCCAGAGTGCTGCGATTAAAGACAAGTGTCACTGTGTCCTGCTATATCTTGGATACAATCTACTTTAAAAACAATTAGGAAGCTGTTACCTATATCTTTTGCTTCTTCCTTCCCTCTCTCCTTCTTTCTCCCTTTCTCTCTCTTTCCTTTTTTCTCTCTTGGGAAAGGATCTCTGTAGTTGAGGCTTGCTATGTGGAGGAGAGACTTGGACTCCTGATCTCCTGTATCCACCTCCTGAGTGCTGAGTGCATCACCACACCAGCCTTCTTTTAGCTTTTTTTTTTTTTTTTTTTTTTTGGCTTTTCGAGGTAGGGTCTCACTCTAGCCCAGGCTGACCTGAAATTCACAATGTAGTCTCAGGGTGGCCTTAAACTCATGGAACTCCTCCTACCTCCGCCTCTAGAATGTTGGGATTACAGGCGTGTGCCACCATACCTGGCTCTCTTTTACAGTTTTAATTCACCAGTTTTCACGTTTTATGACATGTAATAACATGACTAATATTCCAAATCATTTAAAAACAACAAAAAGTAAAAGATCTTTAACCCCATTACCAAAAAGATTTCTATCTTATTTATTTATTTAAGAGAGAAAGCGGCAGAGAGAGGGAGTATGGATATGCCAAGGTCTCCTGCCACTGCATACGAACTCCAGATGCATGTGCCACTTTGTGCATCTAGCTTTATGTGAGTACTGGGGACTTGAACCCAGACCATCAGGCTTTGCAAGCAAATGCCTTTAACTGCTGAGCCATCTCTCCAGCCACCCCCTCCCAAAAAAAATTTTTTTTAATTAAGTCCTTTAGCACCAGGGTAGTTCTAATGTTTAAGGAAAGTTCAAACAGAAGAACACAGCCATATATATATTTATTATTACTATTATTTTGTTGTTTCAAGGTAGGGTCTCACTCTAGCCCAGGCTGACTTGGAATTCACTATGTAATCTCAGGCTGGCCTTGAACTCATGGCGATCCTCCTACCATTGCCTCCCAAATGCTGGGATATTAAAGGCGTGTGCCACCACGCCCGGCCACAGCTATATTTTTGTTAAACCTTTTCTTCTTGAGCATGCAATATTGCTAGCAAGCATTACATACCTATAAAGTTTCCACTATCCTTAACTGAATAAGATGCAAATGTTTCTGAGTCTACTTATTTCAGTCATGGGGTCTTGGGTGTTCCTCATGCATAAGGGTGATGGATGTGTGACATCATTCCTCCCGGCCCAGCATGTAAACTATGTTTGCAAGCATGGCAGTCTAGTAGACCATACGGATGGTGGTATCTTGAAGAAAGGATAGGCGTTTCTCAGGCAGAGAGAGGGAACTGCCTGGGCAAAGGTGAGAGAGAGAAAGCGAAGGGTTTGTTTAGGTGGGGCAGGTTGGCAAGGCCTGGTGGTAAGGGCAGGATGTGCCTCAGTGGCTTCTCGTCTCTCCCCAGATTGAAGTCCCACTGAAGAACCAGGAGATAGAGGACATAGTGATTTACCTTGGCTCTCTCGGGAAGCAGAATGCAATCACCACCGATGTCCTGTCCAACGGCTACAAGCAGTGGTCTCTGGCCCAGCAGAGGAGCACTCTGCCCACCGCCAGGGAGTGTGCGTGCCCTTCCTGTTCTTGGAGCCAGCTGGGCTCTCCCCAGCGCTCACATCCTCAGTGGCTCCTACTTCTCTGGCCTGCTATAGTTTGGCTAACCTCCGGAATTTCCAGGCCCAGAGGTCAACTAGAAGGCAGATATTTTCTCAAGGGCCTTATTGCCCTTGTGTCTATTCAAAGATGAATGAGGTCGGGGGTGGTGGTGTACACCTTTAACCCCAGCACTCGGGAGGCTGAGGTAGGAGGATCACCGTGAGTTTGAGGCCACCCTGAGACTACATAGTGAATTCCAAGCTGGGCATGGTGGCGCACGCCTTTAATCCCAGCACTTGGGAGGCTGAGGTAGGAGGATCGCCCGGCAGTTCAAGGCCACCCTGAGACTATGTAGTGAATTCCAGGTCAGCCTGAGCTAGAGTGAGAACCTACCTCGAAAAACCAAAAAATTCCAGGTCAGCTTGGGCTAGGGCAAGACCCTACCTCAAAACAAACAAACAAAAAAAGTTGAGACTGGGAATGTACCTCAGTTGGTTCAGTGTTTCCCTACCATGCATTAAGCCCTGGGTTCAATCCCAGCACCCCATAAACCAGACATGCTGGTGCAATCTGAGCACTCAAAAAGTGGAGGCAAGAGGATCAGAAATTCAAGGTCATTAATCTTTGGCTACATATCAAGTTTGAGGCCAGCTCAATAGGATGAATGAGACCCTGGGCCCTGTGGTCTAGGGAAAGAACTCTGGTTTTCATGAGTCCATGGGGAACCAGGAGCATGAAGTGATCTTGTTTAGATAGTGATATAACACATATAAAAGATAGAGAAAGATATTTGTGTTCATACGTGTATGCATGTGGGGGTGCATGTGCACACGTTTATGTGTATGTAGAGGGCAAAGAACAACCTTGGGTGTTAGCCTCAGGCGCTCTATCCACTTTTTTGTAATATATATGTTATTTATTTATTTATTTATTTGAGAGAAAGGCGCAGACAGAGAGAGAGAAAGAGAGAATGGGTGTGCCAGGGCCTCCAGCCACTGCAAACGAACTCCAGATACATGCATCACTTGGTGCATCTGGCTTACATGGGTCCTGGGGAATCGAACCAAGGTCCTTTGGCTTTGCAGGCAAGCACCTTAACCACTAAGCCATCTCTCCAACCCTCCATCCACCTCTTTTTGAGACAGAGTCTCTCACTGGCCTGCAGCACACCAACTGGACTAGACCAGCTGACTAGAGAGCTCCAGTAATCTGCTTGTCTCTGCCTTCCTGTGATGACAGGCACATGCTACCATGCCTAGCATTTACATGGGTCCTAGGACTCAATTGAGGTCTTCATGCTTGCAAAGCGAGCTCTCTACTGACTGAGCTATCTCCCCAGCCCTGTTTTATACTCTATAAAGGTCATGTTTTCCACTTGGTGGGAACTGGGTGACAGAGGGTGAGAAAGGCAATGAGGAGGCAGGGTGGGGTGTGCAGATGAGGTGGCTTTTGTAGTGAAGAAGGAGAGAAAGACATTCATGGTGTCTCTCAGGTAGGCACTGGCTGGACATGGTAAGGGAGCAGAGGGGTGGTTTGGTGCCTGCTCAGTGATACTAGATGATTGTTGGATTTTACAGCTTGGGTACCCTCTTAGTCCCTCCTTCCTTTGTCTTTTCTCTCTGAATCTAGATTACATCTTGACTAAGCAAAAAGATGTCCCAAACAGTCCACTAAAGGAGCCGAAGGTGGACTTGACCTCACAGCTTCCCAAGATGGACCAGTTGAAGGTGCCTGAGGTTGACACGCAGATAGAGTCACGGCCCATGACGTTTGAGGAAATGGAAGAGGCGGGCAAGCGATACCGTGAGAGGCGGCGTCGGTGCAAGGTATCCCCCCAGCCTATGAGAGCATGGGCTTGGGTGCTGGGCCGGCTGGGGTTTAAGCCTTGGCACAAACTTCTGCTTGCTGGCTGCCCCTTGCTGAGACCCAGACCTTCAACTTTAGAATGATACTCACAGTCAGACATGGTATTGTGTGCTCATAATCCCAACACGTGGGAGGTTGATGCAAGTTCCAGGCCAAACTATGCTAGATAGCAAGACCCTGTCTCAAAATCCAAAATAGCCAGGTGTGGTGGCACATGCCTTTAATCCCAGCAGAGGTAGGAGGATCACTATAAATTTGAGACTAGCCTGTGACTACATAGTGAATTCCAAGTCAGCCTGGGCTAGGGTGAGATCCTATCTCGAAAAAGAAAAAAAAAAAACCAAAACAAACAAAAGGGAAGAAAAAGACAAGATAATGACAATGGCTACACACTCTGCAGGTCCTTCTGCATTGGCAGGCTGCTTCCAACACACAAGTGGCTATGCTTGATTTAGAGTCCCCTGCAGCCAAAGATCTGAATACCAGTTTTTAGCAGGCACTTCTGGGTCACCTATCAATACCATGCCTTCCTGCAGACATTACACCATTACATAGCACATTCAATATGGGGCTGCATAGACCTGGAACTCTGGTGCCAACTAGTCAGTGCTCTTCAGGGGTAACCTTGACCCTGTGATTTTTCTCCTGGACCACTGACTTCACTCTGTATGCTGGCCTGAAACTCACATTGATCCTCCTACCTCTGCCTCCGAGTGCTAGGATTAAAGGCATGTGCCACCATGCCAGGCTTTCCCTCTACACGGGAAGTGGAGGAGTTGCTACCGTGCCTTCCTGCTAAGAGACAAGTCACCACGTCAAGAGATGGGTGAGCATCCTCTGTTTTCTCCGCAGATCAACCTCTCCTCCATCCAGTTCACAGAGCGCTGCCGGCTGGTGCGCTGTGGGACCAAGCACTTTGATGAGCACTGCTTGCCGTCCACTGTTCACGGGGATATGGAAGACATCATCAACACGACCCGCAGGGATGACTTCCTGACTTACCTGCAATGCTGGGAGCTGTGCCAGACCTATGGCCTTCCACTGACAGAGGACATCCTCATAAGAGGTAGGGGCTCAGAGGCTGGCCTCAGGAAGGAGCTAAAGACCTGAGCTAAGGCCTGTGTGGGGTTGGCTTGGTGCTAGTCTTTTTCACTAGACGTGCACCCAGCCAAGCTGCTGTGGCCTGAGTGCAGATGCTGGGAAGGAGGGGCAAGACAGGAGGACAGCTGCCTGGCTACTGCTAAACGGGATTTCTAGAACATGAGCCCTGAGGCCTGAGCTCCTCAGCTGACACTGTGGGGGTCTGGAGCCTTGAGCGTGGTGAGAGAGAAGCTCTCAGGACAGAGTCCTGGGTGAGGGAGCCCCAAGGTCAAGCAGAAAGACAATCCCAAGTTCAAAGATAGTGGTTTGCCAGAAATTATAATTGCTCCCAGAAGCCAAGCCTGTTTCTAGATTCTTCTGCAGCAAGCAGGTGGAGAGCAGTAAGTCCACCCGGAGACAGGTCTGCTGAGCTCCTCTGCTCAGGACTCATCCCTGAGAGCCCTATTCTGCATCTGCCCTCTGCTCTGGAGGACATGTTTTCATCTATCTGTACTGGCCTGGGCTCTGGGCTCTCTGTTCCCCTGGGTTGTGAGCACTAGTAGGCGTGTGGGGAGTAATGTCCTATTCTCCATGTACAAGGGGCAATGCCATATTCCAAACCTGGGAACAGATCAACTTAGCAATGGAAGAGGCAGAACTTTCTATAATCTTTGTTTTAGTTATTAAAGGTAAGGTCTCACTTTAGTCCAGGCTGACCTGGAATTCACTATTGTAAGGTTCAGGAGTGACCATGACCACAAAGACCACTCTGAGGCAAAGATGGAAGCTTTTAGGGGGGAGGGTGGTGGTGGTGGGGAACCACGAGCTGCCAGGACTGACTCTCAAGAGTGGAGCACAGTCAACTTTGAGATTATAGATAGTGGGCTATATAGAGCTCTTCAGTTGTGGGAAGGTGAGGAAGGGAAATAGCTAGGGTGTGAGACCAGAACAGTGACCAGGTGAAAGATAAGGAGGCAGGAAACCTAGACCTGGGGCATTGCTAGGCAAGGAAGGGATAATGGCTGAGGGCTCCTTGAGGAATGTGGATGACCCACTTCCTTATGTCTCTGTTGCCCTCCTGCTGTCCTCAGTGACTCCCTTTTGTCCTGACCTAACAACTATGCAGAGTGGCCTCAAACTCATGGTGATCCTCTTACTTCTGCCTCCCAAGTGCTGGGATTAAAGGTTTGTGCCATCACACCTGGCTTTTTCAATGATTTTAAAAACATAAAGTGGGGCTGGAGAGATGCCTTAGTGGTTAAGACGCTTGCCTTTGAAGCCTAAGGATCCAGGTTCAATTTCCAAGTAAGCCAGATGCATAAGGTGGCCCATGTGTCTGGAGTTAGTCTGCAGTGTCTAGAGGCACACCCATTCCCTCTCTATCTGCCTCTGCCACCAACTAAATAAATGGGAAAAAAAAACCATAAAGTAGGAAACTCCATTGGGGTGAGGGAGGCAGAGGTTTTCCCTGAAGCAACCTTGCAAGAAGGAAAGCAGGAAGGTGGCCATTTTTCAGCCATCTGAGAAATGAGCACTGTGGTGGTTGGAATGTGAATGTATGTTCCCCATAGACTCAGGCGTTTTGTTGAGCTTGTAGCTTGGGTCTTCAGCCACCTGGCTAGAGGAGGTGTCACTGGAGGCATATCTAGGGGTCCAGTCCAAAGGTGTGTTTGGGGGTAGATCTGATTCCAGCCCAAAGGTTGAGAGTAGTTTGAACTCTGGGTTCATGCTGGCTGCTTTTTGATATTTGCTGGCTGGTGGTGGTTTCCCCCTGTGCTCGGATTTATGAATGGGAGTAGCTTCTTGTACCATTGATGGAAACTGCCCCTGGATCTGTAAACTTGAAATAAATCCCTTTATGACAGAGGCCTCATCCACTGTGGACAGAGGCTCAAATATGAGGACTTCTAGGCCTATATTCTAGATGGTGGGGCCAGAATCCTAGAACACTGAGGAACGCCAGCTCCTCAGTAAACTCTAAGGTGTACTGGTCTCCCCTTTATTTTATTTTATTATTTATTTATTTATTTGAGAGCAACAGACAAAGAGAGAAAGAGGGGGAGAGAGAGAAAGAGAGAATGGGCATGCCAGGGCCTCCAGCCACTGCAAACAAACTCCAGATGCGTGTGCCCCTTTGTGCATCTGGCTAACGTGGGTCCTGGGGAATAGAGCCTCGAACCAGGGTCCTTAGGCTTCACAGCCAAGTGCTTAACTGCTAAGCCATCTCTCCAGCCCCTCCCTTTTATTTTATTGGACAATACTTGTTCATTTAAATTTTCTTGAAGGGCTGGGGGTAATGTGCAATGGCAGAATGCTTGCCTTGCATAGGTAAGGCCCTGAGTTTAATCTCTAAGCACTGCAATAAGTTAGAGAAATGTTTTAAGGGCTGCAGAGAAAACTTAGTGGTTAAGGCGTTGCCTACAAAGCCTAAGAACCCACGTTCAGTTCCCCAGTATCCACGTTAAACCAGAAGCACAGGGTGGTATATGCATCTGGAGTTGGTCTGCAGTGGCTAGAGGTTCTGGTGTGTCCATTCTCTCTCTCTCTGCCTCTTTCTCTCTCTCAAATAAATAAAATAAAATATTTTTTAAAAGATTAAAAATATAAAAAGAAATGTCTTAAATTAATTTAAAAAAATATTTTATTTTTATTTACTTATTTATTTGACAGAGAAGGTGGGGGGAGAATGGGTGTGCCAGGGCCTCCAGCCACTGCGAAGGAACTCCACATGTGTGCGCCCCCTTGTGCATCTAGCTTACATGGGTCCTGGGAAATTGAACCTGGGTCCTTTGGCTTTGTAGGCAAATGCTTAACTGCTAAGCCACCCCTCCAGCCCAAATTAATTTTTTGAAAACACAAAATTATACCCTCAGCCTGAGTTGGCCACTGTTAATATTTTACTGAACATCCTTTTACAAATGTTATTTGTTCATTTATATAAATTACTATTTTAAAAAATGGGGGGGTTACTTTAAAAATAGTTTTATTTGGGCTGGAGAAATGGCTTAGCGGTTAAGGCACTTGCCTGCAAAGCCAAAGGACTCAGGTTCAATTCCCTAGTACCCATGTAAGCCAGGTGCACAAGGTGGCACATGCATCTGGAGTTCATTTGCAGTGGCTGGAGGCCATAGCATGCCCATTCTCTCCTTCTCCTTTCCGATCTCTCTCTAACTTTTCTCTCTCTCATAAATAAATAAAGATAAAAATAAATATTTTTATTTGAGCTGGGTCTGGTGGTGCACACCTTTTATTCCAGCACTTGGGAGGCAAAGGTAGGAGGATCGCCATGAGTTCAAGGCCTGAGACTACATAGTGAATTCCAGGTCAGCCTGGGCTAGAGCGAAACCCTACCTTGAAAAAACACAATTTTTTTTTTTTTAAATTTGAGCATGGCATGGTGGTGCACACCTTTAATTCTAGCACTCAGGAGGCAGAGGTAGGAGGATCACTGTGAGTTTGAGGTCACTCTGAGACTACATGGTGAATTCAAGGTCAGCCTTAGCTAGAGCTCAAAAAAATCAAACAAAAAAAATTAAAGGGGCTGGAGAGATGGCTTAGCAGTTAAGGCTCTTGTCTGTGAAGCCTAAGGACTCAGGTTCAATTCTCCAGGACCCATGTTAGCTAGCCAGATGCAGAAGGTGGCACATGTGTCTGGAGTTCCTTTGCAGTGGCTAGAGGCCCTGGCATTCCCATTCTCTCTCTCTCTCTCTCTCTCATTCTTTCTCTCTCTAATAGATAAATAAAAAAAAAGAAAGAAAGAAAAAGAAAAAAAGAAAAAGAAAACCAAGCTGGGCATAGTGGTGCATGCCTTTTAATCCCAGTTTTGGGGAGGCTCTAGGTTCCATCCCTATTACCACAAGAAAAAGGAGAAGGAGGAAGAGAGGAAGGAAGGAGGAAGGAGGAAGGAGAAAAAAAAAAGAGAAGAGGCTACTATGGTAGCTCACTCTTATAATTCCAATATCTGGAGGGTGGCCAGTCCTTTCCTAATACTGAACTATAACTATATGACAAGGAGGAGGCTTTGACTAATGGGCTCCACTTATTTTTCTTGCGGCTCACAGCATTGCTTTACCCAGGAGACAAGATCATTTCCCTGAATGACCAAGTGCGCCCGATCCGGCAGCCTGGAGGATATTACGTAGATGAAAAGATCACCCATACTCTGGCTATGCTCAGGACCCAGGACCTCCACAAGACCGGGTCTAAGAAGTAAGCCTGCATTCTCCTTGCTCCTATCCTGTCGCTGTCCCTTCAACTGCAGAGGCTGGGACAGCTGACATGCATGGGATACCAGATTGTTCCAGGGTCTGTATTCCAACCTAACTAGTCACTTCAGACAGTTGACGTCTGGTGCGTGCCTCAGGATCAAGGTCTCTTTGCTCGTGCTCCCATACAGCTAACCTCCTGGCCACGGGCCTACATAATCACAAGGCTCCTGAAAAAGGTCTAGAGGGGAGACTTCCTATCCTAAACAGTTGGGAGACCCTGCAAAGGACAGGGGGCATTTTCTTCTCTGCCTTACCATGCTGTAGTTGACACACTCATTCTCCAGCAAGAGGCAGGCTGGTAGCCTCTGGGGCCTGATCCTGACCCTTAGACACCAAAGTCCTCTCTAACAAAGTTGCCTCCTTTGGAGATCTAAAGCTTGGACTGCCCAGATTTGGAATAAGCAGCAAGTGACCACTGTGGGTAGCATTAGCGGTGACTGGAGAACAAGATGACATTCCTAAAGAGGGATAGGGTAAGCCTGGGTGGAAGAAGGCCCAGGACCTGCCCAGCTGCCCACTGGGGTGCTGTGGCCAGAATGCCTGGGGTAGGTTGCAACAGAGCCAAATGGAAACCAATCAGGCTTTGAGGTAAACAGACAAGTTACTGCACTCTGAGCCTCAACATTTTTTAAAACTTTTTTTGTTCATTTTTATTTATTTGAGAGTGACAGACAGAGAGAGAAAGAGAGAGAGAGAGAGAGAGAATGAATGGGCACACCAGGGCCTCCAGCCATTGCAAATGAACTCCAGATGCGGGTGCCCCCTTGTGCATCTGGCTAACGTGGGCTCTGATGAATCAAGCCTCGAACAGGGGTCCTTAGGCTTCGCAGGCAAGCGCTTAACCACTAAGCCATCTCTCCATCCCTAAAAAGAAAAAATAAACAAAACTCCAGGATTCTAAGACCAGATGCAGGTGTGGTAGGAAGGACTACAAGTATCTGCCTGGCCCCAGGTGTGAGGGTGAGTCTTTACTACCCTTTACTACACACAGAGATAGGATGGGCTCTGGCAGGGGAAGTGGGAGTCAGGGAATCAGATTCACTAGCGAATGCTGGCTGAATTCTGTCCTTACAACCTGGGAGATTTACATCCATGGAAAGGAGGAAACCAAGATCATGGATTCTCTATCATCCAGCCAGTCAAGGCAAGGGCTGGGTCTGCCTGAACCCAGCTCATGGGATGCTCCTTAGGCATGGAGACAGAGTCAGGACTCTATCCCAAGAAGAAGCTCTCCTTTCAGATCTTGGACTTGAGACATAGTAATGCACCCTGGCCATGGCCCCCATCTAAATCCCTAAAGCCCTATTAGCCTAAAGTTCCTCTTTTCTAACTACCATTTTCTCTTCCTCACTAGGAAAACATCTAAGAAACTCAAGAAAATGAACTTTGAGGATTTCCAGGATTTTACTGGGTTTGTAGTCGTCCTATGTGTCAGGAGGGCAAGGGGTGGGAGGGAGGGCTGGCCTCTCCTTTACCCAGCACTGTGGCCTCTGTACCTTGTTCGTTGCAAGGGGTTGTAGCACTGCAGTGCTGCTCACAGTCTAAGGAGAAGTAGAAACACCCTTAGAGAGTGCCAAGCAGGGACTTCTCTGTGGCTTCCCATGAGTTAACTCACCTAAGTCCTCTGAACAAGCCTATAAAGTGAGTTATAGGAGAGGAAACTGACACAAAGCCTCACATCTGTTAAGAAGAAGAGCAGGAAGCTGAGTACAGTAAGGCTAGCTCCGGAGGCCATACTACAAACTCCATATTCAAATGCTTCTAGATGGGGCTGGAGTATGGCTCAGGGGTAGTATACTTGTTTGGTGTGTGCAAGGTCCTGGGTTCCATTCCCTCATTCCCTGTACTACAAAGGAGGGATCAAGGGTGGGAAGGAGGGAGGGAGAGAGAAGGAGGAAGGGAGGGAAGCTAGCTTCCAAAGAAGACAAGTAGAGAAGGTTGAGGCTTATGACTCTGGGTCTGAGAGGCAGTTGACTGGGGTCAGACTTGCACTTGGCCACTCGCTTATGATGTGACCTTGATCACTAGACCTCTGGGTACTAACTGGTGAGGTGACCTCAGGAACAAAGTGCTTTGCAAACGGCTGAGTGTTCACGAAGGTCCCAGTTGATGTTCTCTGCTAACAAGTCCCAGGCCTAGTCTGTCTGCCATGACAATCTTCCTGTATGCTCTCCTTTTCCAGGAAGCTGACGGCAAAGAGGCTCAGTGGTCTCCAGCTCACCCACCCCAATTCCTTCTGGCCTGGCCACCTTCTGGACAAGCTGCTGCTCTACCTGCCCACTGTGACCAGGGATCGGAGCCTGGCCATCTTCAGTTGTGTTCATCAGAAGCGCCATGCCTACCCAGCCATCTACCACCCTGACCGCTGGTGGCCCATGAGAGGCAGGAATTACATGACCTATGCCCCCTATGAGGCAGACAAAGTGTACTCCATGGACTAGAGTTTCCCAGCCATCCTGGGCCAGGAGACAGTGCAGTCTGGGGCCCAGAGCTACAAACAGGACTATCAAAGAGTTACACTGTTTTATAAGGATGGCCTGGGACCAGCATCCAGCACCCCAGAGGGTAGATGTCCAGGGAAAAATATGCAATTTTAAGTTTCTCTCTCATGACTTCTGTCCTTTCAAAATAAACCAGACTGGAGTTTTTCCTCTTGTGACTTAGGGCCCAGCTGCTGTGATTTTTGTGCTTAGGATTTGTGGCCAGCTAATTGGAAAGCTTGGCCCTGGTGAATGTAGCCAGCACATTCCCTGGGACACTGAAAACTCCCACCTCTCATCTGGGGATCTCCGTGCCCATGATGAAGTGGCAGGCACTGTGGTGCCTTCTGCAAAATGAGATGGCAACAGGTTCTTTACTCTCTCCCCTCTCAAAGACAGAGCCATTGAGTTGCTGCTTCCAAATTTCCTGGGTCTTTGGAAATGGGAGACATGCTCTCTGCTTCATGGGCCCTCTGCATGATTAATCCACTTAACCCCATCAAAACTTTCCTATCATGAAATGCGTTATGTGACCTTCCATTAGCAACACTGTTCTACATGTCATACCCCATTGGACTTCATGCAGCCTTTAGAATAAGAACCACTCAAGAAAGGTGGCTAGCCACAGACAGCAGAGTCCCAGTCCTGCCTTATTACTTGCCAGCCAGCTATGTGATTTTTAAAAAATTATTTATTTTATTTATTTGAGAGAAAGAGAGAAGTAGATAGAGAATGGGTGCACCAGGGCCTTCAGCCACTGTAAACGAACTCCGGACACCTTTGCCACCTTGTGCATCTGGCTTATGTGGGTCCTGGGAAATTGAACCTGCGTCCTTTGGCTTCACAGGCAAGTGCCTTAACTGCTAAGCCATCTATCCAGCCCCAGCTGTGTGATTTTAGACTTTCCTTCTTTGGGTTTCCTCAACTCCTCTTACCTTCATACCAAAAATCTCAAGTGAAGTTGCCAACACCAGATGTTCCTTCTTTTCTCACTTCCCATTCAGTCAACATAATCAATAGTGTCTATTTTCAGCCCCTGGAGCTACTGTCAAGATCACCAGCAATACTGGGTTCAAGTTATAGAATCAAGGTTTTTTTTTTTTTTTTTTTTTTTTTGTTAGAGCTTTTTTTCTTCCTGAAAAATTTTTTTTCCTTGGTTTTTCAAGGTAGGGTCTCACTCTAGCCCAGGTTAATCTGGAATTCACTTTAGTCCCAGGCTGGCCTACCTCTTGCCTCCCAAGAGCTGGGATTAAGGACATGCACCACCACACCCAGATTCTTCCTCCAGTAAGTTTCACAATGATCTAAAAAGCAAAAGCTAAGCAAGACAAATGAAGGACTCAAATTGGGGGCTGGAGAAATGGTTCGGTGGTTAAGGCACTTCCTGTAAAGCCTAATAACTGGGGTTCAATTTCCCAGCACCCATGTAAACTAGATTCACAAAGTGGCACATGCATCTGGGATTCATCTGTAGCTGCTGGAGGCATGGCACGTCCATTCTGTCTGTCTCTCTTTTCTCTCTGCTTGTAAATACAAATATTTTTTAATTTAAAAAATTTTATTGGCCAGGTATGGTGGTGCACGCTTTTAATCCCAGCACTGGGGAGGTAGAGGTAGGAGGATCTCCATGAGTTCGAGGCCACCTTGAGACTACATAGTGAGTTCCAGGTCAGCCTGGGATAGTGTGAAACCCTAACTTGAAAAACAAAACAAAACAAAACAAAATCTATTTATGAGAGAGAGAGAGAATGGGCATGCCAGGGCCTCTAGCTGCTGCAAACAAACTCTAGACACATGCACCACTTTACCACTTTGTGCATCTGGCTTATGTGGGTCCTGGGGAATCGAACCTGGGTCCTTAGGCTTCACAGGTATGCACCTTAACCATGAAGCCATCTCTCCAGCCCCCCCAAAATATTTTTTAATATTTTATTTTTATTTGAGGTGGGGGAGGGAGAAATTGGATGCATTAGAGCCTCCAGCCACAGCAAACGAACTCCAGATGCATGCACCATCTGTACATCTGGCTTACATGGGTCCTGGAGAATCAAATTTGGGTCCTTTGGCTTCGCAGGCAAGCACCTTAACTGCTAAGCCATCTCTCCAGTGCATATGGCTTAGCAGTTAAGGTGTTTGCCTGTGAAGCCTAAGGACCTATGTTCGATCTCCAGATCCCATGTAAGCCAGATGCACAAAGGTGAGGCAAACACAAGGTCTCACATGCCCACTAGGTGGTGAAAGTGTCTGGAGTTTGATTTCATTGACTGAGGCCCTGAGTACCAATTCTCCCCCGCCCCACAGTCACACACACAAAATAAAAAAAAATAATAAAGTAGATTGTTCTTGATTTGTCTTGTTTAGCTTTTAGTGAATTGGTAAAATGCTAGTGTAGAATGTACAGAACACTACATTTGATTCCCAGTACTGTGTAAATCCAGGCTACATGAGATCCTGTCACAAAAACTATGCATACACACAACTTTAAAACTTGGGGCTGGGACTGGAAAGATGACCCAACAGTTAAGGGCACTTACTTGCAAAGTCTGGTGGTCTGGGGTTCAACTCCCCAGTACCCATGTAGAGCCATCATGGCGTATGCATCTAGAGTTCATTCACAGTGGAAGGAGGTCCTATTGTCCCATACTCTCTGTCTCTGTCTCTCCCTCTCAATAAATAAAAGGGGAGGGGGGAGCAAAAAATAAAAAACTTGAGGCTGGTGAAATGGCTCGGTGGTTAAAGGTGCTTACTTACAAAGCCTGTCAGCCTGGGTTTGATTCCCCAGTACCCACATAAAGCCAGATGCACAAGTGTTACATGTTTCTGGAGTTTGCTGGCAGTTGCAGGAGGCCCTAGCATGCCCATATTCATCTTAATTCTCAAATACTGAAAAAAAAAAAAAAAAAAAAAAACCAAAAACTTGGCCAATAGGAGCTTGGCATGTGGTACACCCAATTTAATTCCAGTACTCTGGAGGCTGAGGTAGGCGGATTGCCATGAGTCCCAGGCCAGTTTGAGTTAACAGTGAATTCCTGGTCAGCCTGGGCCAAAGTGAGATCCTGTCTCAAAAAACATAAAGAAAAAAAATTGGGCTGGAGAAATGGCTTAGCAGTTAAGGCACTTGCCTGTAAAGCCAAAGGACCCAGGTTTGATTCCCCAGGACCCACATAAACCAGATGCACAAGGTGATGCATGCATCTGGAGTTTGTTTGCAGTGGCTGGAGGCCCTGGTATGCCCATTCCTCTCTATTTCTGCCTCTTTTTCTCTCTCAAATAACAAAAAAATTGTTTTGATTTTTCAAAGTAGGGTCTCACTCTAGCTCAGGCTGACCTGGAATTCACTATGTAGTCTCAGGGTGGCCTCAAACTCATGGCAATCTTCCTACCTCTGCCTCTGGAGTGCTGGGATTAAAGGCATGTGCTACCACACCTGGCTCAAATAAATAATTTTTAAAAATTAAAAATAAAGGGCTGGAGAGATGGCTTAGCAGTTAAGGCACTTGCCTGTGAAGCCTAAGGACCCAGATTCAATTAAGCCAGATGCACAAGTGGTGCCTACATCTGGAGTTCTTCTGCAATAGCTAGAGGGCCCTGTACACCCATTCCCTCCCTCCCCCTCCCTCTCTCTGCTTCTTTTTCTCTCAAATAAATAAATAAATAAAATATTTTAAAATGAAGTTAAAAAAAAAACCTGTACCCCCACAAACCTAGGCCATTAGCCAAATAGCTAGAAGTGGATTTTGGAGTCAAATTTCCAAACCACTTTTCACATATGTCAATGAGGAAAAGAACACAATTATGCCTGGCATGGTGGTGCACGCCTTTAATCCCAGCACTCGGGAGGCAGAGGTAGGAGGATCTCTGTGAGTTTGAGGCCACCCTGAGACTAATCCAGGTCAGCCTTAGCTAGAGTGAGACCCTAACCTTGAAAAACAAAAAAAAACAAAACAAAAACAGAACAGAACACAATTACCTTATATCTAATTGTGATAAAGATATAAAATCCCATGGGTATTAGCTATCATGGTCTCCTAACTATTTAGACAGTTGGCCCTCCATGTCCTCATGTTCCACACCTGTCTCCACAGACTCAATCAACTGAAAATAGAAAATATTCTAAAACAAGGACTGGAGAGATGGCTTAGTGGTTAAGGTGCTTGCTGGCAAACCCAAAGAACTCATCAGGTTCATTCTCCAGTACCCACATAAAGCTGGATGCACAAGGTGGTGCATGTGTTTGGAGTTTGTTTGCAGTGGCTAGAGACCCTGGCGCACCATTCTCTCTGTTTTTTTTTTTTTTTCCCCTCTCTCTCTCTCTCTCAAGTAAATAAATAAAGTATTTAAAAAGAAAGAAAGAAAGAAGCTGGCGTGGTGGCACACACATTTAATCCCAGCACTCGGGAGGAAGAGGTAGGAGGATTGCTGTGAGTTTAAGGCCACCCTGAGACTACACAGAATTCCAGGTCAGCCTGAGCTAGACTGAAATCTTACCTCAAAACAAAACAAAACAAAGCAAAGCAAAACAAAACAAAACAAAAGAAAAAGAAAAAGAAAGAAAAAAATATATATATTCATATTCTAAAATAAACTGGCGGTGGTGGCACATGCCTTTGATCCCAGCACTCAGGAGGTAGAGGTAGGATTGCCATAAATTCAAGGCCAGCCTGGGACTACACAGTAAGTTCCAGGTCAGTATAGTCTAGTGAGACCATATCTTGAAAAAAAAAAAAGAAAGAAAGAAAAAGAGAAAATATTCTAAAATAAAACATTTGCACTAAAAATGTACAGACTTAAGTAATAGTGTAACAACGACTGACAGATCATTTGCATTGCACTAGGTATCATAGGTGGTAATGTGGAGATGATTTACAGAATAAGGAGGATATGGACAGTTTCTACGTAAATACCAAGCCACTTCATATTACAGGGGCGCCAGAATCTCCATATTCTGGAGTCGTGCAGCCCACCGTCTACGAATTCAAGATTTCCATGAGGGAGTTAAGAAGTCTCTGCTTTGCTCCCTCCAGATCACAAGAGGCGCACATGGAGAACAAACGCGGCCGGAAACGTTCTAAAAGGCAGGTTTGGTTTCCACTTTGGGCGGAAGTAGGTTCCCATTCACCAGGTCTTAGCTCAGAAAGAATTTCAAAATTTCTATGAGTCCCCAAGAGGAGGTCAGGATGAATTTTTAGTTCCATTACAAGAAATTAATGTCTAATATAACATAAGTACACTGGACATTTTTTTGGACCATTAGCTTTCTGACTCATCTTAATTTTCCTTTGAAGGACCGGAAGTGTTTACCTTTTCCCTGCCAGGACCCAGAAGTGACGTCCCATTAGCCCTTGCGCAGCCGCGGCCCCTCCCTCTTCTTCGGCGCTGCCTGCGGAGGTAGCTGCCATCTTCTGCTCGGTGAGTCTCAATCGTTGCCCATCCGCTCCTCTGTGGGCTCCTCCGGGGCTCATCGCCCCGGATGGGAAGACCTCCTCCCCTTGTGCGCCCAGCTCTGTGGGTATTGTCGCCGTCGGCGTGTTCGGACGTGTAGCGCAAAGGCGAAACGATCCGGGGTTGGTGACGGCCCTCTGCGTCCTGGAGCTGCTTGCCTTTATTTTTACGGAAGCCGCCCAGGGTCAGCCGAAGCTGCGGCCGGCTCGTTTACAACCTGGCGGCACGTGTTGCAGGTTCAAGTCAGTCTGCCGGAGCTCTTGGGCTTGGAGTGACTGCAGGTGTCCCGGCGTGACAATGTCGTCTAACAGTGTCGCTTTTCATTCCTTCCCCTACACTCTGGCCCTGGGTCAGGGGATTCGTTTGCTTGTTAACGGGCCGACGTTCTGGTTGTGGCACTGTGAAGATGCAATTGTCGCCTTGCCTTCGAGGGTATCATGGTGACGGTGGCAAACCCAGTTATTGGTTAGATTATCTACCCCGTGCCTAGCCAAGTGAGTTGGCTGTGAAGGGAATAGAAAGGATGATGAAATAGGGAGATCGGGGTGTCGGAGAAGACCACCTTCGAGTTGGTGGTCGGAGGCTCCAGTGCAGCAGACTGCGGAGCATGTTAGAAGTTCATTATGGTTTTCGGCTTAGGAGCTTCTCTTCGTTGACTCTCAATGTCATGCCTGTTTTACAGGTGAGAAGATCTTAAGGAAAAGCTTCTTCGGTTGAGATTTTCCATTTTTGCGGGGTGGAAGGTCTTGGTTAGGTTTTGTTTTAAGGTCAGCTGTTGGCATTCTTCCAGGGGCTCTAATGAGAGCCCCCCCCTCCCTTCTCACCTCCTGAGATCGCGTCTGGAGAGTGGCTAGTATTCTGCCAGCTTCGGAAGCAGGAGGGAAAGCAAGCCCAGCAGAGGTACCCATTCCATTCCCAGCTTGCTCAGTAGCTGATGATTGGAAGACACTCTGCAACATCACTTGAGCCCTGGGTAGGCACCACTCCTCTTCGCGTTCATTCCTAACTGGGTCTGCTTCTTTCTCAAAGGCATCATGGCTGCCCTTAGACCTCTGGTGAAGCCCAAGATTGTCAAAAAGAGGACCAAGAAGTTCATCCGGCATCAGTCAGACCGATATGTCAAAATTAAGGTATGTGGTTCTAAGGTGGTGGTGAGTTTTGTGGTGAACTCGACAGATGGTGCCTAGTGACAGATAATTGGGTCCAAAGCTCTAGTCTAACTCAGTAGGTCATAGCAGGATTCTTGTTGTGCATGTGTGTTATGTTTTGACACAGGGTTTCATGTAGCCAAGGATGGCCTTCTGCCTTCACCTCCCAAGTCTGGGATTACAGGGATGTGTCATCATGCCTGGTTTTATGTGGTGCTCAAGACCAGTCCCAGGGATTTGTACAAGCTAGGCATGCACTCTACATCCCCAGCCCTTGATTTGTGAAGTGTTTTGTTAGCATACCTGTAAGTTTCTCCAGGGAGTCATTTATGTTTGGTTTTTTGAGGTAGGCAGACAATGGAATTAATTCATTATGCATTCTCCTTGTGATCTTCCTACCTCAGGCTCCTAAATGCTGGGATTAAAGGCTGGGCCACCACACCCAACTATGTTTTTGGTTTTTTGAGGTAGGGTCTCATTCTAGCCCAGGCTGACCTGGAATTCACTATGGAGTATCAGGGTGGCCTTGAACTCACGGTGATCCTCCTACCTCCGCTTCCTATATGCTGGGATTAAAGGCGTGTGCTACCACGCCCGGCTCCAACTCTTTGTTTTTTGTGGCAGGGTTTCACTCCTTCCCAGGCTGTTATCAACTCATGGATATCCTCCCTAGTGCCTGACTAGTGTGATTGGGTTTTGTTTGTTCTCAGCTAGGGTCTCACTGTAGTCCCAGGCTGGCCTCAAACCCATGGTGATCTCTTACTTTTGCCTCCTTGTTGCTGGGATTAAAGGTATGTACCATGCCCAACTTGGTGTGAGTTTTATGAATGAGCCATCTCCCCAGCCCTGCACTCCTACCTCAGTCTTCTGAGTGCACCACCACACCCAGCACAGAGAGAGAATGAGAATGGCCATACCAGGGCCTCCAGCCACTGTGCATCTAGCTTTACGTGGGTACTGGGGGAATTGAACTTGATTCACTAGGCTTTATGGGCAAGCATCTTAACCGCTGAGCCATCTCTCCAGCTCCAGACCTGTTATCTTAATATATATGCAATCCCCTCACATCCTACCCCATCTATTCTGCCTTCCCTTGCTTCCAGCATTTCTAGAGCTGGAAACTTGGGGTTTGGGTACAGCTGTTAGAACCCAAGATGTTGCTAGACATAAGCTCTACTACTGAGCTGCAGTCCCAAGAACATCTGGATATTTTTCCTATCAAAAAAAGTAGGAGGTGGCCTGAAGAGATGGATCAGCAGGTAGCTCTTAAGTCCACCTGAGTTGGCTCCTAGTGCACTTGTAAATAGCTGGACATGGCCACAAATCTATAACCCAGTCCTGTGGGGACAACTTGATTGCTTTTGCAACAATGCCAAGCTCCAGAATCAGTGAGATTCTGCCTCCAAGAAACAAGCCCTGGCCTCCACACAGGGTGTGCACACATGTGCATGCAGCACACATGGGAAGTAGTTAGGCTGGATATGGAAGCCATGCCTTTAATCGCTGCCCTCAGGAGGCTGAAGAGATCATCAAGGGTTTGAGGCCAGTTTAGGTCTACAGAGTGAGTTACAGATCAGCCTGGGCTAGAGACCCTAGCTTGAAAAACCACACAAAGTAGAAAGTTGACTACCTCATGAATTAGGAGTTCACTCCTATAATCCCAGGCCGAAGTAGGGTGGGAGTGGCAGTACAGCGAGTTCAAAGCCGGCCTGGGCTGCAGAGTTCCATCAAAAGAGAGACCCTGCCTAAAAAAAAATAGTTACATTAACTGCTCCTGTGTGACACCATCTTAATTCTCCGCACCCCCAAAGATCTCACAGTTTGTGCAGACTGACCCATTTGTGTGTTGTTTCTTAAGCGTAACTGGCGGAAACCCAGAGGTATTGACAACAGGGTGCGGAGAAGATTCAAAGGCCAAATTCTGATGCCCAACATTGGTTATGGGAGCAACAAGAAAACAAAGCACATGCTGCCCAGTGGCTTCCGGAAGTTCCTGGTCCACAACGTCAAGGAGCTGGAAGTGCTCCTAATGTGCAACAAGTGAGTTGGGCCCTAGCACCCATTATGAGGCTCAGGAGTCTATGTTGGGAGGAACTTAGGCACTTGGAGCACTGGAGGAGGTGTGTGTGCACACTGAGGAAATGAGAGACAGGGGCTTAGAAGATGCTTCCAGAGTCCAAATGCTTTCTGTGCTGGAGGTAGAGGGAACCTTTATGTGGGAATGGGAGAAAATTCAAACCAACCTTGGACCTGAAGGACACTTCATTCTGTGCTGTGGTATTTTGAGGTAGGACTTTTAACCAGACATTGAAGTGCTACATGTTTCTCTGGAAAAAGATGACTATAGGAGTTATAGTAAGGAGATTGGTAGTTTGTGTGCCGTGTGGTAGTGTGTATTGGTGGTGCAGCATTTCTTTGTAGAATCTTAGAAATGCAATTTGGCAATGTTTATCATGATCTGTAGCTACACCCTGGGCATTCATCCTTGCATAGCTGAGACGGGGAAATGGCTGGTGTTGTAACACTAACCCACTAGAAAAAGCAACTGAGAAGTTAATGAATGGTAGTATTGGGGTGGAATGTGGCCACACATTTATTCAGAATGATAGTGTGGCTGTGTGGAAAGGACCTACACATTTGGGATGGAAAGTGCTAGCTATTAATCAGGTATAAGATGGACAAGGACATGGGTTTCCAGAGAATGGAAATACAGGGCTCAGTTGCTTAAGTGCCTAGTATGCACAAGGCTTTGGATTGGGTCCCCACCACCATATACATGGTTGTATATGCCTGTAATCCCAGCATTTTGGAGCTAGAGGATCAGAAATTTAAGGACATTCTCAAGGTCAAGGCTACATAGTGAAGCCAGCCTGGATAGCTTGAGAACCATCTCCAAAAGGAGGGGTAGCTGGGAGTGGTGGCACAAGAATCACCAAGAGTTCAAGATCAGCCTAGGCTACAGTGAGACTGTTCCCCGGGGAAAATAAAAGTGGGTAATACATCTTGTCTTCAGGTATAGCAGTTCTGGTCAAGTGAGGCTTTTCTGTGTAAAATGAAGACTTTGTGTCTGGATTCAATGTCTTAACTTTCCTAGTTACAGAGGTCTGTTTGCCTGCTGCCTTCCTTAGTCACTCCATCCAGTTCTGCCTGTGTTGTGAAGTGGCTGTGCATGGGGAATGTCTGTTCATCAGGTGGATATGGCTTCACAGCCTGTACCAGAATGTGTTCAGTAGGACAGTTAGCCCACTGGGGCTCTGTCTCTTCCTATTAAAACAAGACCTAGTATATGCCAGTTTGCAGCTGGGTAGATTCAAGCAGTGCTACCTCTCCACAGCAGTTCATTTGGGCTCCTGGTCACCATGCAGGGTTGTGAAACTTCACAGGTGAGGTCAGGCACCTGGAGATTTAAGGGTTGGGTTAGCCAGAAGGCCTGAGGGAGAACCTCTGAGTCTGGATTTGGCCCAGCTTCTGGCCCTGTCCATTGCTTGCTGTGTGGGAAGTTTGCTATCAAGGTCTTGGTCTCATCTGTAAAATGGGTGAGGGTTAAATGAGTGCTTTGTGGCTTTCTAGTCACTACCAGGGCACTATGGGCCCCTGGTGTCAGGGCAGCAGGATTTAGGATCTGCAGATCTCAGCCATTTTACTGGCACACTCTGTTTGATTATGGAAATGCTGGAGGTAAAGTGACGATAGTCACTGGCTCCCTACCTACTTCCTTGCCTCTCTTACAGATCTTACTGTGCTGAGATTGCTCACAACGTTTCTTCGAAGAACCGCAAAGCCATTGTGGAAAGAGCGGCCCAGCTGGCTATTAGAGTCACCAATCCCAACGCCAGGCTGCGCAGTGAAGAAAATGAATAAACAGTTTATGTACATCTTATATTTGTACTTAAATAAAACCAGGAAATGTGCTGTCTTTCCTAGTATACTTGCTCCCTTGGTTGTAGTTCTCCAATTTCTTTGAAGTTTTTTTTTTTTTTAGTGAGACCTTACTAGATTATATATAGATTGAACTTAAAGAGTACAGAGAGCTACTGCACAGAAGGCTGGAGTAGGATTAGTTTTTTTTTTTTTTTTTTTACTTATTTTTTTGAGGTAGGGTTTTGCCCAGCCCAGGCTAACCTGGGATTCACTATGTAGTCTCAGGATGGCCTCGAACTCATGGCGATCTTCCTACTTCTGCCTGGGATTAAAGGCATGCACCACTTGACCAGAATTGCTATACCTGAAGACAAGATGTATTTTTGAGGTAGGGTCTCACTCACTGTAGCTCAAGCTGATGTGGACTTCACTATGTAGTCTCACAGGGTGGCCTGGAACTCCTACCTCTGCCTCCAGAGTGCTGGGATTAAAGGCTGATCACCCTTCAATGGCTGCTGCATTTCCACTTGGGCTAGAGAGATTGCACTTGTTTGCAAAGCCCAACAATCTGGGCTCAGTAAGTCTTGTAAAGTGAACTGGTCAGTTTTGTTTTTTTCAACTCCTAGCAATCCCTCCTATCTCTGCATCCAGTGTGCTACCACACCCCGGTGTGAACTGGTGCATTTTCAGGTTACCTATTTTGGTTTTGGGGATTGAACCTTTACGCATGCTAGACAAGTGCTAAAGTACTGAGTTGTCCCCAGATATAAGACAGTCTTAAGGCCCGTGCTGGCCTTAAGTTTAGGGTCCTGCCTAAGCAGAATCTGTTAACAGGCCTTTCATTTTCAACATAAATCAATCTGGAACTTGTGTTGAAATCTGGGGACAAGAACTGTGTGGGAAAAATACCTTTGAATCTTTATTAACCTTGGTTCACAAACTTTTTTTGCCTGTCATTTGCATTTTCAATACTAAAAACTAGAAACATGAACACAAACCAGTTATGCCTGAGTAGAGGATCAGAGAAGAAACCTTAGTCTCTTCACTCCATCCTTCCTACAAATAGCTTAGTCTTTGGAGTATTTGTGACTGCCAATTAGAAACTTTGAATTTTAGAGGGTTAGGGGTTTTTGTGGCCTTACCCAGTTGGGAACACCATCTTCTGATATCTGGAGTCCAGATAAGTGAAATAGAATGGTGAAGTGAGGACCTGGGCCTCCTGTCCCAGTCAGTGCTGGCAGACGTGTGAAGACCAGGGTCCTGAGTTAATGGGACAGCTGTGGGCATCTCTGTGGCTCAGGCAAGGGCCTGGGGGCCCTGGAGAAGGCACTGAAGCTGACCCTGAAGGGCAGGAAGGGACCTGGGGTTTCTGCTGGGCAGGACTAGCTGAGCTCCATGGAGTCTGTGTTGGGGCCCGAGGCAGAGTCCTTCTGGATGCTTTCAAAAAGGGTAGCAAGTTCAGGGTTGGATCTGATCTGGGCAGCAAAGTCAGCCATGCTGGGGCTTTTCCCCACCTCAGGGATGGTCAGCAGGGCGGCCACTGCCCTCATAGCAGAGCGCTTTAGTTCATCCTGCTTCTCGAACTCTTGCTTGACAGAACCAGCCTTGACCTACAGAGGGGGAAACAAGGTAACCCTTTACTGAACCTGGTCCCTTGGCAACCAAATCCTGGGTTCAAATGGCTCTTCCTCCTAAGAGCCAAAGCTGGGCATGGTGGTGCCCTCCTTAATCCCCAGTACTTGGGAGGCCGTGGTAGGAGGAAGACTGCCAAGAGTTCATTTGAGGACAGCCTGAGACCCTACCTCAAGACTATACCTACTAGGGCATAAGCAGCCTCACTCATGACAGACCAAGTAAAGTTTCTTTGCCAAATATTAAAAAAACAGCATTAGCCAGGTGTGGTAGTGTACACATTTAATTCCAGCACTCGGGAGGCACAGGTAGGTGGATCTGAGGCCACCTGAGACTACATAGTGAATACCAGGTCAGCCAGAGCTACAGTGAGACCCTACCTCAAAAAACAACAGAAAAAAATCTGTGCTTTGTAGATTTCAGCACCATGGACCAGGGCTTGTGATGTGTCTGCATTTACTACAGTGCCAACAGATAGCGCCCTCTAGGGGCCACATGGGAGTACCTTTTGTGGACTGGCATCTGGGCCTGGCATAAGAATGTCCTGACGCCACCATGGCCCTCATAGCTCTGCTCCTGTGATCTGCTAGGACTGAGCCTGTAACATGTTTGGGCTTAGTGATGCAAGCCTGTACTTTCTTTGCTTGGGAGGCAGAGCAAGATCACTTTAACCCAAAAGTTTTGAGGTCTCATTTCAAAAACTGAAAATCTAGTCTGGAATACGTGATCCTCTTTCTGGCTAATCAGTCAGATGAGGGGCTGGAGAGATGGCTCAACAATGGTTTGGGCGCTTGCCTGTAAAAAAGCCTAATTCCCCCCCCCCCCCCCAAGTAGCCATGTGAGCCAGACTGTTCCCAACACTGCAACTTTTCATGAGGGCCTCTATTCTCAAAACCTACTCCAGGGCCACCAGAGACTTTGATCAAATCGCAAAGAGTGATGAGCAAACAGTAGGGAACCCAACATGTTCAATGTGGTGCCAGCACCCAGGAGGTCTTGCTGTAGCCCTAGGAACACTTCCTAGGGAAAACGGGACAAAAGGAAGCAGCTTGCCCACTGCTGCAGTCAGTGTACATGGTAGCCAGGGCGAGGTGCTCCAAGGCTTGGGCCAGGGAAGGTGAGGCTTACCTTGGCAGTGCAGGTGGCTCTGAGTGGCTCTATGAGCCGGTCCACCCTCTGCAGGACAGGCGCAGGGCACAGGGTAGCCAGCCGGGCCAACATGATGAAAGTGAGCATCTGCCCAGGAGGAAGGAAGTAGAACTCTTGGTGAAATGGCCAGAGAACAATAGAAACCAACCTGACAACCCAAGACAAGAGCAGGCTCTGCACCAAACCCAAGTCTAGACCAGCACGCTGTGACGCCCCTGGGGTCAGGTGCAGTGAAGAGTTCATGTGGATTCCCAGGGAGGAGCAAGGAACACCACTCCCAAGTTAGTAGCTCCAGCTGTTGGCTTGGTGTGTGCTACAGTTTCTTTCTATATGGTGTGAATGTGTCTTCAAAGACTTGTGTCCTGGGAGCTTGGTTCCCAGTGTGGCAGTACTGGGTGGTGATGGAACCATTAACAGAAAGAGCCTAGTGGGAGGTAGGTAGGTCACTAGGCACAACCTTTGGAAGGGACTGAGGTAATTCTCAGGGGATTCAGGTTCTCATCACAGTGAGCTAGCTGTAAAAAAAAACATGCCTGTGAACTCACTCTTCCTGTGAACTCTTCTGTATGGCTTTTGCCATTATGTTGCCACCCAACGTGAGGCCTCACCAGAATGGAGCCGATGCCAACACCAGGCTCTGAGCCTCCAGGGCAGTGAGCTTACAGAGTACCCAGCCACAATATTTTGTTATAGCAACAGAAAACAGATAAAATGGAAATGTGTGGATATACTCAACATTGATAGGTTGTTTACAAAAGAAACCCAGATTTTCATGTAATTTTTTTTTTTTTTTTTTTCCTGGCTCAGGCTGACTTGGAATCAACTGTGTAGTCTCAGGGTGGCCTCAAACTCACAGCAATCCTCCTACCTCTGCCTCCCACCACACCGGCTAAAATTTTTATTCTTAAATCATGGGACCTGATTTAAAACACATCAAGATAAAGCAAGAATGGCTATAGGCCTGGATTTAACCATACAGAGAGGGGCTGTATGCAGTTTATAAATCTGCTGCCATCCTCAGCACCATGCCCTTGTCTTGATCATACAGAACAAGAAGCCTCAGGACACAGCGACAAGGAGCATAATGAAGCCAGGCATGGTGGCACACACCTTAATCCCAGCACTCTGAGGTAGAAGGGACTGCAAGTTCTAGCCACCTTGGGTTATATAGCAAATGAAACCCTGCCTCAAAAAAAAAGAGGAAAATAAATAAAAACAGACCAAAAAAAAAAAAGTAATTTTGGAGATGAAATGGTGGTTGCTGTCCAAAATGAATGTACTTAATGCTACTGACTGGACATTTAAAATAATTAAAACAGCCTGAAATGAAATGAGTGGTACAGTGCACTATTGGCATGCTCAAGGCCTCAAGTTTGATGCCAGGCACGCAGAAAAATAAGAGACACCAAAATAAAAAACAGACTGAGAGGGGGAATGGGATGATATGATGGAGAGTGGAACTGTGAAGGTGAAAGTGGTGGAGGGGAGGGAATTACCATGGTTTATTATCAATAATTATAAAAATTGTCAATAAAAAATCCTGGCTGGGTGTGGCAGTGCACACCTTAATCCCAGCACTTGGGAGGCAGATCTGTCAGGCCAGCCTCCTTCAGAGTGAGTTTCAGGTCAGTTTGGGCTAGAGTGAGACCCTACCTAGGAATTTTTTTTTTTTTTTTTTTTTTTTTTTGCTGGGCATGGTGGCACATACCTTTAATCCCAGCACTTGGGAGGGAGGCAGAGATGGAGGATCGCTGTGAGTTTGAAGCCAGCCTGGGACTACAGAGTAAGTTCCAGGTCAGCCTGGACTAGAATGAGACCTTAACCTCGAAAAAATCACCAAAATAAATAAACTGATGATGGACTGATTACAAGAAATTGAAGAAACCAGTCTTCTCACTGGCCCTCTAGCCCAGTCTCTCTTTCACAGGTAAAAATAAACCAGGCTGGAGAGATGGCTTAGCAATTAAGGCAAGGCCAAAGGACCCAGGTTTGATTCCCCAGGACCCACATAAGCCAGATGCACAAGGTAGTGCATGTGTCTGGAGTTTGTTTTCAGTAGCTGGAGGCCCTGATGTACCTATTTTCTCTCCCTCCCTCCCTCCTTGCAGATAAATAATTTTGTTGTTGTTGTTGTTGTTGTTGTTTTGAAGTAGGGTCTCACTCTAGCCCAGGCTGACCTGGAATTCACTATGTAGTCTCAGGGTAGCCTCGAACTCACAGTGATCCTCCTACCTCTGTCTCCCGAGTGCTGGGACTAAAGGCGTGCATCACCACATCTGGCATAAATAAAAATATTTTGTAAATAAAAATGAAATTCCCAAACTTCTGGAGCCAGCTATTACTGCTTGACAGCAGGTCTTGGTGACCTCACCCATGTAAATGCATGTCAAGACCAGGCTCACTGTGTGAGGGCGATGGGACCAGTCTACTGAGCCAGGGAGCTATCCTGGGGACTGCTGCCTCTCCCCATTCTCAGAAAGCCATGAGGATGAGGAGGCTTTGGCATGGGTGGCGCAGCCCAGGGCTTAGGGAAGTGCTTTGCTATGGACTGCTGGAAGAAGGGTGTGTCTGGGGTTTTAAGACTGCATCATGGCCTGCAAGAGCATGCCCAGTGTGTAAGCCCAGGAGAGGGTACTGAACCCTGGCTCCTGTTTTTGTCAGAAAGCAACTCCATAGCTGCTTTGTGGGGTGCCTGGAATAAGGACAAGTGGCTGGGTTGGGCAGGGGCTCATCCTACCCGGATGTCGTAGTGGTCTTTAAGCCCGTCCTCCACGTGGTTCAGGAACTCACAGATGTCCAGCTGGCCTAGGCAGCTCTCGAGCAGGGAGTACATGCACTCAAAGGCTGCCTTCCGCACGTCCAGACCATCATCCACGGTGTGCTTGAAGGGCCCCATCTCCACCTATAAACGCGGACAACAGAGATTTTCAGGCCTAGGACAGCTGCTGAGTACCATGTCTTGGCCCTAAGCTAGGACACATGTTCTCAAGCATTGGCCTCTGCTCAGCCTCTCTCCTAAAGGACAACAGCAGTAGAAAAACCAACTGTCACATATGCTGAACAGGTACCGAGTATCAAGCACCACACAAAGTGTTTAACAAATGATACATATGTGTGTGACAGAGAGAGAGATACTGGGGGATCAAGCCCAGAGCCTTGTGTATGTTGAACACTCATTTTACAACTGACCTATTCCTCACCTCCACAGATGACATCTTTTTTTTTTTTTTTTTTTTTGGTGTTTGGAGGTAGGGTCTTACTCTAGCCCAGGCTGACCTGGAATTCACTATGTAGTCTCAGGGTGGCCTCAAACTCACGGCAATCCTCCTACCCCTGCCTCCCAAGTGCTGGGATCAAAGGCGTGCGCCACCACGCCCGGCTCACAGATAACATCTTACTCAAGCATCAAAGACACCTGAAGGGCTGGGTGTAGTGGTGTACACTTTTAATCCCAGCACCCAGGAGGCAGAGGTAGGACGCCCGGCTCACAGATAACATCTTACTCAAGCATCAAAGACACCTGAAGGGCTGGGTGTAGTGGTGTACACTTTTAATCCCAGCACCCAGGAGGCAGAGGTAGGAGGATCACCCTGAGTTTGAGGCCAGCTGGAGACTACATAGTGAATTCCAGGTCAGCCTGTGCTAGAGGAAAACCCTACCTCAAAAAAACAAAACAAAACAAAAAAAAATTGTTGAGGACACTAAGGCTGTCCAAGTCCCATAATTAATGGGATTCCAGGCATTTGTGTGGGCTTGGCAGGTGGTTGTGTCTGGCATAAAGTGGATACTCAGAACAAGCTCACTGCTCACAGTGGCGGTGGGGGTGGGTAAGGAGGAAGAAGGTGCCTATATTCATCCCAGGTTTAGCTATAAGGAGACTAAGGCTCAGAGAGGTTAACATGCTCAAGGATACCCAGCTGGTAAGTGGTAGAACTAGACTCAAAGTTCAGATCTCTTTAAAGCTTTTAGCCAAGAAACTCTGCTCTGTTTTCTCCTTTTTGGAGAGCTGGGAATTGAACCCATGGCCTCATATAGAGACCTTTTCTGGGTAATCTTCTCATGCCTCAAAACCCAGCTAAAATGCCCCCTTTGGGGAAACTTCCAGCCACTCTAAAGAACCTTCCTTTCTTGCTCTGTGTGAGGAGTTGGTGTTTAAAGTCTAAATTTTTCTAATGTTAAATATTCTCAATAAATAGCCCAGCCTGATGGTGCAGAGCTTTAAATCTCAGGCTAAGGCCTGAGAATCACAAGTTCAAGGCCATCCTGGGCAATTTAGTCAAAGCTTGTCAGAAAACAAAAAAGGAATGAGGGTTGATGGTATAGCTCAGTGGTAGAACATCTGCCTATTCCCATCCCTAGGGCCAGAAGAAGTAAACAAATTAAATCAATACCAACATAAAGGTTTCTTACCACTAAAGAAATCACCTAAAACTACTCAAAACCAAAACAACTTCCTGAAGGTGTTGGGACTTGTAGCTCTCATGATGAAGACTAACAAATGATAGACAAACACTAAGTCCAGAGAGACAGACAGGGCTGCATTTTCAGGTGACTGTATCTCAGGACTAAGCAACTGAGATGAACTTGGTATATAGGGGAGCTGACTTCCCACTGTGGCAAAGGAGCTACAGACAGGGAAAGGGAAGGTTTCACTATGTATTCTCAGGCTGGCTTTGAACTCACTGTGATTCTCTGATTTCAGCTTCCCAGGTGGTAGTATTAAAGGCATGCACCACCATGTCCCAGGTGAAACTGCCCCTTGTGGCATCCTGCTTATACTCGAAATCTTTCAGCTTTTGGGTGTTTGGACCTCCTGCATGCATGCAGCTGTACATAAGAGCCATCCTGAGTGCTTGGGGGGGGGGGGTCATCCTTCATCGACTCTCCACAATAGCCCTATGGTGCAGACAAAGTGATTCTCCTCCTCCTTTTTCTTTTTTGTTTTTTTTGAGGTAGGGTCTCACTCTAGTCCAGGCTGACCTGGAACTCACTATGTAGTCTCAGGGTGGCCTCTAACTCACGGCAATCCACCTACATCTACCTCCCAAGTGCTGGGATTAAAGGCGTGCGCCACCATGCCCGGCTCATTTTGCTGTACGGAAAAGAGGCTCAGAGGGTAGTGGGTTGCCCTGGCCATGCAACACACTGGAAAGTGGTGGGCAGAACATAACACAGGCCCTGTGGCACTGGTGCCTGTGTGCTGGTTTTACTCTGGTCCTCACCAAGCTGTGCCAGTGAGGCACAGAAGGTTCCAAGGGGGCTGCTCACAAGGAGCTGGCCTCACCAGGCACCTGTGCTGCCACGTACCTCTCGGATGAGGTCCCTACGGATCTTGGTCTCCTGGTAGAGAAGGGGCAGGATTTCATCCAGAAGGTCCCGGACCAGCGAAGGTTTGTTGTGCACTGCCGAGTTGAAGAAGGTCAGTGTGGCCCGGCGCACGTTCAGGTCTGGGTCCTGCAGGCTCTCCATGAATTCTCCTGCACAGGACAATGATAAGCATATAGTCAGGACACAAAGCCACCTTCACACTGCATCTCAGCACTGTGAGTAGTGCAGGCCAGCTTCTCCTGAGTATCCACTTTATACCAGACACAACCACCTGCCAAGTCCACGAGAATGCCTGGATTCCCACTAATCATGGGTCTTGGACAGCCTCAGTGTCCTCATCTGTACAGTGGTGAGAAGGGGACTGAGGCAGCATCGGGCTTTTAGGGTTAAAGATGTGGCAATGGTGATGTAGGAGAACTGTTATGAGTTCAAGGCCACCTTGAATTCCAGGTCAGCCTGGGATAGAGTAAGACCCTACCTCAGAAAAAGAAAAAAAAAAAAAAAAAAAAAGGTTGGCAATGGCTGCAAAGCACAGGGCTGAGTGTGAACACAGAGGGAGACTGTTGTGAGACAGGACTCACTATGTAGCTCAGGCTTGCCTCAAATTCATGATCCTCCTGTCTCATCCTCCCGTGCGTGGGGTGACAGGTGAGCCCCACTATGTTCTACTACTTGCCGGAGTAAGTGTGAACATTACAGATAACGGTATTATGTTACAATGTCACACAACATAAATTTATGTGTGGTCCCACAACCTATAGGCCGCAGGTTGGACACTCTGCAACAGGAAGGCCTCTAAGTGCTAACCTGATCTTGTTAAGATAAGGTGCCTGAAAGCAGCAGAGGCAGAGAGCTTACACAGGCTCACAAGTGCCACAGAGTTGCCATTTTGAATGGTTTAGACTTCTGAGAACTCTGCTTGTATTTTCTTTTACTTGAGTGGAGTGCTAGGGATAGAAACTGGGGCCTTGCACATGCTAGGCAAGGCTGTATCACTGAGCTACACCCCTGGCCACCTGACAGTGTCTTGATACATTTATATAGTGTTTAAAGTCTAAATTTTTCTAATGTTAAATATTCTCAATAAATAGCCCAGCCTGATGGTGCAGAGCTTTAAATCTCAGGCTAAGGCCTGAGAATCACAAGTTCAAGGCCATCCTGGGCAATTTAGTCAAAGCTTGTCAGAAAACAAAAAAGGAATGAGGGTTGATGGTATAGCTCAGTGGTAGAACATCTGCCTATTCCCATCCCTAGGGCCAGAAGAAGTAAACAAATTAAATCAATACCAACATAAAGGTTTCTTACCACTAAAGAAATCACCTAAAACTACTCAAAACCAAAACAACTTCCTGAAGGTGTTGGGACTTGTAGCTCTCATGATGAAGACTAACAAATGATAGACAAACACTAAGTCCAGAGAGACAGACAGGGCTGCATTTTCAGGTGACTGTATCTCAGGACTAAGCAACTGAGATGAACTTGGTATATAGGGGAGCTGACTTCCCACTGTGGCAAAGGAGCTACAGACAGGGAAAGGGAAGGTTGGATGACTCTGGGTGCTCAATGGAACAGAAGGCAGTTGTGAATCAAATGGGAACCCCCAAGTCTATCATGACCTAACAAGGATGAGCAATAACTAAGTAAATAGCAAAAAAGAAAACTCCTTGGGGCTGGAAAGATGGCTCAGTGGTTAAGGCACTTGCCTGCAAAGTCTAAGGACCCAAGTTCGATTCCCCAGTATCCACATAATGCCAAATGTACAAGGTGGTACATGCATCTACAGTTTGTTTGCAATGGCTAGAGGCTCTGGCACACCCATTCTCTCTCTTTCTATCTGCCTCTTTCTCTCTCAAATAAATAATAAAAATATTTTTAAAAATTAAACTTTTAGCTGGGTGTGGTGGCGCACGTCTTTAATCCCAGCACTCGGGGGGCAAAGGTAGGAGGATCACTGTGAGTTTGAGGCCAGCCTGAGACTACATAGTGAATTCCAGGACAGCCTGGACTGGAGCGAGACCCTACCTTGAAAAAATAAAACACACACACACACAAATTAAACTTTTGGGTTTTTTGTTTGAGGGAGGGTCTCGCTCTAGCCCAGGCTGACCTGGAATTCATTCTGTAGTCTCAGGCTGGCCTCAAACTCACGGTGATCCTCCTACCTCTGCCCTCCAAGTGCTGGGATTAAAGGTGTGCATTACCACGTATGGTAAAAGAAAACAAAAGTAGAATGCAAATTCACAAATACAAGAGGAACAGTGAAATTAGAAGGTTACCATGGTGCAGATAACACAGTGATTATAGATTCAGGCAAGAAGAGACAATGCTAAATAAACCCAGAGACAGAAATTAGAGGAGAAAGAGGTTATATGCAGACTAATAAATAAATAAATAGACTCCAATGGGGAAAAACAAGAACTTTGTTTATTTTGTTTTGGTGCTGTGAATGGAACCCATGGCCTTGCACATGCTAAGCACACTTTCTATCACTGACCTTCAACTTCCAAACAGACACGTAACTCTGGAGTACAGAAACATGACTATCTCCACCACAGCACATGACCCCAGTGACCATCACAGACATCCATGACTCCTGATGTGACATATTCACAGGAACTGGACTCTCCCAGGTGAGCAGGACTGAGTCCTAGTGCTGGGGACCTTGGGCCCTTGTGGCTGCATCATACTGGCTTCCTCTGAGAACACAGCCTGGGGACTCAGTGTTTTCATCTGTTAAAATGGAGTCAGTGCTATATACCATTTTGGACTAAGACAATTAACTGTGATGAGTTAGTAAAAGAGCACAGTGTGGTACCCAAATGCTAAATAACTAAGGTTCAAATATACTACAGCAAAGCCTGGGGTGGTCCACATCTGTAGCCCAGCACTTGGGAGATAGAGGCAGAAGGATCATTTGTCATTGTTAGCTATAAAGTGAGTTTTGAGGCACGCCTGGGCCACATGAGACCCTGTCTCAAACAAACAGAAAACATAGTAAGGCAAAACCAAAACATACCAGTGGTGGCCCCTGGGGAAGGCAGTCATGACAGTTCAGTCATGAAGGGGCCTGCCACATCGGGGCACGGGATGAAGCTGCTACAAGGACCGTCCCATCACTTCAGGATATGTTTACCATTCAGACTGGTCATATCACTGACCCCTTTTGGTCTTTCACATGCCCACGATAGGTGGGTTGGCACCTTCACTCACGCTCGTAAATCAGAATTTGAACCCAAGGCTAGCAAGCTCCAATCCCTCTCAGTATTTCATGGGGCTGCCCTGCCAGGATGAGAGCTGAGATTCTGGTGCAGTCCCATGAGAGGCTCGGCTCCAGGCTCTGAAACCTGGTTCTGCGGGCAGAGTGCTCACTTGGCCTCTCATGATGGCCTCACCAGCCAAGGCCCCTAACACGGGGCCATGTAGAGGTTTACCAGCTCAGGCTTTTTCTCCACTTCCATAGTCAGTGCCTTTAGGGAGCACCTTCTCCCTAAATAGCCTACGGCACCTCCACGACAACGTTCTCATGCCCATTTGACAGATGAGGAAACGAGACACAGCAGTGAGAAGGGGAATGAAATTCAGGGGTAGCGTAAGTATTTGGATTCAGATTTTTTTTTTTTTTTTGGGCAGGGGGAGTTTCAAGGTAGGGTCTTGCTCCAGCTCAGGCTGATCTAGAATTTACTATGTAGTCTCAGGGTAACCTCAAACACAGGGCAATCCTTCTACCTCTGCCTCCTGAGTGCTGGGATTAAAGGCATGTGCCACCACACCCAGCAGAATACAGATCTTACTTCAGAGCTGGGCCCTGCTGACCATCACAAGGTGCAGGGTCTTCGAGTGTCCAGTTCTCCTTGGCTAATGTGTAAGGAATCTGAGCTCCAGGACTGAGCGTGGGGTTGGGTGTGGGGGGCACTCACCAACGTAGCTCTTCAGGAGGGGGTCGATGGAGTGCGGCTGGTCTGAGATAAGGAACTTGACTGCAGTAATGACTGTGCTCCGCGTGTGTGGTTGACCTGTGAGACAAAAGCAGGTTGTGGCAGAGGACAGGCAGCTCTTCCGCAGCTGGCAGAGTAGGAGGCTGGTTCTCAGTGCAGGTCCAAACACACCACCAGGATCCTAGAGGAAGACCTGCACTTGTACTGAGAATACACTGTATTTTTCAGTGTATTCTCTCAGCTCCCTCACAATGGTCCTACTAATACACAATGTTTAAATACTAATTAAAACTAAATCACACGCCTTTAATCCCAGCACTTGGGAGGCAGAGGTAGGAGGATCACTGTGAGTTCGAGGCCACCCTGAGACTCCATAGTGAATTCCAGGTCAGCCTTGACTAGAGTGAGACCCTACCTCGAAAAACCAAAAAATAAATAAATAAATAAAAAATAGAAAAAAAAATCTGGGCATGGTGGCGCATATCTTTAATCCCAGTATTTAGTAGGCAGAGGTAGGAGAATTGCTGTGAGTTTGAGGCCACCCTGAGACTACATAATGAATTCCAGGTCAGCCTGGGCTAGAGTGAGATCCTACTTTGAACCCCCCCCCCAATATAGAAATATAGAAATAATTACCCAGGTGTGGTGGTCCATGCCTTTAATCTCAGTACTTAGGAAGCAGAGGTAGGAGGGTTGACATGAGTTTGAGCCAACCCTGAAACTAATTGCAGGTCACCCTGGGCTAAAGTGAAACCCTACCTCTAAAAACCAAATAATAATAATAATAATAATAATAATAATAACTGGCACGATGGTGCACACCTGTCATCCCAGCACTCAAGAGGCTGAGACAGGGACATCATCATGAGTTTGATGCCAGTCTACACTACACAGTGTGTCCATCTCAAAATCAAAGACAAAAGGATTATCTGCAGTAGGAATATAGCATGGATTGTGACCCCTGTCCCAGAAGCCCTGTAGGAGGAAGGCTTTAAGTCTTGGGCACCACTGTGTGTTCCAGTGTGGCTCCTTTCCTGCTGTTAAGACACATGACTCTCATCCCCAGTGATCTGCAATGGCTCATGCTCCATGAGATGCATGGATGCTTAAGGGCCAAGTACCTACCTACATGCTGGGCCAGCTCTGCCCTTACCTGCAGCAAGCTGTTTCCGGAAGCGTGGCAGAAGGAAGGGAGGGTTCACAAGAACCAGCTTCCCAATGCACTCAGCCACCACACTCCGGGTGCCCTCCTCCGCACCCTCGCAGCGCTGGAAGAGCAGTGCCCAGATGTCCTCAGCATAGGGCTTTAGGCTGTCTGGCTGGGCGGCTCCCAGGGCCTCCCTGAGTGCATGCAGCAGTAGGTACTGCCGCCGGGGCTCAGCCTCAATCTGTGCCAGCAGGAAGGGCAGAAAGTCAGGCAGGTTGCCAGCACCTACACGGCCAAGTGCATAGGCGGCTGCAGCCCTCACGTCCTCACTGGAAGACCCCAGGGCTTCCAAAAGTACTGCCTTCAGCTCCCGCTGGGGACCTGGTCCAGCCACTTGGCCCACCTCAGCCAGAGACAGGAATGCCAGGACCTTGACTCCTGTGCTTGAGTGGGGTGATTTGGCATCACAGACAAGGCGGCTGGCAGTGCCTGCAGCCTCCTGGGGACAGGCAGCTGAGAGGGCAGCCACGCACCGGGCCAGTGAGTGGAATACTTGCTTGTGCAGGCATGGTCCCCCGTCCCCAACCTGGTCATAAACAGGAGCAGTGAGCAGGTGGATGAGATCTGCATAGTCCACACATGGGGGACGGGTCCCCACCAGTGCCTGCAGGAAGCCCTCGGTGGCCACTAGCACACCAGCGGGCAGCAGGGGCGAGTGAAGCAACCGCATCAGTTCTGCCAGAACCGGTCGACTGACCTCCACCAGAGAGGCCGGCTGAGCCTGGGTCACCGTGGTGAGGAATTCCACAGCAAGCTGAGCCACGTGCATATCGCTCTCATTGACCAGAGCCGGCAGCTCAGCTAGCACAGCCCGTACAGCGGGTGGGGGGAGGCCAAGTCCCTGACTCTGAGCCAGAGCATCCAGGGCAGCGAGTGTGGCCAGCCGCAGTGCCCGCTGGTTCTTGCGCAGGAAGGAAGCTAGAATGGGCAGTGCCTCAGCCAGGATGAGCTGCAGGTCAAGACGCAATGGAGACATGGCCACCAGTGTCAGCGCCTTGACAGCGGGCAACCGGGTGATCTCATTCCGCAGGCGATCCAGGAGAAGTAATAATGTGGGCTCCAGGTTATCCCCCAGCCGGTCACCCAGATGACCCACAAGATGGCCCATGCAGGAGATGGCCCGCTCCTTCACCTCCTGGTCCAGGTCAGTGGCACGGAGTCGTGCCAGAGTGGCTGTGGACATTTCTCCAACGTATGGCTCAGGGTCTAGCACCCGAGGCCTGTCCAGCGGCCACAGGGTCCGCACCAACTCCTGGAGCACCAGTAGGGCCTCAGATGCCACCTTGTAGAAAGAGTCGGCCACACAGGCCATCACAGGGGGAAGAAGGGTAGGCAGGTGTGGGTGGAAGGCTTCGGCTGGCTCGGTGCCCAACAACCCCTGCAGGAAGGCTAGGGCATCCATCCGGATAGTAGAGGAGCTGGAGCGGTCGGCCAGTGAGAAGACAATGCCTGAGTGTGGATACAAAGGTTAGGGGGCTGAGACTTCTGACCTGGAGGTCCGAATGGGGTGGGGATACAATGAGCACAGGTGTCTGAGCCAGACTAAGCAGCCAAGCTCTTACATAAAAGTTTCCAGAGGTCACAACTTGACTAGTGGCCAGGGCTGAGGGAAACAAGGCCAGGACTCACTTGGGAGTCACAAGTAGGCCTGGAACCAGCCTTGTCCCTGTGGATAGTGGGGAGCCACTGTGAACTGCTGCACAGAGCTCAGCCCATGTCTGGGCCCAGGCTCTCAGGGACTGGGCCTCAACAGTAAGCAGGGGTCTGGGTTCCAGAAGAGACCAGGAGAGCAGAAAGCTGGCTACAGTCTGGCCTACCTGATACCAACACAGGCATGTGCTCCGCCAGGCTGTCAGGGAGGACGCCTGCTAGCTCGGAGAGGAGGCTGAGGCAGCCCTGGCGGGACCGGATGCTCCGGTCCTTAAGCTGCCGCTGCAGAGCTTTCATCACCAGGGGCACCTGTGGAAGGGACAGGAGATCAGGGATGGGCCAAGAAGCCTCCCTAGTTACCTCTCTAGGGAGGACACCAGCGTGGACAGGACACTCTACCAGTCACGTGGTGCCAACACTCTGACTCTGGAGGTAAGGAAGACTGCCATGTCCAACTTAAAGGAGTGGACAAGAAAGTGGCTCAAGGTCACCCAGGCATCCTGGTTGTCACTGTTATCTCTATGAGGAGGAAGCAGAGGCCTGGATGACCCTACCACAGGAACATTTTAGTCTCCCCAAAGCACACCTGACTCCAGTGACACTAAGGACACTAGCATCTACATCCGCCTACCTGGTGGCTCACCCTGGGTATCTGCTACAGTCTGGATATGTCTTGTATCCCACAAGGACTCACGTGGTGGAGGCTTGCGCCACAGTGCTATGGTACCGAGAGGTGGTAAGACCTTTAAGAAGTGGAATTAGCAGGCTGAGGAGAAAGGTGGCTCAGTGGACAAAGCACCTGCTGCACAAATGTGAAGACCAGGGTTTGAATCCCCAGCACCTGTATCAACGCAAGGTGGGCATGGCAGCCCATCCGTAATTCTACTGCTGAGGAAGTTGAGAGAGGAGATCCTTGGGGATTAGCTGGCCAGCTAGACTAATTGGATCAGCAAGTTCAAGTGAGAGACCCTGCTTCTTAAACCAAGGAAGCAACCAAGGAAGACACCCCAAATCGAAACTGGCATCCATATATATACGTACCCATGCACATGTCCACCATACATATATGAACGTGTACATACACACACACACACACGTGCACATGTAAGAAATGAATTACTTCTCAAAAAAGAAGGAAAGAAAGTTACTTTTTTTTTGGTTTTTCGAGGTAGGGTCTCACTCTAGCCCAGGCTGACCTGTAATTCGCTATGGAGTTTCAGGGTGGCCTCGAACTCACGGCAATCCTCCTACCTCTGCCTCCCGAGTGCTGGGATTAAAGGCGTACGCCACCACGCCCGGTGAAAATTACTTCTTAAAAAAGAGTAGAGGGCTAGAGAGATGGCTTAGCGGTTAAGGTGCTTGCCTGCAAAGCCTAAGGACCCAGGTTTGACTCTCCAGGACCCATGTAAGCCAGATGAACATGGTGGTGCATGTGTCTGGAGTTCGTTTGCAGTGTTTTAGAGACCCTGGCATACCCATTCTCTCTCTTTTTCTAATAAATAAAAAAAAAATTAAATGGACTGGAGATAGGGCTTAGTAGATAAGGTGCCTGCCTGTGAAGCCTAAGGACCCTGGTTCAATTCCCCAGTACTCACATAAGCCAGATGCACAAGGTGGCACATGCATCTGAAGTTCGTCTGTGGTGGCTGGAGGCCCTGGCATGCCCATTCTCTTTCTCTATCTGCCTCTTTCTCTCTCTCTCTTTCAAATAATAAAAAAAATTAAAAAGTAAAATATTGGGCTGTAGAGATGTCTTAGTAGTTAAGGCGCTTGTCTGTGAAGCCTAAGAACACTTGTTCGAATCTCCAGATCCCACCTATAGCCAGACACAAAAGTGATGGAAGTTTGCAATATCGCACATGTGCACAAGGGGGCGCATGCGTCTGGAGTTGGTTCACAGCAGCTGAAAGGCCCTGGTGCGCCCCCTCTCTCAATAAATAAATAAATAAATAAATAAATAAATAAATAAATAAATAAAAGCATATGCCATCCTGTCTAACCTAAAGTTTAAAAAATATATTAAAAAAGTAAAATGTTGCCGGGTGTGGTAGCCCACGCCTTCAATCCCAGCACTCGGGAGGCAGAGGTAGGAGGACAGCTGTGAGTTCAAGGCCACCCTGAGACTACTTAGTGAATTCCAGGTCAGCCTGGGCTAGAGTGAGAGCCTACATTGAAGGAAAAAGAAATGTAAAATATTTTTTTAAAAAAAGTTAGTGGCAGGTCTCTGGAGGAACTGAGTTGAGACTTGATTTTAAGACAGAGCTATTACCAAAAGAGAAAGAAAAAGAAAGTATTTGGCTAGATTTCTCCTTGCTCTAGCTTCTGGTCTCAGCAGGGATCTCTCACTGCTGCATGATCTAGCTACGCTGCCACGTGCCATGGGGAGTTCTCACCAGGGTAGCTACCATGCTGTTTGGACTTTGTGTTTCAAAAGCCTGCCTTCCTTTCTTCCTTCCCCTCCTCCCTTCTTTCTTTTTCTTTTTCCTTTGTTTTCTTTTCAAGGCAGGGTCTCACTCAGGTCCAGGCTGACCTGGAATTCACTATGTAGTCTCAGAGTGGCCTCAAATTCACAGCAATCCTCCTACCTCTGCCTCCCAAGTGCTGGGATTAAAGGCATGGGCCACCATGCCTAGCTTCTTTTTCATTTTTAAAAATATTTTTATTTATGTGTACTTCAAGCAGAGAGACAGAGAGGCAGAGACAGAGAATGAGCATGCCAGGGCCTCCAGCCTCTGCAAAGGAACTTCAGATGCATGTGCCACATTGTGCATTTGGGTATATGGGTACTAGGGAATCGAACCTGGTCCTTAGGCTTCCCAGGCAAACACCTTAACCACTAAACCATCTCTTTAGCCCTCTTTTGGTTTTTGAAGTGGAGTCTCACTTGAGCTTAGGCTGGTATGTAACTCACTTTGTAGTTCATGGAGTTTAAATTCATGGAGACCCTCCTACCTTAGCTTCTACAGTGCTAGGGTTAAAGGCATGCCGCTGCCATGCTTCGCTTTATATAAGCCTTTTTTCTTATTAGGGCCCAGCCTCTGTAATTGTGTTATAGTAAAAGGAAACTTACTACTTATAGTCATCCAATGAGGACTTCAACTTCTGTATGTCCCAGCCTCTCTAGTTCTCCCCATCCCAGGGGATATGGAAGCCAAGTGATACTTGCCTGATCCAGACATATCCAGCCCATCATTAGCAAGACCCAATGGTTCACTCCAAAACCTACCTTTGGTGCCTGACCATTACTCTTGGTCCCTCTGCTAGCACTGAACTCAAGGCATCATCTCTTGTCACCTGCACAGCTGCAATGATGTCTCTAGTGTGACTTTTTCCCAGTGACAATCCAGTCCCCACCCAGTAGCCAGAAGGAGCTTTCTCGAAGTAGACTAGACCGTATCACTCCCCTCCCTTGGCTTTTGCTTGTTCTTTGAAACAACTCCTCCTTACTCCTGGAGGCCCTGCTCATGTTGTCTGTTTGTCCTGAGACACTGCTGAGCAGACTTGGGGGGGGGGCGGGGAGATTTGTCTGAACTTCTCTCACTGTACTCCAGCACCTAGCATCCAGGCCAGGCACACGGCAGGTGCTCACTATACTCACCTTGGTGGGTGCGGGATGGGGGGATGAGAGGGTGGAGGGGTGTGAGCAGGTGGGGGGGTGAGTAAGCTAGCCCACCTGTGTCCGGAGCATGTGGAGGTTGCTGCCAGTCTGGGTAGGCTCCTCTACAGCCTCCAGCCATCCCTTAGGGGGCCGTGACTGTCGCAGCAGCACAATATAAGCCCCAAAGACGTCTGCTTTGACGTTCTCCTCCCGTTCCTTGAAGCGGCGGATGAGCGCGGGTGCCAGGGTGCAGTGGAAGTCGGGCAGCAGGTCGGGCCGTGAGCTGATCAAAGCCGTCAGGCATTTGGCCGCTGCCCGGCGCACCTTCCAGCTCATGTCGTCATCATCACTGTATTCGTCCTCGCTCTCTGGGGCAGGAATAAGACACACATGGAGTCCTTGTCTCTAGCTTGGGAAAAAGCAGAAGCCAGGCCTTGGGCTTCAATTTCCAAAGATCAGTATTTACGCCCTACGAGGAATGCCACTCAGCTTTAGTGAACACCTGCTGAGTGCTGTGCTGTGTGGCACCTGAACCCTCAAACCCATGATCTCATTTCAGCCTCTTGACACCCTTGTGGGGTAGAGACTATTTCTCATTGTGGAGATAACAGAACTGGGGTCTACACACAGAGATGGCTTGCCCCATATTAGGGAACATTTGGACAGACCCCTCTGCCACTAGACCAAGGAAAAAATGGACCAGGCATGGTGGCTCACACCTCAGCACTGTTTATTTATTTTCTTTTTTTGTTTTTTTCAAGGTAGGGTCTTATCCTAGCCCAGGCTGACCTGGAATTCACTATGCAGTCTCAGGGTGACCTCGAACTCATGGCGATCCTCCTACCTCTGCCTCCCTAGTGCTGGGATTAAAGGTGTGCACCACCACGCCCAGCTGATCCCAGCACTTCGGAAGCAGGGGCAGAAGGATTGGGAGTTCAAGGCCAGTTTTGGCTACATTGTAAGACTATGTCCTCCCTCCTCCCAGAAAAGGATTAAATGGACTTTCAGTCTTCAGTGGAGACCAAGATAAAGTATTTGAGGAGTCAAAGTCCATCCTCTGGCTTCAGGCCTGGCTGTGTGCTGCTTGACTTACTAAGATTTCAGAAGAGAAGGGAGACCTTCCTGTGTGGCCTCTTCCTTAAACCCAACCTCAGTCTCTCAAGGGACCCAATTAGAAGGTGTCTGAGCAGCAAACCAACACCAAAGAAAGGATGTGTCTGCGTAGCTTCTTACTCTACGGACCCTAAGAAGCAGCAGACCACTGAGTTTACCACCTCCTCAGAAAAGGGGTGGAGGGTGGAGTGCCAAGCCCAAGGCTAACAGAGTGACTCTCTTAAGGGCACAACAGGTAGGAAACTGTAGAGCTGATTCAGACCCATGAAGCCCACCAATCTCACCAGGGGCCCATGCATGAGGATCGGAGAGAGGTGGTCTAACGAGGTGCACCTCTTAGCCCAGAATCTAAGAACAGGAGTTCCTATCATGCCACTGTGTTGACAACTCAGACTCTCAGAGCACCTGGTGGGCCTCACCCACTGGTCAACTCAGCAGATGTTCCCTCTAACAGACCCTGTCCCACCCATGAAGAAATAGGGCAAAAGAAAAGAAAAGTCCAATTCCCTGGCAAGACATTCAAAACTCTACCTCATCTTGTTTCAAGTCCCTATGAGTCCCTAAGTCCCCTGTCACCATCTGCACCCTGCATTAATGGTCCAGGGGCACCACTGTTCTGAAAATGAGTGATGGAGAAGACCCCAGGCTCAGAGGGAGGAGGCCACCATGTCCACCACCCCCAATCAGACCTATTTTCCTCCACAGTGCCCATTTTTCCACCTCTAATTTCCCCCTTGCTGGGCTCAAAGCATTATGTTCCAAAAGCCACTTATAAAATATGGTAGTTTGGGGGTCTGTCAGAGCTGGCTAGAGGCCCTACTAGGCCACTTCCTGGACCAATGTCTTCTTAACCTTGGTTTCCTTGTCTGAGATACAGGAACAATCACACCTATGTTTTCAGGGTCATTGTGGGGGACAGTAATCTCTAGTTAGCTGTGGAAGACTGGTTCCAGGACCCTCCCCCCGCTTAGATATTAGAATCCACAGATGCTCAAGCCCTTGTATAATAAAATGGCTTAGTATTTGCATTGACCCCATGTACTTTCCCTACATGTTAAATAATTTCTAAGTACTTGTAGCATGTGACACAATGTAAAACTAGGTGTCACGCCTTACAGTCTAGGGAATGACTAGGGGAAGAAAAGCCCATATATGTTGAGATGTCTTTCCCCAGTATTTTGGTTGAAAATGTGGACATGGACCCAAGGTTACAAGGGCTGACTGTACTGCCTTCCTTCTGTGATCTGTACAGCCAGACAGCCCTGCCTTTGGCCACTGTGCCCACCTCTACCTTGTCCCACATGACAGGTTCCACCCACCTGGCTCACTGAATTCGCTGTCCTCCGTCTCCATCTGCTCCTCATCCTCATCACTGTTGTGGTTATAGTTGGGGTCATGCTTCAAATACTGGAGGCAGAGGCTGGTCACATTGGCGACATGAGGGTCCATCTCCTTGGGGCTCCTGTGAAACAGGACAGGGGAGAAGGCTCTTCTGGACCTCAGCAGGGCAGGGTTGGGGTGGGGTGGGGCTCAAAGATGGGTCCCAAGAACTGACTGCTGTCCTCCAGCTCCACCAGCTCCCCAAGAAGCTCCCTGGGCCCTGTCCTGTCCTCCAGCTGTGGCACTTACTTCCTTAGGAAGGCCTCAAAGGCCTGGAGGCAGGACTCCCGGAGCTCATCGTCATCTAAGTTGCAGAACTCCTCCACCAGGGGCACCAGGCGGTCCAGGTGGGCCCCTGCAGGGCCAAAGAGGGTCAATGAAGTGGCCAGACCTTCCTGGGGTCCCCTAGCCCACAGTGATCAGCTCTGGCCATACAAGGCAAATTCAACTCAGAGGCTTCATGGGTCAGCAGACAAGGGTCTAGCCTGGCTGCTATGTATCACAGGGCCGTGGGCAGCTCAGGAGACTTCCTGACTCAGTCTACCGGTCATCACAGTACAGAGACCTATGAACGAGGTGATGCTGACAGAGTAGTCTCCACACAGAGCGGGCATGTGGTAAGTAGCACGTCTTGCCAAACCACTGCTTGGACCCTGCTTTTGACCAAAGGTGTGCACCCCAGGTGGGAGAATGAGGAGGCGGCAGTACTTCTCTCACCATCAAGCAAGAGAGGGGCCCCTGTCTGATCCCTAGGGTTTAGAGGATCCCACCTGGCCCACTGTACAAGATGGAACATGCTACATGGAGACTCCCAATACCCCTTCTAGACTCTATTTGGGTCCCTGGAACTCCAACTTCCTGCCTACCAACCCTGAGCCTTTGTCAGTCTGTTCAGGCCGATTGCTCACATCCATGCTACAAGAGTGTCCAAGGATTAGCTGCTGGCTGGGCCCTTTGTGGTGAGAACCAGGAGCTGAAAGAGGTTGACTGTGCTAATTGCCCATTACCATCCTGCTCTCGCTTGGAACACTTGCCCAAGGTGCCTGCAGCATGCAGGGGCTGCCTGGGGCAAGACAGGTGGGTGGGCTACAGAGGCCAGGAAATGGAGGGGATGACTGTGGTAGAGGGTCCATCACTGTGTGTACAGGCCAAACTACGCTAATATGAACAGTGTGGTTAAATGTATATTACCCTCAATAATTTTTTTTTTAAAGTCCAAACCTGGCTCACAAATTATTAAGGTGTACCTGTCAAAGTAGGAGGCTGGAAGACATTTTATTTAATGGTTTGGTGGCATAACTTGCAATTAATTATTCCTGAGCTTCCAGGCCACAGAAATGACTGATCCAAGCCACTGTTCAGGAAACCTACGCTGCACAGGGACTAAGGTCAGTCTGCTTCGGGCCCTGTCCCTCCAACCAAAGCCCACCCCAGAGCCTTAGTCCCCTCACCAAGGCGGTGGCCGGCATGGCGGCCCACGCTGCCCAAACACTGGATGAGGGTGCGAATTGCAGCAGGGCTGGCGGGGGCCCGTGGGCCAGGCAGCCTGTCCAGCAGATGGTCAGCAAGCTCCACGAAGAGGTCAGTGCTGCAGGCCGCAGCCAAGTGGCCGAGCGCTCCAACAGCCCGTTTGCGCACAGCCAGGCGTGGGCTGCTCAGCTGAGGCAGCAGGCAGTGTAGCAGGCTGGCGTGGAAGGTGCCCAGAGGGGCACCCAGCCTGGGAAACGAGGAGAGGGGAACATAAGGCAGGGTTCCTCAGCCAGGCAGCCTGGGCCAGGTCCCATCCCATCCTTTCTGGGCCTCCTCACCAGAGCTATGATAATACGTAGCTCTGGGAAAATGGTGAGGCACCTTCTACTTGAAAGGAGTGAGGACTGTTACAGGAGGGAAAGCAGAAAAGGAAACTGGGCCTTCCCAAGGCCACTCAGCAAGAAACACAAGGGCAGGACTGGGGTTCAGCTCTCCCTACTGGGGAGTGGGTATGGGGACTCTATTATCCTGAGTTTTTGAGAGCCTGGGGCTTGCCTCAATATCTGTGATCAAAGTCTGTCTTTCTCACTAAGATCTACTAACCTGATCACTCCTCTGCTTAACTCCTGCCATGGCTCCCCAGTGCCCTCTGGATAGGTGGTAACACCAGGGAATGGTTTCTGTGCAGGAAGAACCCTGCTTCTGCTAGTCCCAGCAGCTCCCTTCCTCACTGGCAAACCAGCCCAGAGTGAGTCCTTTCCCACTGTCTTGAGGCCTCTTCTCTCTCTTCACAGCCCTCACTGACCTGCCCTCCTGGATCTGTGTCCAGCCCAGTCCCCTCTGCGGAGGTGGGGGAGAAGTTATTTACTTATGTGTTCATCTACTATTGACAGGGTCTGTGCAGGAAGCCAGGCCAGCAGGACAAGCCCTGGCCTCAGGACCCACCCCAGTGGAAATCATGGCTGAGTGGGCACCTCCCAGACACCTCAAACTCAATATGCTCCAAATGGAATCCATCACCTCCCATTCCATATACTTGCTCCTGGAGTGCTCTCCACCTCAGCCCTCTGTCTGTCCTCTGTCTGTCCCCTGGTTCCTAAAACGACTCCTGGGGTCATCTTCCAGTCTTTGACTCTGTTGCCTCCACACCATCTCCTTCAGACAGTCCAGATTCATCTGTCTATGGAAGCCAAACTAGGCCTTGTGGCGCATTCCTTTGATCTCAGCTGCTTGGGAGGCTGAGGCAGGAGGACTACTAGGTTAAAGCCAGTCTGGGCTACATAGTTAAGGCCAACCTGGGAAACTTTGTAAGATTCTGTCTCATAATAAAAAGTAAAAAGAGGCCGGATGTGGTGGCGCACGCCTTTAATCCCAGTACTTGGGAGGCAGAGGTAGGAGGATTGCCATGAGTTCGAGGCCACCCTGAGATGACATAGTGAATTCCAGGTCAGCCTGAACTAGAGTGAGACCCTACCTTGAAAAACCAAAAAGTAAAAAGAGACCCTGTAAGATTGTTCAGTGGTAGAGCCCATGTCTAGGGTGGGTAGCCTTGGGTTCAATCTCAATACCTCCACAAAAAATAAAATAAAATAAATAAAATCCAGGTGTGGTAGTGCACACCTTTAATCCCAGCATGCGGGAGGCAGGGGTAGGAGGATCGCTGTGAGTTCAAGGCTACCCTGAGAACAGAGTGAATTATTCCAGGTCAGCCTAGGCTAGAGTGAGACGCTACCTCAAAAAACCAAAACAAACAACAACAACAAAAAAACCCCATATACACAGTTCCTTGCCCAGCCCTTCAGCAGTATGTATCCTTCCACACTACTTTCCACATTCAGACCACACTGAACAAGTCGTGAAACCTGTTTTCTCCTGCCTTTGCAGTCTGGGGAAGGTGGTGGTGGTGGGGGGGATAGGAGTGTCCCTGTCTGCTGCCCTAGGGGAGCTGACAAACCTATGGCTGAGCTTCTGGCTGGCTCATCCACATCCCAGCCAGCCCCTTCTTCCATTAGGGAAGTAGACAAGTTAAACTGCTCTTTTCTCATGACCTGCTGCCCAGATCCCCCACCTCCTCCCAAGCCCTTCTTGAAGGCTGAGCTCCAGCAGCACCCCATACCACCACCATAGGGGTGGGGAACCCTTAGAGCACCCATAAACCCTGCGCTTATCTTGAATACTGCACTACAACTTTCAGGCTTTTATATCTTATTATTGTTATTTATTTACTTATTTTGGTTTTTTGTGGTAGGGTCTCTCTCTAGCCCTAGGCTAACCTGGAATTCACTATGTAGTCTCAGGCTGGCCTCAAACTCACCATGATCCTCCTACCTCTGCCTCCCAGGGCTGGGATTAAAGTCATGCACTACCACATCTGGCAGCATTCAGGCTTTAACAAAATTATTTATTTATTTACACATGTTTGTGCATGTGCACTCCAGGGTCTCTTGCTGCTGCAAACTGAACACCAGATGCTTGTACCACTTTTTACATCCAGCTTTATGTGGGCGGCTAGGTAACTGAACCCAGGCCAGCAGGCTTTACAAACAAGTGCCTTTAACCACTGAGCAATATGCCCTGCTCCACATTCAGGTTGATGCCTGCCCATGAACTCCTTCCTAGGAATAACAGGCCCTAGACAACCCACACACCCAACACTAGTCTAGCACCTGAATTTTCCTGGCCACAGTTCAGGTGCTCAAGGTATGTTATCTTTCAGAGCTTATTCCATGGTGACCAGGGAGCTTTCCTTTACAGGGCTGAGGGGTAGTTAAGGAGCCCCAAGTGCAGGGCCTGCTATGCCGGCCATGCATTGGAGCCTTCCCTGTCCCTCCCTCCTTGCCTGGGTTGCCTCATTCACCTGCTCAGCATATCAGAGAGGATGTCTAGAGCTTCCAGCTGCACAGCCACGTCCTCCTGCTGGGCGATGGCACTGGTGAGTTGGCCCGTGATCTTGCGGCATACAATGATGGCTAGTCCAGAGCCTACACAAGGCATAAGGTGGACATGGTGAGGTCCTGGGCTGGGAGAAAGGCCTCTGCCCTGCCTGTGTTCCTGAACTCATGGCCCTGGAAGCCTTCAGTCCAGGGAAGCCAGGCCTTCAGTAGTCTAAGGTTGGACCCGAGTCCGAAGCAACTACAGAAGTCAGGTAGGGGAAGTGACAAACTGATGGCCAAGATACTCGCTGCCTCACCATATCCCACTTCTACTAGGGAGATGGACATGAACACATGCTTTCCCTGTCCTTTGTTGATAGCAGTGGCTGGGGAACCCAGCTCTGGCCAGTGAGATATAAGGAGAAGTCTTGTGGGGACTTCCAGGAGAACGTGTGCTTTTCTTATAAAAGGGAGAGGACACAGACAGAGAATTCAACACTGTTAAGATTGAGCTACAAAAATGGAGTGGTTGGCCAGGTGTGGTGGCGCAAGCTTTTAATCCCAGCACTTAGAAGGCAGAGGTAGGGAGATCACTGTGAGCTTGAGGCCACCCTGAGATGACATAGTGAATTCCAGGTCAGCCTGGGCTAGAGACCCTACCTTGAAAAAAAGAAAAGAAAGCCGGGCGTGGTAGCACACGCCTTTAATCCCAGCACTCGGGAGGCAGAGGTAGGAGGATCGCCGTGAGTTCGAGGCCACCCTGAGACTCCGTAGTGAATTCCAGGTCAGCCTGGGCTAGAGTGAGACCCTACCTCGAAAAACCAAAATAAGGAAAAAAAAAAAAAAAAAAGAAAAAAAAAAAAAAGAAAAGCAAAGAAAAGAAAAGAAAAGAAAATGGAGTGGTTGGGCTGAGAATACAGATCAGTTGCAGAACACTTGGGGAACCTGGATTTGATTCCCAGTACTGACAGATGGAAGGAAAGAAGAGAGGGAAGGAAGGAGAGGAGGGAGGGAAGGAAATCAAAGATAATATGGTACATCTTTAAGCTGTCATGAGTTAGCTCACCTTACTTGCAGCTGAAAGCATTCTTTTCTTTTTTCTTTTTTTTTTCTTTTGCCTATTTGTTTTTTCAAGGTAGGGTCTCACTCTAGCCCAGGCTGACCTGGAACTTACTCTGTAATTCCAGGCAGGCCTCAAACTCACGGTGATCCTCCTACCTGTCTCTGGAATGCTGGGATTAAAGGTGTGTGCCACCGCATCTGGCTGATCCCAACACTTAGGAAGCAGGGACAAGAGGATTGGGAGCCAGCTCCTGAAAGCATTCTTTTTATTTTTATTTTTATTTATTTATTTACTTGAGAGAGAGGAAGAGGGAGAGAGAGAGAGAAAGAATGGGCGCACAAACGCACTCCAGACGCATCGGCCACCATGTGCATCTGGCTTACGTGGGTCCTGGAGGATCAAACCTGGGTCCTTTGGCTTTGCAGGCAAACGCCTTAACCACTAAGCAATCCCTCCAGCCCTCTGAAAGCATTCTTAACAGAAAGCCAAGAATTTAAATAATTCAGATCTGAATTCTCTACTACTTAATAGCTGAGTAAGCTTAAGTCAGTTTTTCTGCCCAGCTGTAAACTCAGTAGCAGCTAGTCCCAAGGGCCTGGGTACCTGTGGCTGCAGGTGGCAGCTCTGACAGAACCGTCTTGAGGCCAATGCCAGCAATGTCCCGGAGCTGCTCTTTGTCTGAGCGCATGTTGGCGCAGAGGGTGTCCACGATGGTCTCTACCTGGTACTCTTTCACTTTGCTCACCAGAGGGCCTAGGCTGGGAGGGATGAGGAAGAAAAACAAAAGTCTAAAAGCTCCAGCTTGGCCTCAGTCAAGCTGCCCCTCTGTCCCTTCATGCTACTGGGCCACATGTACTGAGGAAAAGACCCAGCTCAACAGGGGACCCTCTGACTTACTAGAAAAATCGTTGCTCTCTGGCTATGACAAGGTCATTTCTGGCACCCCCACCCCTGTGTTTTGCAACTCATCCTATGGCCCCATAGTGTTGCAAAGCAATGGATCTGACACCTGGGCAGGTGTTAGCATCCCCCCAGGGGACTCATTAACTATAGACTGCTGGGCTACCACAGGGCATCAGGTTCAGGGGCATGATGGCGTGAATCAGATGTTCCCCATAAACTCATGTATTTTCAATGCTTGATCCTCAGCTGGTGGCAATTTGGCAAGTAGGGCCTTGCTGGTGTGTTGCTGGGGGCAGGCTTTTGAGTGTTATAAGCCCAGCCTCCCCTTTTTGAGAGCTTAGCTCACTCTTTGGCTGCTTTCTGCCAGCTGCTGTGGCAAGAAGTGATGGGCAGCTTCTGCTCTACCATCCTTTCCCTGCCATACTGAAATGTCCCCTCAAGACTATAAGACAAAACAGACCAGCTGGGTGTAGTGGTGCATGCCTTTAATCCCAGCACTTGGGAAGCAGAGGTGGGAAGATCTCCATGAGTTCAAGCCCACCCTGAGACTACACAGTGAATTCCTGCTCAGCCTGGACAACAGTGATACTCTACCTTGAAAAACCTAAACAAAACAAAAAACAAAACAAAACAAATAAACAACAACAACAACAACAACAACAAAAAAAAAACCTTTCCTCTCTCTCATCAGCTGCTTTTGGTCAGGTGTTTTGTCCCAGCAATGTGAACTGGAGTCCTTAGGCTTCACAGGCAAGCGCTTAACCACTAAGCCATCTCTCCAGCCCAAATATATTTTTAAAAAGCACAAAATAATTAATTTTTAAAATGCTCAACTAATCCACAGTGGCCACTTGCTTGCCCATGCCCCGTCATGGGCTTTCTTCTCTCTCCTACCTCCTCACCTCCCTACTTCCCTTCCTAGCCTCCTGGGATGACTTCCCTCCCACATAACCTTAGTCTTGTTTTTTTTTTTTTTTTTTTTTTTTCCGAGGTAGTGTCTCGCTCTAGCCCAGGCTGACCTGGAGTTCACTATATAGTCCCAGGGTGGCCTTGAACTCTTGAACTCACGGCGATCCTCCTACCTTTGCCTCCCAAGTGCTGGGAATCACCTTAGTCTTGAATCCTTGCTTGTGGGTCTACTTTTGGGGAACCCTGGCTGAGAATCACTGTCCAACACTACTGGGGCCCCCAGGAGCTGCCCAGAGATTCTCTCACAGACCTAGGGGCAGGGGTCCTCTGTGCCATTACCCCAAAGGACACTCACCACTTGACAGCCAGGTTCTGTACCTCCCCACTCCTGTCCTCCAGCAGCCGCAGCAGCGTTCTCACCACCTTGCGCTCGCTGTCCTCGTCCAGCTGGATGGAGTCCTTCTGCAGCTCTGACATCAGGTCACTGGTGGCCATGAACCTGTGGTAGGGAAGGAGGAGGGCTGCCCAGTGGGACCCAGGCCTGGAAGATTTGTGCAGTGTCTCCAGAGTTCCCCAGTAGACCTCAATACCAGGATTCAAGTAGGTCATTAGGACTGTGGGCAGGGCTGGGCCACCCCAAGGACAAAAGGGTATTGGTGACACCAACTGCCACAGGGTGACAAACTAGGACCTTAGGGCTTCAGGGTTAGGGACTCCTGCCATTGCCATTTATGCAAATGTAAACTTGAGCAAGTTACTTCCCCTCGCTGAGCCTTAGTTTACCTGTCTGAAAAATGGGGGTGAAATGGGGCCTGCCTCACGGGGTGGTGGATGTCCAAGGTGAGCACTCAGTAAACAGCAAGTCATGCCATTCACATCTCAAAGTAACAGATGGTTTGAGGACACCAGAGTGTGAAATAGACACCTTATGACTGAGTCAGATGTGGACAGTTGGATTAGCCTGAACCTGCTAAGACAAGGCAAGAGGCTGGGCTGGAGGCAAGAAGTGGGTGGCATGGCTGTGTTGGTCTGCCTCTATGCCAAGGTAGGTTCAAACAAGCAGGTTTGGAGTTTAGTCTTTCTGCTGCAGGCCTGACAAATCAGGGAATGTGTTTCCAGGGGGCTCAAGATGGGACTCCTGATCCCCTTTCTTCTTTACCTATCAAAGTCTTATTCCATCAGGAACTTAGATCAGGGGTCCAGGGAAATGGCTCGGCGGTTAAAGGTGCTTGCTTGCAAAGCCTTCCAGCCTGGATTCGATTCCCCAATATCCATGTCAAGTTAGATGCACAAAGTGGTATATGCATCTGGAGTTCATTGGCAGTGGCAAGAAACCCTGGTATGCCTGTTCTCTCTCCTCCACCTCCTTCGCAAAAAAAAAAAAAAAAAAGAAAAAAAAAAAAAAATGAGAGACAGACAGAGAATGGGCACACCAGGGCCTTCAGCCACTGCAAATGAACTCCAGACACATGGGCCACCTTGTGCATCTGGCTTTATGTGGGTCTTGGGGAATCGAACCAGGGTCCTTTAGCTTTGCAGGTAAGTGCCTTAACCACTAAGCAATCTCTTCAGTCCCCAATAAATAATTAAATTTTTTTTGATTTATTTATTTGAGAGAGAGAGAATAAGTGCACCAGGGCCTCCAGCCACTGCTAACGAACTCTAGACACATGCGCCACCTAGTGCATCTGGCTTATGTGGGTCTTGGGGGAAATTGAACCAAGGTCCTTTGACTTTGCAGGCAAATACCTTAATTGCTAAGCCATCTCTTCAGCACCCCCCCAGTAAATAATTTTTTTTTTTTTTTTTGAGGTAGGGTCTCACTCTAGCCCAGGCTGACCTGGAACTCACTATGTAGTCTCAGGGTGGCCTCGAACTCATGGTGATTCTCCCACCTCTGCCTCCCGAGTGCTGGGATTAAAGGCGTGAGCCACCACGCCCGGCTCCCAGTAAATAATTTTAAAAAAGAATCTAGGTCAAATGTTCCAGCCAAAGGGATGACTCACCACTTTGATCTAGCCCCCTACACATACACACCTAAACACAGCTTGTTTCCCTAGAATTTTTTGTTTGTTTGTTTGTCTGTTTGTTTTTTGAGATAGGGTCTCACTCTAGCCCAGGCTGACCTGGAATTCACTATGTAGTCTCAGGGTGGCCTCAAACTCATGGTGATCCTCCTACCTCTGCCTCCCGAGTGCGTGCGTCACCCCACCCCTGGCTCACTGAACAGAATTTTTTCAGGGCACTTTGAATCCTTCCATTACAGCACCACTCAACTGTGCAGCAATGAAAGTTTGGTCAACAGAATACTTTATCAATATCTCTCTCTCTCTCACACACACACACATACACACACACACACAGGGGTGGGGGAATCAAGTTCATCTTTTGACACTCCACAGCAAAGAATAGGACTGCAGAACACCTGGGGGCAGGGTGAGGGTAGGAAAGGAGGGCGGGAGAGAGCCAGCCCTGAACAGACCTTACAGCCAAACAGCTGTGTGGAAACCTAAACCCAGAAATCAACACCTACAAAATATGCCTCAGTACTCCAGTCACCCCCAAGTTCCCACAGACTTCCCTCTCTCGAAGAAAGCCATGTTGTATGTGTATGGGGAGGGGTTGTTGTAATTGGGTAAACACTTGCACTTTCCTTTCTTATCAACAAAGTCAATTTTGGCCAACAACCTCCTTCTCTCGCAGTCTCAGTTTTTCCATGAATAAAATGGGGATTTTCTTTGAACCTCTCCTCTCTTCCATAGCATCCTTGTAGGTTTTTGTTTTTTGTTTTTTGTTTTTTTTTCCCCCCGAGGTAGGGTCTCACACTAGTTCAGGCTGACCTAAATCTCACTCTGTCATCCCAGGCTGGCCTTGAACGCATGGTGATATCTACCTTTGCCTCACGAGTGCTGAAATTAAGGGCATGTGCCACCACACCCCGGCTACCTTGGAGGTTTTTTTGTTTGTTTGTTTTATTTTTCGAGGTAGGGTCTCACTCTAGCCCAGGCCGATCTGGAATTCACTATGTAGTCTCGGAGTGGCCTTGAACTCGCGATGATCCTCCTATCTCTGACTCCCAAGTGCTGGGATTAAAGGTGTGCGCCACCACTTTTTACCTTTGAGGTTTTAATAGCACAATTGGGTCTTACTGTGAGGCAGATGAGACAAATCGGTTCAGAGAGGATGTACCGAAAACTGGGGGAGAATGAACACGCAGACAGGCCTCCAAGCTCCTTTTATGCTTTCACAAAACAATTTGGAAATTCCCACCCGGTCTCAAGTTTGCTGGTTTTCTCTGTCAGACTTGGAGCTATAGCAGCCCAGCCTCCTGCCCCCCTTTGCCTGGGCCCGCGAGCTGCAGTCACTCCCGTCCAAGAGCCACAGCCATACCGGAGGCAACTCCGCTGGAACCAATGGCCACACAGCGCCTGGACAGCTGGTGGGGACTCAGTCCCCTGGAATTCAGACTTTAAAAATAGACACCATTCTCCTAAGCTCAGGGTGGTTTTAAGTGTCCCCGAGGCCACTGGAAGGGACAGGCTAAAAGGGCTTCATGGGCCCTGGCTGGCAGGACTAATACCCTTGTACTCTTCTGGAGACTAGACAGAAGGCCCAGGAGACAAGACCCTTTAGCTTGGGCAAGCCATGAACCCCCCTCCAGGCCTCTGGGGAATAGGAAGAACCTGGCCCTGAGCATCTACTATGTCCCTTGCATGGGCTCCGGGCCACCAGTGGCAGTTCACAGTCCCAATGGCCCAGGAGCACAGCCCTGCCCTGTAGATCAAAGGGGACACTGCAGAAACACAGAAGTGCCTAGCTCTGCAAGGACTCCAGGGGCATCCCAAGGAGGTGACCAAGTGGGAGCTAGCTAGTGCGGGTCCAGAGAAATGGAGGGCGGAGTGGGGCAGACTTCCAATGTCACAGAATCACAGCAGCGTTCACCTGTCAAGCACTTACCAGCTGCCTAAGCACACTACAGACACCAACCAGAAATAGAAGCTAAGGCTCAGAGGGGCGGAGTTGGTCACACAGTAAGTGATGGAAGTCAGGACCCAGGACCAGAGGCGCTGCTAAACAGAGAAGTGGGCTCTGGGAAAGTGTTGAGGAACGTTACAGGAGAAGGGCAGGGGTAGACCACACGAGCAATTCTCAGTTCCTTCACCTGTCCAGGCTGGATTCAAACAGCCTCCTGAGCTCTCCTTTGTATTACACAGACCTGCACTTGGACGCTAGGTCCTTCAAGTCCTAGCTTTGCCACTTGCACCCAGGGCCTTCATTGCCTCTGAACCTTCAATAGCTATAAAAGGCAGATAAAGTGACAGTGATGTTCACTGAGTCCGTGTGATGTCTTGCCCTTCTTAGCGGGAAAAGAATCGGCTCTGTGAACTTGGGCCAAAGCCTTGTCTCTGGATGAAGGGGACTGCACCAGAAATTCCCAACATTCTTTGCTACTCCATTCTTGTGGTTCTACCGTGCTTGGGGGGGGGGGCGCAGGAAAAAAGGCACGAGGGAGGCTCCCACCCCAACTTTTCCCCGTGCCTGTAAACCAGGTTCAACCTGAGCCTTCCTTGGGAGGGAAGGGACTGGGGTGGGGGGCGGTGACGAGCTGGGAGATGGCATGGAGACGACAGACTTGGGAGTCCCAGCGAAGTTGGTGCTGGGTTAGGGGCTGGTTTCAATGGTAACCTAAGGAGGTCGGCCGCTGGGATAGCAAGAAGAAGGCGAGGACTCAGAGAGGACTTCGATGGAGGGCCTGGGGGCGCCCCAAGTGGAGGCCAGGACGACTGGGCGCAGGCGAGGAGGGAGGAGGCCCCCGGAGGGGGAGGGGCGGGGCCTCAAGGCCGGGGCGGGGGTTAAGGGGGGGGCGCAGGAGAGGAGGCCCCGAGGGGTCTGCAGGGAGCCCCGAGCTCCGCTGGGCAGGGGAGGCCGACCGGCTCCGGGTCGGAGGACCCCCTCGGGAAGGAGGCCCGGGCTGCCGTAGGGGCAGGGCGGCGCGCACCTGAAGTCCTTGTCGCTGGAAGTCATCTTCTCCAGCAGGCTGGAGATGTGGAAGGCGGCGGTACTCATGCTGGCTGAGCCCGGGGCCGCAGGCGGGAACGAATATGGCGGCGTGGCCTCCCGGACCCTGCGCCCCGCCCCGCCCCGCCCGCGAGCCCCGCCCCCTCGCCAGACAGGCCACGCCCCCTGCGCCGCGCCCGCGACCCCCGATGTGGCCCCCCAGATCGCCGACCGAAATAGCAGCCGCCGCCCTAGGCCCAGCGGCCAGCCAGGGCGGGAGCTTTGGGAGGGTCCTCCTCCCCGTGGACCGCGCAGCACAGCGATGGCTTGCGTACCCCAGAGACGGAGAAACTCACCGCCTAGCACTAGACCACGCCATCTCCTTTAGGGCTGCATTGGATCCTGGCTCTGCCCTGTGGCCCTTTGGCCTTGTTCAATGTCATGCATACGTGTATGGGTTTGGTATCAGAGTCTCAGGTTCGAATCCCAGCTCTGTGTCTTTTGCTGCGGAGCCTTGAGGCATCCCTTTCACCCGAAACCCCCAGTATCCATGCTGGTGTGCCCAGAGCCAGATAGAATCAGAAGGCTTATTTATTTAGTGACACCCTCTCCCTCCGCCGAGGTCCCCTGCTAGGCAACCAGGGTGGGTTTCTGTATTTTACAGCAATTTAGCTGACCCTAGAGAAACAAAAGGACTTGCCCAGGGTCACACAGTCACTGCGTTTAGGATGGATTCTGGATGGACTTCAATTCTCTGATTCCTTGAGCAACAGCCCTTCCCAAAATCTGCCCACAGTTTTCCAGTTAGGTGGGGAGTGTATGTGCATGCGGATGTGTGTAGGGATCTGTAGGAGGGCTCTCTAAACTTTTGCAGCTATTTATTTATTTATTTTGGGTTCTCGAGGTAAGGTCTCTTGCTCAAGCTGACCTGGAGTTCACTTTGTAGTCTCAGGGTGGCCGCGAACTCATAGCGATCCACCTACCACTGCCTCCTGAGTGCTGGGATTAAAGGTGTTCACTACCACGCCCAGCTCTCTAAATTTTTGGATGGGGAATGGAGAAGCATACACTTTGGAGAAAGACCTAAGTTCAAATCTCTGCTAGGCTGTGTCCTGGCTGGGTGGCCTTGGGATAATGACAGCCTCCCTGACCTCTATTTTTTTTTTTCTCATAAAATGGATAAAAGATATTTTGGGAATGGGTAGAGGAAAGAGTGGGAAAGGAAACAAAAACTTTGAAACCCACCACAAGGAAACCTAGTTCTTTGTACACTGATAACATTTTAATACAAAAAAAAATTCATGGAAGCTGGGCGTGATGGCACACGCCTTTAATCCCAGCATTCTGGAGGCAGAGGCAGGAGGATTGCTGTGAGTTCCAGGCCACCCTGAGACTACATAGTGAATTCCAGGTCAGCCTGGGCCAGAGCGAGACCCTACATCAAAAAAAAAAAAAAAAAAATTTAATGGGCTGGAGAGGTGGCTTAGCGGTTAAGTCGTATGCCTGCGAAGCCTAAAGACTCAGGTTTGATTCCCCAGGTCCCACATAAGCCAGATGCACAGGGTGGCGCATGTGTCTAGAGTTCATTTGCAGTGGCTGAAGGCCCTGGCATACCCATTCTCACTCTCTCTCTCTCTTTCTCTCCCTCTCTCTGTCTCAAATAAATAAATAAAATAGATAAATAAAATGTTAAAAAAATGATATCTTAAAAAAATATTTCAATGGTGTGGTGGCGCACGCCTTTAATCCCAGCACTTGGGAGGCAGAGGTAGGAGGATCACCGTGAGTTCAAAGCCATCCTGAGACTACATAGTTAATTCCAGGTCAGCCTGAGCCAGAGTGAAACCCTACCTCAAAAAACCAAAAAAAAAAAAAAAAAAATTTCAGAGCCTGGCATGGTGGCACACGCTTTTAATCCCAGCACTTGGGAGGCAGAGATAGGGGGAGTGCCCTGAGTTCAAGGCCAGCCTGAGACTACATAGTGAATTCCAGGTCAGCCTGGGCCAGAGTGAGACCCTACCTCGAAAACCCCCCAAAATAATAATAAATAAATAAATAAATAAATAAATAAATAAATAAATAAAAATAAAAAATTCAGGGCTGCAGAGATGACTTAGCAGTTTAGGTACTTGCCTGTGAAGCCCATGGACCCATGTTTGACCCCCAGGTCCCATGTAAGCCAGATGCACAAGGTGACACAAGGGCAAGGTTGCACATGCACACAAGGTGGTGCATGTCTGGAGTTCGATTGCACTAGCTGGAGGCCCTGGCGCTCCAATTCTCCCTCTCTCTCACTCATAAAAAATAAAAATAAATTTATATATATTAATTTATTTCTTGGTACTGGGTATTGAACCCAGCATCTCATAAATGCTAAACATATGCCCTATCACTTAGCCACACCTCAAGCCCAACAAAAGGAGATTTTTCTTTTCTTTTTTCCAAGGTAGGGTCTCACTCTAGCCCAGACTGACCCAGAATTCACTGTCATCTCAGGGTGGCCTAGAACTCATGGCAATCCTCCTACCTCTGCCTCCCAATTGCTGCCATTAAAGGCATGTGTCACCACACCTGGCTGCAAATTCTTTTATTTTTTTAATTTTTTCTTTGTTTAGTTTTATTTATTTATTTGAGAATGACAGGGAGAGAAAGAGGGAGAGGGAGAGAGAGAGAGAGAGAGACAGAGAGAGAGAGAGAATGGACACACCAGGGCCTCCAGTCACTGCAAAGGAACTCCAGACGCATGTGCCACCTTGTGCATCTGGCTTACGTGGGTTCTGGGGAATGGAGCCTCGAACCAGGGTCCTTAGGCTTCACAGGCAAGCCTAAGTCATCTCTCCAGCCCTGTAAATTCTTTTTTAATATTTTATTGATTGATTGATTGATTTGAAAGAGAGAGAGAGAAAGAAAGAGGCAGACAGAGAGGATGGGCACACCACAGCTTCCAGCCACTGCAAAGGAACTCCAGATGCATGTGCCACCTTGTGCATCTGGCTTTACATGGGTACTGGAGAAGCGAACCTGGGTTCTTTGGCTTTACAGGCAAGCGCCTTAAGCCCTGAGCCATCTCACCAGCCCCAAATCCCCCTCTTTTTGAGGGAGGGTCTTATTGTAGCCCAGGCTGGTCTGGAACTCACTCTATAGTCCCAGCCTGGCCTCACACTCTCAATGATCCACCTAACTAAGCCTCCTGAGTGCTGGAATTATAAGCTTCTGCCACAAACTTGGTTTCCTCCATGTCTTTCCTTCTCTTTTTTCTTCCTTCCTTCTTTTCTTTCTTTGTTTTGTTTTTTTTTTTTTTTTTTTTTTTTTTTTTTTTTTTTTTTTTTTTTTTTTTTTTTTTGCTTGCGTGTGTTTGTGTATTGCTCATGTGCTGAATGCACATGTATGTATCCAGGTAGTATCCTATGTGCTCTCTGACAGCTGGAGTATGCTGGCCTATGGTGATCTAAGAGAAATGTCAGATGTCCTTCTCCATCACTCTTCCACCCATTCACTATGTAGTCTCAGGCTGGCCTTGAACTCACAGTGATCCTCCTACCTCTGCCTCCCAAGTGCTGGGGTTAAAGGTGTGCGCCACCATGCCAGCCTACTTCTAGTTTTTAACAATTATGAATAAAGCTGCTATAAATATTTGCAGCCCACTGTTTGGTTTTGTTCTTTAGGGGAGGAATGGGATTCATTTCAAGCTTACAGATTCAGGGGAAGTAACATCAGTGGCAGAAGAAACCAGTTCCCTTTCATAAATCCAAGCAGAGAGAGAAAACCACCAATAGCAGGAAACACCATAAAGCAGCAAGCAAGGATCCTGCCAGAGCTCAAACATCTCTATAGTTTTGGGCTGTCATTCACATTAGCCTCCAGTGACACGCCCCCTGTCGCAGGAGTCTACCTGCTAGAGGCTGAAGCTGCAAACTCAATTTTTTTATTTTTATTTTTTAAATTTTATTTATTTATTTATTTGAGAGGGTGAGAGAGGGAAAGACAGAAAGAGAGAGAATGGGGGCACCAGGACCTACAGCCACTGCAAATGAACTCCAGACACATGTGCCACCTTGTGCATCTGGCTTATGTGGGATCTGGGGAATCAAACTGAGGTCCTTTGGCTTTGCAGGCAAGTGCCTTAACCACTAAGCCATCTCTCCAGCCCTTTTTATTTATTTATTTACAAACTCAATTTTAAGAAAATACCTGAGTCTATGGGGACATACATTCAAACCACCACAACTCCCATGCTCAGTTTCACAGGAGGATGCACAAGTGGATGCAAGTTGCTGCTCATCTGCATACATATCAAGGAATGTGATGCTATCCAGCTTGGGGCAGTGGGGTGGGGGAAGAGAATTGATAGCTTTATAAGAAGCTACCCCTCTTAGACTCTGCATGCATTTATAATTCCCTAAGCCAGTGGCTTTCAAGTTCTTGTCTTGTGATTAACAAAGAATTGAAAAGCAGACATGAAGAAGGGTAAATTTTGAAAGCTTTATTTATTTATTTTTCTTTCTTTCTTTTTGTTTTTTGAGGTAGGGTCTCACTCTAGCCCAGGTAGCCCAGGCTGACCTGGAATTCACTCTGTAATCTCAGGGTGGCTTCAAATTCATGGAGATCTTCCTATCTCAGCCTCCTGAGTGCTGGGATTAAAGGCATGTGCCACCATGCCCGGCTTGAAAGATTTATTTTAAGAGAAATTAGAAATAAAACAACAAAGCTGGGCGTGGTGGTGCACACCTTTAATCCCAGCACTCAGGAGGCTGAGATAGGAGGATCGCCTTGAGTTCGAGGCTACCCTGAGACTACATAGTGAATTTTAGGTCAGCCTGGGCTAGAGTGAGACCCTACCTCAACCCCCCACTCCGCAAAAAAAGAAATAAAACAACAAAGCTCCTAAGCTGAGAAGGCACTCACTCCCAGCTGGGAGGGGTCCCAAGAGGGAAAATCCAGAGAAATCTACCTGGTCTTTTTTATGAATTAGGCATCCAAGTGGGATGACCCTCATTGCTAAAGTCAAAGGTATATGAAGGACCTTGAATTGTTGAGGGGCCTGGGAGGAGAGCATAGACTTAGAAAGGGCTGGAGAGAGGGCTTACCAGTTAAAGTGCTTGTCTGCAAAGGCTAAGGACCTAGGTTTGATTCCCAGTATCCATGTACACCAGATGCACGAGGTAGCATATGCATCTGGAGTTTGTTTGCAGCTGCTGGAGACCCTGGTGTGCCTATTCTCTCTCTCTCCTTCTTTTTCAAATCAGTCAATCAATCAATCAATAAATAAATAAAAACAAAGGGCCTGCCCACACCCAGAAGCCATAGATTGTTACTAGAAAATTTTCAGTGCCAGGTATGGGATACCTTCCAGTGAGTTGTTGGCCAGGGAGGTCACTGATACCCCCAAAACATTACAGGCCATTGCCAAGGCCCTTGGTTTCCCACCAGGAATAGATGGTAAGACCCTATTGCTGAAGACTCCACATACTTGGGCCGCAAAGTCACTGAGAAATTCTACTGGAACTGAGCTGATAACCTCCTCCATGTAGAGCAGTTGACAGAAAGCTGGAAAAAGGATATACTGCATGCAGTTCTATGGGAGAGAGAGAAATCACTGGTGGCGATAAACAACAGTGGACACTGCAAGCCTTAAATTTGGCTAGCCAGGCCAAATGAGCCAATGGGTGCAATAGTAGCATGTCTGTTATGGGGGAAACCAGCCATTCTCTAATTGGACTGGAGGCCCACCCTATGGTAGGTAATACATTCCTGATATTAAAAACCTATTACAGGGGAAGTCATGAGCCCTACGGGTGTAAAGTCTGCTGGTGTCTGGCTAAATATGTATGTATGTATATGTGAGAGGAGCGTTAATATAAGGGTATAAATATTAAGAAAAGTGCTTACTGGGCAGTTTGATAAGCATAGTATATACATTTTTCCAGACATCAGCAGATGTTACATCCCTAGGGCTCATGACTACCTGTTTTAAGTTTTTAGTATCAGGGATGTATTCCCCCCCATGGAGTGGGCCTCCAGTCCAATTGGAGGGCAGTTGGTTTCCACCATGACATACGTGCCACTATTGCACCTGTTGGCTCATTTGGCCTGGCTGGCCAATTATAAGGCCTGCAGCGTCCACTGTTGAGTATCTTCACTGGTGGTATCTCTTTCTCCCATTGAACTAAATGTAGAATGGCTTCTTCCAGCTTTCTCTCAGCTGGTCTACATGGAGGAGGTTAGCAGGATTTCTCAGTGGCCTTGCAGCCCAAGTATGTGGAGTCTTCAGCAATAGGGTCTTACCATCTATTCTTGGTGGGAAACCAAGGGCCTTGGCAATGGCCTGTAATGTTTTGGGGGTATCAGTGACCTCCCTGGCCAACAACTCACTGGAAGTATCCCATCCCTGGCACTGAAAATTTTCTAGCAACGATCTATGGCTCCTGAGTGTTCCATTGTCTTTGGACCATTTTTAATTGGATTGCTTTTTTGATATTATTGTTGAGCGTTTTTTGTTTTGTTTTTGTTTTATTTGTAGTGCTGGATTTCAAACCCAGGGCCTTATTCATGCAAGGCAAGCACTCTACCAACTGAACTATGTCCCCAGTCCCATTATTGAGGGTTTTTTTGTTTTTATTTATGTATTTATTTATTTATTAGCAGAGAGAGAGAGAGAGAGAGAGAGAGAGAGAGAGAGAGAGAGAATGGGCGTGCCAGGGCCTCTAGCCACTGTAAGTGAACTCCAGACGCATGTGCTACCTTGTGCATCTGGCTCTACATGGGTACTGGGGAATCAAACCTGGGTCATTAGGCTTTGCCAGCAAGCACTTTAACCTCTGAGCCATCTCTCCAGTTCCTCTTTTTTTTTTTTTTTTCTTGAGGTAGGGTCTTACTCTAGCCCAGGATGATCTCGAACTCACAGCGATCCTCCTGCCTCTGCCTCCCGAGTGCTGGGATTAAAGGCGTGTGCCACCATGCCCAGCCCATTGTTGAGTTTTAAGATTTATTTGTAAGATAGGTAGCTCACACTTTAATCCCAGGATTTAGAAGGATGAGGCAGCAGGATTGCCATCAATTCTCTGCCAGCCTGTGGCTACAGTGTGAGATCTTTTCTCTGACTGGGATGAGGAAGTGATGTTGGAGACTGAGTTTTGGTTTGATTGAGCCTATACCAGAAATGACTTTCCAATGATAATTTTCCTAGTCTGTGGCTTTTCTTTTCATTCCTTTTTTTTTTTTTTTTTTTTGAGATAGGGTTTCACCCTAGCTCACACGGATCTGGAATTCACTATGTAGTCTCAGGGTGCCCTCAAACTCATGGCGATCCTCCTACCTCTGCCTCCCCAGTGCTGGGATTAAAGGCGTACACCACCACGCCTGGCCATTTTTTTTTTTTTTTTTTCTTTTTAGGTAGGGTGCTACTCTAACCCAGGCTGACCTGGAATTCACTCTGTATTCTCAGGGTAGCCTCAAACTCATGGCGATCTTCCTACCTCTGCCTCCTGATTGCTGGGATTAAAGGTGTGCGCCACCACACTCAGCTCTTCATTCTTTTTATAGTATCTTTGGCAAAGCAGTGGGTTTTATTTGTTTATTTTGCTATACTGAGAATTGAATCTAGGGTCTCATACATGCTAGGCATGTACTCTACCATCGAGATACAGTCAAGCCATTTTTGAATTCTTTTTCTTTTTCTTTTCAGTTTTTCAAGGTAGGGTCTCACTCTAGCTAAGGCTGACCTGGAATCTACTATGTAGTCTCAGGCTGGCCTTGTGATCTTCCTACCTCTGCCTCCCGAGTGCTGGGATTAAAGGTGTGCACCATGTATTCATTTTTATTTTTATTTATTTATTTGAGAGAGAGAGAGAGAAACATAGTAGGGAGAATGGGCTCACCAGGCCCCCTGCCACTGTAAACGAACTCCAGATACTTGTGCCATTTTGTGTATCTGGCTTTATATGGATACTAGAGAATTGAACCTGGGCCATCAGGCTTTGCAAGAAAGTACCTGTAACTTCTGAGCCATCTCTCCAGCCCCCTTTATTGTATTTTTTGAGAGAGAGTCTCAGTAAATTGCCCGAGCTGGCTTTGAACACACTCTGTAGCCCTCCTGTAATCCTAGAACTCAGGAGGTGGAGATGGGAATCTGGGGGTAAGCTGGCTAGCTAGATTAGCCTACTTAGTGAATTCTGGATTTAAATGAGACCCTGTCTCAGTAAATAAGATATATTTCCTATCTAGCATGTATGAGACCCTAGGTTCAATTACCAGGAACACACAAATACATACACAAAATTCACATCATTTGGTTTGGCCTGGTGGCACATGCCTGTAATTCTGGCTGCTCAGGAGGTTGAAGTACAAGGATCACAAATTCAAGGCTTATCCGTATCTGCCTGGCTGGCCACTATGGGGGTGCTGGAGATGTGAACTCAAGTCCTTATGCCTGCATGGCAAGCACTTACTCACTGCACCATCTCCCCAGCCCTTTTGTTTTGTTTATTTGTTAGTTTGTACTTGAGACAGGGATTCATGTATCTTGGGCTGGCCTCAAACTCACCGGGTAGCTGAGGCTGGGCCTTGAACTCTTGATCCTCCTACCTCTACTTCCCAAGTGCTGAAATTATACACATGTGCCTAAGCCTCTTTCTATATGTGGAATACTTTCAGGAATTCCATAGCCACTGCTATTTTGAAATCACAGTAGATGTGATTATCCACACTTGGGAAATCCTCACATGATCTGTCTTGTTAATGTCCCTCATAAGAAGGAGGGGGCAAGGGGCTGGAGAAATGGCTTAGCAGTTAAGGTGCTTGGCTGCAAAGCCTAAGGACCCAGGTTCAATTCCCCAGTACCCCCATAAGCCAGATGCACAAGGTGGCTCATGTTTCTGGAGTTTGTTTGCAGTGGCTGGATACCCTGGGGTGCCCATTCTCTATCTCTCTGCCTCTTTCTCTCTCAAATAAATAAAATATAAAAAAGGAAGGGGCAGGAAAAGTTATTAGCCCCTCACCTGAGATTCCAACAACTCCCTCTCTCCTATACACCTCTATCCCACCCAGATGCTTATGGTCTTGGAAGGTGCTTGAGTATATTGGGCGGTGGAAGGTTAGCTGATGCAGCTTTCAGAAAGTTGTCGGTACAGCTTTTGGGAGTCATCCCTGTTCCTGTAAGGAAGTCCGATAAGCTCATCGGTTCACCAGGCTGGACTTGGGTGCAACTGTTCCTCTTTGGTCTGTTGATCTGTGGTGGATATACATTTGTTCACACCTCTCGAGGAAGTCAGTCACACAACAGTCACACTACAACAGGTCCTATCAGTTCCTTTCTTCAGAGAGCACTGACTCACGAAGAGACATGAGTGGGTGGGGGACAGGTGAGGCAGGATGGTCCAGACACACATGTTCACACTTCTTACAGCAAGCCCTACCTGTCTCACACGCCCACTGGATAGGTGTGTTGTGGGCTTGAGCTGAGCTGCAAGGCCAAATCACTTCCTGGAGTTCCCAGAAGGATCCTGGAGCTGGAAGCAGTGTCTCTGTTTGGAGTTCGAGTTTCAAGAACTTTCTCTTCACCTTCCTTTTCTCCATCCCGATATCTTTTCTTCCTTCTCTCCCTACCTTTTTCTTTATCAGAAAAATAAACAGCAACACTCCTTTTATCCCCCAGTGTCAGGGACGGAACTTCAGGCCCTTATTCATGCCAGCCATACACTCTACCACTGATTTCCACTCCAGCCCCTGCCTCTTCTTTATTCACAGAAATTGTTGAACCCTTTCTTAAAAAATAAAAATAATAAAAGAACAGATCTAAGCTAGCAGATGTGGCAACTCAGGCTGGATCACCAGGTACAGTTCACAGCTGCAGATTCCATGACATATTCTGCCTGGAGTCTCTTGATATCCCATTGCTTTGTGTTTGTTCTGCATTCAAAGAGGTGACACCCATAGCACAGACTCTTCCCAAAGAATAGTTCTGCTTCTCTGATGCCCTGGAACAGGGTCCCAGTGATGTGTGGAATCCTTAAAAGCCCTGATAATGGGAACTTCTGAACATAGACAAAGTAATGCATAAGAAAACCCCATGAGTCCCTGCTGCCTGTCATCAGTGTTGGCCAGTTCCACTTTACCTCACCCATGCCCCACTGAGTAGCGCTTCAGAGTGAATCCAGACATGGTGTCATTCATGTCACTAGTCATCACTTCAGCCTGCAGCTCCAGTGGATGACAGTGTTTTTATGTAACTGTCGTGACATTACCATGCCTAACAAAATAACAATGGTTCCTTAAATAATGGAATACTTAGTCTGTATTCAAGTTCCTCAGATTATGGTCAGAGATGTCCATTTGCAATTAGGTGTCAAAAGAGTACAGGAGGTGTGCTGGAGAGATGGTTTAGCGGTTAAGGCGTTTGCCTGCAAAGCCAAAGGATCCAGGTTCTGTTCCCCAGGACCCATGTTAGCCAGATGCACAAGGGGGCGCACGTGTCTGGAGTTCGTTTGCAGTAGCTGGAGGCCCTGGCATGCCCATTCATTCTCTCTCTCTCTCTTTCTCTCCCTCCCTCCCTCCCTCCCTCCCTCTTTCTCTGCCAAAAAAAAAAAAAAAAAAAAAAAAAGAGCCAGGCATGGTGGCGCATGCCTTTAATGATAGCACTAGGGAGGCAGAGGTAGGTAGGAGGATTGCTGTGAGTTCGAGGCCATCCTGAGACTCCATAGGGAGTTCCAGGTCAGCCTGGGCTAGAGTGAGACCCTACCTTGAAAGAAACAACAGCTGGGCATGGTGGCACATGCCCTTAATCCCAGCATTTACTCCAGAGGCAGAGGTAGGAGGATCACCGAGAGTTCAAGGCCACCCTGAGAATGCATAGTGAATTCCAGGTCAGCCTGAGCTAGAGTGAGACCCTACCTTGAAAAACATAAAAATAAAAATAAATAAATAAAATTACAAATATTGAGCTGGGCATGGTGGCACACACCTTTAATTCTAGCACTCAGGAGGCAGAGGTAGGAGGCTCACTGTGAGTTGGAGGCCAACCTGGGACTACAGAGTTCTAGGTCATCATAGGCTATAGTGAGACCCTCCCTGAAGGCAGACCCCCAAAAGGCCCCTGCGGAGCCAAAGGACCCAGGTTCGATTCCCTAGGATCCACATAAACCAGCTGCCTAAGGTGGCACATGCATCTCGAGTTCATTTTCAGTGGCTGAAGGCCCTGGAACACTCATTCTCTCTCTCTCTGCCTCTTTCCCTCTCTCAAATAAATAAAAAAAGAAAAAGAGAAATTGAAAAAAGAAAGCCTAGCATGGTCATGCACGCCTGTAACTCCAGTGCTTTGGATCGATGCTGTGGAGGCAGAAGAATTGCTGCGGCTTACAAGTCAACCAGTCTGACAAACAAACTGGCAGTTCTGGGTTCAGTGAGAGAGATTCTGTCTCCAAGAAATAAGGCAAAAGAGCAATAGAAGAGGACATCTGATGTTCTCCAGACTTTTTTTAAAAATTTCTTTTTCTTTTCTGTTTTTTAAAATATATTTTTAAAAATTTTAATTTATTTATTTACTTGAGAGAGAGAATGGGTGCGCCAGGGCCTCCAGCCACTGAAAACAAACTCCAGACGCATGTGCCCTTGTGCATTTGGCTTATGTGAATCCTGGGGAATCGAACCAGGGTCCTTTGACTTTGTGGGCAAAGGCCTTAACCGCTAAGCCATCTCTCCAGCCCCATGCCAGGCTTTTTATGTGGGTGCTTGAGACTGAACTCAGTCCCTCTTGCTTGCACATCAAGTACTCTTACCTGGTGAGCCGTCTCCCCAGATCCCTTTTACAAAAAATTAAATTAAATTTATTTATTTGAGAGACAGAGGGTGAGAGAAAAGAGAGAGAGAGAGAGAGAGAATGGACACACCAGGGCCTCTAGCCACTGCAAACAAACTCCAGATGCATGTGTTGCCTTGTGCATCTGGCTTACATGGGTATTGGAGAATTGAACGTGGGTCCTTAGGCTTTTGCAGGCAAGTGCCTTAACCGCTAAGCCATCTCTCCAGTCCCCCAGATCCTTTTATTTATTTATTTTTTTGCCTTATCCAAGTTTTTTGTTGTTACTATTGTTTTGAGACAGGGGCTCATGAATCCCCAGTTGCTCTTGAACTCATTATGTAGCCAAAGCTGGCCTTGAAGTGGTCCTCCTTCCTCAGCCTCCCGAGTGCTGAGATCATGGGTAAGGACCACCTTCTCACCCCAATTCTTTGACCTATAGATAAAACCCTAAGGATGCCGGGCATGGTAGCACATGCCTTTAACCCCAGCAGGCTGAGGTAGGAGAATCACTGTGAGTTCAAGACTACTCTGGGATTACATAGTGAATTGCAGGTCAGGTTGGGCTAGAATGAGACCCTACCTTGAAAAACCAACCAACCAACCAAACCAAACCAAACAAAACAAACCTTTAAGGACCTCAGGGCCCATACATGGCCATAGGCGAGTGGACCACAGCTCCCGGCCCTCTCTCTTTTCTCACGGTGATCTGGTCCCCAGGAAGGAAGTTCTCCCCATGATTGCTCCCATTTGTTGGGCTGGAGAGATAACAGCTATCTGAGTAAAGTGCTTGCCTAACAGGCATAAAGACCTGAGCTCAATCCCCAGTACCCATATTAAAAAATAAAAAAGGGAGGGGGACTTAGAGAGATTGCTTAGTGGTTAAGGCGCTTGCCTACAAAGCCAAAGAACCTTGTCGATTCCCCAGAACCCATGTAAGCAAGATGCACAAGATGGTGCATGTATCTGGAGTAATTTGCAGTGGTTGGAGGCCCAGGCATACCCATTCTTTCTCTCTCTCTCTCTCTTCCTCTGCGTCATGCTCTAAGAAAGAAAGAAAGAAAGAAAGAAAGAAAGAAAGAAAGAAAGAAAGAAAGAAAGAAAGAAGGAAAGAGAAACCATTGGTCTTTCTCAGAGGAGAGCCCATTTTCTCCTTTTTTGAAATCCAGATGTTGATTCCTCTGGAACACATTGAACGCACTTGACTTCTCTATTTCCTTCTCTATAGAAAGCAAGTGTTGTGGGCTGGAGAGATGGCTTAGCAGTTAAGACACTTGCCTGCAAAGCCAAAGAACCCTGGTTCATTCTCCAGGACCTATGTGAGCCAGATGAATGACATAAAATGGCCTGGATATCCATGACCTCATAGTGCATGACCCTACCTACACAAGACCATCATAATAGGAGGAAAAGATGATATCAAAATAAAAGAGAGACTGAGAGGGAGAGGGAATATGATGGAGAGTGGGGTTGTAAAGGAGCAAGTGGGGGGTGGGGAGGGAATTACCATGGTTTATTGTCTATAATTATGGAAGTTGTCTATGAAAGTAAATTAAAATAAAAAAGAATTATGAATGACTGTTCAGGGACTGGGGCATGGCTCTGGGTAGAACACTTGTTTATCAGGAAGCCCTTGGACTCCATCCCCAGCACTTCAAAGCACATGTACGCACACACAAAACCGTTGAGCCAGCTTCTCACGCTGTGAATAGACAGGAGAATAACTATTCAACACTTTCAAAGGGTGGCCTATGGACTGCGAGAAAATATCTGCATACCACAGAGCTGACAAAGAATTCTGATGTGTCCTGTATAAAGGGCCTTAACCTCCAACAGCAAAGATACCAGCAATTCAATTAGAAAATGGACAAAAGACATGAACAAATGCTTCACCAAGAAGGATGTAAATAGATAAGGTAAATGAAAAGATGTGCAGCATCATTATCCATTAGGGAAATGTGAATGAATAGAGCAGAATTGTTAAATTATAAAATTGGGGCATGGCTCAGTGACAGAGTGCTTGTCTGGCATACACAAGGCTCTCAGTTTGATTCTACCATCAGGAAAGAAAGAAGGAAGGAAAGAAGGCAGGCAGGGAAGGAGAAAGAAAAGAGTTTGAAAATGATGAAAAGAGGGCTGGAGAGATGGTTTAGCAGTTAAGGCAGTTGCCTGCAAAGCCCAAGGACCCAGGGTCAACTCTCAATGTCCCACCTAAGCCAGATGCACATGGTGGCACATTGTTGGAAGTTCGTTTGCAGTGGCTAGAGGCCCCGGCGTGCCCATTCTCAATCTCTCTCTCTCTCTTCCTCTGTCCCTAATAAATAAATAAAAATTAAAAATGATAAAAAGAGCTGGGCGTGGTGGCACATGCCTTTAATCCCAGCATTCGGGAGGCAGAGGTAGGAGGATCATGGTGAGTTTGAGGCCACCCTGGGACTACAGAGTGACTTCCAGGTCAGCCTGGGCTAAAGTGAGACCCTACCTCAAAACCACCCCCCCCACAAAAAAAGATAAAAAGAAAGAAGGAAGGTGGCACCACTGTGGTTTCATAGTGTAATGGTTAGCACTCTGGACTCTGAAAGGTGGCACCACCAAATGCTAGTGGGGATGTGGATGTGGGGAAACGAGAGCTTTCATCAATTGCTGGAGAAATGGGAAATGGTACAGATGTTCTGGGAGAGTATGACAGTATATATTTATATTTATATGTAATCAGAGAGAAAGATTGAGAGAGAGAGAGAGAGAGAGAGAGAGAAAATGGGCATGCCAGGGCCTCTAGCCTCTGCAAGTGAATGCCAGATGCACGTGCCACTTTCTGCATCTGGCTTTATGTGGGTACTGGGAAATCAAACCTGGGTGGTTAGGAAGTGCCTTAATTGCTGAGCCATCTCTACAGCCTATAACAGTTTATTAAAATCCTAGACATGGCAGCTACCATGTATATAGCTTGGTAACACATTTTTGGGCATTTATCTTCAAGAAATGAACACTTATTTTCTTCCACAAATGTATGAATATTTATACACACATTTTAGTCATAATAGCTCAAACTACAGAGAGCCCGTTCTCCCCGGATGGCTAAATGGAACCAACCCTGGCACAACCACACCACAGAATGCCACCCTTCATGAGAAGGGAGCCAGCGTGCACAGTCAGGAGGAATCTGCAGAATTGTGCCAGGTGAAAGAATGCCAGCTTTCTGCCTTCCACCACAGCAGCTTCTCATGTTGTCCATTTTATAAGACAAACAGCTGGGCTGGAGGGATGGCTTAGCGGTTAAAGTGCTTGCCTGCAAAGCCTAAAGACTCAGATTTGATTCCCCAGTACCCACGTAAAGCCAGATGCACAATGCAGCACATATGTCCATTCTCTCTCTCCCTGAAAATAAACAAATAAAAATTTAAAAAAATAAGAGAGCTCTATCTCTGCCTCTTTCTCTCTCTGTCTGTCACTCTCAAATAAATAAAATAACAAAAAAAAATTAAAAAAAATAAGAGAGCCAGGCTTGGTGTCTCACACCTTTAATCCCAGCACTTAGGAGGATCACCATGAATTTGAAGTTGCCCTGAGACTCTATAGTGAATTCCAGGTCAGCCTGGGCTAGAATGAGACCCTACCTTGAAAAACCAAACCAAAAAAAAAAAAAAAAAAAAAAAAAAAAAAAACAGAAAAAAATCCTTAGGCCCAGGGCCTGCGCAAGCCAGGCTTAATGGAGATTTTAGGCACGTACAAAGCTGCATCGTAAATGCCATCCGCTGCAGCTGTTGTTTCTCAACACGCATACATCTAACACGGACCGCAGCTCGTGGTTCAAATGTGGGTTTCTATGGCACAGTCAGCAAGCCTGTGTGCTTTCTCGGTGGAGGAATGAAAAGGGGCTTGGTTTCAGGTTGGAGTGACCCTGACGCAAATCCTCACCTAGCCATATGACCTTGAGCACAGTATTTCACTTTCTTGTCCTCACTTTTCTCATCTACAGAATGAAAACAATGCTCTCTACTTCCAGGGTTTTATTATTACTATTATGATGATGATGATGATGATGATTACTAGCAGCAGGGTTTCACATTATACCCCAGGTTGTTTGTTAACTTACCATATAGACCAGGCTAGCTTCAAATTTATGATAATCTTCCTTCCACAAGCCTCCCGAGTGCTGGGATTACAGATGTTAGTCACCATGCTTGGCCTTGGAGTGCTCGGAATAAGGTTCAGTTGATAGAGTAATCGCCTAGCACGCACAAAGCCCTGGGTTCAATCCCCAGCACCACTTAAAACCAATCATGGTGGTGCTTGAAGATGGATGTAGGAAGATCAGAAGTTCAAGATCATCCTCCGCTAGTGAGTTGGAGCCATTCTGGGCTATATGAGGCCCTGACCTGTTTCCCAACGCCCCCCTCCCCCGCCCGGCCCCCCCCACACACAACAGAAGAGAAAAATTCACTTAACAGATACTTTCAGATGATGAAGATAGGCCCAGATATCTGGGAGGATGCTTCTGGATGCTCACAGTAGATGAAACTGCTTTTCCCTCCACACCTACAGGGCATGTGTATCAGACCCAAGAAGCCATTGGGCTTCTGACAAGCCATTAGGGATCCCATGATCTCACCATAAGATCGCTAAGGCATGAAACAAAAGCTGACTATCCACTATGTAGGTAAACAGCCTCACCATTTTTACACATGGGTAAACTGAGGCTGAGCTGTTCATCTGTTTGCTGCAGAGCACATGTGCCTGCTGAGTCAGGGGCCTGGCTGGCAGTTTTGGAATGTAGTGAAGCCGGAAGCCGTTGAGCTGCTGAGCTGGTTCCCCAGGGCCATCAGCTGTGTCCCAGTTTGGTGGGAGTCTGGCCCATGAATCATCTACACACAAGGCAGTGAAGTCACCCAGGATGAAGTTGACTGGGGCCACCTTGACACCTTGGGCAGGTGGATCCTGACCCACGATGACATCCGAGCACATGGGGAGGCAGGAAATGCCCTGAGGTGACGCATGCATCCTGCACCAGGTACGTAGCTAAGCAGGTGCTGCTTGCAAGAGGGGCAGATAGATAGGAAAACAGAGGCTTGAGGTGGGAGATGCTTTGGGCCAGGACTAGGTTTCTAGGTGGTTTTGTATTTGCTAGTCTAGTGTGTTAGGAGAATAATTGATTTTTGTTTCTGTTTAAAAAAAATTTTTTTTTAATTGCTGGGTGTGGCGGTGCACGCCTTTAATCCAAGCACTTGGGAGGCAGAGGTAGGAGGATAGTTGTGAGTTCAAGGCCACCCTGAGACTACAGAGTGAGACCCGGGTCAGCATAGGTTAGAGTGAGATCCTACCTTAAAAGAAAGAAAAAAAGAAAGAAGGAAAGAGAGAAAGAAAGGAGCAAGTGGAGAAGAGAGAAGACAGGAAATAGTCCAAGAGTCTCCTTCACCCTTATATCCATCAACCACCAAGGCCCGTTGGCCTTACTTTCAGAATCAGACTTGTCTAGTTAAAATACATTGTATGCTGCTCTTGGAAATTCTGTAGTTATTTAAAAATTTGAAACTTTCCGGCTGGAGAGATGGCTTAGCAGTTAAGGCGCTTGCCTGTGAAGCCTAAGGACCTATGTTCTACTCTTCAGATCCCACATAAGCCAGAAGCAAAAGTTGAGGCAAGCGCAAGGTTGCACATGCCCACTAGGTGGCACAAGCGTCTGGCGTTCAATTTCAGTGGCTGAGGCCCTGGTGGCCAATTCTCTCTCTCTGTCTCTCTTAAAAAATAAAATAAAATAAATAAATGAAAAATTTTAAACTTTTGAGACTGGGCGTGATGGCACACACCTTTAATCCAGCACTCGGGAGACAGAGGTAGGAGGATCACCATGAGTTTGAAACCACCCTGAGACTACATACTCCAGGTCAGCTTGGGCTAGAGTGACACCATACCTTTAAAAAAAATTCACGTTATTCTTTCTATATTTTTCATCCAAATCTTTGAAATCCAGTGTGCATTTTACATTCGCAGTGCATGGCTGTTAGCCACCTGTGACTGATGGCACTGTTTTTCCTCTGCACACTCCAGAACTTCTCATAACCCCATCCCTGGTCTCCCTGCTCATTCTCACTGAATATCTGAACCTCGTGGTGTCCTCACCAATGCACAACGTGGCAACCAAACGATATCTGAGAGGTGGACTTGACTATCTGGCTCCTTGATGTGGCTTTCCCTCCCAGGTCTTCCAGTCCCCAAAGGTCTCCAATCCCTACCGATGATCGGCGTATCCTCAACACAGTGGGGCGTCTTACCTCTTATCCTCAGTGCCCTTGGACTGCCGTTAGACTCCCCCCTCCCACTCTGTGGCAGACCCTGTCCTAGATCCTGGAGCAAATGCATAATGAGGAAGTCTGTCTAGGTACCTCTGTGCCAAGAAGCCCTCCTGTCCCCACTGGCTGATAGTCCCAGAGGTGGCGGTGGGGCAGCACTCACTTCCTGTCCTGCCTCCAGGTTCACTGCCGAGAGTGGAAGGCAGAGGTCACCAGCAGGTGTGAAGTCACCCCTCCGCAGCCTGCGGGTACTCGGGTTTCCCCATCTGTGGATGCTCTCCTGACCTTCCTCTAGCTTTAGCCTACCTTCCTCCGCCAGGTTAAGCACTGCCCCAGCTTGCAACTGTCCCCCCAGGTCGCAGGCACCTCCCCTACCCCTTGGCTCCTACCAAACCTTGTCCAGCCTCAGCCTCCAGGAACAGTGAGCATGGCACACAGTCTTGCAACCTGTAGGGCGGGTTGGGACACATGGCTGGTGCCTGAATCAGCCTCCCCAACAGGACTGGTGTGTGTCGGGGGACACCTAGGACACACCCCCAACTGCACCCTTCCTCTCACTTGGAATAGCCCGACGAGCCCAGCCTCATTGCCTATGGTGTGACGCTGGGGGCTGCTGCCATCGGCCCCCCACCTTGGGGTGCTGTGGGAAGAGGCAAGTCAGACAGGAAAGCCTGGGGCGATGATAGCACTGTGGGAAGGAATGCCACCGCACCGCCCCTGGGGGTTGGGGGGAGGCAGTGGGGCCCTGGGGCAACGTCACTGCCGCCCCGCCCTCTGCTGTCATCCGGGCTGTGGCTTCTCCTTCCCGTGCCCAGGCAAATCCACGCAGTCTGCACACAGTTCGCCTTGCTGTTCACATGAGCCGGGAGACCCCAGGTAAGGGAACGGGGGGGGCCAGGTGAGCCGGGCGGGGCGGCGGTGGGGAGAGTGGGGGGATGTGGAGGGTTGCTTTCAAGGGGATCAGGAGCAATGGTCCTCCTCCTGCTTGGCACTGTGTACTTCCTCGATGGCCCTTGGTTGGCACCCCAGTCCTGGACCTTCCTGTCTGGCTAGGTGACCTCAGGACTTGGAGAAAATTGGGGGAGGATGACAAGAATTTACCTCCCGTGGTTGTTCTTAGGCTTTCTACCAGTCTGAGCCTGACCGCGGACCATAACCAGCTCTATCAGTGGCTTGGCCATGGGACTTTCAGAAAACCCTTTGACCTTACTGAGCCTCAGTTTCCCCATTTGCGAGATGACTAAATCTCAAGAGACTCTCTTTCTCCCTGCTGATAATGGGTCCCGACAGCTTAGGAGGGTGAAGGGGTTTCTCCCTAGAGGTCCCCAGATTCTGCCCTGCCCAGATCAGGGTAAAGGCACTGCTGTCTGCTTTCTGGAGGAGGAAGTCACCCCAAGCCCCAGCCAGGCTCGAGGACCCAGGTGGAGGAAATGGCAAATGCCCAAAGCCGCCCTTGGGCAGACCCTTCTGTTAGGTGGAGGTTCACTCCAAGTGGGGTATGCCGCTCCAGGGGAGAGGCTACTCACTAAATACATCCCAAGGAACCCTCCTGGGGCAGCCCTGCCCTCTCCCTTGGCCATCCTCACCCTGTTGACCTCTGCTCAGAGCTGCCTGGACTCCGACCTCCAGCCAGCCTTGAAGGGGGCTAAAAAGAGTTATGGTCAACAGTGCTTATTATTTTCTTGTTTTGTTTAGAAACTGCCTCCCCCCCCCCCCCCCGAGACTTCAGAGTCCTTACTAGATAGAGGTCAGGAGTGTGAGTTAAAGGAGCAACTCTGTGTAATGTCCTGTTTTAGGGTCTGAACGAAGCAGATCTGTCAATAATAAGATTCTCCCACGCTCTGAAAGTCCTAGAACGGAGGCTGGCAAGGGCCTCCTTTACTCTCATTGATTCAGGCTCTGAAGCTCTCAAAAAGAGCTGCCTTCTCAGCAACTTCTTTCTAGGACCGGCTGCACCCGGGGCGCTCTGGCGGGCCCTGCCTCCACTGCCTCATCTTCACAGCAACCCCCGCATTGGTTCTTCTCTGTCTCTCCAAGGAGACAAAACAACAAAAAAGGTGCCTTTTAATCCTAAACATTGTGGAGGTGGAGACAGGAGGATCAGGATTTCAGATCATCATGGGCTACATAACAGGATCAAGGCCAGCCTGGGCCACATGAGATTGACTCACTGCCCTGCTTCTCCCCACCCCATTAAAGAAAAAGCTTTATTGAGAGACAAAATTTATATGTCATAAATATTCAGTCTTTTTATTATTTTTTATTTACTTATTTATTTTTTGGTTTTTCGAGGTAGGGTCTCACTCTGGCCCAGGCTGACCTGAAATTCGCTATGGAGTCTCAGGGTGGCCTTGAACTCACGGCGATCCTCCTACCTCTGCCTCCCGAGTGCTGGGATTAAAGGTGTGTGCCACCACACCCGGCTCACATTCAGTCTTTTTTAAAAAATTATTTATTTGTTCACTTTTGAGGAAAGAGAGAGAGAGAGGCAGATAGAGAGAGAACAGGTGTGTCAGGGCCTCTAGCCACTGCAAACGAACTCCAGACACACATGCCACCTTGTGCATCTGGCTTACTTGGGTACTGGGGGAAACGAGTCCTTAGGCTTCTCAGGCAAGCGCCTTAACCACTAAGCCATCTCTCCAGCCCTGGGCTTTTATCCTTTAATTCCTAAAGTGCTCTGGTGGATAGATATTAACGTCTCATTGTACAGGTGAGGAACCTGAGGCTGAGCAGAGCCTAACAGCAGAGGCAGGGAGAAGAACCCAGCAATGACTAGCTCCTAAGCCAGGTCCTTCTCCAGGGCCTCATGGGAGGCAGCAGAGGACCAAGCCTTCTGGGAAGGGAGATAGGGCCGACTAGGCTCTGTCTAGCCCTTGGCACTTCCTGACCTTGGAACTTGGGGGTCCTAGGAACATGATGGGCTCAGGGATGAAATAGTTGCAGGACCTGGTCTGTGCCAGGCACTGGGGTTACTGATCCAGTAGGTAGAGAAACGACCCTCTCTCCAGCCCAACATTCTGGTCTTCAATGGGTGCAGTTCAGTGGTTTTTATTGTATTCACTGAGCTACACAATGGTGACTCTAGTTTACAATACTTACTGGTTGGGCTGGATAAAGTCCCGGCCCTCCAGCTAGCACTCCGCACTCCCTCACCCCCCCAAAAAAAAACAATTCCCTTGTCTTTATGGATGGGGCTGTTCTAGGCATTTCATTTGTGTGGAACCTGTATGGTAAGCTGTCCCTTCCTCCACTCAGTGAAATGTTAAGGCTCATTCACCCTGTAGTGTGGATCCATGCTTCCTTCCCAGTTATATGGCTGATGGTACACTGAATTTTTTATTTCTCTCTCTCTCCTCTCTCTCTCTCTCTCTCTCTCTCTTGTGTATGTGTGTGTTTATGGGTGTGCCAGGGCTGCTACAAACAAAATGCCAGACACTTGGGCCACTTTTTGTGTCTGGCTTTACATGGGTGGTTGGGAAATTGAACTCTGACTGGCAGGCTTTGCAAAGCAAGTGCCTTTAATTGCTGAACCATCTTCCCAGCCCCTATTGCACTGTATGTTCAAGTCACATTTTGTATATTCATTCACCAGGTGATGGACATTTTTCTTCTTGCCACTTTTTGGTGTTTTTTTTTTTTCTTTTTTTGGTTTTTCGAGGTAGGGTCTCACTCTAGCCCAGGCTGACCTGGAATTCACTACGTTGTCTCAGGCTGGCCTCAAACTCACAGCCACCCTCCTACCTCTGCCTCCCGAGTGCTGGGATTAAAGGCATACACCCCCACACCCAGATACTTTTTGGCACATATATATAGATATAATTTATATGAGTGGGGAGAGAAAGAGGCAAATAGAGAGAGAGAGACTGAGAATGGGCATACCATGGCCTCTAGCCACTGCAGATGAACTCCAGACACATGTGCCACCTTGTGCATCTGGCTTATGTGGGTTCTGGGGAGTCAAACTTAGGCTTCTCCAGCAATTGTCTTAACTGTTAAGGCATGTCTCCAGTCCTCTTTGCCCTCTTTGGGCTGGTGGTCATTTTATTGAATGGTCAGGTTGCCCACTTTTCCAAGTTGAGGATTCAGAGACTGGAAGAAGGCATGTATGTGACTTGAGTGTGGTTTTGTGCTCAGTGAGGGTCCAGGAGGGCCTGAGGCCAGGTCTGTCCTATGATTAGCAGGGGCTTGCACTTGATGCTTCCCTGCTGGGTTTTCTTGGCGCGCGCGCGCGTGTGTGTGTGTGTGTGTGTAAGGGAGAAACAGAAGGAGAGAGGTACCTGGGTGTGGTGGCGCACACCTTTAATCCCAGCACTCGGGAGGCAGAGGAAGGAGGATCTCTGTGAGTTCGAGGCCACCCTGAGACTACACAGTGAATTCCAGGTCAGGCTGGGCTAGAATGAGACCCTACCTCGGAAAACACACACAAAAAAAGGAGAGAGGTCTGGGGTGATGTCTGCGTGGGTAAGAGCACTTGTCACACAATCCCGAGGGCCTGAGAAGGCCTAATTTGCTTTGGGCTGGATTCCACATCACCCACATAAACAGCTGGGCATAGACACCCACACCCGCGATCCCAGTCTCATGGGAGGCTGAGACTAGAGAAACAATAGCTCCGGGTACGGTGAGACGCTGTCTCAAAGAAACAGATAAGTGAAAAGGGAAGGCACTCGGCATTCTTCTCTGGCCTCCGCATGTGTGCCTGATGTATGTGCAGCTGCACACACACATGTACACCACACATACCACCCCACACATACCACATACACACAGATTTATGAATTACAAGCGGTGCCTATTTTGTATAATAATTTCTTTTTTTTTTTTTTTTTGTTTTGAGGCAAGCCCAAAGACATACACTGTATGGAGGGGACATCTGGTTCAGCAAGACCTGTGGATGTAGAGGCCCAAGCATCACTGTGATACAACAGGGCTGGGCTTGGAGAAAAGTGCCAGAAAGTCAGATGTGCCATTTCCTTGTAGTCTTAGCCTGCTGGAGGCCTCTAGCCAGGGGGTATCCTCTAGCCAGGGGGTATCCAGCTCCGTCTATCACCTGGAGACTTTGGACAAATCCCTTCATCTAAGCCTCAGTTTCCTCCTGTGTAAAATAGGATTTGCACTGGGCAAACCAGACGCACAAAGTGATGCAAGCGCACAAGGTTGCATGTGTGCACAAGGGGGCGCACGCGTCTGGAGTTCGATTCCAGTGGCTGGAGGCCCCACCGTGCCAATTCTCTCTCTCCTTCTCTCTCTCTTTCTCTCTTACTCTTACTGTTGCTCTTGCTCTCTTGCGTATAAAAAGACCAGTCTGTTGGGCTGGCCTGAAAAAAAGAAGAAAGAAAGAAAGAGGACAGGAAGGAAGGAAGGAGGGAAGGAAAGAAGGAAGAGAAAGAAGGGCTATGTTAGGTCCTACAGCCGTGATGGTTCCATCTCTCCCTCCTCAGAAATGTTAGGTATGGGGGTGTAATGGTACATCTGTAATCCTAGCCACTTGGAGGCTGAGGCAAGAAGATAGCTTAAGCACAGGAGTGTAACGTAAGCCTAGGCAACATAGAAAGACGCTGTCTGACAAAAAAAAAAAAAAAAAAAAAAAAAAGCTGGCCTGCAAAATTCCCTCCTTAGTTGAGGACCCTTACTCCAGGTGCTCTGAGTGGCTAATTCTATGCCAAGTCAGTATTTCCTAACATGCTGGGGACTGTTGGTGGCTTCTTTCCTGGTGCTAATGACCAGGCCTAGGAGGAACTGCTGGCGTCATCCTGCAGTCTCCCCACCCGGACTGAGCAATAGCCCTTGCTCAACTGCTTACAAGATATGTATGCCTGGCAAGTGTTTTCACGTCTCTGTGCCTCAGGGTCCTTACCTACGAAATAGACGGGACCATAGTGGGCCCCCATTGGGCTGTAGCAACTGTTAGGACATTGCCTGGCACATAGTAAGTCCTTAGAATTCTTTGTTAGTCATCATCTTCGCTCTGTGCCAGCCCTGTTCGGGATACAGGTGACATAGACGTGAATCAGTGTGAATCCCTGCCGTGACTAGGTTCGTCATTAGCCAAACCCCAGGCACGCCAGGTCCTATACCGAGCCCAGGCTGAGAACTGTAAATGTCCAACCTCGAGGAAGACTGTGATTTGAGTGAGAGACGACTGAGGTTCAGGACAGCAGTGTGCAGGGGCAGTAAGAGGGCACCCTCTGGGCCTCCCCAAATCCTGTTTCTCTCAAGCTGCTTCTGACACTGTTGGCTTTGACAGCATGGCCACTGTTCCCTATGGCCTTTCTTTTTGTTTTGTTTTTTGTTTTTTTCAAGGTGGGGTTTCATTCTAGCCCAGGCTGACCTGGCATTCACTATTCCCTCAGGGTGGCCTTGAACTCATGGCAAGCCTCCTACCTCTACCTCCCAAGTGCTGGGATTAAAGGTGTGTACCACCATGCCCGGCTCCCTATGGGCTTTTCAAACTTACCTCACTCTTTCAGGAACTTTTCTTGTCTTATCCTGGTCTGACTCAGGCCCTGGGCTCTCACAGCCTTTGGACTACCTGAAAAATTTTTGAAAACATACCTGCAATTTGTTTAACACAGTGGCAGCATATAGTAGGTGTTCAGTTAATGTATGAATGTAAGAGAGGGAAGGTATATTAGAATTGTATTTTGCTACGAGGGCCAAAAATCCTGACTGTAGCTGGGCCTGGTGGTGCACGCCTTTAATCCCAGAATCCGGATGGATTGCTGTGAGTTCAAGGCCACCCTAAGACTACATAGTGAATTCCAGGTCAGCCTGGGCTACAATGAGACCCTACCTTGAAAAACAAAACAACAGGGCTGGAGAGATGGCTTAGTGGTTAAGCGCTTGCCTATGAAGCCTAAGGACCCCAGTTCAAGGCTCGATTCCCCAGGACCCACGTTAGCCAGATGCACAAGGGGGCGTATGCATCTGGAGTTCACTTGCAGTGGCTGGAGGCCCTGGAGTGCCCATTTTCTCTTTCTTTATCTGCCTCTTTCTCTCTCTGTCTGTGGCCCTCAAATAAATTAAAAAAAAAAAAAAAAGAAAAAACCAACAAAAAATCTTGACTATAGAGGGTTAAATTAAAATGGGGGTTATTTTTATCAAATAACAAGAAAACAGAAAGGTTTTAGCAATGACTTAAAAGCTTGTCAATATTCTCTCTGCATCTGCTTTCTTTCTTTTTTTTTTCCCCCTTAATGACACAAAATGGCCACTATAGCTTCTGTCATCAAATTCATGTTCAAAGAAGGACAGAGTTTCAAGAAACCAAACTCTTCCAGAACCCTGGCTGGCTGCCTCTCGCTTTTCATTGGTCACAAGGCCACCTCCTGCTTTCAAAGAGACAGCAAAAAACAGTATCTAACCTGGAAGTGGAGGAACAAAATTATTCGGGGGGGGGGGGCGTTGTTTGCTTATTTTTTGAGGTAGGGTCTCGCTGTAGCCAAGATTGACCTGGAAATTTACTATATACTCTCTGGCTGGCCTTGAACTCACTGTGATCTTCCTACCTCAGCTTCCTGAGTGCTGGGATTAAAGGCATGTATGACCATGCCAGGCTAATTTGTTTTTTGAACCTTATTTCTCTGAACTTTCCAACAAGGTCATTTTGAAGCAAATCCCAGACATTATGTAATTTTATCACATATAGTTCAGGATTTGTCTATAAGTGTAAATATACATACATTTATTCATTCATCCATTGACTCTTTTTTTTTTTTTGTGAGTGAGGTAGGGTCTCACTCTAGCCCAGGCTGACCTGGAATTCACTATGTTGCTCAGGGTGGCCTCGAACTCAAGGTGATTCATTTTAAAAATTTTTTTGTTTATTTGTATTTATTTATTTACTTGAGAGTGACAGACAGAGTAAGAAAGAGGCAGAGAGAGAGAGAGAGAAAAGAGAGAGAGAGAGAATGGGTACTCCAGGTCTTCCAGCCACTACAAACAAACTCCAGATGCATGCGCCATCTTGTACATCTGGCTAATGTGGGTCCTGGGGAATTGAGCTTCGAATTGGGGTCCTTAGGCTTCACAGGCAAGCACTTAACTGCTAAGCCATCTCTCCCAGCCTGAGATTCATTTTTTGAGACAAAGTCTCTTGTATCTCAGCCTGGCCTCAAACATGTTATATGACTGAGTATGACCTAGACTTCCTGATCCTACGGCCTCTATCTCCCAAATGATGGAAATACGGGTGTGTTCCACCATGTCTAATTCTGGTGATTTTTTTTTTCAAGGTAGGGTCTTGTTCTAGCCCAGGCTGACCTGGAATCCACTGTGTAGTCTCAGGGTAGCCTCGAACTCACAGTGATCCTCCTACTTCTGCCTCCCAAGTGCTGGGATTAAAGGCATGAATCACAATGCCCAGCCGCTATTTCCTTATTAAAAATATTTATTTATGGGCTGGAGAGATGGCTTAGCGGTTAAGACACTTGCCTGCAAAGCCTAAGGACTCATGTTTGACATTCCAGGTCCCACATAAGCCAGATTCACAGTGACACAAGTGTGCAATGTCGCACATTCACTCAAGGAGGCACACACACCTGGAGTTCGATTGCAGTGGCTGGAGGCCCTGGCTCACCAGTTGTCTCCCTCCCCACCTTCCCTCTCTCATAAAAAAAAAAAGGCCAGTCTGTTGGGCTTGCCTCAAAACATTTTTTAATATATTTCTTTATTTATGTTTGTATTTGAAAGAGAAGAGAGAGACAGAGAGAGAGAGAGAATGGGCATACCAGGGCATCCTGCTCCTGCAAATGAATTCCAGATGCATGTATCACTTTGTGCATCTGGCCTTATGTAGATATTGGGGAATCAAACCCAGGCTGTCAGGCTTTGCAAGCAACAGCCTTTAACTACTAAGCCATCTCTCCAGCCACCCCATTTCTTTATATATAAATTGTTTTTCTTATAACTTCAAATATTGGGTTATGTTCTTTCCTTATTTTTTTTTTTGCCAAACTCTTTTTATATTAAAGATATTAACTGAAGTGAAGTTAATAATGCACACTTGTTATTCCTGCAGGGAAAGCCATGGAGACTTCAGGATCCTCCTCCCAGTCTCAAGACAGCAGCAAAGTCCTCAGAGAAGCAGAAGATCTAGAGTGTATGTTTGCCTTCTCAAACACTTTCAGGCACAGCCACTTGGGGGATGGGTTCAGCATAGGTGGACCAAAGACCTTGCTCAGCTCATGTGGCACAATGGCTCACCTCACAGCTGTGACAGGGCAGGCGTGATTTTACGCCCATGCACACACATAGAGATGTGTTTGGTCCAGTCTGTTTCCTAGCACACTCTAGTGAGCTAATCCTCATTTGTATCCCGGGTCTCTAGAGGCCTAACCTGGAGGTAGGGAGAGTCCATATTAGTCGGGAAGGGTCTCGTATGGCCCCTGCATGGAGGATGGGAAGGTTTAGGCTTTGATCACATCCCATCTTCCCTGTAATGTATAGATAATCCTTACCTAGAACTTGCTCTGAGTCTGGTGGTCCTTGAGCAGGTCAAGTGGGCTTAAAAGCTCCCTTTCCAGGGCCCATGTTCTGAGAAATTTCTGCCTTGTGCCACCTTAGAAGCCCAGAGTGTCTGAGAACCTTGACCTCAGGCACCTTCCATTGACCTTGGATGTTCAGGGAAGCGGTCTTCCTTCCTGTCTCCCTGAGTTGTCCATGGGGAAGCTGTGTGGTCACCTGGGATGAAAGGGGCAGGAAGCACTCATCGCCTTGCCTGTGTGTGCCTCTCAGATGGAAAGACAGAATTCCACAAGCAAGATGGGAAACCTCGAGAGCAGTATAAGAGAGACAAGTCTTCCTCCTCCTCTTCATCCTCCTCCTCCTCTTCCTCTTCGTCATCTTCCTCTTCCTCTTCCTCAGGTATAGCAAACATTTTTAGGGCTGGGGTGTGGCTCAGTGGTAGAATGCTTGCTTAGCACATGCAAAGCCCTGGTTCCATCACCAGCAACACACATGCATTTTATCATTTTTATTTTTTGTTTTTTTGAGGTAGCGTCTCACTGTAGCCCAGGCTGACCTGGAATTCACTATGTAGTCTCAGGGTGGCCTCAAACTCCTGGCGATCCTTCTACCTCTGCCTCCTGAGTGCTGGGATTAAAAGTGTGTGCCATCACGCCTGGCACACATGTGTTTTTTTAATACATGCTAAAAATCTTAACACCTAGTATGTAATCAAAGCTCTAAAAGTAAATGCTACTGTTAGGATCTTGCCATTTCCAGATTTATCGTGCTTGTGAACAGCTTTGTGCAACAGGTTTTAGCTTTTGAATTATTTGTATAAATCATACAAATATTGATAAATATCAATTCCTTCCAAGTGCTCTAGTACTTTAAAACAATGCTATCTCCCGTAGGGTCTGTTTTGTTTTGTTTCATTGTGTTTTAAGACAGCCTCAGGCCGGGCACGGTGGCACAGCCTTTAATTGCTGAGAATCACTGTGGGTTTGAGGCTAGCCTGAAACTACATGGTAAATGTACAGGTCAGCCTGGGCTACAGGGAGACCCTGCCTCATAAAACAAAAAGAAAAAGAAAAACCAAAACACACACACACACACACACACACACACACACACACAGAATCGCATATAGTCCAGGAGCTCGCTACATAGCCAACGATGCTCTTGAGCTATTGATCCTTCTGCCTCTACCTCCCTAGTGCTGGAATTACAGGTGTGAGCCCCCATGTCAGTTTTATAAGGTGCTGGGGATGGAACCCAAGGTTTCATGGGTGCTAGGCAAGCACTCTACCAACTGAGCTATATCCCCAGTCCCTCCAATAGGGTATTAATTCTGAATTACCAAATTATCCACTAAGAAATAACACAATATATTTTCATTTTTTTTTCTAAATTAAAAACCCAGTGCTGTGTTCCAGCAGCAGCAACAGCATAGCTAGCATTCACTGAGTGCTCACTGTGGGCCAGGTTGTGTTCCAAGCACTTGACATATAATAACTAAGTTGTCACAGGAGCCCATTGAAGAAGGTACTATTATTAGTTCCATTTTACATGTGACCAAACTGAAGCCAAGTGACCTGCTGTAAGACGGCTCAGTAATCAGTTTGAGAGTCCTTTGAAGTCTTTCTGAGACTGGACAATATAGAAGGATGAGCCACAAATTTGTGGTAGCTTTTTTTCATTTTCCATATTTGTTTCTACCTTAAAAAAAAAAACATTATTTAGTTATTTATTTATTTGAGAGAGAGAATGGGCAAGCTAGGGCCTCCAGACACTGCAAATGAACTCCAGTTGCGTGTGCCACCTTGTGCATCTGGCTTATGTGGGTCCTGGGGAATCAAACTGTGGTCCTTTGGCTTTGCAGGCAAATGCCTTAACAGCTAAGCCATCTTCTCCAGCCCCCCATATTTATTTCTATATAGTTTGCAATTTTTCAAATTCACTGCCTTTGTTGCAATGAAAGTCTTTTTTGGCATTCATATATGTACTTTTTTTTTTTTTTTTTTTTTTGGTTTTTCGAGGTAGGGTTTCACTCTAGCTCAGGCTGACCTGGAATTCACTATGGAGTCTCAGGGTGGCCTCGAACTCAAGGCGATCCTCCTACCTCTACCTCCCAAATGCTGGGATTAAAGGTGTGTGCCACCATGCCCAGCATTCATGTATATTTTTAAAATAGAGGAGAGAAGGAAATGTAGTTTGGCATGGCAGTCCACTCAAGAGGCAGAGGCAGGGGGATCACCGCAAGTTTGAGGCCAACCTGTTCTACATAGGTCCAGGCCAGCCAGAACTACATAGTGATACCCTGAAAAAAATAAAGTCACTAAAAATATTTTTCCCTGAGATAAACACACTACTGTTACTTTATTCATTTGAGAGAGAGAGGAAGAGAGATGCACATCTTTTATCCCAGCACTCAGGAGGCAGAGGTAGGAGGATGACCATGAGTTCAAGGCCACCCTGAGACTACATAGTGAATTCTAGGTCAGCCTGGGCTAGAGTGAAACATTACCTCGAAAAACCAAAAAAAGAAAAAAAAGAAAAAAAAAGAAAAAGAAAAAGTTACATAGAATTTACATTGCATTAACTGCTATAACGAATCTAGAGGTGACTTAAATAACAGAAGAGGATTTGTACAGGTTCTATACAAACACCACATCATTTTACAAAAGGAACTTGAGTATCCATGGCAGATGGTCAGTGAGACAAGCATCCCATAGTCCTCATGTTCACTGAATCAGGCAAGGAATGGACAGTTGGTGTCATAGAAACCCCAGTGGGCAGGGCAAGGGCAGCCTGGGTCCAAGAAATAAGAAAAGGTTTTCTTCTCCCCCCCCCCTTTTTTTTTTTAAAGTTTTTTCAAGGTAGGGTCTTGCTCTAGTCCAGTCTGACCTGGAATTCACTACGTAGTCTCAGGGTGGCCTCGAACTCATGGTGATCCTCCTACCTCTGCCTCCCAAGTGCTGGGATTAAAGGCGTGCGCCACCACGCCCAGCTAGGAAAAGGTTTTCTAGAGGTTTACAATAAGGAAAGACATTCCAGGTAGTTACGAGACACAGGAGACACCCAGAGACTACATGATGTCCTGGGGATACAGAAGATGACACAGACCTGAGCTTGGTGGGATGGAAATCATCTTCCTAAGACGATAGTTTACAGAGCCTCGTTTTTTCTTCTTCTTGAAAACCGAATGAAGTGAATGAGGCAACAGCAGAAATAAGACGTAGACATGAGACCCACAGAAATGATACAGTTTACATGATAAAGAAGGTTAGGGGCAAGTCTTGTAGCCTCTTGACCCCTCCCAAGCAGACCTCCTGCCTCCACCAAAAGGAAGTGCTGGGGCTGGAGAGATGGCTTTGCGGTTAAGGCTTTTGCCTACAAAGCCTAAGGACCCAGGTCCGATCTCCCAGTACCCACATAAGCCAGACGCACAAGGTGGCGCATGCTTCTGGAGTGAAAAGTAAAAAAGAAAAGGAAGTGCCGAAAAGACCACCAGAGTGAGCGTGGTTCCGTCAAGGTTCTTCTACAGCTTGTGTTTGTTCCCTGCAGAGAGCAGTGATGAGGACCAACACCCCAGACCTCCTAGGAAACGCCCACGGAGCCTGGGGGCTGCGCACCCCCACAGGGACAGCTCTCCCGGTAGGCAGTAAAGGTCTTACCCACCTGCCATCTTCCCTTTGCTCTCTCGGCTCAGGCTCACTGTTAAGCGTCTCAGTGGGGCCTGCGCCTGGCTGTGTGAAGATGCTCCTCACAGCGTGTCTGTAATGGGATAAGCATTGGAAACAGCCTAAAACCCTCCTCAGCCAAACAAAAGGGAAGCTGCACTGTGCCCTGGCGATCGCTCCGCTCTTCATCTCTCTGAAGTGAAAAGATGCCCAGTCGTATTTGGTCTCATATATTTTTTAAAAATTCTCACTCACACAGATAGTCATAAGTAAGACAAAAGGGGAAAAAAATATAAAGATGTTAGTGGTTATTTCTGGATGGTAAAATTGTGAGTCATTCTTTCCCCCCACTAATGGGGATTGAGTCTAGAGCTCATGCATGCTAGGCAACTGAGCTACATCTCAAATCCTCTTTTTTTTTTTTTTTTTTCCCCTGAGGCAAGCCCAACAGACTGCCTTTTTATTTTATTTTTTATTTTTTTATGCGAGAGTGAGACAGTGAGAGAGAGGAAGAGAGAGAATTGGTGCACCAGGGCTTCCAGCCATTGCAATCAAACTACATACGACTATACCCCGTTGCACAAATGTGCACTTGTGTCACTGTGCCTCTGGCTTATGTGGGACCTAGAGAGTCAAACGTGAGTCCTTAAGCTTTTCAGGCAAATGCCTTAGCTGCTAGGCCATCTCTCCAGCCCGTTTTTTTTTTTTTTTTTTTTTTGAGACAGTCTCACTATGTAGCCCAAGACGGCCTCAAGGTTGCTTCAGCCTCCCAATTACTGAGATTACAGGTATATACTTCCATAGCTGGCGTATTTTCTTTTTTGTTTTAATATTTTTATTTTTATTTATTTGAAAGGGAAAGAATGGGCATTCCAGGGCCTCTAGCCACTGCAGACGAACTCCAGACAATGTACCACGATGTGCACCTGGATTACGTGGGTACTTGGGAACCAAACCTGCGTCCTTAGACTTTTCAAGCAAGCACCTTAACTGCTAAGCCATCTCTCCAGCCCTGTTTTTTGTTTTTTGTTTTTTTTTTTGAGGTAAGGTCTTACTCTAGCCCAGGCTGACCTGGAACTCACTTTGTAGTCCCAGGCTGGCCTTGAACTCATGGGGAGCCTCGTACCTCAGGCTCCCAAGTGCTGGGACTAATGGTGTGCATCACCATGCTTAGCTTTGTTATTTTTTTTCTCTCTCTCTTTAAATATTTTATTTATTTATTTATTTATTTGAGAGTGAGGGAGAAATGGGCACACAGGGCCTCCAGATACATGTGCCTGCTTGGGCATCTGGCTTACATGGGTACTGGGGAATTGAACCAGGGTCCTTAAGCTTTGCAGGCAAGTGCCGTAACCACTGAGCCATTTCTTCAGGCCTCTTTAAAAAATTTTTTTTAATTCCTTTATTTTTATTTACTTTAAAAATATTTTATTTTATTTATTTGACAGAGAAAGAGGGGGAAAGAATGAGAATGGATGCGCCAGGGCCTCCAGCCACTGCAAACAAACTCCAGTTGTGTGTGTCCCCATGTGCAGCTGGCTAACATGGGTCCTGATGAATTGAACCTGGGTCTTTTGGCTTTGCAGGCAAATGCCTTAATCGCTAAGCCATCTCTCCAGCCCTCTTTTGTTTTTATTTTTCTGAGGTAGGATCTCACTCTAGTCCAGACTGATCTGGAATTCAATATGTAGTCCAGGGTGGCCTTGAACTCACAGCAGTCCTCCTACCTCTGCCTCCTGAGTGCTGTGATTAAAGGTGTGCGCCACCACACCCAGCAGCTGTTTTCTCTCTCTCTCTCTCTTTTTTTTTTTTTTTTTGGGTTTTTTCGAGGTAGGGTCCCACTCTAGCCAGGCTGACCTGGAATTCACTGTGTAGTCTCAGGGTGGCCTTGAACTCTCGGCGATCCTCCTACCTCTGCCTCCCTGAGTGCTGGAAAAAGGCGTGCACTACCACGCTTGGCTCTGTTTTCTCTTTTTATGTAAATGCTCTCTGCAAAGATGGAACCGAGCCCTGGATTCTGTTTCTGGAGGTACAAAGTGAGGCTGGGATGTAGCTCAGTGTAGTATATATGCTTAGCATGAAGAAGTCCTGGGTTCAATCAACACCAAAAGGAAGGGAGGGAGGGAGGGAGGAAGGGAAGGGAAGGGAAAGAAAGAGAATCAAGAATGCAAGATTCATGACAGATCTGGTAGAGTAGTTACCACTTACAATGTGGTTAAGGAGAATAACTTAACTTTTTTCTTTTCTTTTTTTTTTTTTTTTCCTTGTGCTGAGGATTGAACCTAGTACCTCATACATGCCAGGCAAGCACTCTGCCACTAAGCTATTCTCTGAGTCCTAACTAAACTTTTTGAGCCTCAAATGCCTTCCCGGCACAGTGAGTAGAGATTACTAATACCTTCTCCATATTAGTTCCATGGGGACCAAGTGAAATGAAGTATTAGATTTGAATTAGCACACTGTTGGCACATGATTAGAGCTCAGTTATTGGCTCTGAGTGAGGCCCAGGTCCTATCAGGCCTGAAGTCCCTTCTTAGTCCGTGGAATATGACCACATCTGGAAGGGCCAGGGCGAAGCATGCAGAGACGTGACTTGCCTCCTGAAGGGCTCCCTAGACCAAGGACTATGTGATACTTTTTGAGGGTTTCAGACCCATGGGACACGGAGGTTGCCATGGGATACTGTCTTCAAGAGAGCTGACCAAGGGGTTTGTCTCCACCCAGATGCTGACAACCAGGGACCAGATGTGCTGTTGGACGAGCTTCAGCAGTATGCAGGTAACGGCTTTTCTAGTGGCTTCGGAGAAGAGAATCAGGAACTGCATGGGAGTTGAGTTGGTGGTTGGTGGGATTCCCCAGGAGCCTGCTGCCCTTCCCTGTGGGGAAGAGGGTGACAGGCTAGGAGAAAGGTCATCAAGAAACTAGAATAGGAGCCAGATGTGGTGGCGGCACACAACCTTTAATCCTAGCACTCTGGAAGCACAGGTAGGAGGATCACTGTGAGTTCAAGGCCACCCTGAGAATACAGAGTGAATTCCAGGTCAGCCTGGGCTAAAGTGAGACCCTAACTTGAAAAACCAAAAAAAAAAAAAAAAAAAAAGAAAGAAACTAGAATAGGTCTGGAGGGATGGCTTAGCGGTTGAGGCTCTTGTCTGCAAAGCCAAAGGACTCAGGTTCTGTTCCCCAGGACCCACATAAACCAGATGCACAAGGCAGCGCATGCATCTGGAGTTTGTTTGCAGCAGCTGGAGGCCCTGGTGCACACATTCTCTCTCTCCCTCTTTCTCTCTGCCAAATATATAAATAAAAATAAAATATATTTTTTAAAAACTTTCTAAAGCCAGGCATGTGCCACCATGCCCAGCTTGGGTTTTTTATTTTATTTATTTGAGAAAGAGAGGCAGATAGAGAGAATGGATATGCCAGGGTCTTTAGCCACTACAAACAAACTCCAGATACATGGGCAACCTTGTGCATCTGGCTTACGTGGGTCCTGGTGAGGAACCAAAGCTGGGTCCTTTGACTTCTCAGGCAAACACCTTAACCGCTAAGCCATCTCTCCAGCCCCCTGGATGGGTTTTTAATTGTTATTGTTGGTTTGGTGGCTATAGCTCAGTGGTAGAGTTAGGTTGGAGGCTCTTGTGTGCCCATTCTCTCTCTTTCTTTCTCTATCTGCCTCTCTCTCTCAAACATATAAATAAAAATAAAAAAAATTTAAAAAACTTGAACTTCACGGGGTAATGGAAGAACTGTAAGATTGAGCAGGTGCCCAGAGAGCAGCTTGGGGTGGGGGAGGGTAGCTGGTCTATAGATGGAGCAGGAACCCTCCAGCCTGCTCCTGATCCACCCAGCCCACACCAGATCATGCATCAGGACCTACCTCCCACCAAGGAGCTTCTCCCCAGGAGAATGTCGCAATACAGGCTCACAGGTTCTCCTTCTGTGTAGGTGCTGCTGGGGAAGTGGTACCCGCTGGAGAGTCGGGTAAGTTCAAAGCAGGAGATGGAGTCATGGATGCTGAGGTTGAGTGAGATCTGGGCATTGTCTTTCTGCTGCAAGACTCCCAGAGGCATGGCTGTGAGAGACAGGAATTCCAAGGCTACCTGGGGACCAAACTGGGTATTATACTCAGGCAGAAAGATTGGAATGGGGCAGGGGGGGTGCAGGCTAGAGGCAAACAGATTTTTTTTTTTTTGCTTTTTCGAGGTAGAGTCTCACTGTAGCCCAGGCTGACCTGGAATTCACTATGTAGTCTCAGGGTGGTTCTGACGGTGATTCTCCTACCTCTGCTTCCCAAGTGCACCACCATACCTGGCTTGCAAACAGATTTTATTTATTTGTTTGTTTGTTTGTTTTTGTTTTCCAAGGTAGGGTCTCTCTCTAGCGCCAGCTGACCTGGAATTCACTATGTAGTCTCAGGGTGGCCTCGAACTCATGGATCCTCTTACCTTTGCCTCCAGAGTGCTGGGATTAAAGGCATGCGCTACTCTGCCCAACTTTTGAGGCAAATAGATTTAAGCCAGCTAGACGGACAGAAAGATCCCATGGTGGCTAGAGAGTTCAATTAGGGTGTTTTTCAGGCCTTCTCCAGAATGGAAGACCCATGGCGGGCCTGGGAGCTAATATCCTGTTTCTCTTTTCTAGGACTCCGACTAAGAGGTTCTGGCTCTGGCTCAGCAAGTGGTAAATATGCAAGCTTAGAGGACAGCAGAAGGCTGCCTGGATTCCAAGGGGGCTGGAGGGCACTACAGAAGGTCTTCGAGGCTGGATCAGTCCCAATAGGGATACCAGGACCAGCCAGTGTCATGTGACCTGGGAAAGGAAACATCATAGCGAAGGAAGTGGAGGGAAGAACAGAGTCAGGCTGTGGAGGGAGGGAGGAAGGCAGGAGTCAGCAGGGGTCTCAGGACAGCCATCCCATCTTCAGGGACCTGCTTGGCTGCGTCTGCTGTGGGTGCCTTCTGACTCACGGACAAGCATCCAGAGATAACTTTCAGTGGGTGGACGGGGGAAATCCCACGCACCACGCTTACCAAAGTTAAACACTCATCCCTCTCTTGTTCCTAAGGAGAAGTGGAGGCTGCTCAGTTAAGAAGGCTGAACATAAAGAAGGATGGTAAGGAAGTCGCGTTGGGTGCTGTGCCCTCCTGGCTGATGCAGATGTCGATGGGTGCCAGGCAGCTGATGGCCTAGAACAGCAGTAATCCTTGCTCTCCCTGTTGTGTCCCCTTTTTGCAAACTCCTCAGCTGTGGTCACCTCAGAAGAAGGACAGACCCTGATGCCCATCTTTTCAAAAGTAGAAACAAGGGCTGGAGAGATAGCTTAGTGGTTAAGTGATTGCCTGTGAAGCCTAAGGACACCAGTTCGAGGCTTGATTCCCCAGTACCTACATAAGCCAGATGCACCAGGAGGCACATGCATCTGGAGTTCATTTGGAGTGGCTGGAAGCCCTGGTGCACCCATTCTCTCTCTCTCTTTTTCTCTCTCTCTCTGTCTGTGTGTCTGCCTCTTTCTTTCTCTCAAATATATATATATATGTTTTAAGTAGAAACAAGGCTGGAAAGGTGGCTTAGTGGTTAAGGCACTTGCCTGCGAAAACTAAGGACCCAAGTTCAACTCCCCAGAACCCATGTAAGCCAAATACACAAGGTCACGCTTGTGCATGCATCTGGAGTTCAATTGCACTGGCTAGAGGCTCTCACATGCCAATTCTCTCCCTCTCCCTCCCTCCCTCTTTCTCTCTCTCTTGCTGTCTTTCTCTCTCACTTAAAAAAAAAAAAAAAAAAAGTAGAAACAGAGGCTCAAGGACGACCCTAAAGCTAGTGAAGGGACTGGACCTGGGCTCCTTCTGCTATACATGAAGTCACAGGGTAACAAAGGCCACTCAGGCCTGTGACCAGATGTGGTCAGGCTATGAGAGTCATCAGGTATTCGTAAGTCCACACTCAAGAGAAGGAAGGGTGAGAACCATAGGAACTTCCTCTGCTCCAAGGCCTGGATTCCATGGAGACTTCCAGAATGAAGGTGAGAGTAGGAGGGGAGAACAAGGTTTTAGATGAAACGAATAGCAGTTGTTCTAGAAATATCTTGGGTTGCTGCAAAAGCCCACCCCTTTCAGGGAGTGGGAGACCTGAGCCTGGGCCCTTTGCTTTGTGTGTCCAGCCAGTGATTTAAGGCATGGCATGTGACTTCCACAAACAATGAAGTAGGGCTCTTTGGACTAAACCCCAAGTCTCAAAGTGCAGACCATGTTCAAATTGCTTCCAGACATGATGTTTCCTAAGGGAGAAGTTGGCTGCCTGCTGCTCCTCTCTGTTGGGAGTCTCTGAGGCTGTGACTTGCCCTGGCCTTGCTCTTCACCCTTGGGGACAGAGCCTTCCACAAGCAGCACGGCTTGCTTGCTTTGTCTTAACGTGGATTTTTGTTTTCTGTAGGTTTATTTATTTATTTATTTATTTTTGGTTTTTTGAGGTAGGATCTTGCTCTAGCCCAGGCTGTCCTAGAATTCACTATGTATTCTCAGGGTGGCCTCAAACTTACAGCAATTCTCATACCTTTGCCTTCCAAGTTCTGGGATTAAAGGCATGCATTGCCAGGCCTGGATGATGTAGTTATTTTGTTTGTTTGTTTGTTTGTTTGAGGTGGTCTTACTACATATCCCAGGCTGGCCTTAAAACTTGAGATCCTCCTTCCTCAGCCTCCTGAGTGCTGGGATGATAGATGTGTGCCACCATGCCCAGTTTCTTTTAAAATTTTTGCATTCTCCTTGTCCTGTAAGAGAGCAGGGAAAGTGTGTTATCTTTCCTGGTCATCAATGTCTGACCAAGTATAGGGACCTTTTTAATATACTACCTGGAGCTCTGGCCTCCACATCTCTGTTCTGTCTGTAACTTTAAACTTGCTGCTTTTGTATTTTGCACAACTGTTTTTAGCACTCATTCAACTATTAAAGTACTGAGCGCAGGGCTGCAGGCAGGCTAACATCCTGCCTTTCTCAGAGACTGGGAACAGGGGAGGGCAGGGGAAGGGAAATCATGAACAGAAGTAAAATACAAGCTGCATGGCCCATGTATTCCAAAAATAATGAAATGAGATAAGCACGGGAAAGGGGGCCCCTGGGGTGCTATTTTACATTGACTAGCAAGCAGTGAGTGCCAATGTCATTTAAAAAAAACAGAAGGGCTGGAGGGATGGCTTAGTGGTTAAGGCATTTGCTTGCAAAGCCAAATGATCCAGGTTCAATTCCCCACATGCATCTGGAGTTCGTTTGCAGTGGCTGGAGTCTCTGGCGTGCTCATTCTCTCTCCCTCTTTCTCGGTCAAATAAATAAATAAATAAATAAAACTTAAAACAGGAGAAGCTGGGCGTGATGGCGTACACCTTTAATCCCAGCACTCAGGAGGCAGAAGTAGGAGGATCACCATGAGTTTGAGGCCACCCTGAGACAACCAAGGGAATTCCAGTTCAGCCTAGGCTAGAATGACACCTACCTCAAAAAAAACAATAAATAAATAAATAAATAATAAAAACAGGCTGGGTGTGGTGTTGCATGCCTTTAATCCCAGCACTCGGGAGGCAGAGGTAGGAGGATTGCCATGAGTTCGAAGCCAGCCTGAGACTACATAGTGAATTCCAGGTCAGCCTAAGCTAGAGTGAGATCCTACCTTGAAAAACCAAAAATAAATAAATAAAAACAGGAGAAGACAGGAATGGTGGCTCAACATCTGTAGTCCCAGCACTCTGGAGACTGAGGCAGGAGAATCATAAATTGAAGGTCAGCCTGGGCTGCATAGAGAACTTGCCCCCCCTCAAAATATTAAAAATAAATAAACAAAACAGGAGAAGGGTTGTGATGTAGCTCAGTGGCAGAGCACTTGCCTAGAATACCTGATATCTTGGGTTGCAAAAATAAAGAGGAAAAAGAGGAGAGAGAGAGGGAAAAAGGGAAGGGAAGGAAAGGAGAGCACAAGAAAGACAAGACTCTAGGGCTGGAGAGATGGCTTAGCAGTTAAAGCGCTTGCCTGCGAAGCCTAAGGACCCATATTTGACTCTCCAGATCCCACATAAGCCAGACCCCAAAATGTGAGACAAGTGCAATATGACACATGCCCACTAGGTGGCACAAGTGTATGGAGTTCAATTGCAGTGGTTGAGGCCCTGGCGTGCCAATTCTCTCTCTCTCTGTATCTCTCTCTCTCTCTCTCTTAAAAAAAAAAAAAAAAAGACAAGACTCTAGCCACTTGTGGTGGCACATACCTTTAATCTCAGCACTTGGGAGGCAGAGGTAGGAGGATCACCAAGCTCAAGGCCACCCTGAGACTGCATAGTGAATTCCAGGTCAGCCTGGGCTAGAGTGAGACCCTACTTCAAAAAACGAAACAACAACAGCAACAACAAAAAGACAAGCCTAACTCCCCACCTCTTCCTTGCAGATGAATTCTTTCACTTCGTCCTCCTCTGCTTTGCCATTGGTGCCTTGCTTGTGTGTTATCACTACTCTGCAGGTGAGGACCCCTGAGGACCTGAGAGGGGGCTGCAAGGGAGGGTGGGGCATCCCTGCCTGCAGGCTGATCCTCTGTCCTTCACTGCCCACAGACTGGTTCATGTCCCTTGGTGTTGGCCTCCTCACCTTCGCCTCCCTGGAGACTGTTGGCATCTACTTCGGGCTGGGTAAGCTGCCCCCTGAAAAACCCACAGGCTCCTGGAGTGGGTGACAGCTGAACTGACCATCATACTTACCAAGAGTCACAACCTAAGCTGGGTGGTGTGGTGGCGCACGACTTTAATCCCAGCACTCGGGAGGCAGAGGTAGGAGGATCGTCGTGAGTTCAAGGCCACCCTGAGACTACATAGTGAATTCCAGGTCAGCCTGGGCTAGAGTGAGACCCTACCTCAAACCTCCCCCCTCCAAATAAAGAGTCACAACCTAAACTTAAAATTTTTTAATTTATTGTTTTTTATTTGAGAAGGGCAGATAGATAGAGAGAGAGAATGGGCTTCTAGCTGGTGCAAATGAACTCCAGACACATGCGCCCCCTTGTGCATCTGGCTTACATGGGTTCTGGAGAATCAAACCTGGTCCTTAGGCTTTGCAGGCAAATGCCTTAACTGATAAGCCGTCTCTCCAGCCCCCACAACCTAAACTTAAAAAATATATATATTTATTTGTGTATGTGTGTGCATGCACAAGCATGCCAGGGTATTTTGTTGTTGCAAATTAATGCACAGCTAGCCCATGGCTGGGGAATTGAACTCTGTCCCGGCAGGCTTTGCAATCAAACACCTCCAACCATTGAACTTTTTTTTTTTCTTTTTTTCAGTCAGGGTCTTGCCTAGGCCAACCTGGAATTCACTATGTAGTCTCAGGCTGGTTTTAAATTCACAGCAATCCTCCTACTTCTGCCTTCCAAAGTGCTGGGATGAAAGGTGTGCACCACCGCACTCAGCCCGACTCTTTAACTTTGAATCTCAGTTTTCTTCCCAGCCCCTAAACTCTTTTTTTTCCTAAACTTTTTTTTTTTAAAAAGAATTTCCTCATGTTCATGTTTTCTCCGCGACCAGGTTCAAGGTCAATGTGAGGTTATTGGCAGAACCTCATGGAAAAAAAAATGGGCAGCTTCATAAAAATGCAACAAAAACAGTTTAGAGTGGCAAACAAATGGAACTAATCAGAACTGAAAAGTACTGAGTTCACCCGGTTTTCCTGTCCCTGTTATTGCTGTCCGTGACTTGTTTTTCATCATCATAAGCCTGGTGCTGTTATTGAAGTTAGCCTGAAATTGTGAGGGTTTTGTTAACCTGCATTGGAGTGCTTGTCCAGAATGGCAGGGGGTGGGCCTGACCTGGGCCCCTTGAGGGGGCACAAAGCTGACTGGCCATTCCTTTGTTCCTGAGCAGTGTACCGGATCCACAGCGCGCTGCATGCCTTCGTCCCCCTCTTGCAGAAGCTCAGGCTCTTAGGTAAGCTTGTTCTCTCCCCATCAGGCTCTTCCGTTTGGAAACAGGTTTAGCATCTGGGAAAGATCATAGAGGCTTGGGGCTGGGGTTCAAGTCTTACCTCTGCTCTGTGAGACCCTAGATGGCCAGAAGCCAAACATTCTACTACAGAGCCACACTCCAAGACCTTCCATAGCCTCTTTGAATGTCAGTTTTCTTTCTTTCTTTCTTTTCTTTCCTTTTCTCTTCTTTCTTTTTTTTTCTTCGTTTATTTTTATTTATTGATTTGAGAATGACAGGGAGAGAAAGAGGCAGAGAGAGAGAGAATGGGTGCGCCAGGGCCTCCAGTCACTGCAAACAAACTCCAGATGCATGTGCCACCTGGGGAATTGAGCCTCGAACTGGAGTCCATAGGCTTCACAGGCAAGCACTTAACTGCTAAGCCATCTCTCTAACCTCCTGTCTTTCTTTTTTGAGGTAGGGTCTTGCTCTAGCCCAGGCTGACCTGGAATTCACTATGTCACCTCAGGGGGGCCTCGAACTCATGGCGATCCTCCTACCTCTGCCTACCGAGTACTGGGAGTAAAGGCGTGCGCCACCACACCCAGCTGAATCTCAGTTTTCTAAAATGGAAAATCAGTAGAATTACAACTGTGCAGGGCGGTATGGAATCAAGTGAGGCATGGGTGCAGAATGCGTCAAGTGTAAAGCTCTGAAGAAAGCAAGGAACACTATACTTGTCAAATACTACCTCCTCCCTGGCTGTATTTAGTCACCTTATCTGATGGGGAAATGAAGATTTGGAAAGGTGGAGTGTTTTTCCCAAGGTCATGCAGCTGAAGTGGCCAGACTGGGCTAAAGTAGAACCCTGTGGTGTGTGTGTGTGTAGGGGGTGTTTTTGGGGGTGTGGCAATGCTGAGATGGAACTCAAGGATGCTGGGACAGTGCTGAGCCCCACTCCCAGACCAGATCATCTTTCATTTTTTTAAAATTGTTTTTTTGTTTACTTATTTATTTATTTGAGAGCAACAGACAGACAGAGAAAGAGGTGGACAGAGATAGAGAGAATGGGCGCGCCAGGGCCTCCAGCCACTGCAAACGAACTCCAGACGCGTGCACCCCCTTGTGCATCTGGCTTACATGGGTCCTGGAGAATCGAGCCTCGAACCGGGGTCCTTAGGCTTCACAGGCAAGCGCTTAGCCATTAAGCCATCTCTCCAGCCCCAGATCATCTTTCTTGACCATCAGCTTTATTTATTTATTTATTTATTTTTTTGTTTTGTTTTGTTTTTCGAGGTAGGGTCTCACTCTAGCTCAGGCTGACCTGGAATTTACTATGGAATCTCAGGGTGGCCTCGAACTCATGGTGATCCTCCTACCTCCGCCTCCCGAGTGCTGGGATTAAAGGCGTGCGCCACCACGCCCGGCTGTCCATCAGCTTTAGAAGTGGCTTTGGGAACTACCACATGCTGCCAGCTCTCCAGGGTGGATGGGCGATGGGACCTGGGCTCCCGTAGAATCTTATGCCATCCTACTGGTTTTGCCTTCCAAGGTTCAGGAAGACCAGCTGAGACTACTGGCTGATGGCAGCTGAGCTGGGCCCCCATCTGACCACTGCCGCACCTCTGAGAACAGGGTGCTGAGAGCCACCCGGAGGCCAAGCGAGCGCAATAAAGAGCCTTTTTCTTCCACGTGATCTGAACCTTGGCACCAGCAGAATATTACTCAGCAGCCTGGCACACAGTCCAGCTGCCAGGAGGGAGGTCGGAAGGAGGGAGACCTGGGCCAGCAAGAAGGTGCTGGACACCACTGTTCTTGAGCATCAGGAGCACCTGGGTCCTGCAGGCTGTAGTCTGCCTGGGCTCCAGGGCTCTCTCACAGACTCAGGCTAGGCCTGCAAAGCTCACAGGTCCAACAGAACCAACCTGGGATTGGCAGACCGTCTATTGCCCTGAGGCAGGGAGCCACAAGTCTGGGTCCCCAATGAACTTGTTACAGGTAAGACACTGGGGACTGAAATCACAGCCCCATCACCTAAATGAAAGCCCTGTTGCCCTGGACTCCTTCAAGATTCAAATAAACAAGGGGCTGGAGAGATGGCTTAGCAGTTAAGGCATGTGCCTGTGAAGCCTAAGGACCCAGGTCCCACGTAAGCCAGATGCATATGGTGGCACATGCATCTGGAATTCGTTTACAGTGGCCAGAGGCCCTGGCGTGCTCATTCTCACTCACTCACTCTCTCTCTCTCCCTCTCTCCATCTCTAATAAATAAATAAATGAAAATAAAATCTTTTTTAAAAAATTCAAATAAACATTTGCTTCCCCACACAAATGAGTCAGCAAAATAGTCCTTTAGGTTGCTCGAGGATGAGAATCCGTTTGTGTTCCCATCTACGCAGAGTGAACACTTACCTTAATGAGTAAAGTATAAAAGAGGATGAGTGTATAGTTCCTTTTTTATTTTGTTTTTTTGAGGCAGGGTCTCTCTCTAGCTCAGGCTGACCTGGAATTCACTATGTAGTCTCAGGGGGGGCCCTCGAGCTCATGGCGATCCTCCTACCTCTGACTCCCCAGTGCTGGGGTTAAAGGCGTGCGCCACCACGCCTGGCTCGAGCGTACAGTTTCTCACATCAAATCCAGGACTTCAGTCCAGATGGGGGATGGGAAGAAGTGCTTTGCCAACATTTTTTCTTTTTGAGGATCTCACTCTAACTCAGGCTGACCTGGAATTCACTATGTAGTCTCAGGGTGGCCTTGAACTCATGGCAATCCTCCTACCTCTGCCCACCCCACCCCCTCAGTGCTGGGATAAAAGGCGGGCGCCACCATGCCCAGCTTTTGCCAACATTCTTGTAAGAAAGGCTTGGAGCCGTTGGTATTCTCAGCTCAACAAATGCCAAGAGTGAGGCCAGGACACAAAACTAAATGTATTGCAATTTCCATGACCTTAATAGAGATACACAATCTAGATTGAAGTAGACAGTAGACATCCTACTTTACTGTAGCCAGGGCATGTACAGTCCCACCCTTCCATAACAAGGGCAACAATGACAGAGAACACACAGAAGAGATCTGGCATGGTGGGACACACCTACAATCCCAACACTTGGAAGGGAAAGGCAGTAGACTCACTGTAAGTTTGAGGTCAGCCCAGGCTATGTGGTAAATTCCAGGTCAGCCATAGCAACATAGCAAGATCCTGTCTCAAGAGCAACAAAACAGAAGAAAACGAGCCGGGCGTGGTGGCGCACGCCTTTAATCCCAGCACTCGGGAGGCAGAGGTAGGAGGATCACCGTGAGTTCGAGGCCACCCTGAAACTACACAGTGAATTCCAGGTCAGCCTGAGCTAGAGTGAGACCCTGCCTCAAAAAAAACTAAAAAAAAAAAAAAAACAAACAGAAGAAAACGGTACCAGTGTGGGACTATAAACAATGATTGAGGGCTGGAGAGTTAGCTTAGTGGTTAAGGCACTTGCCTGCAAAAGCCTAAAAACTCATGTTCCAATCTCCAGGCCCTACATAGCCAGACATACAGTGACACAAGTGCACAATGTTGCACATGTGCCACAAGGGGGCGCATGTGTCTGGTGTTCATTTGCAGCAGCTGAAGGCCCTGGTGTGCCCATTTTCTCTCTCTCTCTCTCTCTCTCTCTCTCTCTCTGTTTCTTTCTTTCTCTGTCTCTCTCTCTCTCTCAAAATAAAAATTTTTTAAATATTGAAAAAAAAGAGCGATTGTGAGCTGGGGAGATGACTCAGTGGTGAAGAGCACTTGTCACTTAAGCAAAAGGGTCTCTTGGTGCCAGAGACCACTGAGTTCAACTCAGCAGAACCCACATTAAAAATTAAAAAGCCAGGGGGCTGGAGAGATGGCTTAGCAGTTAAGGTAATTGTCAGCAAAGCCAAAGGACCCAGGTTCAACTTCCCAGGACCCACGTAAGCCAGATGCACAAGGTAGTGCATGTGTCTGGAGTTCATTTGCGGTGGCTGCCTCTCTCTCTCTTCCCCCTTTTCTTTCTCAAATAAATAAATAAAAATAAAATAAAATAATTAAAAATAAAAAAAAAAAAAGCCAGGAAGGGAATTACCTTGGTTTATTGTCTATAATTACAGAAGTTGTCAACAAAAAGAAAGCCAGGAGCTAAGGCATGGTGGTGCACGCCTTTAATCTCAGCACTTGGGAGGCAGAGGTAGGAGGATCACCATGAGTTCTGGGCCACCTTGAGACTACATAGTGAATTCCAGGTTAGCCTGGACCTTGAACCCCCCCCCCCAAAAAAAAAGCCACAGCTGGAGAGATGGATTAGTGGTTAAGGCACTTGCCTGCAAAGCCTAAGGACCAATGTTTGAGTCCCCAGACCCCACATAAACCAGACACACAGAGTGATGCATGTGCAAAGTTGCACATGTGCACAAGGTGGCACAAGTGTCTGGAGTTCGATTGCAGTGGCTAGAGGCCGTGGTGCACCAATTCTTTCTTTCTCATCCTCCCTTTCTTGTGCACGCTCTCTCTCATTTAAAAAAAAAAAAAAAGAAGAAAAGGAGTGGGGTGTGGTAGCACATGCCTTTAATCCTAGCACTCAAGAGGCAGGGTAGGAGGATCACCATGAGTTCGAGGCCACCCTGAGACTACATAGTGAATCCCAGGTCAGCCTGAGCTAGAGTAAGACCCTACCTAGAAAAACCAAACCAAAACAAAACAAAACAAAAGGCCAGTCTGTTGGGCTTGCCTCAAAACAAAACCAAACCAGGAGTAGTCATACACATCTGTAACCCCAGTCCATGGGGCAGGGAACTGGAGAGTAAGGACCTTAAAATTGCTGGGGCTAGATGAACGACAGCAGCTCTGGGTTGAGAGAGAGACCGAGTCTCAAGGAAAGAAATACGTGGATGAGCATAAGACAAGGATACCTGATGTTCTCCTCTGGCCTCTGCACGAATGCATACTGCACGTGCACATTTACACATACGTGCATTCACTATATATCATACACCACATGATACCCTCCCCACACACACACAAAGAATAATTGAAGCCAGGCATGGTGGTTCACACCATAATCCTAGCACTAGGTAGGCTGAGATAGAAGGATCACCCCTCAATTCTAGGCCAGACTGGGCTACAAAACAAAAAGAAAGCCCATCAGTGATAACATCATCTTAGAAAGAGAAGCACAAGTTACCAGGCCTGGTGGCGCACGCCTTTAATCCTAGCACTTGGGAGGCAGAGGTAGGAGGATCGCTGCGAGTTTGAGGTCACCCTAAGCCTACATGGTGAATTCCAGGTCAGCCTGGGCTAGAGCAAGACCCAACCTCAACAAAAAGGGGGGGCTGGAGAGATGGCTTAGTGATTAAGGCGCATGCCTGTGAAGCCTAAGGACCCCGGTTCGATTCTCCAGGTCCCACGTAAGCCAGATGCACATAGTGGTGCATGCGTCTGGAGTTTGTTTACAGTGGCTAGAGGCCCTGGCGTGCCCATTCTCCCTCTCTCTGTCTCTAAAAAATAAATAAAAATAAAATATTTCAAAAACCCCACAAAAACAAAACAAAACAAAAAAAGCACAGGTTGGACTGGAGAGATGGCTTAGTAGTTAAGGCTAAGACGTTCAAATCTCCAGGTCCCACGTAGCCAGATGCAAAAGTGACGCAAGCGTGCAATGTCGCACATATGCACAAGGGGGCACATGTGTCTAGAGTTCATGCATAGTGGGTGAATGGCCCTTGGCGTGCCCATTCTCTCTCTCTCTGCGTCTTTCTCTCTCTCTCAAAAAGAAAATAAAGATAAAAGAAGCATAAGTTCTGCACCAAAACAGCAGCAAAAGTACCATCAGAAGTGAAGTGGAGTCATATATACATATATTTTTTGTTTTGTTTTTTTTGTTTTGTTGTTGTTGTTCAAGGTACGGTCTAACCTGGAGTCCACTATGTAGTCTCAGGGTAGTCTTGAACTCATGGCAATCCTCCTACCTCTCCCTCCCGAGTGCTAGGATTAAAGGTGTGAGCCACCACGCCTGGCCTTAAAAATATTTTTATTCATTTACAAGCACAGAGAAAGAGAGAGAGTGGGTGCCCATCATTGACCTTGGATGTTCTCATGATTCCTCTGTCCAGCTGGAGCTCAAAACTAGTTCCGGCCTGGGCTCTGGTTACATTCAGGCACCCATGGATTCCAGAAGCCCCAGTCAACGTGTCGTCTAAAAATAAAACATGGAATCCTGAGCCCAGGCAAGCAGGGCTGGGAAATTGGGGGGAAAGGGGAAGAGGAACTGGAGGGATGAGTTGTCTATCAACCACCGTTTCGGACCCTGTGCACTGGACTTCCGTGACCCCACCACAGGGAGGACAAGTGGTGAAATCACCCCAAGGCTGTAGAACCCGGCTTGCACTGAGAGGAGGGAAGGGACGTGCAAGCGAGCCGTGGTAGCTGTTGGAGCCAATCTCCTAAGTGGACCCCTCAGAGATCCCCTGTCTGCTCTGGAGGATCTGAGCAGGGACCAGAGCTGGAGCAAGGGAAGGGTGCTCACTGAATCTGGGAAGCCAGGCAGAGCACATGGCACGGGAGCTGGGCCTCCACGATGATGTATGGCTGGGCTGTCCCGGAAGAGGACATAGCAGAGCACAGGGCGGGGGGCGGGGGAATAGAAGCAGGGTGCTTGTCAGCGAGCAGCTGCAGTAATCCGTGGGGTCCATGGGGTGAAGGCAGGGACATGGGAGAGTTCTGACATTTTGGCACCCTAAAAGCTGGGTGCTGAAGGCTTGATCCCCAGAGTGGTATTTTTAGGAGGTAGTGGAACCTCCAAGAGGTGGTGTCCAGTGAAAAGTTCTTGAGTCATTGAGGGCTGTGCCTTTGAAGGAAACAGCGCCACCCCAGCTCCTTCCTCTTTCTCTCTCTGTTTGGTTTTCATTTTTTCAAGGCAGGGTTTCACTGTAGCCCAAACTGGCATGCATTGAATTCATGGTGATTGACCTACCACAGTATTCCTTCAGAATGCTGGGATTAAAAGCCTGCCTCACCACACCCAGCCCTTTCTCAATTAAAAAAAAAAAAAATTTTTTTTTTCTTGGTTTTTCGAGGTAGGGTCTCACTCTAGCCCAGGCTGACCTGGAATTCATGTAATCTCAGGGTGGCCTCCAACTCACGAGAATCTTCCTACCTCTTTAAAAACATTTTTAGGGCTGGAGGGATGGCTTGGCGGTTAAGGCCTTTGCAAAGCCAAAGGAACCAGGTGCGATTCCCCAGGACTCACATTAGCCAGATGCACAATGGGAGGCACGTGTCTGGAGTTTGTTTGCTATATGGCTGGAAGCCCTAGTGCGCCCATTCTTTCTCTCTCTTCCTCTGTCAAATAAAATATTTTAAAGCATTTTTAGCGTGGTGGTGCATGCCTTTAATCGCAGTACTCGGGAGGCAGAAACAAAGCCACCCTGAGACTATGTAGTGAATTCCAGGCCAGCCTGAGCTAGAGTGAGACCCTACCTTGAAAAACAAACAAACAAAAAGAGTAAAACAAAACAAAACAAAACACATTTTTAGAGCAGGGTGTGGTGGCACATGCCTTTAATCCCAGCACTTGGGAGGCAGAGATAGGAGGATCCCAGTGAGTTCAACGCCAGCCTGAGACTGAATTCCAGGTCAGCCTGGGCTAGAGTGAGATCCTACCTCAAAAAAAAAATTTTTTTTTTTAGGGCTAGAGAGACTGCTTAGTGGTTAAGGTGCTTGCCTGTGAAGCCTAAGGACCCATGTTTGACTCCCCAGATCCCACATAAGCCAGATGTACAAGGTGACTCATGAACAAGGTTGCACATGCACGCAAGGTGGTGCACATGTCTGGAGTTCTATTACAATGGCTGGAGGCCCTGGCATACCAATTCTCTCTCTCTCTCTCTCTCTCTCTCTCTCTTGCTCTCTCACTCTCTCATAAAAAAAGGCCAGTCTGTTAGGCTTGCCTCAAAAAATTTTTTTAGAAAAAAATTCTAAAATATTTTTATTAATCTGGAGACATAGCTTAGCATTTAAGGCACTTGCTTGCAAAGCCTAAGGACCCAGATTTGATTCTCTAGGATCCATGTAAGCCAGATACACCAAGTGGTACACGCATCTGGAGTTTGTCTGCAGTGGCTGGAAGCCCTGGCATGCCCATTCTTTATCTACCACTCTCTCTCTCTCAGATAAATAACAATAAAAATATTTTAAAAAGCTAATATTTTTATTTGCAAGCAGAAAGAGATAGAAAGAAGAGAAACAGAATAGGTGTGCCAGGACCTCCAGCCACTGCAAACAAACTTTAGATGAATGGGCCACCTTGTGCATCTGGCTTTACATGGGTACTGGGGAATCGAACCTAGGTTGTTAGGCTTTGCAGGCAAACATCTTAACCACTGAGCCCTCACTCCAACCCCTTTCTCACTAAGAAAAAGAAAGAAAGAAAGAAAAGAAAGAAAGAAAGATTTAAGGCAAAGAAACGTTGTTTTATTTTTGACAGAGAGGCAGGGAGAAGGAGGCAGAGAGAGAATGGGTGCTCCAGGGCCTTTCAGCTGCTGTGAACGAACTCAAGACACGCGCCTCCCCTTGTGCGCATGTGTGACATTGCGCGCTTGTGTCACTTTGCGTCTGGCTATATGTGGGACCTGGAGACTCGGACAAACGTTCTTAGGCTTCGCAGGCAAGCACCTTAACCGCTAAGCCATCTCTCCAGCCCCTTTCTCATTTTTTTTTTTTTTTCAAGTAGGGTCTCACTCTAGCTCAAGCTCTCCTGGAATTCACTATGTAGTCTCAGGGTGGCCTCGAACTCATGGCAATCCTCCTACCTCTTCCTCCCGAGTTCTGGGATTAAAGGCGTGCGCCACCACCCCCGGCTCCCTTTCTCATTTTTTTTAAAATTTTTTAATTAATTAATTATTTATTTATTTGAGAGTGACAGACAGAGAGAAAGAGGCAGATAGAGAGTGAGAGAGAATGGGCGCGCCAGGGCCTCCAGCCACTGTAAACGAACTCCAGACGCGTACGCCCCCTTGTGCATCTGGCTAACGTGGGTCCTGGGGAGTAGAGCCTCGAACCGAGGTCCTTAGGCTTTACAGGCAAGTGCTTAACCGCTAAGCCATCTCTCCAGCCCCCCTTTCTCATTTTTTGACAGAGAGACCGGTGTTTCACTCTCAATCACTCTCCTGCCATTGTGTGCTCCTGCCCACAGCAACAGGAGCCATTTGGTCATGCACAAGCCTCCCAAACTGTAAGACAAATAAAGCTGATGGTCTTCGGCATTTATGATCGTCACAGGAAGCAACACAGTGAGCCCTGGAGCATACAAACCAATGGGCCGTCTCCTCCAGCAGGCCTGGAGGCTGGCGCTCAGGAGCTGGGACTTTAGCCTGAAGAGAGTGCGCAGCCAGGGAAGGGGTTTGAGCAGAGGAATGTCACGGCAAGGTGGCAGCTTAGAATAATCACTCTGTGGGAATGAATGAGGCTACACACCTCCAACAATCAGGGCTGTGGCTGGCCAAGGCCACACTTTTCCTGGCACACTTCCGGTGATGGCTGACTGCAGAAGGGATACTGAGGCTGGCCCATTCCTGGAGACACAGACTTCTCTGTTTTCCTTTCTTTCTTTTTAATATTTCATTTATTTATTTGAGAGAGAGCGAGAGTGAGAGAATGACATTCCAGAGCCTCTAGCCACTGCAAATGAACTCCAGACATATGTGCCATCTGGTGGGTTTTTTGTCTTGTTTGTTTGTTTTTTTGGGTTTTCGAGATAGAGTCTGGCTGTAGCTCAAGCTGACCTGGAATTTGCTATGTTGTCCCAGGGTGGCCTCGAACTGGCGGCAATCCTCCTACCTCTGCCTCCTGAGCGCTGGGATTAAAGGCGTGCACCACCACGTCCAGCTTTTTTTTTTTTTTTTTTAACTTTTCTGGTTTTAGACAGGGTCTCATGTAGCCCAGACTAACCTCAAACTCAATGTCACATACCAGTAGCACTGTCACTCCAACAATGCTTGGTGTGGACGACTTTGACTTTCTTTAAAAAAAAAAATTTTTTTTTTAATTTATTTGAGAGAGAGAAAGAAAGAGAATGGGCATGCCAGGGCATCCAGCCACTGCAAATGAACTCCAGACACATGCGCCACCTTGTGCATCTGACTTATGTGCAGATCAATAATGGCTAAAGAAAAGGTGTAGTGGTATATACATCCAATCCTAGCTAATTAGGGAGGCTGAGGTGGCAAGATTGCAAGTTCAAGGCCTGCCTGGGCTGCAGTGAAACCCTGTCGCAGAAGAAGAAGCTGGGCATGGTGGTTCTTTCCTGCCTCAGCATCCCAAGTGCTGGGATTTCAGGCCTTCACCACCATACTTATGGTGAGTATGGGGCAGGTTCACTTTATAACTATTTTTAAAAAAAGTATCTTATTTATTTATTTTACAGAGAGTGAAAGAAAGAGGCATATATGTATATATATAGAGAGAGAATAGGCGCACCAGGGTCTCTAGCCACTGCAAATGAACTCCAGATGCAGGTGCCACCTTGTGTATCTGGCTTATGTGGGTCTTGGGGAATCAAACCTAGGTCCTCAGACTTCACAGGCAAGCACCTTAGCCACAAAGCCATCTCTCCAGCACTATGACTATTTTTATCGGCATGTCTTGCACGTGCATGTGTCGTATGTGGTGGTGGGTGTGGGTGGTATAATGCACATGTGTGCACAGCTATACATGCACATGCATGCATGTGGGGGGGCCACAGGAGAACATCTGATGCTCTCCTCTATTGCTCATCTGTGTATCTCCTTGAGACTGAGTCTCTCTCTGACCCAGAGCTGCAGTTTTCAAGACCTTAGTAACCTCTAGACTCCTGTCACCCAGGGACAGAGGCTACAAACATGTGTGGCCATACCCACCTGTTCACATGGGTGCTGGGGAATCTCACTCAGATGGTCTCAGGTGCCCTCATGTTTACACAGTAAGTACCTGCTGAGCCATCTCCCCAACCCCTACTACTTTTTACTTTCTGGTTTATTCGAGGTAGGGTCTCACTCTGGCCCAGGCTGACCTGGAATTCACTATGTAGTCTCAGGGTGGCTTCAAACTCAAGGAAATCCTCCTACCTCTGCCTCCCAAGGTGCTGGGATTAAAGGTGTGCTCCATCACACCCTGCCTTTTTTTTTTTTTTTTTTTTTTTTGAGGTAGAGCCTGTGGTGGTTTGATTCAGGTGTCCCCCATAAACTTAGGTGTTCTGAATTCTAAGTTCCCAGCTGATGGAGATTTGGGAATTAACGCCTCCTGGAGGCAGTGTTTTGTTGGGGGTGGGCTTATGGGTATTGTAGCCAGTGTCCCCTTGCCAGTGTTTGGCACACTCTCCTGTTACTATGGTCCACCTTATGTTGGCCAGGGGGTGATGTCCACCCTATGTTCATGCCATTGTTTCCCCCTGCCATCGTAGCGCTTCCCCTCAAGCTTGTGGACCAAAATAAACCTCTTTTTCCCAAAAGCTGCTCTTAGGTGGGCGATTTCTACCAGCAATGTGAATCTGACTGCAACAGTAAAGTGGTACCAGAAGTGGCGTTGGCTGCTAGACACCTGACTGTGTGGCTTTGGTCTTTTGGAGCTTTGCCTGAACTGGGCTAGAAGCAGTTTGTGTGAGAGGTTTGCTGTTATAGCCGTGTCCTAAGAAGTTGTGCAGGACTGCTTTGCATAGAACTGGACTGGTGTGAGCAAAGGGATATGGCACAGAAAAAAAAAAAAATCTTTGGGTGAAACTGCTGCCTGTTCAGCTGCAATTGAGAGATTACAACCATTGAGACTGGGCCAGCTGACCTGCACTGGAACCAGAAAGAATGCAGTCTTGAAGAAGCCTGAGTGCTCAAGGAGTGTCCTGTTCTTCAAAGTCTGCTTTATTCCCCCCTGGATTAACAAATTGGCACCCTACCTGGTATTATGGAGTATAAGAAATGCAGGAAAGAGAGGGTTATTGAATTTGCAACACGGTCTTGTGATCTCAGCACTCAGGAGGCAGAGGTAGGAGGATCACCAAGAGTTCGAGGCCACTCTGAGACTACTTAGTGAATTACAGGTCAGCTTGGGCTAGACTGATACCCTACCTCAAAAATCAAAGAAGAGAGAGAGAGAGAGAGAGAAAGCAAGCTGGGCGTAGTGGTGCATGCTTTTAATTCCAGCACTGGGGAGGCAGAGGTAGGAGGATCAAGGAGAGTTTGAGGCCACCCTGAGACTCCATAGTGAATTCCAGGTCAGCCTGGGCTAGAGTGAGATCCTACCTCGAAAACCTAAAAAAAAAGAGAGAGAGAGAGAGAGAGAGAGACAGAGAGAGAAAGGAAGAAAGAAAAGGAAGGAGAGGAGAGGAGAGGAGAGGAGAGGAGAGGAGAGGAGAGGAGAGGAGAGGAGAGGAGAGGAGAGGAGAGGAGAGGAGAGGAGAGGAGAGAGAGAGAGGAGAGGAAAGAAGTAGAGGAAGGAAGAGGAGGAAGGATCCTGGCAGAAAGAAACTAGAAGTACAAAGCAGGGAGACAGACACTTAAATACAGCCTTGCACAACCGCAGGTGCTATTACCGTGCATGGACACTAGAGGGAGCGGTAACCAATGAGCAATGGTGAAACAAAGTTTCCTAGCAATTGAGGCGGAAAGTTTCTGAGAGTTGTGAACTGGTGGATTCTGGCTCTGGCATAGTGCGGGGCTAGCTCCTGGCACTCGAAGCATCTGTGTTGGGTCAGGGACATTCCTGACCTTTCGTGGGGGAAGTGGATCTGCAGGTCGGATCTGCAGGGCTGGGAGGCTGCGCCCTTGCCTCGCTTTCTTACCTTGCTGACGTTAGTTAGATGAGACCACTCTGGGCCTTGAAGGGGGGCGGGGGAAGGGGAGGTTCTTTACAGGACTCCAAAATATTGTGGTGTTTCCTTCCAAAGCGATGGAAACTAAGGCACGGAGAGGAGGGACTTTTCCTTCAGCATTCTGATACGTCAGGTTACTAAAACAGTTGCTCTTGCTGGACGTGGTGGCACACGACTTTAATCCCAGCACTCCGGAGGCAGAGGTAGGAGGATCTTCGTGAGTTCGAGGCCGCCCTGAGACTACATAGTGAATTCCATGTCAGCCTGGGCTAGAGTGAGACCCTACCTCGAAACAAAACAAAAACAAAAACGAAAAGCAATTGCCCTTCAAGATTTAGGGTACAGTGGAAGTTCTCTGGATTGCTGGCAAAATAGGATATAATAGGTAGGTATGAGAGAAATTTGAGGTCAAATAGAGTAGTAATAACAAATATCAAAGAACACAGTGCTAAGAGGCTAGGACACAGCTGAGTGGTAGAGTGCTTGCTTACAATGCAGGAGTAGGGAGAAAAGTGTTAAAATGAGCTGTTCTAGCACGGGCGTGGTGGCACACGCCTTTAATCCCAGCACTCAAGAGGCCAAGGTAGGAGGATCACTGTGAATTTGAGGCCAGCTTGGGACTACATAGTGAATTCCAGGTCAGCCTAGGCTAGAGTGAAACCCTACCTTGAAAAAACAAAAAGTAAAAAGTAAAGAAAGAAATCAAGAGCTGTTCTGGGGCTGGGGATATAGCTCATGGGTAAAGTTCCTTCATTTTCAGCACCATATGCACCAGATATGGTAGTGATCTCAACACTAGGAGGGTAGAGGCGGGAGGATCGGAAGTTTAAGGCCATCTTCAGTTACATAGCTGGTCCCTCAAAGGTCCATGTCCCAGCCTGTGGCACTGCCCAGAGGTGGTGAGACCTTTACGAGGCAGGGCCTAGTTGGAAGAAAGTTAGGTCACGGAGGGCATGCTCTTGAAGGGGAGAGACCCAAACCACTTCACACGTCTCTTCTGCTGTCTTGCCACTGGGAGTGGAGTTGCTGCCTCATCATAGAATCCCAAAGGCCATGTGGCCATGGACAAAAACCTCTGAAATTGTGAGCCAAAGTGAACCTTTCTTTTAAGTTGATTCTCTGCAGGATTTATCAAGGTGATGGAAAGCTGGCTAGAAAAAGAAAAAGAAAAAGAAAAGAAAGAAAGAAAAAAAAAAAAGAAAGAAAGAAGACCATGAAGCTGAGAGAGATTAAACAGCAAGAAGCACAGTCCCCAGTCCAATTTATACAGAGGAAATATTAACTTTCTTTTTTTTTTTTGGTTTTTCGAGGTAGGGTTTCACTCTAGCTCAGGCTGACCTGGAATTAACTATGTAATCTCAGGTTGGACTGGAACTTATGGCAGTCCTCCTACCTCTGCCTTCCTAGTTCTGGGATTCAACTATCTTATTATAATTATTATTTTTGGTTTTTTCGAGGTAGGGTCTCACTGTAGCCCAGGCTGACCTAGAATTCACTATGGAGTCTCAGGGTGGCCTCGAACTCACGGCGATCCTCCTACCTCAGCCTCCCAAGTGTTGGGATTAAAGGTGTGCGCCTCCATACCCGGATAAACTATCTTATTTTTAAAACTAAGGTGAAAAGAGGGCTGGAGAGATTGCCCAATGGTTAAGGCATTTGCCTACAAAGTCTAATGTCCCAGGTTCCATTCTCAGTACCCATGTAAAGCCAGATGCACAGTGGCACATGCATCTAGAGTTCATTTGCAGTGCTGGAGGCCCTGGTGCACCCATTCTCTCTCTCTCTATCTCTCTTCTATTTCTTTCTGCTTGCAAATATGAATATATATATGAATATATATATCTATTATTTTATTTAAGAGAGAGAGGGAGGAAAATAGAGAGAATAGGCATGTCAGGGCATTCAGCCGCTGCAAAGAAACACCAGAAGCATGCATCACCTTGTGCATCTGGCTTACTTGGGTCCTGGGGAATTGAACCTGGATCCTTTGGCTTTGCAAGCGCCTTATCCTCTAAACCATCCCTCCAGCCCAACAAATATAATTAAAAATAAATAAATAAAACCAGGTGTGGTGGTGCATGCCTTTAATCCCAGCACTCTGGAGGTAGAGATAGGAGGATTGCTGAAAGTTCAAGGCTACCCTGAGACTACATAGTGAATTCCAGGTCAGCATGGGGTAGAGCAAGACCCTACCTCCAAAAACCAATAAAATAAAATAAAATAAAAATAAAAATAAGGGCTGGAGAGATTGTGCAGTGGTTAAAGGTGCCTGCCTGCAAAGCCTAAGGATCCAAGTTCGATTGCCCAGTATTCACATAAACCATATGCACAAGGTGGCACATACTTCTGGAGTTCATTTGCAGTGGCTAGAGTCCCTGACATGCCCATTCTCTCTTTTTTTCTCTCTCTCTCAAATAAATAAATAGGGTTGGAGAGATGGCTTAGCAGTTAAGGCACTTGCGTGCAGAGCCAAAGGACCCAGGTTTGATTCCCCACGACCCATGTAAGCCAGATGTACAAGGTGGCACATGTGTTTGGAGTTTATTAGCAGCAGCTGGAGGCCCTGGCAAGCCCATTCTCTCCCTCCCTTTCTCTCTCTCAAATAAATAAATAAATAAATAAATAAAAATTGTAAAAAAGAAATGAGCCTGGGGCTGGGCATGGTGGCACATACCTTTAATGCCAGCACTTGGGAGGCAGAGGTAGGAGAATTGCTGTGAGTTTGAAGCCAGCCTGGGACAACAGAGTAAATTCCAGGTCAGCCTGGGCTAGAGCAAGACACTACCTTGGGAGAAAAGAAAAAAGAAATGATCTTGGGGCACTGGGGAGATGGACCAGTGGTTAAAGGTCCTTGTTTGCAAAGTCTGCTGGCCCAGGTTTAATTCTCCAGTACCTACATAAAGCCAGATACACAAAGTGGCATATGCACGGAGTTGGGAAGATGGTTGAGTAATTAAAGACATTTGCTTGCAAAGTCTGCTGGCCTGGGTTCAATTCACCAGTACCCATATAAAGTCAGATGCACAAGGTAATGCGTATGTATATGCAGTTCATTTGAAGTGGCAAAAGGCTCTGTTATGTCCATACTCTCCCTCTCTTTTCACAAGTATTTAAATAAAATTTTCTTGGGTTTTTTGTTTGTTTGTTTGTTTTTTGAGCTAGGGTCTCACTCTAGTCCAGGCTGACCTGGAACTCACTATGTAGTCTCTGCCTGGCCTCGAACTCACAGTGATCCTCCTACCTCTACCTCTGCTGGGATTAAAGGAGTGCACCATCACACCCGGTAATAAACATTTTTTTCTTTTCTTTAATTTTCTTTTGTTTTTTTTTTTTAATATGCTATTTATTTATTTGAGACACAGAGGGAGAGAGGAAGATAGAGAAAATAGGTGCACCAGCGCCTCCAGCCATTGCAAATGAACTACAGATATATGTGCCACCTTATGCATCTGGCTTATGTGGGTCCTAGGGAATTGAACCTGCGTCTTTAGGCTTTCCAGGCAAGCGCCTTAACCGCCAAGCCATCTCTCCAGCTCCCTCTCTCTTTTTTTTTCCTTTAATAAATAATTTTTTAAAAGTGGCATCTTGGGCTGGAGAGATGGCTTAGCGGTTTAGGCATTTGCCTGCAAAGCCAAAGGACCCTGGCTTGATTCCCCAGGACCCACATAAATGACATACATAAGGCAGCACATGTGTCTGGAGTTCTTCTGCAGTGGCTGGAGGCCCTGGAGTGCCAATTCTCTCTCTCTTTCTCAAATTAAAAAAAAAAAATGGCATCTTCACATGCATCTGGAGTTCATTTGCAGCAGCTGGAGGCCCTGGCATGCCATTTTTTCTCTCTCTCTTTCTCTGCCTCTCTTTCTCTCTCTCTCAAGTAAATAAATAGAATTTTTTTTTTTTTCGAGGTAGTGTATCACTCTGGTCCAGGCTGACCTGGAATTCACTATGTAGTCTCATGGTGGCTTCAAACTCACGGCAAGCTTCCTACCTCTGCCTCCCAAGGGCTGGGATTAAATAGAAATAAAATTTTAAAGTGGCATCTGAAGTTCATTTGCAGCAGCCCTGGTGCAAATGTACTGTGTTTCTCTCTCAAATTAATAAAATTTAAAAAAAAAATTGGCTACCTGTGGTGGCTCACGCCTTTAATCCTGGCACTTGGGGGACTGAGTAAGAGGATCACTGTGAATTTGAGGGCAGCCTGAAACTACATAGTGAATTCCAGGTCAGCCTGGGCTAGAGTGAGACCTTACCTTGAAAAAAAAAAAAAAAAAGAGGCAAGCCCAACAAACTGGCCTTTAAAAAAAAATATTTATATTTATTTATTTATGAAAGAGAGGCAGAGAGGGCTTAGCGGTTAAGTGCTTGCCTGTGAAGCCTAAGGACCCCTGTTCGAGGCTCGATTCCCCAGGACCCACGTAAGCCAGATGCACAAAGTGGTGCATGTATCTGGTGTTCGTTTGCAGTGGCTGGAGGCCCTGGCGAGCCCATTCTCTCTCTCTCTGCCTCTCTCTCTGTCTGTCTGTCTCTCAAATAAATAAATAAAAAATAAACAAAGAAAAAATTTAAAAAATCACCTTGTTGCTAGTACTCATGGTGCACTACTTTAATCTCAGCACTCAGGAGGGAGAGGTAGGAGGATTGCAATGAGTTTGAGGCCAGAGGCCAGGTGGAGACTCCTTAGTGAATTCCAGGTCAGCCTGGGCTAAAGTGACACCTTACCTCGGGGGAGGGGTGGGAATCACCTCGTTAAAAGGAAGGACAAGGGCTGGAGAGATGGCTTAGCGGTTAAGCGCTTGCCTGTGAAGCCTGAGGACCCCGGTTCGAGGCTCGATTCTCCAGGACCCACGTTAGCCAGATGCACAAGGGGGCGCACGCATCTGGAGTTCGTTTGCAGTGGCTGGAGGCCCTGGCGCGCCCATTCTCTCTCTCTGTATCTGCTTCTCTCTCTCTCTCTGTCTGTTGCTCTCAAATAAATAAAAATAAACAAAAAATTAAAAAAAAAAAAGGAAGGACAATTTGGGGTGTGATGGCTCAAGCCTGTAGCCCCAGCACTTGTGAGGCTGAGATAGGAGGATTGCTTTAAGTAAGAGGACATCTGTAGCAGTTTGAATGGATGTCCCCCAATACATTCAGGAGTTTATTAAAACTTGTATCTCTCAGGAGGTGTCATTGTGGGCAGATCCTAGGGTTCAGCCCTAAGGTATGTCTGAATTCCAGTGTAAAGTTATGCAAAGTGCCGGAGCTTTGCCTGGAGTGTGCTTGCTTGTGCTGGTGGTGGTGGGTCTTTTTTCCTCTCTGCAGGGACTTGTGAAAGTGGGCCAGCTTCTTCTGCCGTTATGGAACTTCCCCTCTATCTGTAAGCTTCACTAAATCCCTTCCTCCATAACTGTGTCAGGTTTGGAAGTTCATCCCAGCAACGTGAGGCTGACTGCAACATCTTACCCTATTTAGTGACTTCCAGGCCAGCCTGGGATAGTGAGGTAGTGAGATTCTGACATCCCCACAAAAAACAAACAAACAAATAAATAAAATGTATATATGAATTTACTTTGTAAAAAATATTTATTTTTATTTATTTATTTGAGGGAGGGAGGGAGGGCGAGAGAGAGCGAATGGGCGCGCCAGGGCTTCTAGCCATTGCAGTTGAACTCCAGATGCATGCGCCCCCTTGTACATCTGGCTTATGTAGGTACTAGGGAATCGAACTGAGGTCCTTTGACTTTGCAGGCAAGCGCCTTAACCACTAAGCTATCTCTCCAGCCCTTACTTTTTGTTTTGATGCAGTGTCTCAACTCTAGCCCAGGCTGGCCTGGAACTCAGTGATCCTCCTGCTTCAGCCTCCCAAGTGCTGGGATTATGAGCAGTACCCACCACTCTTGGCAAGGATTTATTTTATTTTTAAATATTTATTTTATTTATTTGAGAGAGGAAAAGAGGCAGATAGGGAGAGAGAGAATGGGTGCTCCAGGGCCTTTAGCCACTGTAAATGAACTCCAGATGCACGTGCCACCTTGTACATCTGGCTACGTGGGTCCTGGGGAAACAAACCTGAGTCCTTTGGCAATGCCTTAACTGCTAAGCCATCTCTCCAGCCCATATTTTATTTTAATGTTTTTTATTTATTTATTTACTTGAGAGTGTGTGTATAGGTGCAACAGGGCCTCTTGCCACTACAAACTCCAGACTCACTGACAAGCTTTGCAAGCAAGCACCTTTAACTACTGAGCCATTTTCCCAACCCCAGAATTCATTTATTTATTTATTTGGTTTTTTAAGTCAGGATCTCACTCTATCTCAGGCTGACCTGAAACTTGCTATAGTCCAGGCTGGCCTTGAACTCAGGTTAATCCTCCCACCTCAGCCTCCCAAGTGTAGGGATTATAGGTATGAGCCACCACGACTAGGCAGAATTTATTTTTTTATTTTTATTTTTATTTTTAGTTTTTGGTTTTTCGAGGTAGGGTCTCACTCTAGCTCAGGCTGACCTGGAATTCACTCTGTAGTCTCAGGGTGGCCTCAAACTCACTGTGACCCTCCTGACTCTGCCTCCCAAGTGCTGGGATTAAAGGCGTGCGCCACCACGCCTGGCAGAATTTATTTTTAATTAATTAATTAATTAATTAATTCTTTATTTATGTATTTGAGAGAGAGAAGCAGATAGAATGAGAGAGAGAATGGGCACTTCAGGGCCTCCAGCCACTGCAAATGAACTCCACATGCATGTGCCACCCTATGCATCTGCCTTATGTGGGTACTGGGGAATCTAACCTGGGTCCTTAGGCTTCACAGGCAAGTGTCTTAATGACTAAGCCATCTCTCCAGCCCCAGAATTTATTTCTTAAATTTTATTATTATTATTATTATTATTATTATTATTTTATTTATTTTTGGTTTTTCAAGGTAGGGTCTCACTCTAGCTCTGGTTGACCTGGAATTAACTCTGTATTCTCAGGGTGGCCTTGAACTCATGGCAATCCTCCTACCTCTGCCTCCCGAGTGCTGGGATTAAAGGCGTGCGCCACCACACCCAGCTTCAGAATTTATTTTTTTAACATGTTTCCAAGTGACATTGGTGCTGCTGGTCTCCAGGCCACAGAGATTCCTTACTCCTCAGAAGATAGACATTTGTTTTCCTAGGAGTATTCTTGTGCCAAATTGTTAGTGTGTCTTTAATTACTAATCATCTGATTATCATAATTGTTTATTTATTCCCTTAATTGCCAAAATTATTAGTATTGTTTCTAATTCCAGAAGATATGCATGAACTGGGTGTGGTGGCACACACCTGTAATCTAGCACTTGAGAGGCTAAGGTAGGAGCATTGGTGAGAGTTTGAGGCCAGCCTGGGCTACATAATGAGTTACAGACTGGCCTGAGATACAAAGCCTCAACAGTCATTAATTCACCATACTTTTTTTAAAAAATATTTTTTATATTTTTTTATTTGAGAGAGAGAGAGAGAATGGGTGCATCAGAGCATCCAGCCACTGCAAATGAACTCCAGATGCATGCACTACCTTGTGCATCTGGCTTATGTGGGAACTGGGAAATCGAACCAGGTTCCTTAGGTTTTATAGACAAATGCCTTAACCACTAAGCCATCTCTTCAGCCCTTCACCATATATACATATTTTTGTTTGTTTGTTTTTCAAGGTACGTCTCACTCTGGCCCAGGTTGACCTGGAATTCACTCTGTAGTCTCAGGGTGGCCTTGAATTCATGGCAATTCTCCTACCTCTGCATCTCAAGTGCAAAGTATTTTGAGGATTCAAAATTGAACAAGACAGACGGGCATGGTGGCGCACGCCTTTAATCCCAGCACTCGAGAGGCAGAGGTAGGAGGATCGCTGTGAGTTCGAGGCCACCCTGAGACTACAGAGTGAATTCCAGGTCAGCCTGGGCTAGAGTGAGTGAGACCCTACCTTGAAAAACAAAAACAAAAACAAAAAATTGAACAAGACATGAGGAATGTAGATACTATTACTATTTATTTTGCACAGATAAGGACACTGAGCCCCCTGAGCTAACTTGCCTGAGAACATGCTGCCAGCAGCTGCTCCTTGGCCTGCTCCATCATTTCTTCTTTTGTCTATCTCTGAGCTTGGCTCTGTAGTGCTCACCTGTAATCTCAGTATTTGGGAAGCCTAGGTAGGAGGATCTCGAGTTCAATCCTACCTTGGGCTATATAGTGAGTTTCATGCCAGCTTGGCTATATATTATAAATAGACCCTGATTTTTTGGGGGGGGGGAGGTTATTTATTTATTTAATTTTTTAATTTTTTATAATTAACAACTTCCATGATGGTAAACAATATCTCGTGGTAATTCCCTCCACCCCCCCCCCACTTTCCCCTTTGAAACTCCACTCTCCATCATATCCCCTCTCCTCTCAATCAGTCTTTTATTTTGATGTCATGATCTTTTCCTCCTATTAGGATGGTCTTGTGTAGGTAGTGTCAGGCACTGTGAGGTCATGGATATCCAGGTCATTTTGTGTCTGGAGGAGCACGTTGCAAGGAGTCCTACCCTTCCTTTGGCTCTAACATTCTTTCCGTCACCTCTTCCGCAATGGACCCTGAGTCTTGGAAGGTGTGATAGAGATATTGCAGCACTGAGCACTCCTCTGTCACTTCTTCTCAGCACCATGATGCCTTCTGAGTCATCCCAAGGTCACTGCCATCTGGAAAGAGAAGGTTCTCCAACAAAAAGTGAGAGTAGCATTAACATATGGGTATGAACATTAAGAGAAGTGCTTACTGAACAGTTTGATAAGCATAGTATATACATTTAGCCAGACAGCAGCAGACTGTTATACCCCTAGGGCTCATGACTACTCCTGTTGTAGGTTTTCAGTATCAGGGATGTATTCCCTCCCATGGAGCAGGCATAGAGGGCAGTTGGTTTCCACCATGACAGACGTGTCCACCATTGCACCCGTTGGCTCATTCGGCCTGTTGGCCAAATATAAGGCTTTCAGTGTCCACTGTTGAGTATCTTCACTGGTGATTTCTCTCTCTCCCATTGAGCTGCATGCAGTGTGGCTTTTTCCAGCTTTCTGTCAGCTGGTCTACATGCAGGAGGTTTTTCAGCTCAGCTCCAGCAGGATTTCTCAGTGATTTTGCAGCCCAAGTATGTGGAGTCTTCAGTAATAGGGTCTTACCATCTATTCCTTGTGGGAAACCAAGGGCCTCGGAAATGGCCTACAATGTTTTGGGGGCATCAGGGACCTCTCTGGCCAGCAACTCACTGGAAGGTATCCCATTCCTGGCACTGAAAATTTTTCTAGTAACAATCTATGGCTCCTGTGTATTCCATTGCACATAAAAGCAGGTTTCCATAGGACTTATTTATATCCTCTTAGATTTTGATTAGCCCTCCCTCCACCTTTCCTTTACTCAATTTCTTCCCCTGACCTCACTTAGGCCTTTTCACCCCGATTAATCTATTCTTCTACTTACATATACACAATACCATCCTATTCAGTCCTCCTCTCCCTTCCTTTCTATTCCCTTTATATCTCCTTTCTAGCTTACTAGGTTTTTAAAATTTTTATTTATTTATTAGAGACAGACAGAGGGAGAGAGAGAGAGAGAAATAGAGAGTGAGTGAGAATGGGCGTGCCAGGGCCTCTAGCCACTGCAAACAAACTCCAGACGCATGTGCCACCATTGCACCTGGCTTATGTGGGACCTGGAGAATCAAACCTGGGTCCTGAGGCTTTGCAGGCAAGCGCCTTAACTGCTAAGCCATCTCTGCAGCCCTGTTTTTGTTTTTTAATTAATCTCTGCATTTGGCTGGCTCCCAGCAGGTGTGTATTGTTCCATACGGAAGGGACAGTTTTATGTTTTAATTTAGGGTGGAAACTTGTTTTCCTCTTGTTTTTTTTTTTTTTCTCTCTTTTCCATTACGACCCTGGAAAAAAATCAAATGTTGAAATGTCCTGGCATATAGCTTAGGAAATAAAGCTCACACCAAGCTGCCAGGAATGAAAACTAGCAACACTTTCTCCATTGAATTTGATTTCCCGTGTTTAAGAAATTAGGCAGAGTGGAGGGTGTCTCTGAGCAGCACAGGGCGGACTTAGCATGTGCGAGGCACTGGGCTCAGTCCCCAAAAGGCAGAATTAGCCCCTTTTGACTCCAAAATTAGACTTGTAAGTAAACCTTCTAATAAAAAGTACAGCAGATGTGTGTGGACAAGTAGTAGCTTGGTCAAATCTTGCTTTTCATTTTCCTAAACAAACGCTGACTGCAGCTATTGGCTGGGTTGCTTAATGCTTAACTCAGAAAGCTCATGAATTGATTGAACAAAGTTTTACAGTCAGGTGTGTGTGTGTGTGCGTGCATGCGTGCGTGCGTTGCATGCACGTGTAAGTCACAGTACAGGTGTGGTCCTGGGCCTTTGCGCCTCATTTTGAAGCAGATTGCTCACTCTGGGTCTTGCTCTGCTGTTGTTCTTTGCAGGGCTTCTGGGAACCTCCAGGAAATTCTTGTGTTTCTGCCTCCCATCTCGTGTCCATTGTGATGGGATTACAGAAACCCACCACAGCTTCTGACAGTTTTTTTTTTTGTTGTTCATTTTTATTTATTTGAGAGAGAGAGAGAGAGAGAGAGAGAGAGAATGGGCACGCCAGGGCCTCCAGCCACTGTAAACGAACTCCAGGCACATGCGCCCCCTTGTGCATCTGGCTAACGTGGGTCCTGGGGAATCGAGCCTTGAACCAGGGTCCTTAGGCTTCACAGGCAAGCGCTTAACCACTAAGCCATCTCTCCAGCCCAGCTTCTGACTTTTTACATGGGGTCTAGGGCTTACCCTCAGGCACTCCACCTTGAGCAGCATGTGCTCTATGCACTAAGCCGCTTCCATAGCCCTACAGTTAATATTTTTCTAAGTCCTCTCAGTTTCAGTTTCCTCTCAGCCATCTGCCCACTAACAGGCCTGGGAATTCATAGGATTGGGTGGTCTGATAGCATTCCATAGCAAGTGCTACAGCTGGGGTCAGGCACAGGGTACAAGGAAGGAACATAGATTCCTCATGTACAAAATGGGACTAAAAGTCCTTCCTTCATAGATTTCTTAACAATTTCTTTAACTTTTTAAAAAATTTATTTGAGACAGATAGAGTAAGAGAGAGAAAGAGGCAGAGAGAGAGAGAGAGAGAGAGAATGTGGGGGCTGGAGAGATGGCTTAGCAGTTAAGGCACTTGCCCACAAAGCCAAAGGACCCAGGTTTGATTCCCCAGTACCTACATAAGGCAGATGCACAAGGTGGCACATGTGTCTGGAGTTTGGTTGCAGCAGCTGGAGGCTGTAATCGAACTCTAGAAGCTTGGGCCACCTGGTGCACATGTGCAACCTTACACTTGTGTCACCTTTGTGTATCTGGCTTATATGGGATCTGGAGAGAGATCAAACATGTGTCCTTTGCAGGCAAGTGCCTTAACTGCTAAGCCATTTCTCCAGCCTTCAAAAAAAAACTTTTTTTTTGTTTTGTTTTGTTTTTGTTTTCAAGGTAGGGTCTCCCTCTAGCTCAAGCTGACCTGGAATTCACTATGTAGTTTCAGGCTGGTCTCGAACTCGCAGTGATCCTCCTACCTCTGTCTCCTGAGTGCAGAGATTAAAGGCGTGTGCCACCATGCCCAGCTTAAAAAAAAATATTTTTGCATCTGTATTGAATATATACATATTTTTCCTTGTCCTTATGCCTTATCCACTATAAAAATAAGTTGCGGGCTGGAGAGATAGCTTAGCAGTTAAGGAACTTGCCTGTGAAGTTTAAGGACTCAGGTTTGATTCTCCAGGCCCCACGTAAGCTAGCTGTACAAGGTAGTGCATGTATCTGGAGTTCGTTTGCAGTGGCTAGAGGCCCTGGCATGCCCATTCTCATTCTCTCTCTCTCTCTCCCCTCCCTCTGTCTCAAATAAGTAAAAAGTAAAAAAAAAAATGATTTGCATAGCATTTACATTGGATGAGGTATTACAAGTCATCTAGAAATTCAAAGCACATGGGAATATGAGCATGGGTAATATGCAAATTCTACTTCCTTCAAGATAAAGGTCTTGAGCATCTGAGGATTTGGACATCTGTGAGTCTTGGGAGCAGTTTGTCATGGATATAGAGGGATGATTGACTACTCCAACTCATTCACTGAGTGACCGGGACTTGGAGCAGGTCTCAGTCTGTAGGGCAAGAAGCTGCTCTACCTCTCAGGCCTTCTGACCTGGAAGACCTGACCGAACCAGACTGTCAGACGTGAATCCAAAATGTCCATAGGCTCACATTTTGAGTATAAGTTCCTCAGCTGGTGGTGCTATTTTGGGAGGCTGTGGGATCTAGCTAGTAGAAGTAGGTCAATAGGGGTGAATCTTTGAAGGCTATAGCTTGATCCCTGGATCTGGCCTGCTTCTTTCTTCCTTTTTAAATTTTATATTATTTTATTTATTTGAGAGAAAGAGGCACACAGAGACAGAGAAGGAGAGAATGAGTGCACCAGGGCCTTCAGCCACTGTAAACGAACTCCAGACCCATATGCTACCTTGTGCATCTGGCTTAACATGGGTCCCAGGGACTTGAACCTGGGTCCTTTGGCTTTGCAGGCAAGCGCCTTAACCACTAAGCCATCTCTCCAGCCCTGCTTCTTTGTTTCTTACTCCTCTTTGTTTCTTACTCCCCTATGATGTGAGCAGCCTTAGACACAGGCTCCCATACTCCCACCACCAAGGATGAATTCGCTCCACCCATGCCTTCCCCCCATGATGGACTAATTCCTTTTAAAACAGTGAGCCAAGAAAAATCCTTCCTCCCTTAAGTTCTTTCAGTTGAGTACTTTGTCACAGAACACAAAAGTAAGTTACAGGGCTGGGGAGATGGCTTAGCGGTTAAGAGCTTGCCTGTGAAGCCTAAGGACCCTGGTTCAAGGCTCCATTCCCCAGGACCCATGTTTGCCAGATGCACAAGGGGTCGCATGCGTCTGGAGTTCGTTTGCAGTGGCTGGAGGCCCTGGCGTGCCCATTCTCTCTCTCTCTCTCTTTCTGCCTCTTTCTCTGTCTGTCACTCTCAAATAAATAAATAAAAATGAACAAAAAAATTTAAAAAAAAGTAAGTTTCAGTAGGATCCATGTTGTGAAAATCACCATCTAAACCCCTAGAGTTCTGCAACAAACATTCAGTCTGCAGCTTGAATTATTGCCATGTGAAATTCTCCTCCTAGAATGGGTCCTCATAGTGATAAAATATCTGGCCACAGGCCTTAACTGGCCTTGCAGCCACCTGCCCACCACAGAATGCTGGGAAGCATCAGGGTCAGTTGGGAGCAGGCACAAGCAGAGTCTCAGGGCACAGATAAGCTGCCCAAGACCCTTGAGGCAGCCAACATGCCTTCAGCTCCCCTGTGGCAGCAGGGGGCTTCCTTCACACTGGCTGGCAAAGAAGGGAAAAGCTGTGCTTGATTCACAGGTGAGGTTATGTGGAATCTGGTACAAGCTGGAAACAGACCAGGTGAGGTATACTACACCCTGCATCCAAGGGGACCCTTCAAGGAGGACTTTACCCAATGGGCACAGCATTAGACTATGTATCTGGTCATCCACTTTGAGTCACAATACAGACATATAGGCAGTGATGAAAATAGGATTTCCAAAGCATGGTGGTGCACACCTTTAATCCCAGCACTCAGGAGGCAGAGGTAGGATGATCTTAGTGTGTTCGAGGCCACCCTGAGACTCCATAGTGAATTCCAGGTCAGCCTGGGCTAGAGTGAGACCCTACCTCAAAAAAAAAAAAAAAGGATTTCCAGGTACGGAACACACCTATAATAATTGCTGTGCTTGGGAGGCTGAGGTAGGATGCTTATGAGTTTGAATCCCATAGAAAGACCCTGTTTCAAAAATAAAAATAGAGCCAGGGCGTGGTGGCGCACACCTTTAATCCCAGCACTCGGGAGGCAGAGGTAGGAGGATCGCCATGAGTTCAAGGCCACCCTGAGACAACAGAGTTAATTCCAGGTCAGCCTGGACCAGAGTGAGACCCTACCTCGAAAAACCAAAAAATAAAAAAAATTTAAATAGAAGGCTGGTCATGGTGGTGCATGCCTTTAATCAGCACAGGGGAGAAAGAGGTAGGAGGATCACCATGAGTTTGAGGCCACTCAATTCCAAGTCAGCCTGGGCTAGAGCTAGACCCTACTTTGAAGAAAAAAAACTTTAAAAAATAAGAAAAAGGGGCTGCAGAGATGGCTTAGCGGTTAAGGCGCTTGCCTGCAAAGCCAAAGGATGCAGGTTCGATTCTTCAAGACCAACATAAACCAGATGCACAAAGTGGCTTTGCATCTGGAGTTTGTTTGCAGTGGGTGTATGCCCTGGTGTGCCCATTCTCTCTCCTTCTTCCTCTCTCTCCCTCTCTCTGCTTCTTTCTGTCTCTCTCTCCCCCCCCAATAAATAAATATAAATAAAAACAATTTGAAAAAATAAGAAAAAATAGGGGCTGGAGAGATGGCTTAGTGGTTAAGACTCTTGCCTGCTAAGCTAATGGACCCAGGTTCAATTCCCCAGGACCCATGTAAGTCAGATGCACAAGATCGCACATGTGTCTGGAGTTTGTTTACAGTGGCTAGAGGCCCTGGTGTGCTCATTCTCTTTTTCTTCATCTGGCTTTTTCCTCTCTCACACTCTCTCTTAAATAAATAAACATAAAATGTTTTTAAAAAAGAAAAAAAATAAATATAGGGCTGGAGAGATGACTTAGCAGTTAAGGTCCTTTCCTGTAAAGCCTAAGGACCCAGGTTCAATTCCCCACATAAAGCCAGATGCATAAAGTGGCCCATGCATCTGGAGTTCATTTGCAGCGGCTAGAGGCCCTGGCACACCCATTCTCTCTGTCTCTCTTCTCTCTATCTCTCTCTGTGTGTTTGCAAATAAATAGTAAATAAACAAAAAACAAAAAAACAAAAACAAAAAAAAACCCGCATGTGCCACGCTGTGCATCTGGCTTATATGGGTCCCAAGGAATAGAATCTGGGTCCTTTGGTTTTGCAAGCAAGCACCTTAACCACTAAGCAATTTCTCTAGCCCCTCCTTTTCTTTGTAAATTACCTAATCTGTGGTATTCTGTCTACTTTGTGGTCCCCAAATCCCCTCTCACTTAGAAAACTAGCTTTCCTACTACTTCCTGTAACCTCCAGAGTCTCAGCTCATGTCAGCCTCAGGCCTAGGCCTAAACTCTAGTTTCTCATCAAGGAAACCCCATTCAACTATTGATAAGCCTTGGGATGTGGCTGCCCTCAGTTAAAAGGCCTGTGAGTGGGCTGGAGAGATGGCTTAGCAGTTAAGTGCTTGCCTGTGAAGCCTAAGGACCCTGGTTCGAGGCTTGATTCCCCAAGACCCATTTTAGCCAGATGCACAAGGGGGCACACGCATCTGGTGTTTGTTTGCAGTGTCTGGAAGCCCTGGCGCTCCCATTCTCTCTCTCTATCACAATCTCTCTCTCTGTAACTCTCAAATAAATAAATAAAAATGAACAAAAAAAATTTTTTTTTAAAAAAAGGCCTGTGAGCTAGAGGGGCTGGGTATGGTGGCACATGCCTTTAATCCCAGCATTTAGGAGGCAGAGGTAGGAGGATTGCCATGAGTTCGAGGCCACCCTGAAACTGCATAGTGAATTCCAGGTCACCCTGGGCTAGAGTGAGACTCTACCTCAAAAAACCAAACAACAAACAAACAAACAAAAAAAAAGGCCTGTGAGCTAAAGAGAAGTTCTCTACCCCCTCATCCCAACATGCAATGATCAACAGGAGCCAGAAAGGGGAGGCAGGCTGGGAGTGTAGACTATTGGTAGAACACAGCCTAGTGAGTGTGAGGCTTTTGTTTATTTATTTTTAAATCTTTCTTCCTTTTCTTTTTTTTTTTTTTTTAACTTTCCCAAGGAAGGTGAGAATTTTACTAAGTTTCAAAACTTTGGCAAATCAATACCGTACTCTTTAATACAACAGAATAATGTTTTTGTTGGAGTCATATATACTTTAATGCTAATTTACACTCAAAAAATATCATTTAAGGGCTGGAGAGATGGCTTAGCGGTTAAGCGCTTGCCTGTGAAGCCGAAGGACCCTGGTTCGAGGCTTGATTCCCCAGGACCCACGTTAGCCAGATGCACAAGGGGGCGCACGCGTCTGGAGTTCGTTTGCAGTGGCTGGAGGCCCTGGCGCGCCTGTTCTCTTTCTCTCTCTCTCCCTCCCTCCTTCTCTCTGTCTGTCGCTCTCAAATAAACAAAATAAACGAAAAAATTAAAAAAATATATCATTTAAGCTGGGTGTGGTGGCACACACCTTTAATCCCAGCACTCAGGAGGCAGAGGTAAGAGGTTCGAGATGAGTTCGAGGCCACCCTGAGACTACATAGTGAATTCCAGGTCAGCCTGAACATATATATATTACCATGGTTCTCAGTAGAGCAAGGAATCTTATACACATCACTGTCATCTGAAACAACACAAGTTCTCCTCACGCATGCCGTTCTAGCTCCAGCAGTAAGGCAGCTGTGAGGACTGAGGGGGGTCCCTGCTTTGTTGTGGGCTCGGTCCACAGCCAGGCAGAGTGCCAGCGCCTGAAGAGTACCTCCCAGAGGCTCAAGATCAGTATCGATTTCTTACAAGTACTTTAGAAAAGCTATTGATCGGTCACATGAGCACCACAGCCCTCAAAATCAGTCGCTTCACGGAGGGGCGCTCAGCACTGAAACGTCTCTATCACACCCTCCAAGGCTCAGGGTCCACTGTGGAAGAGGTTGTGGAAAGAATGTAAGAGCCAAAGGAAGGGTAGGACTGCTTACAATGCACTCTTCCAGACACAAAATGACCTGGATATACATGACCTTGCAGTGCCTGACACTACCCACACAAGATGATCATAATAGCAGGAAATCTTTTTTTTTTTTATTTTTATTTTTTGGTTTTTCGAGGTAGGGTTTCCCTCTAGCCCAGGCTGACCTGGAATTTACTATGTAGTCTGAAGGTGGCCTTGAACTCATGGCGATCCTCCTACCTCTGCCTCCCAACTGCTGGATTAAAGGTGTTAGCCACCACACCTGGCTTTTATTATTATTATTAATTATTATTATTCTGATTGAGATGGAGAGGGGATATGATGGAGAGTGGAATTTCAAAGGGGAAAGTGGGGGGAGGGAGGGTATTACCATGGGATACTTTTTTTTTTTTTTTTTTTCGAGGTAGGGTCTCATTCTAGCCCAGGCTGACCTGGAATTCACTATGGAGTCTCAGGGTGGCCTCGAACTCATGGCGATCCTCCTACCTCTGCCTCCCGAGTGCTGGGATTAAAGGCGTGTGCCACCACGCCCGGCACCATGGGATACTTTTTATAATCATGGCAGATGTTAATAAAAATTTGAAAAAAATAATTTTAAAAAACCTAAAAAATATTATTATTATTTATTTTGTTGTTGTTTTTTTGAGGTAGGGTCTCAGTCTAGCCCAGGCTGACCTGGAATTCACTATGTAGTCTCAGGCTAGAGTTGAACTCACAATGATCCTCCTACCTGTGCCTTCCGAGTGCTGGGATTACAGGCATATGCCACCATGTCCTGTTTAAGGAGTACTGAGGATCAAACTGAGGGCTTCATGCATGCTAAACAAGCACTCTATCAACTGAGCTATACCCCCAACCTGACACTCTAGGTTTTATCTCCAGCAGTGCAAAAAAATAAAATTAGATAGGCAAGTATATACATACACAAAAGTAAAAGGGGGCGGGGGGCTGTGCTTTCACAGATCCACAGCAATTCCGAAATTCCACTGGTTACAGACAGCTCCAGGCATAGGAAACACATGTTGATTCAAGCCCAGATCTGCTTCTTGGGAATGGTTCTAGTTGGCTCTTACCTCTACCCTCTGAATCATCTTTCTTTTCCTTAAGAAGTGCTTAGCATTTGCTTTCTTCCTGCTCCTATCGGGTTGGAGCCACAAATGTGTTTTGCTTAAAAGATCTCTGATCCCTGTAGCCCAAGTTAGTACAATTAGAAAATCTGTGTGAATTTCCTACGTTTCATATTATAATACACTCCAAGAGATAAGAGCCATGCTTAGCCAGGAGTGATGGCTCACATCTGTAATCCCAGGGTTTGAGAGGCTAAGGGCAGGAAGATTGCTATTGCTTTTAAAGCCAGGGCTCCGTAATGAAACTTTATTTTTAAAACAAAACAAAAAACAGCACTTGCATTACTTTATGAGCTGGGGCCTTGTTTGCTCTGAGCTCTTAGAGGACAATGTCCTAAAGATCTCAGGGGCATTGTTGTCTAGGTTAAGATGCAGGAGGTGATCTGATTTGGACACTGAATTTGATCTTTGTGACCAGGTTCCCTCCCCTTATTGTTTCCTTTGAGAATCTTAATGCCTGTCGCAATAGGGAACAAGAAGCTTGTTTTCCAGGCAAATTTGAAGTTACATAATTGACCTTTAGTATCTGCTTGAAGACCAAGTAGTTCTCTCTTTAGCTCATTTCTGCTTTACCCAAACAAACAAGTTCACGAGGTAGTGTGTGGTGTGTGTGTGTGTGTGTGTGTGTGTGTGTGTGTGTAGTATGTGTGGTGTATGTGCTGTGTGTGTGTATGGTTTATGAACATGCGTGTACAGATGCACATGCCCCATGAGCATATGTGTGGAGGCCAGAGGAGGTCAGATGTCCCTCTCTACTGCTCTTTCATGCTGTGTCCTTGAGGTAGACTCTCTCCCTGATTCTGGACCTACTGTCTTGTCAGTCAGACCAGCTGATCTGTGAGCCCCAGTGATTCTCCTATCTCGGCCCTCCCCCAGAAGCATGTGGTGGCTACATCCAGATTTTAAGTGGGTGCTGGGAATCAGACTTAGGCCTTCTCAGGCCCTCCTGCTAGTGTGCTGAGCCATTTCCCTAGCCCTCAGGAGGTTGATTTTATGTTTCCCATGCTTTTTTTTTTTTTTTTTTTCTTGATTCAACTGCTAAAAAGACAATTTCTTGGGATGAAGAGATAGCTTAGTGGTTAAGCTCTTGTCTGTGAAACCTAAGGACCCTGGTTCGAGGCTCAATTCCCCAGTACCCACGTAAGCCAGATGTACAAGGTGATGCATGCATCTGGAGTTGGCTTGCAGTGGCTAGAGGCCCTGGTGCACCCATTCTATCTCTCTCTCTGCCTCTTTCTCTGTCACTCTCAAATAAATAAATAAATAAATATTTTTTAAAAAGACAATACACAATTTCCTAAGTTCTTCCAGGTTCCATTAATAGTCTCCTTAAGGCTGTCTGGCCTCTGCCCATTGCTCTGCTCCTGAGCCCAGGTCCTGTGTTTTCAGTATCGGTCTTGGAAGCCTCCAGTCTAGTAACCATTGCTGTTTTGGTTTTCTTCTGCTGAATAGCAGCCACTCCCATAGCTTAATGTCTTAATGGCCTTCTGTGAATGATCACTGGAGGTTCTGCGGGTTGACTGGACTCAGTTCCCCATGATGCTGGCACGGAAGTGGGCACTTATCCCTCAACTGGGCTTTAGTGCCCAAGATGGCTTATATACATGCTGGCACCTTGATAGGGACACTTCAAAGTGGGAGCTCAGTTTGAGGTAACAGTATATTGGGCCTCTCTCTACTTGACTTTTTGTTTTTCTCTCATATATCTTAGGCTGGCCTCAAACTTACTACATAGCTTAGAATGACCTAGAACTTCTGATTCTCCTGCCTCTACTTCCCAAGTCCTAGAATTACCAGCATGTGTTACTTTGTGTAGTTTATGCAGTGCTGAGGAATTGAACCCAAGGTTTCTTACATATTAGACAAGCACTCTACCAACTGTGATACACCTCCAGTCTCTCATCTCTCTTCTCTTCTGTTCAGTGCTGAGCCCTATGGAAGAAACTTGACATATACTTTCTCTCCTAACTGACTTTTATTTTTTGTTTTTTCGTGGTGGGGTCTCACTCTAGTCCAGGCTGACCTGGAATATGTAGTCCCTGGGTGGCCTCGAATTCACGATGATCCTCCCACCTGTGCCTACTGAGTGCTTGGATTAAAGGCATGCACCACCATACCCAGCTCTTACTGGCATCTTTTCAACATTTTTTTTTCTTTTCAAATTGTTTTTTATTAAGAACTTCCATGATTATAAAAAAAAAAAAATCCCATGGTAATGCCCTCCCTTCCCCTGCTTTCCCCTTTGAAACTCCATTCTCTATCATATCCCCTCTCCCTCTCAATCAGTCTCTCTTTTGTTTTGATGTCATGATCTTTTCCTCCTATTATGATGGTCTTGTGTAGGTAGTGTCAGGTACTGTGAGGTCATGAATATCCAGGCCATTTTGTGTCTGGGGGGAGCACGTTGTAAGGAGTCCTACTCTTCCTTTGGCTCTTACATTCATTTCACCACCTCTTCCATAATAGACCTTGAGCCTTGGAAGGTGTGATAGAGATATTGCAGTACTGAGCACTCCTGTCACTTCTTTCTAGCACCATGATGCCTTCTGAGTCATCCCAAGGTCACTGCCATCTGAAAAGAGAAGATTCTCTACCAAAAGTGAGAGTAGCATTAATATAAGGGTATGAACATTAAGAGAAGTGCTTACTGGGCAGTTTGATAAGCACAGTATATACATTTAGCCAGACAGCAGCAGATGTTACACCCCTAGGGCTCATAACTACCCCTGTTTTAAGTTTTCAGTATCAGGGATGTGTTCCCTCACATGGAGCAGGCCTCTAATCCAATTAGAGGGCAGTTGGTTTCTACCATGACAGATTTGCCACTATTGCATCTGTTGGCTCATTTGGCCTGCCTGGCCAAATATAAGGCTTGCAGTGTCCACTGTTGTCAACATTTAAAAAAATTATTTTATTTAATTAATTTATTTATTTGACAGAGAAAGAGAGAGAGAATGGGTGCGCCAGGGCCTCCAGCCACTGCAAACGAACTCCAGACATGTGTACCCCCTTGTGCATCTGGCTAACGTGGGTCCTGGGAAATCGAACCTGGGTCCTTTGGCTTTGCAGACAAACGCCTTAACCACTAAGCCATCTCTCCAGCCCTCTTACTGGCATTTTTTAGCAGTTTATACGAATTTATTGTTCCCAGCCAACCACAGTAAATATGTCACAATATACTTCCATCTACTCAAATGTTTTACTTAGGAACACATCTTCTGAAGCTTTGTGATGCTGTAGATTACAATGGATATCAGTTCTCCTCCAAAAGTAGGCCTGAGGAAAAGTTCATCTTCTTTTCTCTGAAAATAATGGAACAGAAAGATAGAGATGGAGATAAATGACATGAGCAAGAATGATGTGTAAAGCCCTCAACAAAGACCGGGAGATATGATGGCTTAATTTTACCTGAACCAGAGTAAAATCCCTACCAGGAATTCCTTTTTTATTGTTGTTGTTTTTCGAGATAGGGTCTCACTCTAGCCGAGGCTGACCCGGAATTCACCATGCAGTCTCAGAGTGGCCTCAAGCTCATGGTGATCCCTCCTACCTCTGCCTCCTGAGTGCTGGGACTAAAGGTGTGTGTCACCACGTCCAGTTTATTTTTATTTTTTGAGACAGAGTCTTGCTATGGAGTCCAGGCTGGCTTCAAACTCATGGTGATCCTTCTGCCTCAGCTTCCAAATACTGGGACTAGAGGTGTGAATCGCCATGCCCAGCTTTACTGGAAATTTTCTGTATGTCCTTCTGCAGTGCAAGAGACCAAATCTAAGACCTTGTGATGTTAGGCACACACTCATTTGCCACCAAGCCCCATCCCATCCCAGCCCTGCATTTTCTCTCCTGAACTCAAGATGAATCCAGACAGGTGGGTATTGTTCCCCTGTTATAAGCGAGGAAGCAAAAGCTGGGAAATATGCAAAGACATGCCCAAGGTCATGGGGTAGATAAGCACAGAGCTGGACTGTAATCCAAGTCCACCTGACTCCACAGTCTCTGCCCTGTTCAGTCCACTGTTCAACCAGAACTTTGGGATCTGTTAATAAGTGCTTGGGCAAGGCCACTGTCAATGAAAGCACTCCTGGATTCTCAGGGATTACACACATATACTAGGGCACAACTTAGTGATCTCTGTACCCATGCAACAACTGTCTGGATCAACATGAAGCTGGCGCAGGCTCCTTTCCAATCTCCACTCCTTTACCTTCTAGTCTCTGTAATTCCTTTAACACTTACATTCCTGTCTTGAGGGTAGTGTGTAGTGGCTTCTCTGAAATCACTAGCTAAAGAGATGGCTTAGCGGTTAAGTGCTTGCCTTTGAAGCCTAAGCACCCTGGTTCAAGGCTCTATTCCCCAGGACCCACGTTAGCCAGATGCACAAGGGGGCGCACGCGTCTGGCCCTGGCGCGCCCATTCTCTCTCTCTCTCTGACACTCTCAATAAATAAAAAATAAAAATAAAAAACCCAAGTATGAAATCACTAGTGCCAAGCTGTGTGACCTTAGTCAAGTGAACTAATGTCTTTGAGCCTCCCTGGCATCCATGCAAGCGTGAAGGAGTTACACTACACTACACTCCAAATAATGCCTCTTTGGGTGTCAACAACAAATGCAAGGAAACTCAGAATCTCACCCACCAGGGGAGGAAGGGAGGTGGAGGCTGACCCCAGCCAAGACCACATTGACTACACTCAGCAGCATTTGTACTCCTGCAGCTGCTCCTCCTTCCCAGAAATCACAAGCTCACTGGCATTGCCTATGTCTTCCTCTGCTTGCCCCTGTGAGGAGGGTATGGAAGCTTCCAGATCTCTCTCTCTCTCTCTCTCTCTCTCCCTGCCTATTTCTGTATCTCTCTCTCAAATAAATAAATATAATAATAAATATAGTAATAAAAATTAATAAAGCTGGGTGTGGTGGTGCACATCTTTAGTCCCAGCACTCGGGAGGCAGAAGTGGGAGGATCACAGTGAGTTTGAGGCCACCCTCATACTGCTACTACACAGGGAATTCCAGGTCAGCCTGAGCTAGAGTGAAAAACAAAACAACAAAAAAACAGTAAACACAAACAAAACAAAAATAACATGTTCATAAAAAATATAGACAAAAAAGGGCTAAGAGGTGTGGTGGTGGACACCAGTAATCCCAAAGTCTGGGAGGTGGGGGAACAGGAGTATCAGAGGTTCAAGGTCAGCCTCAGCTTATATGGAGTTGGAGGGCCACCTGGACCACATGAGACTGTCAAAAATAGCAAACATGGGCCAGAGAGAGACCGTTTCACGGTTAAGTCGCTGGCCTGCAAAGCCAAAGAACCCAGGTTTGACTTCCAGGACCCACATAAAGGAAATACACAGCGTGCAGCGGCTGGAGGATCTGTGCGCCCATTCTCTTGCTCTCTCATTCTCTCTGAAATAAATGAATAAAAATAATTTTAAAAAAAAGCAAACAAAAGGGAATAATAAATACAAGTGGTATTGGGAGCCGAGACACTGAGCATGGGATCAGGCCACATTTGGATGCAGTTCAGAAAGAGGGTGCTCACCTCCAGGCCCGGCCTGGGTGCCTGCCCTGGTCCTCTGGGAGGAGAGAGCCTCGTGCCCTATCCATCCCCGCCCGCAGTCTCCGCCCTCCAAGTAAATAGGTGTTGCTATTCTAAGCAAGGCCTGGGATAAAAATACTTGCTTTGCTTTGGAGGATTTTTTTTTTTTTTTTAAGCCATGAAAATAACAGGGCAGTAAGCTGCCTATTTTCGGTTGGAGCTTTGGCTCTCTTCCCGAGTCTCGGCGGGGGTGAGACCGGCTCCGGAGCAGGTCAGGGCGCCCTGGGCGCGCACGTGCGGCCCCGCCGCTCCCCGCCCCGCCCCGCCCCACCGCTCTCCCGGGCGCAGGAATCCCGCCTCCGGGTGGGACTGGGGTGCAGGAATGTTCCCCGACTTCTCCATAAATCACCGCAGCCTGTCGGGCGCTCCAGTTGGGGCCCAGCATCGGATTCTGGGCTTGGAGTTTTCCAACCTCAGTGGACCCAAGGGTGCTTTGGGGACTGGCCTAATGTACATGTGGAAAGAATCTAACCAGGCTTACTTATTAGGCTTGAATCCTGGCCCTTGGCTTCACTACCTTTGTGATGTCAGGAAGGTAGCTTCACCTCGCTGATGCTTTTATTTTTTTCCGAGGCAGAGTTTCATTCTAGCTCAGGCTGACCTGGAATTCACTATGTAGTCTCAGGGTGATCCTCCTACCTCTGCCTCCCGAGTGCTGGGATTAAAGGCATGCGCCACCACGCCCAACTTTTTTTTTTTAAATTGTAATAAAATGGAGATGATAAAGCCAAGTTTAGAGGCCTGATGGTAGAATTAAAGATGATGGAGGCTGGAGATAGGGCTTAGCGTTTAAGGTGTTTGTCTGCAAAGCCAAAGGCCCCAGGTTCGATTCCCCAGGACCCACGTAAGCCAGATGCACAAGGGGCACATGCCTCTGGAGTTCGTTTGCAGTGGCTATAGGCCCTGGCGTGCCCATTCTCTCTCTGTCTCTTCTTGCTCTCTACTTGAAAAAAAAAAAAAAAAAGAATTAAAGACGATGTATTTTTTTTTTTTTTTTTTGAGGTAGGGTCTCAGTCTAGTCCAGGCTGACCTGGAATTCACTATGTAGTCTCAGGGTGGCCTCGAACTCACGGCGATCCTCCTACCTCTGCCTCCCGAGTGCTGGGATTAAAGGCGTGCGCCACCACGCCCAGCTAAAGACGATGTATTTTTAAGTTCCTAGTACATAGAGCAGTTACCACGCCTGAAAACAAAGAACTTTTCAGGACTAAATGGTTTATTATACACACTAAGGTTCCTTCTGTGTCCAGACTTTAGTAATTGCTCTGTTCTGTGGTACTATGCACCAGGGACTATTCAAATGCTTTCCAGGAGCGGGAAGGGGGGGAGGGGAGAGATGGCTCAGTGGTTTAAGAGTGCCCTCTGCACAAGCCTTGCCGCTGGAGTTCGGATCCCCAGAAACCACGTAAACAGGGTGCGATGGATGGCAGGCAGTCAGGAGAATCACTAAGCCCATGGGCCAGCTACTCTGGTGTTGAAGCAGCTGAAAAGACAGGCCTTACATCAAACAAAGTAGAAGACAAAGACCCACACTTTGGGGTTGTACTTTGACCTCTACACACATGACCACATATACACGCACGTCACACACACACAAGAGATATATTCATATTTATTTCTTTTCAGTCTTTCCTTTTTTTTTGTTTAACTTTGAACATTAGCATGGAGTTCGTTACCTACACATCCAAAGGCCCACCATGTTGGGGCGGGGGAATCATTAAATGGCACACCTTGTACCAGAGTCTCACAAGAATAAAATATACAGTGCTACATTAAGTGGTTAAAAATACACAAAAGTAGGGGCTGGAGAGATGGTTTAGCGGTTAAGCGTTTGCAGTGGCTGGAGTCCCTGGCGCGCCCATTCTCTCTCTCTAGCTGCCTCTTTCTCTTTCTGTCTGTTGCTCTCAAATAAATAAATAAAAATAAACAAAAAAATTTTTAAAAATACACAAAAGTAGTTTTAACAATCTATAAATTTTTATACTTAAAACCATGATTGAGTTGAAATAAAAAAGTGCATTCAATTGCTAAAAAAATAATATTGGTATAGTTAACACAAGGAGGAAAATCAGTACACTGACAAGTTGCTAGAGAAATGATGCAGGGAAGCCAGGCAGCGAGGGCCACCCCGCCCCCCCCCCTTCATCCCTCATGCAGTTCCCTGGTCAAGCAGCCCTCCTCTCCCCAGTCCTGCCCATTTCAAAAGATCCTGTCCTAGCTACCTGTTACCTCCCCCACTGAAGGACTCCTCTAACCCTCCTTGCACAGGCTTTCCTTTTTTTATATACAAAAACAAAAAAGCTACTTTCATATATAAATTCACCAATTTCCATAGCAACTTGATGACGTAAATGCAGCATTATCCCCCTTCTTATGGCTGAGGAAACAGATTGAGAGATTAAGCACTTAGCTGGGTGTGGCATAAAAATGCCTGTGATCCCAGCACTCTACAAGTGGAGGTAGGAGTATCAGGAGTTTTAAGGTCATCTTGTGAATTCAGGTCAATTTGTGCTACATGATACTCTATCTCAAAAAATAGGAGAGCCAGGTGTGGTGGTGTATGCCTTTGATCCCAGCACTTGGAAGGCTGAGGTGGGAGGATTCCTGGGAGTTCTAGGCCAGTTTGGGACTACATATTAAATCCAGGTTAACCTGAGCTAGAGTGAGACCTTAACTTGGAAAAAAAAAAAATTAATTAACTAAAAAAGGGGCTAGAGGTGCTGGAGAGATGTGGCTTAGCAGTTAAGGCGCTTGCCCTGGAAGCCTAAGGTCTCAGGTTTAATTCTCCCATGTAAGCCAGATGCACAAGGTGGCGAATGTGACTGGAGTTCCTTTGTGGTGGCTACAGCCCTGGCGCACCCATTCTCTCTCTCCTTTCTCTCTGTCTCAAATAAAAGTAAATAAATTTAAAAAGGGAAGGGGGGCGCGGGCTGGAGAGATCACTCACTGTTTAAAAGGCACTTGCTTGCAAAACCAAAAAAAAAAAAAGAAAAGAAAAAAAGAAAAAGAAAGCTGGGTGTGGTGATGCATGTCTGTAATCCCAACATTTCCAAAATGAAGGCTAAAGCACCGGGAGCTCGAGGTCATCCTCAATTATTGAGTTGGAGACCCGGGCTACACAAGACCCTGGCTCAAATGAAACAAACAAACAAAAAAATACAAGCTAAGACCTGGGGGTGGGGCTCAGCGATAGAGAGCTTGCCCAGCTGGGGAAGTTCTGGGTTCCATCCTTGGCATCAAAAACAACCTTTTTTCTCACTTTGTCCAATCTGGTAGGCAGGGGAGGAATGGGAGGAATGGATGTGGTTTCACATGTGGCTTCTCCTATTGTGATGATGCCTAGCTTTTCCTATGTTTGATCTCTGTATGTTCTTTTGTGATGTGTCTGTTCTTATACAGTGACTATTTTTTCTTCAGTGCTATTACTGAACTCAAGCCTTCAACATGTTCCTCCACCACTGAGGAGCTTTTTTTTTTCTTTTCTTTTTTCTTTTTCGTTTTTTGAGGTAGGGTCTCACTATACCTCAGGCTGACCTGGAATTCACTATGCAGTCTCAGGCTGGCCCTGAGTTTAGGCGATCCTCCTACCTCTGCCTCCCCAGTGCTGGGACTAAAGGTGTGTGCCACCACACCCAGCCACCATATAATTTTTTTAAAAATATCTTTATGCCGGGCATGGTGGCTCACGCCTTTAATCCCAGCACTTGGGAGGCAGAGGTACGTGGATTGCTGTGAGTTCGAGGCCACCCTGAGACTACATAGTGAGTTCCAGGTCAACATGGACTAGAGTGAGACCCTACCTCGAGAAACCAAAATATATCTATATTTATCATATATATATTATATATTATAATATATATTTATATATTTAAATATTTAATATATATTATAATATATATTTATATTTAACATATTTATATATATATATTTGGGCTGGAGGGATGGCTAAGTTGTTAAGGCACTTACCTGCAAAGTCAAAGGACCCAGGTTTGATTCCGCAGGACCCACGTAAACCAGATGCACAAGGGGCGCATGCCTCTGGAGGCCCTGGTGTGCCCATTCCCTTTCTCTCTCACTCTCTCTCTCTGCCTCTTTCTCTCTGTCAAATAAATAAATATAAATAAAATACTAAAATTTCTTTTTTATTTATTTGACAGAGAGAGAGAAAAAATGGACAACCAGGGCCTCCAGCCACTACAAACGAACCCCAGATGCATGCACCACCTTCTGCATCTGGCTTATGTGTTTCCTGAGGAATTGAACCTGCACCCTTTGGCTTTGCAAACAAGTGACTTAACTGCTAAACCATCCCTCCAACTCCAGCATATAATTTTAACAATTGTTTTAGCTGCATTTTATGTTGGTATAAAACAATTCCAAGCTGGGCGTGGTGGCACATGCCTTTAATCCCAGCACTTGGGAGGCAGAGGTAGGAGGATCACTGTGGGTTCGAGGGCGCTCTGAGACTACATAGTGAATTCCAGGTCAGCCTGGGCTAGAGTGAGACCCTACCTCAAAAAAAAAACAAAAAGAGGGCTGGAGAGATGGTTTAGCGGTTAAGGTGCTTGCCTGTGAAGCCTAAAGACCTAGGTTTGATTTTCCAGGTCCCATGTAAGCCAGACGCACATGGTGGCACATGCGTCTGGAGTTCGTTTGCAGTGGCTAGAGGCCCGAGTGTGCCCATTCTCACACACACATTCTTTCTCCCCCTCCCTCTGTCTCAAATAAATAAATAAAAATCAGAAAAAAATTAAAAAAAGAAAAGAAAAACAAATAAAGACCACAGTTTGAGTAAATTATAATGTCATTCTTTTCTTCTGACCCATAGATCTGGTCCATGGTCAAGTGTCAGCATTGGGCAAAATCTTGCTGGCAGAATGGGTAGTCAGTGTTGGGCATCACAACACAAACAATCCAAACTAGCTTTTACAGCAGACCCCCTGGTGAGTTCCCATTAATCTATTGGTCTCATGAATTGATTGGTCTATCTTTGAAGGCAGAGCCCAAGTCACTTCACAAATGATTCCATATGACCCCCCTCCTTCTAAGCTTGCAGATAACCATTTTTTCACTGTGTCCCCACTGGGTGTGGAGGGTCCTAACAATACCTTAGGACACCAATGAGAATGGATTAGGGCCCACCCTGACAGCTTCAGGTTAATTTAGTCATCCCTTTAAGGCCTCGTCGTTACCCACAGTTACATTCTGGAATGCGGCCGTTAGGAGTCCAGCGTATGGATTTTGGCCACAGTGTCACCAAAGGCCTCCGCTAACTGCCTTCCTTCAAGCTGGGTTGGCAGTGACGACATGAGCCTCCCCTCCCCCAACCCCAAGGAGCAACGGCCTGTGGCATCCAGAACTCTCTGCGACCCAGGACCTTGGCCCAGACCCCGCAGAAATCAGGACGGGGATGAGGACGGGCTCCCCGGCGCCAAGGTTGTGAGTGCCCCTGTACGCGCACAGGGAAGGAGTCGTGCAGGTTCCCCGGTCATGCAGACCCAGGGGATCACCCTGAACTTCATACTCCACGTCAATGTCAAGACTGCCACCCTGTGCAGCAGCTGACTGAGAGTCCCCCCCGAGTGCGCAGGGGACCACCTTCATGTGGCCATGCAAAGTCATGTCCAGCCGGGGTGGGGGAGGTCCTTTCTCTCCAGTGTGCCCAGGCAAGGCAGAGCTTGCGTGCACAGCTCAAGGCTTGTAGGATGAAGGTCAAAGGAAGCGCTTCTTCCAAATCCTCATTTGCCAATGAGTTCAGTCAGATATAGTTGATAAAAAGTGACATGAACCCCAAGCCAAATCCAATAGCCCAAAGAACTGGAGACAGAGCAAGACACGGGAATGGCCCTGCCATGCCTGGAACAATTTCCTTCACAGGCAGGGCTATCCGCTGACGTCTGCCCTGAAGGTTCACTTCTTACATGGGGAAATAGCATGCAGGAGAGCTGGAAGCCTCTTGTTTTAAGAAACAACCGAATGTGTTCTGAAGCAAGGAAAGGACAAGGCCTGCTGAAAGGTTTCACTCCATCGTGGCTTGACTGGTGATGAGGATGAACATCGTGTTAAGGTATTTTTTAAAATTATTGTTATGATTTTTAATTTTGATTTTTCGAGGTAAGGTCTCCCTCTACCTCAGGCTGACCTGGAATTCACTATGTAATCTCAGGCTGGCCTCGAACTCATAGCGATCCTCCTACCTCTGCCTCCTTAGTGCTGGGATTAAAGGTGTGGGCCACCATGCCCTGGTTGCTCAAGGTATTTTGAAAGTTAACTTTTTTTCTTTTTCTTTTTCTTTTTCTTTTTCTTTTTCTTCTTGGAGGTAGGGTCTTACTCTGGTCCAGGCTGACCTGGAACTCACTATGTAGTCTCAGGGTGGCCTCGAATTTACCGTGATCCTCCTACCTCTGCCTCCCGAGTGCTGGGATTAAAGGCGTGCGTCATCATGCCCAGCTCTGAAAGTTAACTTTTAATTTTTATTTTTTGGTTTTTCGAGGTAGGGTCTGTCTCTAGCACAGGCTGACCTAGAATTCGCTGTGTAGTCACAGGGTGGCTGCAAACTTACCGTGGTCCTCCTACCTCTGCCTCCTAAGAGCTGAGATTAAAGGTGAGTGCCGCCACGACCTGGCCCTGGACATTTACATTCCAGTCTTTTCTAGTCATTTGGGTTTTACCAAGCTAGAGACTACTCTGCAACTTTCCAAGATATTAGGAAAGTGGCACTTTTGGTCTCATTCTTCTGTTTATACTTTCATGTCCAGCATGGTATCATTTCTGTCTACTTCCCCTTGATTACAGTTTTAACTGGAAAATCTGGCCTTAATTTGGCATGTTTGTGTCCAGGGCTAATACAACTTTAGTGGTTCAACACAACAGGCATAGCTAACCCTGTCATCCCAGCTACATGAGAGGGAGAAGGAGGGCCGGAGAGATGCTCAGCAGTTGAGGCACTTACTTGCAGAGCCTGAGGCCTGGGTTCAATTCCCCAGTACCCACATCAAGCCAGATGCAAAAGGTGGTTCATGTGTCTGGAGTTTGTTTGCAGTGGCAGGAGGCCCTGGCACATCCATTCGCTCTCTTTCCGTCTCTCCTTGCAAATAAATAAATAAATATTAAAAATGTTTTTTGCTGGACGTGGTGGCACACGCCTTTAATCCCAGCACTCAGGAGGCAGAGGTAGGAGGATCACTGAGAGTTCAAGGCCACCCTGAGACTACATAGTGAATTACAGGTCAGCCTGAGCTAGTAGCGTGAGACCCTACCTCAAAAAAAACAAAAAAATTAATTTAATTAATATATGTATATATACATATACATATCTTTCCCTCTCTCAAATTAAAAAAAAATTTTTTTTAGGGGCTGGAGAGATGGCTTAGCAGTTAAAGCATTTCCCTATGAAGCCTAAGGACCCAGGTTTGATTCCCCAGTACTCACATAAACCAGCACAAAGTGTATCTGGAGTTCATTTGCAGTGGCAAGAGGCCCTGGTGTGCCTATTCTCTCTCTGATTCTGTCTCTGATTCTTTCTCTCTCTCTGCTTGCAAATAAATAAATATATATATTTTTTGGTTTTTCAAGGTAGGATCTCACTCTGGTCCAAGCTGACCTGGAATTAATATGTAGTCTCAGGGTGGCCTTGAATTCATGGCGATCCTCCTACCTCTGCCTCTTGAGTGCTGGGATTAAAGGTGTGCGCCACCATGCCCAGCTTATATAAATATTTTTTAAACATATTTATTTTATTTTATTTATTTATTTGAGAGAGAGAGAGAAATAAGCAGATAGAGAATGGGTGTTCCAGGGCTTCTAGCCCTACAAACGAACTCCAGACCCATGTGCCACCTTGTGCATCTGGCTTACATGGGTGCTGAGGAATCGAATCTGGTTCCTTTGGCTTTGCAAGCAAGTGCCTTAACAGCTAAGCCATCTCTCTAGCCCCAAATAAATGAATATTTTTTAAAAATTAAAATAAAAACCCATTCTCTGTCTCTCAGCTTCTTTCCCTCTCTCAAATAAATAAAAATAAAATACAAAAATATTTTTAAAAAGAGGTTGGATATCTCAAGTTCAAGGCCAGCCTAGACAACTTAGTGAAACCCAGTCTCAAAATAAAAAGAATTAAAAGGAGCCCAGCCGGGCATGGTGGTGCACGCCTTTAATCCCAGCACTCAGGAGGCAGTGGTGGGAGGATTGCCATGAGTTAAAGGCCACCCTGAGACCACATAGTGAATTCCAGGTCAGCCTGGACTAGAGTGAGACCCTACCTTGAAAAAAAAAAAAAGTATAAAAGGGGCTGCAGATATAATTCAGTGGTAGAACACTTGCATAACATGCACAAAGCCCTAAATTCAATCCCCAGTCTCTCTCTCTCTGTCAATCTCTCTCTCTCTCACACACGCACACTGAGCTTTAGTTCAATAGTAGAGCACTTGCCCAGCATACAGAAGGTCTTGACTTCAATCCCTGGTACTGTAAAAATAAATAAGTAAACAAACAAACAAACAAATAGGTTTTGGAGGCCAGAAGCCAGAGGTGGAGGCATCAGCAGAACTGGGCTCCCATTCTGAGAAGACTCCTTCCTTGCCTGTCTCAGCTTCTGGAAGACCATCAAGTCTTGGCATTCCTTGAGTTGTTGCTACGTTATCCCAATCCATGCCACAGTTGTTGAGTGGTATTCTTCTCTCTCTGTGTAGGTACTTCTCCTCTTACAAAAGATGGGTCCTGGGGCTGTGGAGAAGGCTTGGTGGTTAAAGGTGTTTGCTTGCAAAACTTGCTGGCCCAGGTTCAATTCCCCAGTACTCATGTAACGTCTTTGTTGTTGTTGTTGTTGTTTTGTTTTGTTTTGTTTTTCAAGGTAGGATCTCACTCTAGCCCAGGCTGACCTGGAATTCACTGTGTAGTCTCAGGGTGGCCTTGAACTCACAGCAATCTTCCTACCTCTGCCTCCCTAGTGCTGGGATTAAAGGTGTGCACCACCACACCCAGCCAAATAAATAAATATTTTAAAAATAAAATTTAAATTTAAATGATATAGGTCCTATAGGGTTAGTGATCACCCTTCAGCACTGTGACTTCATCCTAGCTTCATTCATCATATGTGCAGAGACCCAATTTACAAATAAGGTTCACAGACTGAGATTTGGGTCATATCTTTTTTTTTTTTTTTTTTTTTGTTTTTTTTTTTTTGGTTTTTTGAGGTAGGGTTCCACTCTAGCTCAGGCTGACCTGGAATTCACTATGTAGTCTCAGGGTGGCCTCGAACTCATGGCGATCCTCCTCCCTCTGCCTCCCTAGGGCTGGGATTAAAGGGGTGCGCCACCACACCCGGCCAACATACCTTTTGAAGAAACATAATTCAACCTATAATGTTGGCTTTCCAGAATTATCTAGTCTTCACAGGGTACGACTTAAAAGCCATAGAACGGCTCATCAGTATAGCATTTGCCTAACATGCATGAGGTCCAGGGTTTGATTCCCAGCACCACAACAAAGAAAGGAAAAAGAAAACCATGTGTGGTGGCTGTAATTTCAGCACTCAGAAGATTGAGGCATAGGATTAGGAGTTCGAAGTCAACCTGGCCTACATGAGAACCTGTCTCAAGAAACAAAACCAAACAAAAATAAACAAAGAGCCATAAAATAAGTCATAAAACGGGCTGGAGGGATTGCCTAGCGGTTAAGGCGTTTGCCTGCAAAGCCAAAGGATCCAGGTGCGATACCCCAGGACCCACAGTAGCCAGATGCGCAAGGGGCACACGCATCTGGAGTTTGTCTGCAGTGGCTGGAGGCCCTGATGTGCCCATTCTCTCTCTCTCTCCCTCTGTCTCTCTCTCTTCCTCCCTCTTTCTTTGTCAAATAAACAAATAAATAAAAATATAATATTTAAAAATAAATAAATAAGTCATAAAAAAGAAAAGAATACAATGGAGATGCAAATTTTTATAGTTTAAAATTCTCCAGGGCTGGAGTTTTGCTTAGTGGTAGTTGTGTGTTTAATCTACACAAGGTCCTGGATTTAATTCCCAACACCAGAGGGGAAAAAAAACAAACTTCAAAACCACCATCGTACAATAATAACTGCCCCAACAGAGTCACTAAGAATAAAACAGCATAAAATAAAATAAAAAGGCAATCAAAAGACCAGGAATAAATATTTGCTGCAAATATAGATCATAAGAAATTGACTTTGTTATCATAAAAATAATTCACACATATTGATAAGAAAAACCACCAACACCCCAATGGGCAAAGGCCATGAACAGATAAATCACAAATAGAGAAGGTATGTGTGGGAAAATATTCACTCCCATGATTGACTGAAGAAGTATAACTTAAAACAGTGATAAAGTACTTTCCTCTTTCTAATCGCCAACAGGAACAATTGTAATATTTTTTTGCTGGCAGAAGTGTGGTGAAACTGGCAATCTCACATTGCTGCTGGTGGCCCTTCAGTTGATTCCCTTAAGGAAAACAAATTGGTTTGGCAATGTAGATCAAAGGCCATAGAAGGGTTTATCTCCATCAATCCAGTTATTCAGCTTCGGGGACCCTATTCTACAGGAAAAAACAAACAAACAAACAAACAACAACAACAACGAGAAACACCCTCTCAAATATGGACAAGCTATTTGAGAAGGCAGGGAAGAAGGTTTTTTGCGATCCTAGCTAGATGTCAACCTCTTTACATATCTTATCTCATTTAATTCCCTCAATAACTCCCCAAGTCTGTATTCATTGCTCCATTTACAGATAAGAAAACTAGAGCTCTGTGAGGTTAGGCCCCAGTCAAGGTCACAGGGCTTATAAATGACAGAGCTGGGCTTTGATCCAAGATGGTCCAGTTAGTTGGACAGTGCTGGGCTCTTGTCTCCCATGACTGAATGTAAAGCCGAGTGCCTGTATCTCAGCCAGATGTGGGGGCTGGCACGGTTTGCAGTGAAGGACCTCCAAGACCACCCCATGTCTGAGCTTCTCTGACTCTTTTGTTGTATTTGAACCTCAGGAAGGACAAACACAGAAATGAGTAAGGAATGTGCAGAAAATAATAGACACACTTCATTTTCCCCTTAGCCTTGGGACTTTGAGCCAAGAGTAATCTTTGTTTTGGATTTATTTTGAGTATATTGGTGGTTTCTTAATTAAAATCAGCTACTTACTATTTTTGAGCACCTATTTATTTATTGAACAAATATATTGTAGTGATTAAAAGTACAGGTTCTATATATAGGAGTTCCTTGCAAATTTTGTCCTTGTTTGAAGTTCTATACAAACAAGTTGCTATTTTAGGTGAGATTGGGTACATTCAGGGTGGTATGGCTGCATGTAGACTTTAGTTTTTTTTTTTTTTTTTTTTTTTGTTGTTGTTTTTTCGAGGTAGGGTCTCGCTCTAGCCCAGACTGACCTGGACTTCACTACATACTCTAAGGGTGGCCTCTAACTCACAGCAATCCTCTTACTTCTGCTTCCCAAGTGCTGGGATTAAAGGCATGTGCCACCACACCTGACTTTAAAATATTTTATATATTTATTTGAGAGAGAGAGAAAGTGGCAGATAGAGAAAATGAGAGAGAGAATGGGCGTGCCAGATGCATGCACCACTTTGTTTATCTGGCTTACGTGGGTACTGGGGAATTGAACCTGGGTCCTAAGGCTTTGCAGGCAAGTGCCATAACTGCTAAGCTATTTCTCCAGTCCAACTTTAGTTTTTCTTTTTTTTTAATTTTCTTTGTTTATTTTTATTTTTTATTTTTTTAAAGAACATTTTTTAACTTTATTTATTTGGGAGAGAGAGAGAGACAGAGACAGAGAAAGGGAGAGGCAGAGAGAGAATGGGCGCACCAAGGTCTCCAGCCACTGCAAACGAACTCCAGATGCATGCACCCCCTTGTGCATCTGGCTTACGTGGGTCTTGGAAAGTCGAACACAGATCCTTTGGCTTTGCAGGCAAACGCCTTAACCGCTAAGCCATCTCTCCAGCCCCTATTTGTTTATTTTTAATTATTTATTTAAGAGTGACAGACAGACAAAGAGGCAGATAGATAGAGAGAGAATGGGTGTGCTAGGGCCTCCAGCCACTGCAAACAAACTCCAGATGCATGCGCCACCTTGTGCACCTGGCTTACGTGGGTCCTGGGGAACACAGCCTCAAACTGGGGTCCTTAGGCTTCACAGGCAAGCGCCTAACCGCTAAGCCATCTCTCCAACCCGAACATTAGTGATTTTTTAAAAACAAGGAGAGTAAAGAGTTGAAAGTTTGGACTGGGTTCTGTAAGCTTTGTGTCCTTGCCTCAGTTTTCTCATATGTACGATGGGTTAATGCTAGTGCATCTTTCAAAGGGTACTTATAAGATCTAATCAGGGCTGGAGAGATGGCTTAGCAGTTAAGGTTCTTGCCTGCAAAGCCAAAGGACCCAGCCTCAGTTCTCCAGGATGCACATAAGCCATACACACAAGGTGGCGCGTGCATCTGGAGCTATTTGCAGTGGCTAGAGGTCCTGGCATGCCCATTCTCTCTCTCTCTCTCTCTCCCTACCTCTTTCTTTCTCTCTCAAATAAATAAATAAAAATAAAAAATATATGGCTAGGTGTGGTGGTGCACACCTTTAATCCCAGCACTCGGGAGACAGAGGTAGGAGGATCGCCATGAGTTTGAGGCCACCCTGAGACTACATAGTGAATTCCAGGTCAGCCTGAGCTGCAGTGAAACCCTTCCTTGAAAAACCAAAAAATAAGTAAATAAATAAATAAATAAATAAAATAAATAGATGGATAGATTTAATCATATGTTAAAGGGCCATATGCCTTAGGGCATTATGCCTGACACATAGCTGGTATTCTGTCACTGTTGGAGGTTGGTGTCAATGATTTTCTGTCTTGTGTTATATGGCCAATGAACTTACTTTGGTGTCATTTGGCTCCTGAAATTTTGTTTCTAAATGAGAACACTGCTTTCCTGATAGAGCAAATATCTATTAGACATTAACATTGTGAGAAGAAATCTGAAGAGGAAGATGAAACCACAGTTGCCTGGATCTATAGTGAGAAAATGAACTAAAAGATGGCAATGTGCAGAAATGTAAATCTGAAAACCATACTTAACGCCCAGAAAAGAGTTGTATAAACAAACTCAGTTTCTCCCTCCCTCCTCTGTCCTTTCCTCTCTTTGTTCTTTTTTTTTTTTTCCAATTTAAAATATATATATATATTTTTTGCAAGCAGAGAGAGAGAGAGAGAAAGAGAGGGAGGGAGGGAAAGAGAGGGATGGAGAGAGAATGGGTGCATCAGGGTGTACTACCACTGCAAATGAACTCCAGATGCATGCATCACTTTGTGCACCCAGCTTTACGTGGGTGCAGGGGAATCACATTCAGGTTGTTAGGCTTTGCAGGCAAACACCTTAACCTCTGAACCATCTCCCCAGCCCGCTTCCCCCCCACCGCAGGTACAGTCTCGGTCTTACCCAGGCTGACCTGTAATTCCCTATGTAGTCTCAGGCTGGCCTCGAACTCACAGTGATCCTCTTACCTCTGCCTCCCAAGTGCTAGGATTAAAGGTGTGCACCACCATTCCCTTTTTTAAAGCAGGGTTTTACTTAGTAGCCCAGGATCATGATGTTCCTGACTAAACCACCCAAGTAGTGAGATTACAGGCATGTGCCACCATACCTGGCTCTCCTCTCCTTTCCTCTCCTCTCCTCTCCTCCCCTCTGTTCCCTTCTCTTTTCCTTTCTTTCTCCTTCCCCTTCTCTTTCTCATCCTTTCATTTCCTCCTCTCCCTTCCTTCTTTGTGGCAGTGCTAGGGATTAAATTCAGGGCATGTGTATGATGCTAGGCATGGCCTCTACCACTGAGCTATATCTGCAGCTCCTCAATTTCGTTAATCTGACAGCAAGTGCTAAGGTTGGACTCCTGTATCATTTCTGTCCTTTCCTTCTAGAGAAGTAGGGGAAGGAACACAAGTTGAGTCTGAAATATCAGAAGATCACATCCATAGCTATGAAACAAAGCTCACTTCTCACTGACTCTAAATTATGAGGCCAATGTTAGGTATGGAAATATTGCTCATAATAGAAATAGTACCCGAATTCCATGTGGTGACCTTTGGCTAGTAAAGCCGGTCCCTGATCTCTGTGTGAATCTGCCACCTGAGTGCTGGATTAAAGGCATGCGCCACAACACCCAGCTAGAACTCTATTTTAAAAAACACACTTTGTTTCTTTATTTGCAAGCAGAGAGAGAGAGAGAATGGGTGTGCCAGGGCCTCCAGCCACTGCAAACAAACTCCAGATGCATGCACCCCCTTGTGCATCTGGCTAACGTGGGTCCTGGGGAATTGAACTGGGGTGCTTAGGTTTCACAGGCAAATGCCTTAACCACTAAGCAATCTCTCCAGTCCTCTCTCTCTTGTTTTAATGGCTTAATTAAAGTGGATTTATTCTTTTTTAAAATATTTTATTTATTTGAGAGAGAGAGAGAACCAGTGCCAGACCCTTCAGCCTCTGCAAACAAACTCCAGATGCATGCACCCCCTTGTGCATCTGGCTTACGTGGGTCCTGGGGAATTGAACTGGGGTGCTTAGGTTTCACAGGCAAATGCCTTAACCACTAAGCCATCTCTCCAGCCCTTTCCCCAAAATTCTTTCTCTTTGCCCGGCGTGGTGGCACTCACTTTTATTCCCAGTACTTTGGAGACTGAGGTAGGAGGGAGGATCGCTGTGAGTTTGAGGCCAATCTGAGACTACATAGTGAATTCCAGGTCAGCCTGGGCTAGAGTGAGACCCCACCTGTGGGGGTGAGGGGTGGGAGAGCAAGAAATGACTATTGGAACTCTTGCAAGTGACACAAAAACTAACGCAGGACTTTTAAGTCCCCCAAAAGGAAATGTAATGCTGTGTGGAATGAAAAGCCCAGGTCTGGTAGGTTTCATGTTAGACTGGTTCCAGTGTGTAACTGGTGCCAGTGGGATCTGGAGGGTGGGGCTTGTTCTCAGGCCCTGTGAATTTGGAGTAAAGGTGACCTAGGCAGCTCCAGCCTTCCTTTCCCTTAAGGTCTAGTGAACGTGAATGCCCAGGAGAGTTGTTTGGGAACTTCCCCCAAGTTTTAAAAATATTTATTTATTTGACAGAGAAAAAGAGGCAGAGAGAAAGAGAGAGAATATGGGTGCACCACGGACTCCAGCCACTGTAAATGAACTCCAGATGCATGCACCCCCTTGTGCATCTGGCTTACGTGGGTTCTGGAGAGTCGAACCAGGATCCTTTGGCTTTGCAGGCAAATGCCTTAACCCCAAGCCATCTCTCCAGCCTGTCCCCCCAATTAAAAAATATTTTATTTTTTTAAATTTATTTGAGAGAGAAAGAGAGAGAAAGAGGCAGATAGAGAGAGAGAGAGAGAGAGAGAGAGAGAGAGAGAATGGGTGTGCCAGGGCCTCCACCTACTGCAAACAAACTCCAGATGCATGCCCCTCCTTGTGCATCTGGCTTATGTGGGTACTGGGGAATCGAACCTGGGTCCTTTGGCTTTTCAGGCAAGTGCCTTAACCACTAAGCCATCTCTCCAGCCCTTTCCCCAAAATTCTGATCTCACTCTGACTAGGACTGTAGGGTCATGTGTCCATCCCCAAACCAATCAGTAACCAAGGACACACAGAGTCTCAGGCTGTATTCCTGGTAACTAGGAGAGGTCCAAGCAAAAGTCAGGCTGAAAGCCAGGTGTGGTGGTGCATGCCTTTAATCCCAGCACTTGGGAGCAGAGGTAGGAGGATCACTGTGAGTTCAAGGCCACCCTGAGACAACATAGTGAATTCCAGGTCAGCCTGAGCTAGAGTAAGACCCTACCTTGAAAAACCAAAACCAAAAAAAAAAAAAAAAGTCAGGCTGAGAGCAGGCAGAAGGTGGGCCCCAAACATCTGTTATGGGAAGGGAAGGTCAATAGGGAGGTCTTCTGGAACTAATTACTTCAAATAAGGCAGAGAGATGAGGTGAAGGATAGCGCAGAGGCTAGGATTGAAGTAGCCTCATTTTGTAAGTAACTTTTTTTTGTGACACAGACCCAAAAGAATGAAAACCCCAACCTGCCCTGGTGAGATTAGAAGCCAACTCCAGTCAGAAACTACCTCTGACTCATCAAGACGGCCATCAGGAGCAGCCCTCTGTCCTGTTCTCTCTCTCTCTCTCTCTTTCATTTTTGTGTATTGGAGAGCGACAGAGAGAGAAAGAGGCAGAGATAGAGAGAGAATGGGCGTGCCAGGGCCTCCAGCCACTGCAAACGAACTCCAGATGCGTGTGCACCCTTGTGCATCTGGCTAACGTGGGTCCTGGGGAATCGAGCCTCGAACGGGGATCCTTAGGCTTCACAGGCAAGCGCTTAACCACTAAGCAATCTCTCCAGTCCTCTCTCTCTTGTTTTAATGGCTTAATTAAAGTGGATTTATTCTTTTTTAAAATATTTTATTTATTTGAGAGAGAGAGAGAGAGGAAGAGGCACAGAGAAAGAGAGAATGGGCATGCTAGGGCCTCCAGCCACTAGAAATGAACTCCAGACACATGCACCCCACCTTGTACATCTGGCTTAGGTGGGTCCTGGGGAATTGAACTGGGGTGCTTAGGTTTCACAGGCAAATGCCTTAACCACTAAGCCATTTCCCCAGCCCTGTTCTGTTCTCTTTATTTCCTGGTTGTTCTTCTATCTTGTGTGAGTGTGTGTATTTGTGGTTTTTTGAGGTAAGGTCTTGCTGTCTAGCCCAGGCTGACCCCTGGGATTCACTATGTCGTCTCAGGCTGGCCTTGAACTCACTGTGATCTTCTTACTTCTGCCACCTGAGTGCTGGGATTAAAGGCATGCGCCACAACACCCAGCTAGAACTCTATTTTAAAAAACACACTTTGTTTCTTTATTTGCAAGCAGAGAGAGAGAGAGAGAGAGAGAGAGAGAGAGAGAGAGAGAGAACCAGTGCCAGACCCTTCAGCCTCTGCAAACAAACTCCAGATGCTGCAAATGAACTCCAGATGCATGTGCTGCTCTGTGCTTCTGGCTTTACGCAGGTATTAGGGAATCACACCCAGGTTGTTAGGCTTTGCAGGCAAGTGCCTTAACTGCTGAGCCATCTCTCCAGCCTCTTCTTGGAACTCTTTTTTTTTTTTTTTCGAGGCAGGGTCTCTCTTTAGCCCAGGCTGACCTGGAATTCACTATGTAGTCTCAGGGTGGCCTTGAACTCATGGTGATTCCTCTACCTCTGCCTCCCAAGTGCTGGAATTAAAGGTGTACACCAACCACCATGTCCAGTGAAACTTTAAAAAATTTTATTCATTTGAGAGAGAGAGAGAGAGAATACACATGCCAGGGTTCTAGCCACTGCAAAAAAACTCAGACACATGTGCCACTTTGTGCATCTGGCTTACATGGGTACTAGGGAATTGAGCCTGGGGGCTTTGCAGGCAAGCGTCTTAAATCTCTCTACCCTCTTCTTGGAACTTTTTAGTGGGCTTTCTCTGAGTCTGTGTACTCCCTGACCCAACAACCAAAGTCCTCTATATACATTTACACTTACCCAATAAAGTTCATCCAAACTTGATGCCTAGTTTCCATTTGGGCCAAGGGCAGACTCAGTGCATGGTCCAGAGTGCTACATTGGCCATCATTTTTCTGGGACCCCTCTCCTTTATGGGGCTGGAGCTTTCCTTTTACTTTCAATAAAACTTGGCCTCCTTGTCCTTCTGTCTGTGGTAAGAAAACAAATTCAACTCTGATCCAGAAAGTTGGTAACATTAGCTCCTTCCAGCAGCCAGACAGTACCCTCAACAGACCAGCCACATTGTTTCCTTCTACACTGGATTAGTTGTCTGTTGATGCCTGATAAAACTTAGCAGCTGAAATAACTTGATGAGCATTTAGGACCCCACATTTGATTAGGGTCAGAAATCTAGGCTTAGCTGGTGATTTTGGCTCAGGTCAGCAGGACTAGGCTCATCTGAAGACATGGTTGGAGAATCTCCTTCCATCATCACTCACGTGGTAGGGAGGCTCACTTCCTCATCACATGGCTTCTTCAGAGGGCTGCTTCTGACGAGGCTCCCTTCAGAGAAACAAACCATTTAAAAGAACAGAGCAGGGTTGGAGAGTTGGCTTAGTGGTTAAGGTGCTTGCCTGCAAAACCAAAGGACGAAGGTTCAATTCCCCAGGATCCACATGAGCCAGATGCACGAGGTGACACATGCCTCTGGAGTTCAGTTGCAGTGGCTGGAGGTCCTGGCATGTCCATTCTCTTTCTCTCTCTCTCTCTCTCTCTACCTGTCTCTCTCAAATAAATAAATAATATTTTTAAAAATAAATAATATACCAAGGTGGAATGCAGAATGACACCTTGAGGTTGTGTTGTCCTTTGACCTCCACATGTGTGATGTGGCATGTATGGACCCATACACACACATAAAACAACACCACCCTCAAAAAAACTCAAACCACACAAACCCTCCAAACAAATAAAAAATCGGGCTGGGAGGTAGCTCTGTTGGTAGTGCTTTGCCTGGCATGCATGAGGCCTTGAGTTCAAACCCTAGCATCACATAAAATTGGTTGTGGTGGTCATCCCTGTAATTCTAGTACTCAGAAGGTGGAAGCAGGAGGATCAAAAGTTCAAGGCTTGGCTGGAGAGATGGCTTAGCAGTTAAGGCGCTTGCTGGCAAAGCCAAAGGACCCAGATTTGATTCCCCAGGACCCATGTAAGCCAAATGCACAAGGTGGCGCATGCGTCTGTTTGCAGTGGCTGAAGGCACTTCTCTCTTCCTCTATCTGCCTCTTTCTCTCTCTCAAATAAATAAATAAAAATTTTAAAAAGTTCAAGTTCATCCTGAGCTACATAGAGGGCTCCAGGTTAGCCTGAGATATCGGGATAATGGAATACATGAGCCCCTATCTCAAAAATAAAACAAAACAAACCAAATAGATTGCTCATATGCAATGCAGTTGTGTCCTGGGCCCTGGTTATCATTATTTGGCTTTCATCTTCCCGAGGGAATGAACCAGTGAAGAAAACGACCCAATTTAGACTCTGAATAACAATGACAAAGAAAGAACCTGAAATTAAAGGTTTACTCATCCAATAAGACTTGTTCTATTAGGAGTTGTCTTTAAGCTGAAGGCTTCATTTTTTTTTTTTTTTCTGGTTTTCTGAGGTAAGGTCTCACTCTAGCCCAAACTGACCTGGAATTCACTATGTAGTCTCATGCTGGCCTCAAACTCACAGTGATCCTCATATTTCTGCTTTCCCAGTGCTACAGGTGTGTGCCACACATGGCAGTTCTAAAGTTGTGGGGTTTTTAAAATAATTTTTTTATGTAGGCTCTCGATCTAGCCCAGGCTGACCAGGATGGAATTACTATATAGTCTCAGGATGGCCTTGAACTCATGGCGATCCTCCTACCTCTGCCTCCCGAGTGCTGGGATTAGAGGGATGTGCTACCACGTCTGCCTAAAATATTCCGTGCCTCCCCATCAGGGAATCGAACCCCAGTCTCGCGCGTGACAGGCAGGGATACTCACCACTATACTAACGAGGAAAGTTAGCACTCTAAAGTTTTTGTTTTTCTTTTTTTGGGGAAAAAAAGTTTAATTTGGCTTACAAGCTCAAGAGGGAAGCTCCATGATGGCAGGGAAAATGATGGCATGAGCAGAGGGTGGACGTCACCCCCTGGCCAACATCAGGTGAGCAAAAGGAACAGGAGAGTGTACCAAACACTGGCATGGGGACACTGGCTATAACACCCATAAGCCGGCCCCCAACAATACACCGTCTCCAGGAGCCTTTAATTTTCAATTGCTATCAGCTGGGGAGCCTAGCATCCAGACACCTAAGTTTATGGGGGACACCTGAATCAAACCACTACATTCTGCCCCTGGCCCCCTTAAGTTTTTAATGTGTGACAACACAAAGGACTCTGAAGTGGCCCACCTAGAGTTGTACAGTACAGTGCTTGTGGTGCAGCTCCTGATGAAGCCTTGGGGTCACACAGTGTGTGGCCACAACTTTGCACCTGGCACCCAAGAGCTTCAGGGCACTCCCAGAGAAATCTTTTTTTTCTTTTCATTTACTTATTTATTTAAGGGGGGGGGAGAAAAAGAGAGAGAGAGAGAGAGGAATAGGCAGATGGATAGAGAGAATGGGCATGGCAGGCCCTCCAGCTTCTGCAAATGAACTTCAGATTCATGCACCACCTTGTGCATCTGACTTACATGGATCCTGGGGAATCGAACCTGGGTCCTCAGGCTTTGCAGCCAAGCACCTTAACCACTAATCAATCTCTAGCCCTCTTTTTCTTTTTCTCTTTGAGGTAGGGTCTTGCTTTAGCCCAGGCTGACCTAGAATTCACTATGTAGTCTCAGGCTGGCCTCGAACTCACAGCAATCCTCCTACCTCTGCCTCCCGAGTACTGGGATCATGTATGCTAGACTGGCACACTATTACTGAACTATAACCCCAGCCTAGTGATGATGTATTTCAACAAACTAATACCTTTAAATCCATAATCCTCCCCTTTACAAACATAATGCCAATTTGTGATGCTCCTTACAAGATAATTAAAGGATTTATTTTAAAATGTAGTTCATGGGTGTGACTATTTTTCAAAGATGGCTGCAGCATTAGTTCCTGTCCCATAGGAATTTCATTAGCCTCAGAGGTCCTTATGGAGAGGTGGGGTTTGTGTTTCCTCATTTTGATTTTGGGTGGGCATGTGGCTATCCAGTCCAGTGACAGTAGGTGCCGCATGCATAAAGGACCGTGCTGCTTGGGCACTGGGTGCTGGAGCTCTGCTCTCCCACATGACTGCACCAGGCTGTCCTACAAGTGACACCCACAGCCTTTCAGGACTGTACATTGTGTCCTGATACTTGGTCGGACATCTGTCCCTCCAGGCGTCCCCTTCACTTCTCTTGTCTCTGCCCCAGGGAGGCAATCTCCAATTCAAGAAGCTTGCTGTTTGCCAACATACCATGCTAGTCACACCTCTGCAGTTCTGCCCATACTGCTCCCGCCTCCTGCCCTGAGCGCCTTCCCTTCTCTGTCTGGAAAATTCCAACTCATCCTCTGATGAGCCTCGCCCACATGTAGGCTTTCCTGACCCACTGTGGAAGGGTAAACCCCTCCCTTCCTCCTCTGGTGCCCTCCCACTCACCTGGTGGGGTAACTGTTTATTTACAAGGCTCTCCCTCAGCACCAAGCCCAGGCCAGGCCTACACTCCAAACTCATCTGTGACTAAAATTAAACTCACTGCAGAGGCAGGATGGCACAGAAGGGCCAGGGTGTGGGTGTCAGACCTAAGACTGCCTTCAGCCCTCTTCCCACCTGGCCAGCCTCGTCTCCTCTGGGCTCTTCGCTGTCACACTGGCCTCCTGTCTCGTCCCACATGCTTACAGTGCTCTTCACCTGGCCTTTTCTTACCCCTCAGTGCCCAGCTTAACCATCATCTCAGAGAGGCCTTACTGACTCCTGAATCTCAAGGCATGCGCTGTTCCCATTCTTCCATTCTCCAGTCTTCATGGATTTACACAATCCTAATGGGCGTGTCTCCTGTAGACTTTGAAGTCCCAGAGGACAGTGACTTTGGCTTGTTCATTGCTATGGGCTCAGGGCTAACAGGGCCTGGTATATACCATGCCTACATAGTATTTTGTTTTTGGCATGTGTGTGTGATGTGTGCGCGCGCACACTCATTGAAGTCAGAGGACAACTTTCAGATGGGGGTGGGATGTGGGTTGGTCTTCACTTTCCACCTTCTTTGAGGCAGGTTTCTCATTCTTATTGTTGTTCACTGCTACCTTTGCCAGGCTAGCTGTGAGCTTCTGGGAAAGTCTACCTCTGTCTCCCACCTCCACTCAGTGTACTGGGATTAAAGAAGCCTGCTTTGGCTTCTGGCTTTTGTTTGGGGGTCTGGGAGTCCAAACTCAGGTATTGGAGGACTAAGCTTTATCTACTGAGTCATTCCCCCAACACCTTTTTTTTTTTTTTTTTTCTTCAAGGTAGGGTCTCACTCTAGCTCAGGCTGACCTGGAATTCACTCTATAGTCTCAGGGTGGCCTTGAACTCACAGTGATCCTCCTACCTCTGCCTCCTGAGTGCTGGGATTAAAGGTGTATGCCATCATGCCTGGCTCCCCCACACCTTTAAAAATTTTTTTCTTTATTATAACGCTTTTTTCTGTAAATACTTTTCATTATTGTTATTAACATATTTTTTAATGGATACATCATGATTATAATGCTTTTTTGGGGGGGGGTTTCAAGGTAGGATCTCACTCTAGCCCAGGCTGACCTGGAATTTGCTATGTAGTCTCAGGCTGGACTTGAACAATTATAATGCTTTTATCCCCTTGGCTCTGCTCCTTTTTCCCTCAGGACCCTTCTCAGTGGGGTTATGGTATTCACTATAGGGTCATGAAGGCCTCAGACAGTCCCTGTGGGGTAATGAGGTGTGTGTGTGGGGGGGGGCAGGGACAGTGTCTTAGGGTATTCCTACCCACTCTGTGGCTCTTACAATCTTCCTGACTCCTTCTGCAATGTTCTTTGAGCCATGGTAGGCCTGTTAGCAGTCTAATTTAGTGTTGAGTTCTCTGTAGCCTCTGGATTTCTGTTTTGGTTGATTACCATGTCTGTCACAATTGCCCTGGAGCTGGTTGTCAGGCTAGCAATGACAGCAGTATTCATGTTAACATTTCTTCTTCAATTTTTCCTGGTCCCTGGCAGATGTGATAGAGGTAGCACATCTTGTGGTGGACAGTCAGCTATCTTCCTGTCATATTAGTGGATTTGGGATCTCTGTTTTCTCTGTCATCTGTAAAATAAAACAAATTCTCCAACTAAGAGTGAGAGCAGCTTGGGTTAAAGGGGATATGCATAGTTATCTGAGATTTTTTAGTGCACAAGCTCAAGCTTCTCCAGAGAGCAGTGGGGCCTTCTATCTGAAGTCTATGAGTTTTCTGACGATGGGGTTCTTATTTGGTTCCCAGTACCAGATATGAGTTCTCTCCCACTGAGCGGGGGCCTCATTTCCAATCAGGGAACAGCGGTTACCCACAGAGGCTTTGTGCCACTATTGCGCAAGTGTGTACTTCTTGTCTGGCTGGCTGATTTTGTAGTCTGCAGGAGTGCAAGATCTAGAGAAACTTTGCCAGTTGTCTTCTGACCATACGTGTGCTAAGGCATGTGCTTGCCTGCACTCACATATACACATGCATGAACACACACAAATAAAAAAAATAAGTAAAATAAAAAGTATGGGGACTGGAAAGATGGCTCAGCTATTTATTAAAAGCATTTAATTGCAAAGCCTGTTGGCCAAGGTTAAATTCCCAAGCCACCCACATAAACCAGATGTAAAAAGTGGTACAAGCATCCGGTGTTTGTTTGCAGGGGCACAAGGCCCTGCTGCATATGTGCACACGTGCGCATGCAACACACACACACACACACTTTTTTTTTTGAGGTAGGGTCTCATTTTAGCCCAGGCTGATCTGGAACTCACGGTGTTGTCCAAGGCTGGCCTCAAACTCACAGTAATCCTACCTCTGCTTCTTAAGAGCTGGGATTAAAGGTGTGAGCCACCAAGCCCAGCCCATTCTTTCCTTCTTGATCTGACATCACCTATCCATTTCTCAAAGTATTGGACACAATACTTTCACAATGAACTCTAACCCTTCTACCCACAAACCAGATATCCAAAGTGGGGGTCACACAGCCAAGCAGGGTGTAAGATGATCTCCAAAATTCCACTCCTAGATAGAAACCTAAAAGAATTAAAAACATGTTCAAACACTTTTAATGCACTTGCTCTTAGCATCATCATTCACAATGGCCAAAGGATGGAAACAGCCTAAATATCTGGATACAAAAAATATGGTATAAATTTATGATGGGCTATTGTTTATTCCTGAAGAGGAATGAAGTATTGACATGCACTATACTATAGATGAACCTTAAAAACATGCTATGAGTGTTAGGAATGTAGCTCAGTTGGTAGAGTGTTTATCTAACATGTAGGAGGCCCTGTGTTGGATCCATAGTACTGCATAAAACTAGGCATGGTGGGGCCCAGGAGATCATTCAGCATTTAAATGTGCTTGCTTGTAAGGTCTGCCAGCTTGGGTTCAATTCTCTAGCATCCATATATAAAGCCAGATGCACAAAGTGGTGCATACATTTGTCTCTCACTCTTCCAAGGTTGAAGTAGGATCAGAAGTTCATCCTCATCTTTGGCTGCAAAGAATTTGAGTTCAGGCTGGGTGGGATACATGAGATCCTGTATTAAGCAACAAAAACAGCAGGGCATGGCAGCACATGCCTTTAATCCCAGCACTTGGGAGGTAGAGGTTGGAGGATCACTGTAGAGTCCAGGGCACTCTGAGACTGCATAGTGAATTACAGGTCAGCCTGGGCTAGAGTGAGACCCTACCTCGAAAAAACAACCAACCAAACAAACAAAACAGTGCTGGAGTGATGACTTAGCAGTTAAAGTACTTGCCTGTGAAGTGTTAAGGACCCAGGTTCAATTCCCCAGGACTCACGTAAGCCAGATGCACATGCTGGCACATGCATCTGGAGTTTGTTTGCAGTGGCTAGAGGCCCTGGCACACCCACATTCTCTCTCTCTCCCTGCCTAAAAACCAAAAAAACAAAAAGAAAAAAACAAAAACAAACAAACAAACAAACAAACAAAACCAGCTGGAGAGATGGCTCAGAATTTAAAGTGCTTGCCTGCAAAGCCTAATGATCTGGGTTCAGGAAGAAGACCTGGACTGGCAGGCTGTGCAAGTGTCTTTGACCACTGAGCCATCTCCTCATAGTGAAAGAGTGTGAGTGGGCATGCCAGGGCCTGTGGCCACTGCAAAACAACTCCAGATATATACACTACTTTGTGCACTGGGCTTTACATGAGACTGGGGAATGGAACACAGGCTTCCATGCTTTGCTAGCAAGTGCTTTTAACCACTGAGAAATGCTGCAGCCTGAAAATGGCAGGAATGGTGGCTCATGCCTTTATTTACTTATTTATTTGAGAGAAAGAAAGAGAGGAAGAGAGAAAGAGAATGGGCATGCCAGGACCTCCAGCCACTGCAAACGAACTCCAGACACATGCGCCCCCTTGTGCTTATGTGGGTCTTGGGGAATCGAACCCGGGTCCTTAGGCTTCGCAGGCAAACGCCTTAACCACTAACCCATTTCCCCAGCCCCTGAAAATGGCTTTTTAAATGTTTACACAGCAGCAGGTAAATAGCAAGTATAGTGAATCTTTGTCTCAAAGGAAAAGTTGCTAATGTCACATTGCCCTCCAGGTATCCATTCTACCAACACTGTTTGAAGGCATACAACAGGCTTCACAACACTATGTATTACATGGGCTTATGAATTGTTAACTTTTTCTTAAAAATTTTTAAAAGAATTATTTCCTTGCATATATGTGGGAGTGCCAAGATCTCTTGCTACTGCAAACTCCAGACACAAATGCTACTTTGTCTTTGTCATTAATGTGAGTGTTGGGTAATTGAACCCTGGTCAGCAGGCTTTGCAAACAAGCACCTTTACCTGTGGAGCCATCTCTCCAGCCTCTCAATTGCTAACTTTTTGTTTTGTTTTTGAGGCAGGGTCTTACTCTGGCCCAGGTTGACCTGGAATTAACTATGTCGTTTCAGGGTGGCCTTGAACTCATGGTGATCCTCCTACCTCTGCCTTCTGAATGTTGGGATTAAAGATGGTGCGCCATCACGCCTGGCTCAATTGTTAACTTTTAGAGAGACAGAGAATTGGTGCACCAGGGCCTCTGCCATTGCAATTGAATTCCAGATGCTTGTGCCATCTAGTGGTCATGTCCCATCTTGTGCTTGCCTCATCTTTTGTGGGTCTGGCTTATGTGGGATCTGGAGAGTGGAACATGGGTCCTTAGGCTTTGCAGGCAAGTGCCTTAATCACTAAGGCATCTCTCCAGACCTCAATTGTTAACTTTTTAACCAATCTTTTTTTTTTTGTTTTTATGTTTGTATCTTCTTAATTTTGGTTTTTCAAGGTAGGGTCTCACCTAGCCCAAGCTGACCTGGAATTCACTATGTAGTCTCAGGGTGGCTTCAAACTCATGGCAGTCCTATCTCTGCCTCCCAAGTGCTGGGATTAAAAGCATGTGCCACCGTGCCCGGCTTTTGGATCTTTTTATATTTGTGTGTGTGCGCGCGCGCAGACTTAGGTACACGGGCTCTCTAGGGTGTCTGTCTTTATGTGGATGGTTGGGGAATTGAGCCTAGGTCTGCAGGCTTTTGCAATCCTTAGCCGCGGATCCAACTCTCCATTTCCCACCTCCACCGGTCTCAGGTAGTGCAGGCTGGCCTCGAATTCCCTTAGTTGCTGAGGTTGACCTTGAATTTCTGACCCTCCTGCCCTCCATCACTCAAGTGCTGGGATTGCAGGCGCGCCCCACCACGCTGGACTGATTTGTTACTCTGACGGAAGAAAATGCATCCTCAAACGACAGTTGAGGAAACTGAGGCTCGATAAGGTGTAGGAGCTTTTTCACATGACTGTCAAACCCCAGAGGGCAGGGACTCCCGCCGAAGGTCAGCTCCGAGGAGGACGCGCCCGATGCAGGACCCCGTGCCTTGCGTCCACTGCGTGTCAGGTCATCTGAAGTCTTGCGAGGCTTGCGGCAGACAGTCCCTTTTCCTTTTAGGACTCAAGGCCCCTCGGGGGCGGCCGGACTGCGGTTGTTATCAAATTACCGTTCGCCTCTCCGCGGAGCCTGTCATTCCGTGCAGTCCCAGCCTCCGCGGGCTCGGTCTCCACTTAGGTTTTTTTTTTTTTTTGGTTGTAAGATGGCGGCCGCGAGACCACGCCCACCCTAGGAGGCGGGGCCTGTCTCCAGGCGAGAGCGATGGATTCCTGAGCCGAGCTTTGGAAGCCGTGTGCCAAGTCCGTAAGAGCTGTCGCCCGAGCCGGGAGCCAGCGGCGCCGCAGGTCGGGAGGAGGAGCGCCGAGTGGGAGGGCTCGCTCGTCGGGGGCCGCCCGAGAGCGTTCTTCTCTTCGCGGGCGCTGGGGCCGCCATCTTAGATGGCGGGAGTCACAGCAGAGCGAGCTTGAGGCGGCGGGAAGGCTTCCGTGCCGCCCTCCCCGGGGCCTTCCCCTCCCCTCCTCCCTCCCTCCTTCCCTCCTCCCCCACCCCAGCCAGGACGGGCCCAGCTGGCCGGGCTTTGGGGCGTGTGCCCTGGGGCGCGGAGCTCTAGTGCAGCGATGAGGGGTCTCCCTGAGGCCCGATCCCCTGGGCTGGGGACGCGCCGAATGTGACCGCCTCCGCTTCCCTCGCGGAGCCGACGCCGTTCGCAGCACGACGGGACGCGGAGGCCGCCCGGCGCCCTCAGGTGAGGCTCACAGGCCCCGGGAGGTGGATGTCCGGAAAACCGGGCGGCCGAGTGCACGACTGGCTTCTTTTTTTGTTGTTGTTCGCGGCAGTGCTGACCGAGCGGCCCCGCGGCTGCCGGGCGGAGGGTCCTCCCCTCCGCCGCCAGGCCGCTGTCACCCGCGGCGGCGGGCGGCGGGCGGCGGGCGGGCGGGACGCTCCCCTCCTGGGTCCCCGGTGTCATGGCCGGCCAGCCAGTTTTTCCTACATACCTACTCGAATTTCCTTGTGTTTTCGCGGAAACGTGCCAGCGCCACTCCGGTGCCTAGTGCGCATTCCTCCTTTTTTGGTGGGGGGCAATGGGGAAAATTAAAAAAATAAAAAATCTGCCCAGAACTGCCCCGCGCCTGTGTTGTCACCGGGATGGACTCATTCTTTTTCCCCTGTGGTTGCAGAGTGGGGGGACCCGGGCTTGCACCTCTTTCGTCCTCCTCCTCTGGGTTCTTGGGCCAGTGACACTTTTATTTATTTATTTATTTTTAATGGGAGAGGAGAAGGATGGAGAAAGAAACGGGGTCAGTACCCCGTTGACAAAGACACGGAGGAATCCCTCGCCTTTTGGTTTTGGGGACCGCGTTTCCTAAGGATGCTTGAAACTGAGCACTTGGCCTCGGAGATGCTTTGGAATCCAGCGCCAAGCTGGCTTTTGTGTGACGTGGGAGAAGCCGCCTGGACGCCTCGGTGCTTCTGCAGCTGCCCGAGGCTCTGCAGCACCAGCCGATGCCCATAGAGAGGTGTCTGTGGACGTCTCGGGAGGCGAGGCAGCTGTATTCATTCATTGTTCTCTTTCCAGGGCGCCCGGGGTGTGCCTCCGGGTTTTCATTCTCCGGTGGGAGCAATGATAGGCTCTTGTCTGTCTCCTTGACATGTCACCGGGTTCTCGGGCACGTTCGTTGAGCCTTTCTGGCTGGCTGGCGCCCTGTGGGCTCAGTGGAAGAGTCTACGGGTAGACCTCGATGTGCTCGCCTTGCAGGCTTGTGAAAACAATGCTTTGCGATAAGGGTTGACTTAGCAAGTGTTCTGGGAATTTAGAACAGCTCGGACCCAGCTGACAAGCTTGTACATTGGACCGGGCACAGCCCCCCCCCCCCAGTCCCCCGTCCCCCCGCCCGAGGTTCTTCGGCTTGTTTCTGGCCGGTTTGGAAAGATGGTAAAGTGTTCAGGCAAAACACAGGAGAAGGCATTCCCACGTTGGAGCAGCGTGCACAGTTGGAGCAGCGTGCACAGTTGGGATGAATTTGGGGAGCAGCTGGTATTTTGGGGTGCAGGAAGGAAACCGTGAGATATGAAAAGAGAAGAGTCGATAGTTGATTTAATTTGGATTATGACTGAGGCAGAGTCTCACTTTAGCCCATAGTCACCTGGAACTCACTCTTGTAGCCCAGGCTGGCTTCCATCTCACTGTCATCTTCCTACCTCAGCCTCTTGAATGCTGGTTTTAAGGGCGAAAGGTGGGTGCTACCACACCCTGCTTAAGTCTTGCTGATTCTTAACTTTTTTTTTCCAAGGTAGGGTCTCACTCTAGTGCAGGCTGACCTGGAATTCACTGTGTAGTCTCAGGGTGGCCTCGAACTCACAGCAGTCCTCCTACCTTTGCCTTCTGAGTGCTGGGATTAAAGGCGTGTGCCACCACACCTGGCTCTTAACTGTTTTTGGTTTTTGTTTCCCCTTATACTATTGAAGCTGATAGAATTGAAGATTGTTAAACGTAGCTAACTTTTTTGGCGACAAGTGTTTCATATAAAATACTTTGTGCTTACTTAATAGTGAATGAACTTAACCCATATTTCTAGAGATTCTCGCAAATGATTCTTATAAAGTTAAACCTGTTCACAAAAATGTTGATTTAAAAAATTATTTATTTGAGAGAGAGAGAGAGAGAGAATGGATGTGCCAGGGCCTCTAGTGACTGCAAATGAGCTACAGGCGCATGTGCCACCTTGTGCATTTGGCTTTATGTGGGTACTGGGGAATCAAACCTAATCCATAGGCTTTGCTGGCAAGCACCTTAACCACTAAGCCATCTCTCCAGCCCAAATATTCATTAAAAAAAAATAAATACAGTACCCTCTACTTATTTTGAATTTTAAATTCTTTTGACAATTTAAACCATGTTTCCTAGGCATGTAGAAATTGGTAGGTTATATAAAACATTTGAAAAAGTGTAGAATTTAAGTGAACATTTTATTTTTTGTACACTGTTTCTTTGAATTGATTCGCTAGATTTCAAGTCTGTTATAAAGTGTAGCCCTACAAGCATTTTTCTAAAATGGCTATTGTGATGAATGCTTATACTAAAGTGATTACAATGATTTAAAGACTTCATTTGGCAGTTCCTAAATCTTTTGGATTGTGATTGTATACCACTGAAGACCATTAGATTCCTTTGACTTTGTTTTTACCCTTTATCACTTCAAGGGCTAAGTAAGCTGTTTAAAATCCAACAGAAACATTGGACCCAGTTTAACACTGGATACTTGGAAAAATAAACCTGTTACTGTTTCTGTTTTAAAAGCTTATCTTTTAGTTATGTGGTGTTTGTGATTATGAACTGAAGTAGGATTGCTTAGTTTTGTTAAGGTCATGTCAGTAGTTAAAAAGATGTGTGTCTGCTTTTGAAGTAGAAGGCTCCACTGAAAGGCATTTGAACATACTGTAAGGAATTAGGCTTACCAGAAAAACTGAGAAGCATATTAAGCTGTCCAATTATGACAAAAAAGTCTAAAAATGAAGAATGGTATTGTATTACAACTGCTTTTAGCTTAAAGTATGCTGTCTTGTTTGCTGTAAAGATTAAACAACAACATCATACCTTTTAGAAGTTAAAATTGGCATTTGCAGAAGCACAAATGTATTTTTGAAATGAAAAGTGTTATTGGTAATTTCAAATTGCTATTTTAGGAAATGTTAGTAAATTTATGATTCTTCTACATTTAAATTTCATATAAAACTTTGTTAGTAACCTACTATCTAAAAATACAAAAATAGTACATGAGGGAATACTCTTGTTTGCATATTAGAAACATAATAGGTCATATGTAATAATCCTGATCTTGGGAGGAGCTTGTCAGCATACCTTAATGTTGACTTGCAGAAGAGAATTTTAAATATGGTCTTTAAAGACAGAGTGAACTAATGTAACAGTGACGGTTGTGTGTGTGTGGGGTATGAAACCACAAAATCAAGCTGACTTGAAAAGCCTTTTTTTTGTTTTTGTTTTTGTTTTTTTTCAAGATGGGGTTCTTGCTCTATCCCAGGCTGACCTGGAATTCACTATGTAGTTTCATGGCGGCCTCGAGCTCATGGTGATCCTCCTACCTCCGCCTCCTGAGTGCTGGCATTAAAGGTATGAGCCACCACGCCCTGTAAAAGCCTTTTTAAAAAAAGGTTGTGCAGATCATGAAAGTAATTTTTTTTTCCAAAACAGCTATGAGAAAGTTGCTCACCTTGATTAAATTAATAGAACAATCAGGAAAATTGGGTTCTTTTATTTTCATTTATTTGCAAGCAGACAGAGAGAGAGAGAGAGAGAGAGAGAGACAGAGACAGGGCACATCAGGGCCTCCAAGCACTGCAAATGAACTCCATATGCATGCACCAATCGAACCTGGGTCCTTTGGCTTTGCAGGCAAGCACCTGAACCACTAAGCCATCTCTCCAGCTCAAGTATTGGGTTGTTTTAGAGGTTGTTTAGGTCTTTTAGTTTTAGTATGTGTGTATGAGTGTTAGAATTGTTCATCTGATGGAATACTAGATATTTGTGTCATAATTCAGCTGATACTTCTGGTATAGAACTAACTTTTTGTCTGTACGTCTCATGATAATAATGTTTGGATATTTTATTCTCGCCTTAAAAGTTGTGTGTAAAAACTCCTTAATTACATATTAAAGCTTTTCGCTTTTTGGTTTTACAATTTTTTAGTTATTCTGATACTCCTTTTCTCCCAGGATTACTTGTGTAGTTCTCAGTGATTTTATTTAGTTAAATTTTTAAGTCCAGGTTTCACTATGTAGCTCATTCTGGCCTCAAATTTGGAATTACAAGTGAGTTCTACCACTATACTGTGGAATTACAAGTGAGTTCTACCACTATACTGAACATTTTAGTGGTTAACTTCAGGTCTGTTTGCCTCTTGAAATTACTCCCAGAATCTCGGTTTAACCAAGGAAATAGTCAAGTGGGTGTTGTTTCTTTGTTATTTGTTTGGCTTGCATATTTGAAGTTTCCTTGGTAAATTTCTCACAAAGTATGTTAATTGGCGTTACATCCCAGTTAGTGTCCATAGCATTAAAATACTTGATGCATAATATTAATTTTAGACCATTTTCTAAAGGATTTTGCTGGGTGTAGATTAACAATCCTAAAGCTATTTTAGAATTTGTAAATCCTTATGATTTAGAGATTGTTTACATTTTTGGTTAATGAATAAGAAGCAGCAAGTGAAGGGAACCCTGTGGCTCCAGTACTGGCTTCTTTTTCTTTCTTTTCTTTGTTTTTGGTTTTTCCGAGGTAGGGTCTTGCTCTAGCCCAGGCTGACCTGGAATTCACTATGTAGTCTCAGGGTGGCCTCAAACTCTTGGTGATCCTCCTACCTCTGCCTCCTGAGTATGTGCTGGTATTAAAGGCATGCGCCACCACGCCCGGCTCTGTCTTCTTTTTCTGACTGTTGGATTTAAATGCAAGAGAAGCACTTTTTAGCTTTATTTTTATTTATTTAGTTAGTTAGTTTTTTGGTGTTTTGAGGTAGGGTCTCACAAGCTCAGGCTGACATGGAATTCACTCTGTATTGTCAGGGTGGCCTTGAACTCATGGCGATTCTCCTATCTCTGTCCTCCGAGCACTGGGATTAAAGGCATGCGCCACCATGTCCGGCTTTTTAAAAAAAAAAAAATTTTATTCATCCATTTGCAAGGACAGAGAGAGAGAGAATATGAGACAGAATGGGTGCACCAGGTCCTCTAGTCATTGCAAAAGATGTCCAGATGCAAACACTACTTTGTGAATCTTTCTTTACATGGGTACTAGGGAATTGAACCCGGGTTGTTAGGCTTTGCAGGCAAATGCCTTAACTGTTGAGAGCCATCTCTCCAGCCCTTCTTGCAGTTTTTTCCCTAGTATATTTATTTATTTATATATTATTTATTTATATATTTGACAGAAAGGGAGAGAGAGAGAGAGAATGGGTTTGCCAGGGCCTCCAGCATCTGCAAATGAACTCCATACACATGCGCCACCTTGTGCATCTGGCTAACGTGGGTCATGGGGAATCAAACCTGGATCCTTTAGCTTTGCAGGCAACACCTTGACCGCTAAGCCATTCTTCTAGCCCTCTTGCAGTTTTTTAAAAAAACACATTTATTTATGAGTAACAGGGTGTGAGGAAAGGCTTGCCAGGGCTTCTTGCCAATGTGGATTAACATTTGATGCGTGCACTACTTTGTGCTTCTGGCTTTATGTGGATACAGAGGGAATCGAACCTAGGCTTGCAGATTTTTCTGAGGTAGGGGGACTCTAGCTCAGGCTGACCTAGAATTCACTCTGTAGTCTCAAGGTGGCCTCGGACTCATGGCTATCCTCCTACCTCTGCCTCCCGAGTACTGGGATTAAAGGCATGCGCCACCACGCCTGCTTTCTTAGTCACTTTTTTTGACACAGCACAGTGCCTTGCTGAATATAAAGTGGTAAATAATTATTGCATTGAAAATTTTTTGTTCAAGGTAGGCCTCTAGCCCAGGCTGACCTGGATTCATAGCGATCCTCCTTACCTCTGCCTCCCAAGTGCTGGGATTAAAGGCGTGTGCCACCACACCAGGCTGAAATTTTTTGTGTAGACATTTTACATCGTTGACTGGAATAAGTTCTTTAAAGGTATGGTGTGTGTTTACCCTTGTTTCTATATCTCCATTGTCAAGGTTATGATTTAATTACAGCAAAAAGATACTAAGAAAGGGAAAAATCCACATGGGTAAAGTCCAGGGAAACTAGTCATGTGTCTCCAAGGGTCTTCTCCCCAGTATCTCCAGTTTTTAAAACTTTGTTTGCTTCTACAAACATTGGCTGAATGAATGAAGATTCAGAGGTTAATCACTTGTGTATTTACTTTAGTGTTTTTTTTGGAGACTAGGGACTTGCTTTGTAGCCCTGGATGATCTGGAGCTTTTGGTAGGCCTTGAACTTAAAGAATTCTTCCACTTGAGTGCAGGGATTAGAGGTATGCTCTACCACACTTGGCTTGGAGTTTATTTCTTACCACAGCCCTTACCCTCTAACTTCCTCTTATATACACATGCAGTGGTTACGGTAAAGAGGATAAACATTCAGAATTTTGCAACTTAAAACTTGTGGTAGGAGCTACCTTTTGCTTCCCTTCCTGTTGGTCATTATCTGTAGAGTGCTTTGGCTTCTCTTTTCTAGTTCTTTGAAGTCACTGGCTCCTGAAGGTTGGCTTGTGCAGTGCTTACCATGCTAATTATTTCCTACTGCATTCATAGATTTTAGACATGGAGGAAAATTTTAACTAGAGACCAGTGGTGGGATTAAAGGTGTGAGCCACCACACCCAGCTGGAAGTGACCTTTTTTTAAAAAAAAATTTATTGACAGCTTCCATAATTGCAAAGAATATCCCATGGTAATGCCTCCCTCCCCCCACCTTCCCCTCCCCCTCTCATTCAGTCCCTTTTATTTTGGTGTCATCATCTTTTCCTCCTATTAGGATGGTCTTGTGTAGGTAGTGTCAGGCACTGTGAGGTCATGGATATCCAGGTCATTTTGTGTCTGGAGGAGCACATTGTAAGGAGTCCTACCCTTCCTTTGGCTGTTACATTCTTTCTGCCACCTCTTCTGTAGTGGACCCTGAGCCTTGGAAGGTGTGATAGATATCAGTGCTGAGCACTCCTCTGTCATGGAAGAGACCTTTTTTTTCTTTTTGTTTTGTTTTTCGAAGTAGAGTCTCGCTCTAGCTCAGGCTGACCTGGAATTCACTATGTAGTCTCAGGGTGGCCTCGAACTCACAGTGATCCTCCTACCTCTGCCTCCCGAGTGCTGGGATTAAAATTTCCAGCAGTTTCTGAAATGAGCCTAAAACAGGTGTTGCAGTCAGGTTCTCATTGCTGGCAGAAAACAACCTGTCCAAGAACAGCTTGTGGGGGAAAAAGGGTTTATTTTGGCTTATAGACTCGAGGGGAAACTCCATGATGGCAGGGGAAAACGATGGCATGAGCAGAGGGTGGACATCATCTCTTGGCCAACATCAGATAGACAACAACAGAAGAGTGTGTCAAACACTGGCAAGGGGAAACTGGCTGTGACACCCATAAACCTGCTCCCAGCAATAATACTGCCTTCAGGAGGCTTTAATTCCCAAATTGCCATCAGCTGGGGACCTAGCATTCAGAACACCTAAGTTTACGGGGGATACCTGAATCAAATCACCACAGTAGGTCTGCCTCCCCCCCCTGAGGTAAGGTCTCACTCTAGCCCAGGGCTATGACTATGTAGTCTCAAGGTGGCTTGAACTCACAGTGCTCCTCCTACCTCAGCCTCCTGAGTGCTGGGATTAAAGGCGTGCAACACCATGCCCAGCACTTCCCTCCCCCTACCCCCTCCCCCTTTTTTTCTTTTTTCTTTTTTGGTTTTTTGAGGTATGGTCTCACTCTAGCCCAGAGCTGACCTGGGATTCACTATGTAGTCTCAGGGTGGCCTCAAACTCATGGTGATCCTCCTACCTCTGCCTCCTGAGTGTTGGGGTTAAAGGCGTGCGCCACGCCTGGCTTGCTTTTCCGTTTCTGGAGGGAATTATTATTATTGTTTTTTAGACAGAGCTCACTTTGTAGCCCAGACTGTCTTCCAGTTCATAGCAGTCCTTTTGCCTTAAGACTCCACGTGCTGAGATTCCAGGTGTATGCCACTACATCTGGCCGTTTTTGCTCTAAGCTTTTTTGCTTGTTTTTCGAAGTAGGTTCTTGCTCTAGCCCAGGCATACCTGGAATTCACTATGTAGTCTCAGGCTATAGCCACTGTGAGGTCATGAATACACCGCCACTTCATTTCCAGAAGGCAGTATTTCAAAGTATTTTTCCCCATCCTCTGGCTCTTAAATTCTTTTTGCTCCCTCTTTTGCAGTGTTTTCTGAGCCTTGAGTTATGTAGAGATGTCTTATTTAGTGCTAAACGCTGAACAACCACTCCACAATAATTTTATTTAATTTTTTTGATTTTTTTGAGGTAGGGCTCACTTTAGCCCAGGCTGACCTGGATCTCACTCTGTACTTCCAGGCTGTCCTTTAACTCATAGCATCCTCTTACCTCTGCCTCACGAGAGTACTGAGAGTACAAACGCATGTGCCACCACACCTGGCCTTCTCACTATTTTTTTTAAAAATATACTTTATTTATTTATTTGAGAGAGAGAAAGAGGCAGAGAGAGAGAAAGAGAGGGACAGAATGGGCACTCCAGGGCCTCCAGCCTCTGCAAATGAACTCCATATGCATGCACCCCCTTGTGCATCTGGCTTATGTGGGTCCTGAAGAATTGAACCGGGATCCTTTGGCTTTGCAGGTAAACACCTTAACCGCTAAGCCATCTCTCCAACCCCTTCTCACTATTTTGATGAGTTGTGAATCTCACTGTTTTACTGCCAACTTCACAAAGAAGTTTCTTTCACCATAGGTGAGAACAGCAATGACCTGTGGGTTTATTTAGAGGTTAATTTGATGGACACGTCATTTTGCTAACCAACACTTGTAGCTTCCACACTGAGGACCTATGAAATTCCCAGGCTTTTTTTTTTGTTTTTGTTTTTTGAGGTAAGGTCTCACTCTAGTCCAGGCTGACCTGGAACTCACTATGTAGTCTCAGGGTGGCCTTGAACTCACAGCGATCCACCTGCCTCTGCCTCCCAAGTGCTGGGATTAAAGGTGTGAATTTTTTGGTTTTTGGAGGCAGGGTTTCATTCTAGCTCAGGCTGATCTGGAATTCACTATGTGGTCTCAGGGTGGCCTTGAACTCACGGTGATCCTCCTACCTCTGCTTCCCTAGTGCTGGGATTAAAGGCGTGTGCTGCCACGCCCAGCTTCATTCCCAAGTTTTTAAAAAAACATTTTTATTTATTTATTTGAGAGAGAGAATGGGCACACCAGGGCCTTTAGCCACTGCAAATGAACTCCAGACGAATGCACCACTTTGTGCATGTGCCTTTACGTGGGTACTGGGGAACTTTGAACCTGGGTCCTTAGGCTTCACATGCAAGTATCTTAACCACTGATTCAGCTCTCCAGCCTAGGTTTGTTCTTTTTTTTTGTTGTTGTTGTTTATTTTTATTTATTTGAGAGCAGCAGAGAGAGAGAGAGAATGGGCGTGCCAGGGCCTCCAGCCACTGCAAACGAACTCCAGATACATGCACCACCTTGTGCATCTGGCTTACGTGGGTCCTGGGGAATCGAGCCTTGAACCAGGGTCTTTAGGCTTTATAGGCAAGCGTTTAACCTGTAAGCCATCTCTCCAGCCCCAGCCTAGGTTTTGACTAGGTTTTCTTTTTTGGTTTTTCTTTCTTCTTCTTCTTCTTCTTTTTTTTTTTTGTTTTTGTTTTTTTGGTTTTTCAAGGTAGGGTCTCACTCTAACCCAGGCTGACTTGGAGTTAATTATGTAGTCTCCTTGATAGCTTTTTTTTTTTTTTAAATGTTTGTATTTATTTACTTATAAGCAGAGAGAGGAGAGAGAGAATGACAGAAGGAATGGGTACGTACGCCACAGCCTTTTGCCACTGCAAATGAACTCCAGATGTATGTGCCATTTTGTATCTGGCTTTATGTGGGTACTGGCGAATTGAGCTAGATCAGGCATTGCAAGTAAGCTTGAACTGCTGAACCAACAAAGTTTAGCCCTTTGACAAAGTTTTTAGTACCAGGTGTGAATTCTGCAGAGTGTACCTCAGATCTCGTCAGAGAATAGTTGGTTATCCTCGTAATAGTCATGCCACTATTCTGACATTGGGCACATTTTGCCTAGCTAGCTGGTTGTATAGCTCACAAGATTCACTGCTGGCTATGACTGTGGATGATTTTTCTCCCCCAGCAGCCTGTATAGTACAAAATTTTCAGCACTATGGAAGCTAGCCAGCAGGGAGGAGGCTTCCTGCTCAGGTATATTCAGCAATAGGGTCTTATCTTGTTCTGGTGGTCAACCCAGATCCTTAGCAATAGGGTTTATTGTTTTGGGAACCTCAGTACTTCCCCATCAAAACCTTACTGAGTAGTATCTCACCCCTGTCACTGGGACTTTCTTGTAAACAACCTAATGCTTCTGCTAGTAGCATTATCCATCCCCACAGGGTACTTCTGCCCAAACTCTTTTTTAAAATTATATATTTAATCCCTTCTTTCAATTAATCTCTCTCCTATTTTGTTTTGGCTTTTTTTTTTTTTTGAGGTAGGGTTTCACTTTAGCCCAGGCTGTCCTGGAATTCATTATGTAGTCTCAGGGTAGCCTTGAACTCATGGTGATCCTCTGCCTCTCAAGTGTTGTGATTAAAAGTGTGCTCTCTCTCCTATTTTGATGTTGTCATAGTTTCCTCCTATTATGAAGGTCTTGTATAGGTAATGTCAGCCACTGTGAGGTTATGGGTATTAGCATTGTAAACAGTCCTTCCCTTCCTTTGGTTTCTACATTCTTTCTGCCACCTCTTCCACAATGGACCCTGAGCCTTGGAGGGTTTGATAGAGATGTCTTACTTCTCAGTACTGTGGTGAGTTTTGAGTCACCCCAGTGGTCACTACTATCTGAAAATAGAAGCTTCTCTAACCAAAAGAGAGTAGCATTAAAGTGAGAGTAGCATTAATATACGAGCATAAACATAAAAAGAGAGCTTAGAGGGCAGTTTGGTGGGTGTAATATATGCATTTAGCCAGACAACAGCAGTCCTTAACTTCCCTAGGGCTTATGACCTCTCCAGCCATAGGCTTTTGACTAGGTTTCTAGTACCAGGTACATGTATTCCCTCCCGTGGAGTAGGCCTCCAGTCCAATCAGAGAGCAGTTGGTTTCCCCCATAACAGACATGACACTATTGTACCAGTTGGCACATTTGGCCTGGGCTGGCTAGCCTTAAGGCTTGCAGGGTGTACTGCTGTTTTAACACTGTTGATGTCCTGTCTTTCCTATGTAGCACAGCTCTTTCCAGCGTTCTGATAGCTAGTCAATAGGGAGGAGATTTCCAGCTCTGTTCCAGCTTGATTTCTCAGTGACCTACATATCTATGTGCATGCATACCCTCTCCTTAACCCTGCCTTCTCGTCCCTTCCTCAAAGCCTCTTTTTAGCTTCCTGGCTTCTACTACTGACTTTTACTGCAGCTCACATACAAATCTAAACATTTGTAGCTACCTGGCTATCTATCTATCTATCTGTTTATTTATTTTTCTCATTTATTTATTAGAGAGAGAGAGGAGAGAGGAAGCGGCACATAGAGAATGCGCATGTCAGGGCCTCCAGCCACTGCAAACGAACTTCAGATGCATGTGTCCTATTGAGCATCTGGCTTACCTGGGTCCTGGGGAGTTGAACCTGAGTCATTTGGCTTTGCAGGCAAATGCCTTAATTGCTAAGCCATCTCTCCAGCCCTCTTTTTTTTTTTTTTTTTTTTTTTTTAATAAGAGAGAGAGAATTGGTTTACCTGGGCCTCCAGCCACTGCAGTTGAACTTGTGCACCACCTTGTGCACATGTGTCACCTTGTACATCTGGCTTATGTGGGTTCTGGGGAGTTGAACCTGGGTTCTCAGGCTTTGCAGTAAAGTGCCCTAACTGCTAAGCCAGCTCTTTAGCCCTCTGATTTCTTTTACTTCCTTTTTTTCTCCTTTCCTTTCTTTTCTTTCTTGATATAAGGTCATCACACCCAGCTTGATTTCTTAGTATAAGCACTTAAAGCTATAAATTTCCCATAGGTTTTGGTATGTTGTGTGAACATTGACATTTGATTTTATATGTTTTTTGATTTCCACCATGACCCATTATAGTATATTGTTTAGTTTCCTTGAGTTTGAGTATGATCTGTAGTCTTTCTTGCTGTTGATTTGTAGTCTCTTCCCATTGTGATCAGATAGAGTACAAGTTCAATTTTCCTGTATTTGTTAAGATTTGCTTTGTGTTCTAATATATGATCTACTGTAGAGAAAGCCCCATTGCTGCTGAGAAGAGCTGTATTCTGCAGCATTTAGATGGGATGTTCTGTAGATGTCCATTTGCTCTATGATGTCATTTAATCCAGAAGTTTCTTGTTTATTTTTTGCTGAGATGACCTGTTAGTTGGTGAGAGCAGGGTCTTGGAGTCACCCACTACAATTGTGCTTGGGGTTATCTGTGACCTTACGTCTAGTAGTGTTTGTTTAATGAAATTGGGAACAGCCATGTTTGGTGCATACATATTTAGAATTGTAATGCCCTCTTGTTGGATTGTTCCTTTAATCAATATAAAGTGATCTTTTATTTATTTATTTATTTATTTATTAGTAGTAGTAGCAACATATTTTATATGGATACATCATGTGTTGGTACCATCTTTTCCCTTGTCCTTGCTCCCATTCTGCTGGGGACCCTCTTCAGTGGGGTTGCAAGTATTCCCTTTGGGGTTGTGGGTTATGCATTGTGGGATCAGTAGTCAGTTATTTTTTGGGGGGAGGGAATGCCTCTGGGCATGATGTCTCAACCTGTGGCTCTTAGAATCTTTCCACCCCGTCTTCTGCAAAATTCCCTGAGCCATGTTGGATGTGTTCTAAGTCTACTTCAGTGATGAGCTCTTACAAGCCCCTGGATCTCTGCTTCAGTAGGTGTTGAGTATCCTTAGGGACTGTAAAATGACCTTTATTCTTTCTCTCTAATGGTTTGAAGTCTATCCTGTCACATATTAGAATAGCAATACCTGCTTGTTTCCTAGGCCAATTTATTTGCAATACCATTTTCCATTCTTTCACCCTAACGTTGTGTCTGTCCCAGCACTGAAGCAGAAGGATCATGAGTTTAAGGCCAACCTGGCTTATATAGTGAGACCCCGTTTCAACCAATTAAATTTTTTTCAAAAGATTTAAAATGAAAATCATGAAAAACTAATTTTGTGGTAAGAATTAAAAATGAAATTGGTAGCTGGTCATGGTGACGCACGCCTTTAATCCCAGCACTTGGGAGGCAGAGGTAGGAGGATTGCTGTGAGTTCAAGGCCACCCTAAGACTACATAGTAAATTCCAGGTCAGCCTGGGCTACAGTGAGACCCTACCTCGAAAAACTAAAAAAAAGGGCAGGGGCTGGAGAGATGGCTTCGTGGTTAAGCGCTTGCCTGTGAAGCCTAAGGACCGTAGTTTGAGGCTTGATTCCCCAGGACCCACGTAAGCCAGATGCACAAGGTGGCGCATGCATCTGGAGTTTGTTTGCAGTGGCTGGAGGCCCTGGTGCGCCCATTCTCTCTCTCTCTCTCTCTCACTCTCTCTCTCTGCCTCTATTTCTCTCTCTGTGGCTCTCAAATAAATAAATAAAAATTAAAAAAAAATGAAATTGGTCCTAGATGACTTACTGCAGAAATGATTGCTGTAGCATAATTATTTCTAACTACTCATTTTAAACTTGAATTTTAAAATTGGTTAATATTTATAAAACACTAAAATCTGATTTCAAAACTTGGGCAGTCCCTGCTTGCTAACTTTTTTTAGAAGGGTAAATGGCACATTCTTATTGTGAGTATATACTGGCCAGTCATCTGATGAAGTTACCAGTTTGTGACCAGAAATGGAGCAATAAGGAAACAAAAGATTGACACATACTACTTTGCAGTGCATGAGAAAGTCCTTTTCTACTGCTTGGGAAATTGTAGCATAACCCTTTTGCAAACTAGAGGCATGTTGTTTTGTTTTTTCTAAGTTTTTCAACATAGTTTCGCTCTAGCCTAGGCTGACCTGGAATTCACTATGTAGTCTCGGGGTGGCTTCGAACTCATGGCAATCCTTCTCCCTCTGCTTCCTGAGTGCTGAGATTAAGGGCCTGTGCTACCATGCCTGCCTTCAGTCTACTTTTTAATCATTTGATTTATCAAAAAGATACTTAAGTATTAGGAAATTTCCTCCCCTTTGTTTCTCCTACACTTTCCTTTCTTTTTTTTTTTTTTTTTTTTTTTTTTTTTGGTTTTTCGAGGTAGGGTCTCACTCTGGTTCAGGCTGACCTGGAATTAACTCTGTCATCTCAGGGTGGCCTTGAACTCATGGCGATCCTCCTACCTCTGCCTCCCAGTGCTGGGATTAAAGGCGTGCGCCACCACGCCCGGCGTACACTTTCCTTTCTACTTACTTTATTTCTCCCCTCTCTTTTCTATAGAGAGAATCTTTTTATGTAGCCCTGGATGGTTTTGAACTCTAGATCTGTCTACCTCTGCCTTCCAGTGTTCTTGGAATTATAGTGTGAATCACCAGCTGGGTGTCGTGTGTGACTTTAAATCTAGCACTTTGGAGGCAGAGGAAGGAGGATCGATGTGAGTTCAAGGCCACCCTGAGACTGCATAGTGAGTTCCAGGTCAGCCTGGGTTAGAGTGAGACCCTACCTTGAACCCCCACCCCCACCCCCGCCCCTACACACACAAAGATAACAGCATGCCTAGCTAGAATATTTTGGTTGGTTAATTGGTAAACTAAACTCATATACTGTAGGTACACGTTTCATGTACTCAGGAAGCTAAGGCTAGAGTATTGTGAGTTCAAGGCCAGACCTAGGATTCATAATGAAACAGACCCTGTCCTAAAAATAAGCAAAACAAAACAAAACAAAAAATGAAGGCTGGACTTGGTGGCTCACGCCTTTAATCCCAGCACTCTGGAGGCTAAAGTAGAAGATTGCTTGAGTTCGAGGCCACTCTGAGACTACAGAGAGAATTCCAGGTCAGCCTGAGCTAGATTGAGACCCTACCTCGAGAAACCAAAAACAACAACAAAAAAAAACCAACTCCTCCCTCCAAAGTGTCAGCCACTGTGAGATTATGAACATCTAGGCCACTTTGTGTCTGGAAGATAGTATTGTAAGTATTCCTTCCCTTTTGGCTCTTACATTCTTTTCCACCTCCTCTTCTGCAGTGGTCCCTGAGTCTTGGAGGGTGTGATAGAGATGTCTCATTTAGTGCTGAACACTTCTCAGCACTTTCATATTTTTTTTGTTCGTTTGTTTGTTTGAGGTAAGGTCTCATTCTAGTCCAGGCTGACCTGGAATTGACTATGTAGTCTCAGGCTGGCCTTGAATTTACGGCGTTACTCCTACCTCAGCCTTTCCAGTGCTGGGATTAAAGGCATGTACCTACTAGGCCCGGCTGGCACTTTCAGTTTTGAGTCACCCCAGTGGTCACCACCATCTGAAAAAAGAAGCTTCTTTAACCAAAAATGAGAGTAGGTAGCATTATTATATAGGCATAACCATAAGTATTTAGAGGGCAGTTTGGTGGCTTTAATATATCCATTTAGCCAGACAATAGTAGTATTCCCCTAGGGCTTATGACCTCCTAAGCCATAGACATTTCATTGGGTTTTCAGCACCAGACAGGAATTCTGTGGACAAGGCCTCAAGTCTAATGAGAGTCTTGAGTTGAGACAGTTGGTTTCCCCCATAACAGACATGCTACCATTGTACAAGTTGGCAATTGGGCCTGGCTATCGAGATATAACCATTACTGGTTAATACCACTGATGATTCCCGTCTCCCGTCCCCCGTCCCCCCCCCCCGCCCCAAAGGATGCCTAGGTCTTTCCAATATCCTGATGGCTATCAGAGAGGAGTTTTCAGCTCACCCATTTGGTCTTTTGGCGTGGTTGGCCAAATGTGAGGCTTGTAATGTCCACTGTTTTCACTGCTAATGACTTCTGTCTCCCATAGGGCTGCGTGCAGTACAGCTTTTTCCAGCTTGCTTTACAGGGAGGAGGTTTGCAGCTCAGCTCCAGCTTGATTTCTCACTAACCTTGCAGCCCAGGCATGTGGAGTCTTCAGCAATAGGGTCTTACCATCTATTTCTGATGGGAAGTCAAGAGCCTTGGCAATAGCCTATAATATTTTGGGGGTGTCAGGGATCTCCCTAGTCAAACTCACTGGAAGGATCCCATCCCTGGCACTGAAATTTTTCTAGTAACAGTGTATGGCTTCTGGGTGTTTTTATTTATTATTATTTCTTCTTCAGATAGGGTATCATGTATTCCAGGTTGGCCTCCAGATTGCTGCTTTGGCCAAAGATGACCTTCAAATTCTGGTTCTCCTTTATTTTCCAAGTGCTGGGATTATAGGTGTGCCCCACCAAGATTGGATTTGCACACAAATCTTAAATTTAGATGTTGGCCTTGGTGCGCTTATTCCCTCTCTATATATATCTGCCTCCACATTTTCTCTTTCAAATAAATCACATTTGCCTAGAGTTCATGACATCCAAATTAAAAAAAAATATTTTATTTTTATTTATTTATTTGAAAAAGGCAGAGAGAGAGAGAGGAAGGGAGGGAGGGAGGGAGGACATGTCAGGGCCTCTAGCGGCTGGAAATACAGTGGCTGTATTTAAACCTTCATGCTAGATATAGACTTTTAAGTTCTTGTTACCAGTTACACATTTTCTTCCTGCTTTCAAACTAAGGAGAACTCTAGACAACCAGATAATATTATAGTGAATTCTAACTCTAGGGCAGCACCCAGTTATTTCGATGTACAGGAATTCTTTTGTCTTGACTAACTTTTAGAATTAATGAGTCATGGTTTATAGTTCAGCATTCTTCTAATTACGTGGGGATTTCATTTTACATAACCTATATTTACTACCACCTCCGCAGAAAAAAATTTGAGAATGAGGAATATAAAAAACAATGACAATGCATGATGTTTGTACATGAACACTCATGATGACCTAGCAGAGATGTAGAATCTTCATTGTCCATTTGCTGATGATTATGTTAGCTGCATGAATAAAACTTTATATTTAAGAGCCGGGCGTGGTGGCGCACGCCTTTAATCCCAGCACTCGGGAGGCAGAGGTAGAAGGATTGCCGTGAGTTCGAGGCCACCCTGAGACTCCCTAGTGAATTCCAGGTCAGCCTGGGCTAGAGTGAGACCCTACCTTGAAAAACCAAAAAAAAAAAAAAAAAAAAAAAACACTTTATATTTGATATGTCCTCATTATTTAATGAATGGATAAGAGGGGCCAAGTTAGAAGATGCATTAGGAACAAGATCTCTGTAAGATAATGAATTTAAAAATTCAAATGGCTATTGATATATAAGGTATGTTATATATTTCCTTCACATACAGATCTTTTTGTTTGTTTTTTCAAGGTAGAGTCTCTCTCTAGTCCAGGCTGACCTGGAATTCACTATGTAATTTCAGGGTGGCCTGGAACTCACAGCAGACCACCTACTTTTGCTTCTCAAGTGCTGAGATTAAAGGCGTGTGCACCATGCCTGCTTTATTTTATTTTTAAAGTTTTTTAGGTAGGGTCTTACTCTAGCCCAGGCTGACCTGGAACTCACTTTGTAGTCCCCAGGTTGGCCTTGAACTCACAGGGATCCTTCTGCCTCTGAGTACTGGGATTAAACAACAGCAGCAACAAAAAAAACTATTTATTTGAGAGAGAGAAGGGGGGGGGGAAGGGGAGGAGAGAATACGTGCACCAGGGCCTCTAATTACTGAAAACAAACTCCAGACACGTGTGCCACTTTGTGCATTTGGCTTATGTGGGTCTTGGGGAAACTTACTTGGGTCCTTTGGCTTTCCAGGCAAGCACCTTAACCACTAAGCCATGTCTCCAATTCTCCCCATCCCCTTTTTGTAGCTGCCACTGTACTCAAACTTGTTATATAGCTGAGGATGACCTTGAATCCCGTGATTCTCCTGCCTCCTCCCAAGTGCTAGTACTGAAGACATGCACCCCCATAGTCTGCTTGATTTGAACTTCATTTTTGCTTTATCTAAAAAGAAGGTAAATAGCAGGTTGTGGTGGTACATATCTTTTTTTTTTTTTCAAATTTTTATTAACAACTTCCATGATTGTAAAAAATATCCCATGGTAATACCTTCCCTCTCCCCACTTTCCCCTTTGAAACTCTATTCTCCATCATATCCCCTCCCCATCTCAATCAGTCTCTCTTTTATTTTGATGTCATGATCTTTTCCTCCTCTTATGATGGTCTTGTGTAGGTAGTGTCAGGCACTGTGAGGTCATGGATATCCAGGCCATTTTGTGTCTGGGGGGACCACGTTGTAAGGAGTCCTACCCTTCCTTTGGCTCTTACATTCTTTACGCCGCCTCTTCCGCATTAGACCCTGAGCCTTGGAAGGTGTGATAGAGATGTCACAGAACTGAGCACTCCTGTCACTTCTTTCCAGCACCATGATGCCTTCTGAGTCATCCGAAGGTTACTGCCATCTGAAAAGAAAAGATTCGTGGTGGTACATATCTTTAATCCCAGCCCTCGGGAGGCAGAGGTAGGATTACTGTGAGTTCAAGGCCAGCCTCAAACTAGAATGAGTTCCTGGTCAGCCTGGGCTAGAGTGAGACGCCTTACATGAAAAAACAAAAAGGAAAAAAAGGAGATAAGAATAATTCCAGCCGGGCATGGTGGTGCACGCCTTTAATCCCAGCACTCGGGAGGCAGAGGTAGGAGGATTGCTGTGAGTTGAGGCCACCCTGAGAATACAGAGTTAATTCCAGGTCAGCCTGGAGTAGACTGAGACCCTACCTCAAAAAACCCAAAAAAAAAAAAAAAAAAATCTACTTTAGCCTGATTCTTTAATTTTTGTAATTTCTGTGTTTTGGGGCAGTGCTTAGCTATTTGTGTGGATGCTGAGGAATCAAACCCAGGTAGTACCAGGCACCTCATGCTTTTGTAGGAAGTGTTCTTTTTAAGATATTTCTCCAGCCCCCTACCTTCACCCCCCCCTTTCTTTTGTACTAGAGATTATACCTAGGGTACTTGTATGCTAGGCAAGTGCTCTGCCCTTGAGCTGTATCCCTAAAAAATTTTTTTTCCTGATTTATTTTTATTTATTAGAGACAGAGAGAGGGGGAGGGAGAGTGAGAATGGGCGTGCCAGGTCCTCTAACCACTACACATGAACTCCAGATTCATGCACCACCATGTGCATCTGGCTTAAGTGGTACCTGGAGAATCGAACCTGGGTCCTTAGGCTTCACAGGCAATCATCTTAACGGCTAAGTCATCTCTCCAGCCCTCAAATTTTTAAATTAAGTTTAAACTATGGATACATCAAGTGTTGATGACATTATTCCTATCCCTGTCCCCACTCCATTGAGGGCCCTCCTTAGTGGGACTGCTGATATTCACCATGGAGTTGTGGGTTATGAGTTGTGAGAGCAGCAGTCAGCTATTGTGGGGAGGGCACCTAACACTTTTTTTTGGTTTGTTTGTTTGAGGTTGGGTCTCACTATGTAGTCTCAGGGTGGCCTTGAACTCATAGCGATCCTCCTACCTCTGCCTCCCAAGTGCTGGGATTAAAGGCTTGTGCCACTATGCCCGGTCCAAACTACCACTTTTTTTTAAATGACTTTTTTTGGTATTTTGAGTCATGGCCTCATATAGTCCATGCTAGTCTCAAACTTGTAGCCGAGGATAGCCTTGAATTTCTAATCCTCTTGCGTATGCCTCCCAAGGATTGTGATTACTGAAATATACCCCCACACCCAGTTTTATGCAGTGCTGGGTACAGTACTGAAACCAGGGCTCTATGCTTGCTGGGTATAATCACTTTACCAGCTGGACCACATTGCCAGCCCTTATTTGTTTGATAAACTGCTATATGACTTTAACCGACTGCCTGTCAACAGTTATTCTGGGCCGGCTCTGCAGTTTCTCGATTGTTGTTAGTCTTTTAGGGCTGGGTGTAGCTTTGTAGTATACTGTTGTGGTTTCTAAATGACTACTGGCACTGATGGTTTTTCTTAGAACTTGTCCTAATGACTCCATTTATTACTCAGGAAATAGATTTTAGGAACTTAACTATCTGCTTAGCAGGTTTTTTTGTTTGTTTGTTTTTGTTTTTTCAAGGTAGGCTCTTGCTCTAGCCAATTAACACTTTTTAAAAAAATGTTTATTTATTAGAAGACAACTTTTGGGTCAGTTGCCTTTCCACTTCATTTGGGTTAGGGTTTCTCTCTGGATTCTCTTGCCATACAGAAGTCACCATGGCTTCTGTTTTTTTTTTTTTGAGGCAAGCCCAACAGACTGCCCCTCCCCCGGTTGAGAGAGGGAGGGGGGAGGGAGGGAGGATTAGCCCTGCAGGACCTTCAGCCACTGTAGTTGAACTCTAAGACATGTGTGCCATCTTGTGCACATGTGCGACCTTGCGTCACCTTTTTAGGTCTTTAATTATATATATATTTGGGGGCCAGATAGATGTCTCAGTGATTAAGACACTTGTAGGCAAAGCCTAATGACCCAGGTTTGGTTTCCCCAATACCCATGTAAGGCCAGATGCACAAAGAGATGTATACACGTGGTGTTCTTTTGCAGTGGCTGGAGGCCCTGGCATGCCCGTTTTCTTGGTTTGTCTCTTTTTCTGTTTGCAAATAAATAAAAATATTTAAAAAAATTTTTTTTGTTTATTTATTTGAGAGACAGACAGACAGAGAAAGAGGCAGAGAGAGATAGAGAGAGAATGGGCGTGCCAGGGCCTCCAGCCACTGCAAACGAATTCCAGACTCGTGCGCCCCCTTGTGCATCTGGCTAACGTGGGTCCTGGGGAATCAAGCCTCGAACCGGGGTTCTTAGGCTTCACAGGCAGGCGCTTAACCGCTAAGCCATCTCTCCAGCCCATAAATAAAAATATTAAAAAATATATTTGTATTATTTGCAAGCAAGGAGAGAGAGAATGGACGCACCAGGGCGTCTTGCTATGGCAAATGAACTCTAGATGCATGTGCCATTTTGTGCGTCTGGCTTTCCATGGGTGCTGGGGAATCGAACCTGGGCCTACAGGTTTTGTAAGCAAGTGCTTTTAACTGCTGAGACATCACCCTAGTCTTCCTCTTTAGGTCTTAATGATAGTTTATGTGCTCCCTTGAAACCCTTATATAGAAGGAACAGATTCTGGTGTTTTGGGGAGTGGGGTGGGGTGGGTTTTGAAGTAGGGTTCCGCTGTAGCTCAGGCTTACCTGGAATCTACTATGTAGTCTAAGGTTGGCCTCGAACTCACAGCAATCCTTCTACCTCTGCCTTCTGAGCTGGGGTTAAAGATGTGTGCCACCTGGCCCTGCCAGATTACGTTTTAAACTAGCTTAACTATGATAGTGAGCCTTTAGGTTGGATTATAGGGTTTTGGGGTAGGAGGTTGTAGGTTTTATGAGGAGGGATGGGACCTAAAACTAAAGTTCAGAAATAGTCTGTATGCAGTTACTGAAGATCTGACTCTATTATTATTATTTTTTTTTGAGACAAAGTCTCACTGTATAGCATGGGGTGACCTGAAACTCACTGTTCAGTCCTTCTGCCTTGGCTTTTGGTAGCAGCTCCATGCTTGGTCTTAATTCATATATCGTATGCATTAGTTATTTTTATTATGGCTTTGACAAAATAACTGACAGAGCAAGGATTGAGAAAAGGTTTATACTGTCTGAAAGTTTCAGAGGGTCTCAAACCATCATGGGAGGGAAGGATAATGGAATTCATGACAGTGAGGATATGCTGACATGATGGTGGATCAGGAAGCAGAGAGAACAGGCTGGAACAGGGCCTTCAAAGGCCCTCCTTTAGTGACCTACTTCTACTATCCAAGCTCTACCTCCTAAGGCTCCATATCATTCAAAGTAGCCACTAGGGGTATGGGGATTTGGGAGAGCAACACATGGATTTTAGTCTGCCATCACCACAGTGAATTTTAAAATATTTTTATTTCTCCAAAAAGAAACTCCTGGGGCTGAGGAGATGGCTTAGCAGGTAAGAGAGCTTGCTGACCAAGCATGAGGATCTGAGTTTGAGTCCCAGCACGTGAGAGGCAGAGGTAAGAGGACTGATGTGAGTTCGAGGCCAGCCTGAGACTACGTAGTGATTCCAGGTCAGCCTGGGCTAGAGTGAGACCCTACCTTGAAAAACAAACAAACAAAGCTGGTATGACTGTGTGTGCTTGTAACCCAGCACTAAGAGGACCAGAGACAAGGAAGATCACTGGGGTTCCCTAGTAAGCCAGTCTAACCAAAAAATGGGGAGCTTCAGGTTCAGTGACAGATTCTGTTGCAGAAATAGGGTGGAAGAACGACAGAGAGGTATCCTTGACATATTCCTCTGTCTTCTGCATGTGTGCACACAGGTGTGTAACACACATACAAGGAATGAAACTCCTTAGCTTCCCACCCTACCTCCAGACCTAGGTAATCACTAATATTCCTCTTATTTATTTTTTTTCTCCCCTTTGAGGTAGGATCTTGCTCTAGCTCAGGCTGACCTGATATTCACTCTGTATTCTCAGGATGGCCTTGGACCCTTGGAGATCCTCCTACCTCTGCCTCCTGAGTGCTAGGATTAAAGGCGTGTGACATCACGCCCGACTTTTTTCAAAACCTTTTCTTCTCTTTCCCTTTTCTTACAGGATCTGGATGACCTCACACTTAATAGCCTCAAATTGTCCTCTTGCCTCAGCTTCCTGAGTAGTAGTTACTATAGGCATAGAAATCTTACTGTCTCTACCAATTTGCATGCTTTTGGACTTTTATATGAAGGGAATCACATAATATGCAAACTTTCTCATAGTACAGTTTTTTTTTTTTGTTTGTTTTTGAGGTAGGGTCTCACTCTGGTTCAGACTGACCTGGAATTAACTATGTAGTCTCAGGGTGGCCTCAAACTCACAGTGATCTTCCTACCTCTGCCTCCCAAGTGCTGGGATTAAAGGTATGCGCTACCATGCCCAGTGTATACATACTTTACTACAGCTTGTCTTCTGCTACTTTTCTTTTTTTCTTGCATGCATATATATAGTGTGTGGCATGTATGGTTGCTGACTTAAAGACCATTGTCTCTGGGCATTGCTAAGTTTTTAAGTCTAAGACAGTCTCTGACTCACTGTCATTGTGTGACTAGCTGTGGACACCCATAGCAGTTATTTTGTTGCCTGAGTAAAACATTTGATTATGTTGGGTTTGGTGACTGTCTCTGTTTGCTTCTAGTTATTAGCTTTGTTTTTGCACCCAAACTCTGAATGTTATAGTGGAAAATTCATAGACTTTAAACAGATGTGGAATTTGGTTATTTTCCATATTCCCTGGGGTTCTTGGGCAAGTAGGATGATTTTTCTGATTTAAAGAGAAAGAGTAGATTGAGGAAAAGGATTAGAAACTTTTGGGGTCCTTATATAACTTAAATGAGATTTTATATATAATATATATTAAATATATATACATACATATGTATCTACCACTCATTCTAGAAATAACTTCTTTCTCTCTTGGAGGCAGATTTCCCCCTCAATGTAATTCTCATAATCCAAAAATGCATTGTATACAATCAGAGGTTAACATACTTAATATACAATACTCAGTAAGAGAAATACTTCAAAAAGTATTAGATGGGCTGGAGAGATAGCTTAGCGGTTAAGCGCTTGCTATGAAGACTAAGGACCTCAGTTCGAGGCTTGATTTTCCCAGGACCCATGTTAGCCAGATGCACAAGGGGGTGCACCCGTCTGGAGTCGTTTTGCAGTGGCTGGAGGCCCTGGTGCGCACATTCTGTCTCTCTCTGCCTCTTTCTCTCTCTGCCTGTCGCTCTCAAATAAATAAAAATGAACAACAACAACAACAACAAAAGTATTAGATAAGAAGTCAAGAGAAGACTGGGCTAACATTCCAGGTTGGCTTTTAACTGGTGCTATTTATTACCCCTGATAACTCTTTAGAATTCTGGTCTCAGTTTCCCTTTTTTGATTTGTCTATGAATGGAGAGTGAGTATAGTCATGGAAATATGCTAATACAGTTCTTCTTTCCTGTTCATAAATTATTTAAAAACACCATTATTGTCACTACTGCTCTTTATATTGTGTTTCTGGATTAAGTGCTTACGTTCTAGAATTATAATTTTTTGTTTTCTAGGTTTATTGTTTAAACTGCATCAATGGAGCACATACAGGGAGCTTGGAAGACGATCAGCAATGGTTTTGGGCTCAAAGACGCGGTGTTTGATGGTTCCAGCTGCATCTCCCCGACAATTGTTCAGCAGTTTGGTTATCAGCGCCGGGCCTCAGATGATGGCAAACTCACAGATTCCTCCAAGACAAACAACACTATTCGTGTTTTCTTGCCAAATAAGCAGAGAACGGTGGTATGTGAACCTTCCTCTTAGGAAATGGACCTGCTCTTCTGTCTGTAGAAAGCATGATTTGTGGCGGGGCATGGTGGCGCACATCTTTAATCCCAGCACTTGGGAGGCAGAGGTAGGAGGATCACCATGAGTTCAAGGCCACCCTGAGACTACATAGTGAATTCTAGGTCAGCCTGAGCTATAGTGAAACCCTACCTCGGGGGAAAAAAAAAAAAAAAAAGCATGATTTGGTTTGCTCATTTTATAGACTGGCCAATTTTTGTTGTCCCTTAGGGTCTTTGTGAGTTGATTTTTCTAAGTGCAGATTTTATTTCATTTTACTACTATTCCTTCCACATCCCCACTCTGTCTCACCTCTGTACCTTCCTTCTGTTAATACTGAACACAGGAATGGCTTTCTTCCTCTTCATCCAAACAAATAAGACATTTAAAAAATATTTTTATTTATTTGAGAGAGAAAGAGAGAGAGAGAGAGAATATGAAAATGAATAGGCATACTAGGGCCTCCTTCCATTGTAAACAAACAAAACTCCAGACATGTGTCACTTATTGTATTTGGCTTTATGTGAGTACTGGGGAATTGACCCAGACCATCAAGTTTGCAAGCAAGCACCTTTAACCACTGAGCCATCTTTCCAGCCAACCTCAAATAGGACATTTCAAAAAAATTATTGTTTGCTGGGTGAGGTGGCACATGCCTTTAATCCCAGCACTCGGGAGGCAGAGGTAGGAAGGTCACTGAGTTCAAGGCCAGCCTGAGACTATATAGTGAATTCCAGATCAGCCTGGGCTAGAATGAGTGTCTTATTGGTGTCTAAGATAGACTTTTCCCTCCCTCCTTGGCCTTTTATATGTGTGTGTGTGTGTGTGTGTGTGTGTGTGTGTGCGCGCGTGCGCCATTGTGCATGTAGGAGTATGCATATGTGTGTGGAGGTGAGAAGTCAACCTTGAGTGTCTTTCCTTAGGTGCTATTATCTTTTTATAAAATATTTAAAAAAGTTTTATTTATTTGCAAGCAGAGAGAGAGAGAGAGAGAGGTAGAGATAGAAGAGAGACAGAAAATGGGCACACCAGGGCCTCTAGCCACTGCAAATGAACTCCAGATGCATGTGCCCCTGGTGCATTTGGCTTATGTGGGTCCTGGGGAATTGAACCTGGGTCCTTTGGCTTTGCAGGCAAACGCCTTAAGCACTAAGCCATTTCTCCAGCCCCTATAAAATATGTTAAAATATTATTTATTTATTTGCAAGCAGAGAGAGATAGAAGAGATACAGAGAGAATGGGCATGCCAGGGCCTCCAGCCACTGCAAATGAACTCTGGACACATGTGCAACCTTGTACATCTGGCATTACATGGGCACTGGGAAATTGAACTTGGGTCCTTAGGCCGTGCAGGCAAGCGCCTTAACTGTTGAGCCATCTCTCCATCACCCAAAAGGAGGTTTTTAAAGTTTTTAATTTTAAAATTTATTTGAGACAGAGGGAAGAGGGAGGGATGGAGGGAGAGAAAGAGCGGGCATCCCAAGGCCTCTAGACACTGCAAACAAATTCCAACACATGCGCTACCGTATGCATCTGGCTTATGTTTGGTTGCGGGGTTTATTTAAGGGAGATTGGGATCTAGGAAGGAAAGCTAGAACAGTCATAAACATGTAGGAAGCAGGAATCTAGGAGCTTGTGTAGGGAAGCTTAGGAGAAACCGGCATGGCATCTGCCATGTGTTTTTAGAGAAGAGGACAAATGGTGGTGCTCAAGGGAAAAATGGGAGGGCAGATATCAAAGCAGAGACCAAGAGATTCAGAGGAGAAATGAGTAATAAAGAGAGTTACACTCATGGTTACCCCGAGTTTAAAGAAATTACACAGGTTGCAGACCTAGAGTTCGTGAGAACATCCATGTGATAGATTTGGAATGTAAGAAAAATATGCATATGGTAGATTTAGAAATCAGAGGAAAATCATGCATGTAATCAAAGTGAGAAGTTACCCCAAACTATAAAGCAGAGACAAGCAGAAAAGCCATCCAGACCAAGAAATAGTTTTTTGCTCTTCCCTCTCACCCAAATGAGGGGGAAGCCTGACTTGTGTATCCCTGTGGCCCGAACAAAGAGAGGTAGGCAGGTTGAGCAGAGGCAGAAAAGCAGAGCTGAGCTGAATAAAGCAGGGCAGAGTCAGCGTCAAGAAGAAGACAGGAACCTTTATAAGCAAGGGGAAGACCCCATTGGTTCGTAGGTTTGGTGGGCTGATCAGAGCCAGCCCACTTGGGCCATCTGTCTAGGTAGCATGCTAGACTATAGGCAGCAGTGGCTGCTGTAGATCAGTCTTCATAAGACACAACTTTCATTTCTGCTGGTTCTGTTCTTATGTCAGGGCAAGATGGCATACAGAGTGGTATATCCTGGTTTTCTTTGGGCCTCAATCTCTAACAAAAACTGCCTAATAAAAGTTAGTTTTTGGGCTGGAGAGATGGCTTAGCCGTTAAGCGCTTGCCTATGAAGCCTAAGGACCCTGGTTCGAGGCTCGATTCCCCAGGACCCACATTAGCCAGATGCAGAAGGGGGCACACGTATCTGGAGTTTGTTTGCAGTGGCTGGAGGCCCTGGCACGCCCATTCTCTCTCTCTTTCAATCTCTCTCTCTGCCATCGCTCTCAAATAAATAAATAAAAAAAAGAAAAAAAAAAGAAAAAAAAAAGAAAAGTTAGTTTTTTTTCTATCCTCCTTCACTATTACGCATGTCTTGTGTAGGTAGTGTCAGCTACTGTGCAGTCATGAATTGTCAAGGCCACTTGGTGTCTGGAAGACAGTATTGTAAGCACTCGTCCCCTTTCTTTGGCTTTTATATTCTTTCCACTACGTCTTCCACAGTGGTCCCTGAGCCTAGGAGGGTGTGACAGAGATGTCTGATTTAGTGTTGAACACTCCACTGTCACTTCTTAGTTTGAACTCAGGTCCTCATTCTTGCAAACAAGCACTTTACCAGCTGAGTTTTCTGTCCAGCCCCTGTTCTCTTTTAATGTGGAATTTGTCTTGTTTCTTTTTTTTTTTTTGGTTTTTCGAGGTAGGGTTTCACTCTAGCCCAGGCTGACCTGAAATTCACTATGGAGTCTCAGGGTGGCCTCGAACTCACGGCGATCCTCCTACCTCTGCCTCCCGAGTGCTGGGATTAAAGGCGTGCGCCACCACGTCCGGCTTGTCTTGTTTCTTTAGAAGTTAATTACTGGGCAAATAAGTCCCTATTAATTCACTGATAAAGAGAATAAAGCTGTGTGAAAACTTAACATTGATTGCCAAGTGTGGTAGTGCATACCTTTAATCCCAACACTCCGGAGGCTAAAGAGGGACACTGTTAGTTTTGGGCCAGCCTGGAGCTACATAGTGAGTTCCAGATCAGCCTGGGCTACAGTGAGACCCTACCTCATATCCCCCCCCAAAAAGAAAGAACACTGATGGTTTAATATTACTTCCTTTTCCTTCTAGGTTAATTTCCATTTTGTATACACATACTGTGGGTTGTTTTGAACCCAGATAACTCTGTCCTGCTTCTGAAGACTTTTCTCTGTTCTAAGCCAGCCAGAGAAAGATGAACTGGAAGGGACTTTGATGGTCTCTGGCAGCCAAAGGAGGAACTAACTCCACCACAGACACAGGCACTGCAATTCTGCATTCCATTGTCCCTTGCTGGTTTTGCTAATTCTTATTAATTTCCTTGATTTTAACCCCAAATATGGAGGGCTTTCTTGACATTTTCATACCATGGGCGCAGATACATCCCTCTTTGCCTCTGAGAATCTGTGTAGCTTTTGAGATTGGGTACAGGGGATGTGTCTGGGGGCTTGGGGGGAGGGTCACAAATTGCCCAGGCACATATGTGTATACAGACATCAATATTTTTCCTCTCTAGATTAGGGCAGAAGCTCTATCCTAGCTTCTCTTTGCCCTCACTACTTTGAAGTACATGTGGTAGGTAGCCACTTTGTTTAAAGTAGACAAAGTTAAAAAAAAATTCATTTGAGAGAGCGAGGAGCAGGAGAGAAAATGATTATGGATGTACCAGGGCCTCTTGCTGCAAGTGCACTCCAGAGACGTGTACCACTTTGTTTATCTGACTTTACATGAGTGCTGGAGAACTGAACCCAGGCTGACAGGCTTTGCAAGCAAGTACCTTTAACTGCTGAGCCATCTCCCACCCCCTCAAAGTAGGCAAATTTTTATCATAAAGGCTCATCTCATGTTTGTTTGTAAATCATATTGACTTATTTTCCCTTCTGGTGAACGTTCATGCTTATGTGTATAATTGTGCATCCAGCAAACTAGAGGTATGAAAGGGGAAAGTATCATTTTATCCCTTCCAAACACCGTATCTGATGCTTAACAAGGTGTATTCTTTCACACTCATGCAACATATAAACATAGTTTTCCCTACCTTTTAAATAATCTTATTTTCCTTTGTTCTGAAAAATACTTTCCTTCAATTGAGATATCATGGACTCCTTTCCCTTTGGGTAGGTATAAGTAATTTAAGAAAGATATGAGAAAGCTGGGTGTGGTGGTGGCAGCGCATAGGGAGGCAGAGGTAGGAGGATTGCTGGGAGTTTGGGGCCACCCTGAGATTACATAGTGAATTTCTAGGCTAGAGTGAGACCCTACCTCACAAAACCAAAAAAGAAAAAGATATGAGTACTGTTATATGGTACTTGTATTCCATTCAAATGCTTACTTATTGCTGGGCATTCAGGTTGTTTCCTTTGCGTGTGCACTGTTGCAAGCAATTCTGGTATAAATCTATAGATGACTTTATAGATCGGTGCATTTATTTCAGTATTCCTCTCTTTTTTTTTTTTTCTTTCTTTTTTTCTTCAAGGTAGGGTCTTGCTTTAACTCAGACTGACCTTGGAATTCTCAGGGTGGCCTTGAACTCATAGTGATCCTCCTACCTATGCCTTCCAAGTGCTGGAATTAAAGTCATGTGCCATCATGCCCAGTTCCAGTGTTCCTCTTTCTAAGGGGTGCTATACCCTGTGTTGGTCTGAAGGTGGTCTTTTATTTGTAGGTCAATGTGCGTAATGGAATGAGCTTGCATGACTGTCTTATGAAAGCTCTCAAAGTGAGGGGCCTACAACCAGAGTGCTGTGCAGTGTTCAGACTTCTCCATGAACATAAAGGGTAAGAACTCAAATCAATCAGCTCCTTTCAGAACACCAACAGTTTCCTCAATTCAAATCACCTGTTCTGTTAAAAACAGTTGTCTTAGCTTCCTGTGGAATAGCGTGTATTTTTTTCCCAAGGTAGGACCTCACTGTAGCCCAAGATGAATAAATAATATAAAAATATGGTGCTGAGAACTTGAAATTATTACTTGGACATTCTCTTGAAAAATATAATGCATAGTAGATGTTGATAGTATTTCCATGAATGGAAATAGGTATGAGATTTCTTTCTCTTTTTTTCTTGAGGTAGGGTCTTGCCCTAGCCCACCCTGACCTGGATTTTACTATGTAGTCTCAGGCTGGTCTCAAATTCAAAGCGATCCTTCTGCCTCCCGAGTGCTGGGATTAAAGGTGTATGCCACCACACCCAGCTGAGATTATTGTATTTTATTGTTTAAAGGGAACTTTATTCTAAGAATACAAATTTCAAGAGTCTGACCAGCTGGAGTCTAAACACAGACCTAAGCATAATGTCTCCATAGAGACCAACTTCATTGGTTTGTTACGGATTTAAAGAGTTGTGCTTAGATAGCATTCATTAATTAATAGCCATTGTTCTTGATATTGAACTTTGTTCAATGTTTCTCTTTCGTACTTTGCTTTGAAAATTTTTAGTAAAAAAGCACGCTTAGATTGGAATACTGATGCTGCCTCTTTGATTGGAGAAGAACTACAAGTAGATTTCCTGGATCATGTTCCTCTTACAACTCATAATTTTGTAAGTTTCAGATCTATTTGTGGCATTTTGGGTTCTCTGTCCTCCACGATAGGAATTTAGTGTTATAATTATGCCATTGTTTACACTATGAAATTTGGATTTCATTAGCCAGAGATAACTCATTTCTGTTTGTAAATTTTACAAGTATTAGAAGTGTGATTCTTCACTCTGTAAAGTATTTAGGGGATAAATGAGGAAATTACTTTGTTGCTGGTCATCTTTTACTTACTTAGCATAATTTTACTTGTGTGTTCTTGTTACAGGCTCGGAAAACGTTCCTGAAACTTGCTTTCTGTGACATCTGTCAGAAATTCCTACTAAATGGATTTCGATGTCAGACTTGTGGCTACAAATTCCATGAGCACTGTAGTACCAAAGTTCCTACTATGTGTGTGGACTGGAGTAATATCAGACAACTCTTGTAAGACACTGTTTTGTTTTTTTCCCCTCCCAAAGAATGTAGGAGTGGGGTAGAAGCACTTTTGAGGGTCTTATTAAGTATATTTTGGGTTGGTAAGTCTGTCTTTATAATAAGGCTTATTAAGTGATTGTTGTGATCCAGAAACTGCTTTACATCCACAGCAGTTCTGAAACTAGCTAGTTTTACGTGGTGCTCAACTCTGTGAAATAGAGTTGTCATATTGTGGTTCAGTAAGGAAAAGAACAAAGGGATATGAAAACTGAAGAGGTTTGGCTTGTTCTTTAACAACTAGGTTTCTTGTAGACAGTACTAGGGAATTGAACCCAGGTCATTAGACTTTGTGGGCAAGTGCCTTAACTACCAAGTCATCTCTCCAGCCCTGAATTTTGAGATTCTTATGTCTGTCAGAAAATAAATCAGTTACTAAAATCTATAGGTTTTCAGAGAGACAAAATAATTTGCTGTTTTCTTAAATAGCTGCTAATTTTACTTACAAGTACACATTCTAAAGAGCCTTTCAAAGACTTGTGTTAAGGGTTGGGGTGGCCCAGCAGTTCAAGGTGCTTGCTTGAAAACCTGCCAGCTGGAGTTTGATCCTTCCTACTACCCATATAATAGCTGGAGGCAAAATGGCACATGCGACTTCAGTCCCAATGTACCTATGGCAACAGAAGTAAAGCCAGGAGAATCTGGAAGTTTGTGGGCCAACTAGACTGGTGTACTTACTTAGCATTAAAACTACAGGGTTGACCCTGTCTCAAAGAAGGTGGAAGGAGAGGACAAACACCCTGAGGTGGTTCTGATCTCTATGTTTGCACCATACACATACATACACAAATAAGTTTAAAACTTTTAAGAATACGAAACATCAAAGTTTTTATTCTTTTTTAAGGGAATCAGCAAAACAAAGGAAACGGAGCATTATTAAACCACAGTGGGAACACCTTTAGCTCTCAGATTAGTCACATGCTGATTTGCGGAGAGTTTGAGTAGCATAAAAGGTGCATGCTTTGGATCCCAGCAGAAATGTCAAAATCTCCATGCTGTCATTAAGTAATTATAGCCCTTTAAGCCCCAACACTTATACTTAAAAATGTTGACTGTGCTTGTAGTGGTCTCATGAGGGTTAGCTGAGATAGCAAGACATTGCTGAGCACCAGTGTTCAGCTTGTAGAATGAAGGGACCCAACTGATGGTAATACTACTTTTGCTTTATGATTACTTGAGCTCAACTATAATTTATTCTTCATTATTTTAATTTTCTCATCTTTGTAAGACAATGTTTCTAGAAAAGATGTATATGAAATAGGTTGTAAATGCTGTATTATGGCTTAAAAAATTTTGATATAGCTGGACAGGATCTGTGTTTCCTAGAAATGCATCTTGGCAGAATGTGTATTCATTGGTAGGTCTCTGTCACTCAGTCTGTAATAGTCCAGCCATTTGGGTTGGGAGTCCTTTTATTTATTTATTTATTTTGGTTTTTTGAGGTAGGGTCTCACTCTCTAGCCCAGGCTGGCCTGGAATTCACTATGTAGTCTCAGCATGGCTTGAGTGCTCACAGTGATGATCCACTTACCTCTGCCTCCCAAGTGCTGGCATTAAAGACTTGCACCATACACCTGGCTCTTTTTTTTTTTTTTTTTAACCAGGAGATAGAAAATGAGCATGTCAGGGCCTCCAGCCACTGCAAATGAATTCCAGGTGCATGTGCCACTTTGTGCATCTGACTTTACAGGGTACTGGGGAATCGAATCTGGGCAGTAATGCTTTGCAGGCAAGCACCTTAACCACTGAGCCATCACCTTTAGCCCCAGGTATCCTTTTAATGAAGGCATCTAAAGCACTTGAAGAAAATGAGACTAGGACATTAGTCATGTAGCTGTGGGGTTTATAAGGCAGGCAGGCAGGTTCTCTGTAGAAGTAGTAGAGGCTGGAAATAAGTCTTTCCCTGCTTTCATTTAGGTTGTTTCCAAATTCCACTATTGGTGATAGTGGGGTACCAGCACTACCTTCTTTGACAATGCGTCGGATGCGAGAGTCTGTTTCCCGGATGCCTGCTAGGTAAATTTTTACCTATAGCTTTTTTTTTTTTTTTTAACACTTTTATTCATTTATTTATTTGCAGGGAGAGAGAGGAAATGGGCATGCTAGGGCCCCTTGCCACTGCAAACAAACTCCAGATGTATGTGCCACTTTGTGCATCTGGCATTATGTGGGTACTCGGGAATCAAACCCTGGCTGTCAGGCTTTGCTAGTTAGCACCTTTAACCGCTGAGCAATCTCTTCTGCCCCCCCCCCCTTTTAAGTTATGTTGGGGTAGGTGGACTAGTTGGAAGCCTGAATTACCAAAGACTGGAATCTTCTTCTCCCCTTCCTGTCTCTGCAAACCTTTTGCTGCTGCTTTGGAACCTCTGTTACAGCAAAGTTTCTCTTTGTGGTTCTCTTATTCTTACATTCCGGAAAATGATTTTGACCATAGGTCCTTCCATTAGAATGTCTCTCTCCATTTAAGTTGAGGCCTTGCATTCCTTTGAATGTAATGAAAAAGGCCTCCAAACTGAACCTACTGATATAAACAGACCTTCATCTTTTATTTTTTTATTTTTTATTTTTATTTTTTGGTTTTTTCGAGGTAGGGTCTCACTCTAGCCCAGGCTGACCTGGAATTCACTATGGAGTCTCTCAGGGTGGCCTTGAACTCACGGTGATCCTCCTACCTCTGCCTCCCGAGTGCTGGGATTAAAGGCGTGCGCCACCACGCCCGGCCAGACCTTCATCTTTTAAAGGCTTATTATGGCCTTGCATTGTGACAACCTTGGTATTTAAGACTGCTGTCTTTTTTTCAAACCTCTTAAAAATATTTTACTTATTTATTTAGTTACTTACTTACTTGAGAGGAAGAGAGAGAGGGAGAGAGAACGAATGAGAATGGGTGTGCCAGGACCTCTAGCCACTGCAAATGAACTCCAGATGCATGCACCACTTTGTGCATCTGGCTTACATGGGTCCTGCAGAATTGACCATAGGTCCTTAGGCTTTGTGGGCAAGCACCTTAACCACTAAGCCATCTCTCCAGCCAAGACTGCTGTCTTTAAAAAAAAAAAAAATCCAGTTAGAGCTAGGCGTGGTGGCCCACGTAATCCCAGCACTTGGGAGGCAGAGGTAGGAGGATCACTGTTGAGTTTGAGGCCACCCTGAGATGCCTTTGAGTTTGTATATTACTTGCTATTATTCTGTTACATCTTGCTCAATGTTGTCTAAAAGTTGAGAACCTAAAATAAAATATAAACCTTTTCCAACAATATCTAACTTTTAATACATATGTAATCAATTATCACTTAATGGCCCTTGTAAAGCTACTGTGGAACTAAAGGCAGCATCTTAAAAGGAGCTTATACTGAAATGTGTATTTGAATATGACAAAAAAAAAAGTAATGGCTTCTAAAGACACAACTATAGGACAGCCTCAGGTTGCTGCAGGTGAATTTCAGACCAGTTATGGAGGAAGGGTTTATTGAAACTTACAGATAGAAGGAAAGTTTCGTAAGGGCAGAAGAAGCGGGCCCACTCTCACAGGTCTGTGCAGAGAGAAAAAAAAAGCAGCCACCACCACCAACACACAAGCAAGCACACTCCAGGAACCGTTCATGGAAAACTCCAGCACTCTTCCTGTCTTTAGCTGGGATTCAGATCTGCCCCCAAACACGCCTTAGGGCTGGGCCCTAGGATCTACCCACAGTGACACCTCCTCCAGCTAGGCAGCTGGAGATCTAAATCACAAGCTTTAATAAACTCTTGAATGTATTGGGGGATATCCATTCAAACTATCACAGTGGTTTTTCAAGGCAATAGAACAATAGCCCTTAGAAAAAGCCTCTTTTATTCCTTGACTCATTCATGGTTGTTACCTGAACCTGAATAAAGTTAATTAAATATTTACAGCAAATATATTATGGGTTTTTTTTTGGGGGGGGGACCTTGCCTAGGCTTGTCTAGTGCTATACTAATTATATTCCCAGCCTCAAGTTTTGTTTTATGGTACTATAGATTAGACCCAGGGCCTCACACAAACTAGGTGAATGTTCTACCACTGAGCCATACCCTAGCCCCATATGCATACTTTCTAGTGTATGCTCCCAGTTTAGTTGTTGGAGAATGGTGTTGGCCAAAAGAAGCCAATGGTTAATTTTTTTTTTTTTTTTTGGTTTTTTCAAGGTAGGGTCTCACTCTAGCCCAGGCTGACCTGGAATTCACTATGGAGTATCAGGGTGGCCTCGAACTCACAGCAATCCTCCTACCTCTGCCTCCCGAGTGCTGGGATTAAAGGCGTGCGCCACCACGCCCGGCACAATTTTTTTTTTTTTTAAGATAGGGTCTTACTGTAGCCCAGGCTGACCTGGAGTTCACTATGGAGTCTCAGGGTGGCCTCGAACTCCTACCTCTGCCTCCCGATTGCTGGGATTAAAGGCGTGTGCCACCATGCCCAGCCAGTGGTTAATTTTGGAAGCAGGTGCTGCCTGTACTTACACTTCCCATCACATGCGGGCTGTAGGAGTAGAGAGGATACAGTGGTTAAATTTTTACTTCTTTTGTATAGATGTACTTAGCAGGTCTGAGGAGCTGTTTAAACTTTTCTTTAAAATTCTATAATTTAGTCTTTAAATGAAATTGGATTAAGTTCTAAGTAGCTTAATAGGTGATAGTGTTGGACAAACACTGATATGTTATTTCTCAGAGATGTTGTAAAAATTTAAAGTATTATGTAGGGGTGATTTATTTAAAAAAAGGAAGTTTATGTTGTACTCTCTTCTTCATATGGATTAGAAGCACATACTTATTTTCCTTTTCCAAAATTTGCATGCAAAAGCATGTAGACAGAAGAGAGAAGTGGTGAATACTGAAGGAATGAAACATTTTATCAGATTGTATAGGTTGAGTTTGCCCAAGTATTTTAAAGACATGAGTAGTTTAGAGACTTGGCCAGTGCAGAAGCCCAAATCCCCATCATGGACCCTTCTTTCTCCTTGCCTAGCTCCCAGCACAGATACTCCACACCTCATGCCTTCACTTTCAACACCTCCAGCCCTTCCTCTGAAGGCTCCCTCTCCCAGAGGCAGAGGTCAACATCCACACCTAATGTTCACATGGTCAGCACCACCCTGCCTGTGGACAGCAGGATGATTGAGGTAATAGGGCCCCTTGGGGGTGGTGACAAGTACCAGTAGTTAATATGGGGAGGCTGCTTGGTATGGGACAGAGTTTTGGGTTTCAAAGCTGATAAGGAGCATAATGTTTTTTTTCAACTCCCTCAGATTTAGATTTTCTTTTTCATCCATAAAATCTATAGACTTGCATGTCATTCATGTGGAGAACTAAGACTTCCTGAAGAAATGGTAACAATTGAGTTCGTTCATGGTATCTCAGATTCCAAATAGAATTTCACTGAAAGAGTATTTCTAGTAGCTAGATGAAGAGTCCTGTCATCTTGGTGTGGGAAAGAAAATATGACGAAGAACTACAAATGCTCTAAAAAACTTTAAGTGATTTTATTTAGAAATGAAAGGGAGAAATCTTACCTATTTAAGCAGATGTGAAAGTGCCCCAAACCAGTGTTTTCCAACTGCTTTTTCTGTTCTTGGTTTTCTGGTATGTTCTGTTTGTTTGGTTTGCTTTCTAGCTCATCTTTAATAACAACTGAATACACTTAAAATACTTCCTTTGTTCTTTATTCTTCTTTATTTCTCATTGCTTTGGACTAGAATAACAGCCTGAATGCTTCTCCCAGGGCGTGGTCCAGACGATTTTGTTTGAGGGGAAGAGTAGGTATTTTTCTTCATGCCTTTGCTTTCTTGTAATTAACAGGATTACTCAGACTATCAGGTGGTAGATTATCAAAAGTGAAGCAATTGATGTTAAATTTGTATTTCTAATTAGTCTTGTTTTCATTGTCAGTATAATGTATATAAGTAAACAAATACTATGTATGATATTTTTCCCTTTTGAGACAGAGTCTCCTGTAGCTTAGGCTAGCCTGGAATTTGCTATTATTTTTTGTTTTTTCGAGATAGGGTCTCACTCTAGCCAAGGCTGACCTGGAATTCACTCTGTAGTCATAGGGTGGCCTTGAACTCATGGCGATAATCCAACCTCTGCCTCCCTAATGCTGGGATTAAAGATGTGTGCCACCATACCCAGCAAAATTATTTTTAAAAAATCAATTCCAACAAAAGGTTAATGGTAGACTGACAGCATCTATATTGTTTAGACATTAGAGACCAAACATTTCCATCAGTTTAGTTGCTGTGCCCCTGAAAAGCCTACCTATACTACAATAAAGTAGTCTTTTTCTTCTATTATAGGATTTGTTCCTTTATAAATATTCTAACACTTAGAAGGAACATTAAAAATGAAAGTTCAGCTGGGGGTAGTGGCTTATGCCTTTAATCCTAGCACTTGGGAGGCAGAGGTAAGAGGATCACTGTGAGTTCAAGGCTGGCCTGAGATGACAGTGTGAGTTCTAGCCTGGGCTAGAGCGAGACCCTGCCTTGAAAACCCAGAAAAGAAAATCTTCAAATTATATTATAAAGTAACAAAAGTATCATGTTTAATCTTGTCTATACTTCAGAAGGAAATTTTAATTCCTAAGCCGGGCATGGAGGCACACACCTTTATTCCTAGCACTTGGGAGGCAGAGGTAGGAGGATACCCTGAGACTACATAGTGAATTCCAGGTCAGCCTGAGCTGGCGTGAGACCAAAAAAAAAAAAAAAAAAAAAAAAAAAAATCCTGTTTTTTGTTTTTGTTTAAAATCACATATGATTTAGCGTTTTGAACCGGATATTGTTGTTTGCTTTAAATGTTCTCCAAAATTATTATTTTGATTCTAGAGCCACACAAAAATTTCTCTTGGTATAAACTGGCCAAATAATAGAAATTATCACCAAATAAAATATGAGGCATAGGGAAGAAAAAAAATTTAACATTAAGAAAATATTCTGTATACATAGAAATATAATTGTAATATGCTATGCTTTGACTAAAAACAAAGAACAGATTAGTTGGATAATGAAGCTATAGCTGCTGACCTGTTGCTATGCAGGTTATTTTTGGCCAATGTTTAGCCCATGTGTCTGTCATTATGTCATACTTTAAAAAAAAAAAAAAAAACAGGTCTTCAGGCTTTCCACTTTTCCCTTGTAGCCATAAATAATCAACTCTGTGTGTGTGTGTGTGTGTGTGTGTAAGAAAAGAGGATTGCATTCTTACACACTTCTGCAGGTGATCTGTAAAGACTGGCAAGCTTTGGGAATCAGAACTAAGCTTTACTAAGATAAACTTTGAAGATGCTTGGGTAGAGCAGCCAACATTGTTGGGCAGTAGATACTGGTGGGAACAGCTTGCTTTGAGTCTTTTGCTCTTGTAAAGATGTCATTGAATGCCAGGCTTGGTGGCTCACAACCTGTAATCACAGTACTCTAGAGGCTGAGGCAGAATTGTGAGTTCAAGGCCAGTGTGGGCTATACACTGATACTCTGCATCAAAAACAAATGAAACATATAAAAGTCATAGAGTGGGAACTTTCTGTTAATAGCTGTGTGGAATAAATATGTTGTCCAAACTGTGGTTACACAAACAAAAGAGCAGACACCTTGGTGGGGGGAGGCCCTTTGAAGATACAGGGGGTCAAGTGGTTTTATGTTGTTATTCCTTGTAAGTTTAATTGTGAAGGGAAGATTTTTAAAATTAGGATTTAGATCTTAAGGAAGCCCCTATAACTTGAACTGCTTTCAAAATAGCTTTAATAAATTTGGTTGTTGCATTAGAGAATGTAGCTAACTTTAGACTATACCCCTCAGGCAGGAGGCAGCATTTTGAGAGAAATGAACTGAATCAGATCTGTGTGTGATGGTTCCTGGCTTCATTTCTACCTCTGACTGCTATGTGACAAGTCTCTTTACCTGGCTACGTGCAGGCTGTTTTTTGTTTTTTCTCCTGAGGTAGGGTCTCACTCTAACCCAGGCTGATCTGGAATTCACTATGCAGTCTGAGGGCGGCCTTGAACTCATATAGTTTTTAAATGTACAGTACAAGTTTTAGATCGTAGGGTCATGGTCTATGATTTTCAGGCTTCAGGTTACAGTTGTAATGCTTATATTTGTGTCAAGCCCAATGTTTTGGTCAATTTTCCCTAGTGGAGTAAAAATGAACTTGCTACTGAAATCCCCATCTTTTTCTTTCTCTTCTTTCCTTTCTTTCTCCCTCCTCTCTCCCCCTCAGTAGAGCAAGATTCTGTATTTTGAAAGACTCAAGCTCATAGTAAATTTCTTGAAAGACCTAGCTTGTGTACATTGTACTTTTCAGAGAAACTGTGTGGCTTCCTTGAAAAATTAGTATTATTCCACTTAATGCTTAATTAAAAACCAATCTTATAGAAACTGGCCTTGGACATTTGGTGGATTTAACCAGGAATACTGATTAGTTTGTGGAATTAGATTTCTAGAGGTTTAATAATCCACCTTATTCCCATAAAGTCCCCTCCTTTCTTCCTTCCCTGAGCAAATCTTTTCTGGTATATAATTTGACTAGCTTTCCTTTTCTGTTTCAGGATGCAATTCGAAGTCACAGCGAATCAGGTACCTTTCTCTGGTCATCTAGCAAACAGTAGTAATGGGTTTTTTCTCTTTATGCTGTGTATCTTCTGTTGGCTTATCCATGTGTGGATTCTGTTTGTCTTGTCTATTAAGCCTCACCTTCAGCCCTGTCCAGCAGCCCTAATAACCTGAGCCCAACAGGCTGGTCACAGCCCAAAACCCCTGTGCCAGCACAAAGAGAGCGGGCGCCAGGAACTGGGACCCAGGAGAAGAACAAAATTGTGAGTATATTCAATAGTATCTACTGCTCCTTAGCAAAAACTTAAGAAAAAACTACTTGGAAGTTAGAAGGTGTATAACTTTCTGAGATGGGACTCGAAGTTAAATACATGATAAATGCCAGTGCCATTTGGCATGCTTGTATTAGACAAGTTGGCAGTTTGCTTCAATAAAACTGTCATTTCCTAAAAGACAAAATTTGGGTTATAGGGGGAGGAGAGAGTAAGAAAAATGGAATTAAAGTCATGATGTTTCTTTAAAGAACATGGGAATAGATACTCTAATAGACTGTTGCCATTACATGAAGTTTACAAATGATCTCCCACTTGCTTCAGAGGCCTCGTGGACAGAGAGATTCCAGCTATTACTGGGAAATCGAAGCCAGTGAAGTGATGCTCTCCACTCGGATTGGGTCAGGCTCTTTTGGCACTGTTTATAAGGGCAAGTGGCACGGTAAGCTTGGCACCTTCCTTCTAGCAGGGTGGTTTCAGCACCGAGGAGGTTGAAGGACTTGTGCATGCCCTCGGCTCATTGTAGGCCCTACCATCAGTCACACCTGGCAATGGAATTTGAAATGTCTCTACATTCTTTGTAGTTAAGTGCTTTTTAGTTTGTATAATTAAGTTCTTGAGATACTTAGATTAATGAACAAAATTTGAACCTATAATCAAATGTCAAAAGTGCTTCTCTTTTTAAAATAAGCATAGTTTTGCTCATAGGACAGGCTTTGACTGCTGCTATGGGGGAGCACCTATCTTAGAAACTTAAAGCTGGAAAGAATCTTATGGATTCTGCTTGTGAGAAAACTGAAGTCCAGGGCTGGGGGGGGTGGTTATTTTACCCCTAATCAATTGGGCATAGGGAAGACAGAAACATCCTGAAATAGCTTCTCTGCTCAACCCAAGGTCAGTTGTGGGTATTCCTGTCAAATGGTATTATTCTGTGGACTGTATAATATTCATGGAAAAGCTGCCACTTGGAAGATTCTAGGGTAACTTTTGTAGCTACAGCTTGAGTAGTTTGAGAGCGTACTTAACGTTTCCAACTGGGTTCCTCATGCCTCTGGCTTTAGGCAGTATCTTATTGAAAATGCCACATACTCTCCAAAGATCATCTCTTATATTAAGATACCATGCTAATTGTAAGATTAAGAGAAGTTACAAGTAGCAAAATGTATGGAGCATTAAACTTCTCAGTGGTGAAGAATGGAGCAGCAGCTCTTCCTTTTTGGAATGAGTGTGTCCCGTCCCCCCCCCCCCAGGTAGGGTCTCACTCTAGCCCAGGCTGACCTGCAATTCACTATGTAGTCTCAGGGTGGCCTTGAACTCGCAGCAGTCCTCCTACCTCTGCCTCCTGAAGGCTGGGATTAAAGGTGTATGCCACCACGCTCGGCTTGGAATGAGTTTTTGCCATTTCTAAACAGTCATCAGAGAAGTGTTTGATTCCTTAAAGGCACAGAACAGAAAATTGGTAAATGACCTGTAGGATGATTCCTTTTCCCTTGAAAATTTTAAGTAATACACTATTGGTCTGCTCATTGGGTTGTAGAGGAATGGTACCATTGCAGAATATTTTTAGGACTGCAGTAGAAGGTCCCCAGAAACTGCTCCTCCTGAAGTACTGTAACATTTTCTCTAGCCTCCCTCCTATTACTCATGGCCCCGGCCTGCCACCCCCTTCTTTATTAGAGAGAGAGAGAGAATAGGCTCACCTGGGTCCTCTAGCTACTGCAAACAAACTCCAGATGCATGCACCACCTTGTGCATCTGGCTTCTATAGGTACTGGGGAATAAAACCTGGGTCCTTTGGCTTTGCAGGCCACAGCCGTAACAGCTAAGCCATCTCTCCAGCCCCCAGACTGGAGCTTGGGCCACCATCTGTCTTCCTGGCCCTGCCACTCAGGTTACTTGTCCCCTCCTTTCACTTCCCACTGTCACCCTCTACCTGCCCCTACCCTGGACAAATCTTTACCCGTCTGTTCTACAGGTGCTCAGTCAATGCCCATCCTTTGTTTCTGATGCACTCAGTCTCGAACTCTCTATTTACTGAAATCCCTCTGGTGGCTTATTGCTTACCACCTTCAGTAAACCTTTCCATGAGCTCCCATTTACCTATCACCAGTCTCTGAGCTCAGTTCCTGATTTGGTTCACACTGCACAGCCATTCAAGAATCCTACCTTGATACTCAACTATGTGGAACCTGAGGTCAGGCTTGGGAACATGTGCCCCACATGGCCTACCAGAATCACTTTCCCTACACAGAAGGCAGTTCCAAACACTGTACATCTCCTCTCAGTCAACAGTGCCTTTATAAGCAGTCTGTGCCCTTGATAGACCATATGCACAGGCGCTGGATGAGAGCCAGTTTCAAGGTTGCTGTTGAGCTGGGACTCAACTACTCTGAAAGATAAATAAGAGCTCACAGGGAGACAGTTTGGAACTTGCCATAAGAACCATGCCTTTGCCATGGTGCTACTGAGAATGAGAAGTGTGCCAACAGAGTCTGCTGCAAGGGCTGCACAGGTCATGTGGAAAGACTGAGTCACGTCCAAGGTGCTCCTCAGCTGACTATTTTGACCTTGGCTGGTTTGCCTTTTCTTTTGAGACATGGTCTTATTGTGTACCCCAGGCTGGCCTCTTGCCACAGCATCCCATGTGGATGGTTTTGTTTTAATAAATTCATAGGAAATTGGACATCCTTGCAGGGCTTCAAATACTTTATTATAATTACTGTTTTAACTGTAGTAAAAACATGTTTTGAAAGTGATCTTTTTTTTGGTCTTTTTGCATATGAACATGATAGGGTCATCTCTTGCTGCTGCTAATAAATGCTTGTATTGCTTCACTGGTGCTGGGATTTCAATCTGGATGGGCAGGCTTTGCAAGCACTTTTAACCACTGAGCCATCTCCCAAGCTCCCTGAAGGTGACTTCTAACTGTAGCCCATATAAAACAGAACTGACTCCTCTGTGTTTCCGAAGCTGTGGAAAGGCTGCTTTAGTTACTGCTTAATAGCTGGTTGTCAGTATTGTAGGCAGAAGAACAGAAGTTTGAACCCACTTAGGCTTCCCGTCCTGTCTAGTTCCAGCATTTTTGATTATATGACCTTGGACATATGACTAACCTGTGCTTTGTGTATGCAAAATGAGGATAATAAAGTGATTATTTATATCAGAAGGTGGTGAAAAGCTTACAGGAGGCAAGCATACACATAGTGCCAGGATAATATAATAAGCATTCAGTATTAGTTTGGATCTCACCTCTGGAGCTCCCAGGGTTGGTATAGATAGGAAGCCTATCAAAGGCCTGTGGCCTAACTAGACCTAGATGGCTAAGAATAGCAGTAAAACTACTTAGTAACTTTTCAGCCAGTTGTTTAAAAAGTCTACAGATTTGTTCCATTTTAGCAGATAACTGATTCTTTAACAAAGTTCAGGGCCTTTTTCTTAAAACTAGGATTTTTTTTAAAAAAAATTGTTACTCATTTTTATTTATTTGAGAGAGAGAGAGAATGGGCGCACAAGGGCCTCCAGCCACTGCAAATGAATTCCAGACACATGCGCCCCCTTGTGCATCTGGCTAACATGGGTCCTGGGGAATTGAGCTTCGAACCAGGGTCCTTAGGCTTCACAGGCAAGCACTTAACTGCTAAGCCATCTCTCCAGCCCAAAACTAGGATATTTGAAAAATAAAGACTACTTAACTGAACACACTGTTTACAAATTAATTTGCAGGAGATGTTGCAGTAAAGATCCTAAAGGTTGTTGACCCAACCCCAGAGCAGTTTCAGGCCTTCAGGAATGAGGTTGCTGTCCTGCGGTGAGTCTAGCCCCTGGAGCGGTGGGAGTGGGGCAATGACTGAGAGCTGCAGAGGAGTTAAGACAGTACTGTGATGCACTGTTGTATAGGGAATGGTTTCTCTCAGAGGGAAGGGTGGCTTTCTTTTAATACACATGTTGCCAAGTGTCTAGAAGAGGCTTTTCATATGTACCCCTCTTAAAGGCACACAGCATTCAATAGACTGGCATTGTCTCTGGTGTTTGGTTAGTGGTAGGGAGAAGTAGGTTCAATTTTTACCTGTGTTTCCAAGAACCTTTTCATAGCCAACGTGCTTTACTCTTGGTTTCAAAACCCTCACTTGCCTAGTCACTGAGTAGCCATTTATTCAGACTCATAGGAATAAGTTGAATAGTAGGGGGGGGGTCCACAGATGAGGAACCTTGTTGTAAACAGGGCCAGCATGGAAGTGAACTAAGGGTGGGCTTCTTGGTTTGCCTACAAGCCCTGCTGATGACAGCTGCGGTGTCTTGACTTTGCTTTACCATCCCCACTTTGTTAGGGGCACAGGTTGTCCTTGGGAAAGCTGAGTAGACATTCCTAAGTGTTCTCTCTGCTTTCTTCCCTCAGCAAAACACGACATGTAAACATCCTGCTGTTCATGGGGTACATGACGAAGGACAATTTGGCGATTGTGACCCAGTGGTGTGAGGGCAGCAGTCTCTACAAACATTTACATGTCCAGGAGACCAAATTCCAGATGTTCCAGTTAATTGACATTGCCCGGCAGACAGCTCAGGGAATGGAGTGAGTAGATGGTCTGATGACTCCTTTGTGGCCCAAGCCCCAGGTTGCCCCTGTGTGGGAAGAACCAGGATCAGGGAAAGCTGCCTTAGTGCACGGAGTGGTGGTTGGTGAGATCTTTGCACAACTGGATAGTCATTTATGGGGAATGAGCCACTCTTAGAGCATTCCTCATTAGCCAGGCTACCCATTCCTACTCAGGTCCAGGCTCCAGACATTATCTTTATTCATCCAGATGCCCAAGAACAGAGTGAGCAGAACTATGCTCCTGGGCAGCACAGCAGTGCATAGCCACCAGTGCTTTTCTTACTGAAGGCTTTGTTACTTTTTACTTCATGAGTTGTCCTTTGGAAGACTATCTTCAGGCTCTTCTGCTAAATCCTACCCTGAATCTGTGCTGGATGGATGTGGTGCTCAATGCCAGGGTTCCATCCCAGTCAGGCCCTCAGTGGTTTGTGAGCTTTGCCTCACAAGCACCTTTAATGGTGAAAATGCAGGAATTCCTCAGATCCTCCAGTGTCTGTCTGTTTTTTAAAAATTCCTATTGAATTTATATAGAATTCTGAATTGTAAGAAATGTAAGTGGTCACATTTTAGGGAAAAATACTGAATATAACTCACCATAAAAATTCAGCCTTTCTGTCAGGTGTGGTGGTATATGCCTTAACCCCAGCACTCAGAAGGCTGAGGTGGGAGGATCACTGTGGGCTTGAGGCCAGCCTGGACTAGAGTGAAAGCCTACTTCAAAAAAACCCAGCCCTTTAATATAAGAATGAAGCTTAGTGGTTTTCTTAGTATATTCAGAATAGTTGCCACCATTACTGATGAGTTTTAGGGCATTTTTACCACCCAAGAAAATCGTACTTAGGAACAGTCATCCCCAGCTCCTAATAGTCTCCCTCCCATCTCTGACCTTGTGTATTTCATATAAACAGAGTGTTAACATAAAATCGAAGATAGGGTCTTTTGTGCCCAGCTTCTTTTACTTGGCTTCATGCTTACACAGTTATCAAAATTACTTCTGAGTAAAATTGATGTTTTAAGTATCAGCCCATTTGTGCTGCAGCCTCTGTAGTAGTCTGGGGACAGGGACAGTGCCTGTTTGTAATACCTTACCAAAGACAAGCCTATATGAGTGACTTTACTTTTTAGTTGTAGTTTGGGATAGTTTTTAATAGATGTATTTTCCCTTCACAGCTATTTGCATGCAAAGAATATCATCCACAGGGACATGAAATCCAACAGTATCCTTTGGTGCTTGAATTCTCGGTTTAGGGAGCCAAAGAGTACCTTTTTCATCCAAGTGGTTCTTGGTGCTTTTTAGAAGAGGCAAAAGACAAGGGGGTAGTTTCTTTGAGAAAACAAATCAAAGGCCCCACAAGGATTGGCAAGACCTCTGCAGTGTCTGCCTCACCTGTACTGTGTTGACTATTTTCACCAACAGTGATCTGGAAGGTGTTCCAATAAGCTTGCTTTTCTATAGTTTGCTAAACTTAATTGGGCTGGGGTGGGAGGATTGAGCTCCACGTTCAGCTGTAGTTTGTGGACAGTGTGGGTGCATGTACAGGTGAGAAAGCAACCACCACCTAAGTGACTCAAGATTTCTTTTTAGGCATTTCTAAAATTACTAAATATTGTCCCTGAATGTATAACAGGGAAACAACTCTTCCTCCTTTTAAGACTTTGATTAAGGCATGACATTTAGCCCATTCCTCTGGAAGTGTGATGGCATTACAGCCCAACAAGTTAGGTACTTGTCTGATGCCCAGAACACCCACACCATGGTGGGTGTTTGTGGTCAGCCAAACATACCAGAGAGCAGATTTGAGGTGTGAATTTCCCGGGAGCAGCAGGTCAGACTGAAATTTTGTTATCCAGATACAAGCTGAATTTGAAGTTACCAAGTAGACCTGTTAGCAGTAAGGGATTTGCTGTTGAGCACATATGTAGCAGTTAATCATTAGAATATAGGTGTTTCAGGCCATGTTGCACCTAGATGTGAAAAATAGCAGAGGGAGCTGTAGCCTGTTTTTGTCTGGCCACAGGATGCAATTCCTGCCTCCTGGAAGAAGGGTAATTTTAGAACTCTTACAAGCCTGAGAAACCTAGCTAATTAAGCACAGAGAAGGCTGGGCTAGAGAGAGGTGTAGAGATCACTGTAAAAAAACTCACTTGCAGGAGTTTTTCCAGATGTATTGGACCATTCTTTTGAAACCACAGTTCTTAACAAGCATTGAGATATATTTCTCCATGAAGGCTTAACGGTGAAAATTGGAGATTTTGGTTTGGCAACAGTGAAGTCCCGCTGGAGTGGTTCTCAGCAGGTTGAACAGCCCACCGGCTCTGTACTGTGGATGGTGAGAAACTTGAGTCCTCACTTCTTGAACAGGGTGTAAGCATTCCCAGAGAGGTTTGCAAACCTATAGCATTTCTGTGCATCTCTTAAGTCCTTATGACTTCTAGTGTTAGCTTGGCACAAGGATCTCCTGGAAGAAGCTGTTGAGAGAGGGCAGAGACCCAGGACCTTGGAGCTTCCTTAGGTCATATCTGATGGTTCAGTTCTTTGGGGGAAAGCTACCTAGGAATAAGGCTAGACTCTCCTAACTAGCGAAACAGCCTGGACCCTGGCTGTTTGTGGGGCCCATCACCAGGAAACAAATATATTTTGTCTCTGTAGGCCCCAGAGGTGATCCGAATGCAAGATAATAATCCATTCAGCTTCCAGTCGGATGTCTACTCCTATGGCATTGTGCTATATGAGCTAATGACAGGGGAGCTTCCCTACTCCCACATCAATAACCGTGATCAGGTAACTTGCATGGGGTCCATTTTAGCAGCAAGGGGCTAGTCTTTGCTTTGTATTGTTCACCTGTTCATTGGCTCCACTGTTTTCTTCCCAAGATCATCTTCATGGTAGGTCGTGGGTATGCCTCCCCAGATCTTAGCAGGCTATACAAAAACTGCCCTAAAGCAATGAAGAGGTTGGTGGCTGACTGTGTGAAGAAAGTGAAAGAAGAAAGACCTCTCTTTCCCCAGGTAAGATGGAGCCAACAGACTCAAATTGGATTACATGAGAAAGTAAGGCTGGCTAGTTTTATGCCAAGAACTTGGGAGGGCAAACAACAGCCTGTGTGTTTGGACTCCTCGTTGAAAGCTATGGCTGAGGAGATGCCAAGCCCTAACTAATGAGTTACCATGGGGCCTTATTTCAGATACTGTCTTCCATTGAGCTGCTCCAACACTCTCTGCCGAAAATCAACCGGAGCGCCTCTGAGCCATCCCTGCATCGGGCAGCACACACTGAAGACATCAATGCTTGCACACTGACCACATCCCCTAGGCTGCCGGTCTTCTAGCTGACGTGATTCCTGTGCTCAGGCCACTGGCAGAGGAAAAAGCGTCAGCAGGCACCACTTTTCTGTTCCCTTTGGGGTTAGAATGCATGTTTTCAGAGAAGCTGCTGCTAAGGACCTTCTAGACTACTCACGGGGCCTTAACTTCATGTTGCCTTCTTTTCTACCCCTCCTGGTCCTGGAGAAAGAAGCCATCCACTAATGCTGGCCTGGCCTGCTCCAGAGCCTAGCCTACTCCAGATGCTTATAAGTTGGGCCCCAGCTGAGTATTTTTAGGGCAAGAAAAAGGCCTTGGAGGGAAGTAAAGGTAGCTGGCCGTCTAGCCCTGATACAGGGACCCATGGAAGTGAGCTTCTTTGAGGCATACCGATTGCAGGAGGGACTGCTCCTCAGAGATGGTGGTGCTGCGCCAGTTTTGCACACAATGCACCAAACAGCCCAGGACTGCCGAGATCCCGGTCACCTGGAGGAGCCTGCTTTGGTACTATGGAACTTGACTTTGGGGACACAGCCTCTGAAGTGTCCAGTGTGGGATGGTTTTCCAAGTGAGGTGCTTCACCCTCCTGGAGTACCCCCCCCCCCAAAATGCTGAATTTGTCTTCCGGGAGCTGCCCCTATGGGGCGGGCCACAGGGCCAGCCCTGTCTTTAGTCACATCATTGTGTCTGTAAGAAAGCCAGAAATACAGGTTTTCTTAATGATTTTGGGTTTTAATTTTGTTTTTATTGCGTCTGACAAGATACAGTTATCTGATGGTTCCTCAATTATGTTATTTTAATAAAATAAATTAAATTTAGGTTCAATGGCTATTGAGTCCTTTGAAAGTCATACCAGGACCACAGCATGCATTCTCTACTTGCTCACTTCTTCTGGAACAGAACTGAAGGGTCTGGGCATGGATTGCTTGTGATCTGCACCTGTGTGTCCTAACTGAAGGGAGCTACATAAAAACTACCTATACTGGAAAGTGTTGCGTTTTATAAAATACCTGGTAATCTACAGCTTTTTATAAAAATAAGTTGAGGTTTAGAGGCAGCTTGCTCTGCCTTGCAAGAGTATATACACTTTCCTCAGTTCCCCCCAGGTAGGACCAGAAACTGTCTTAGGTGCAATGAGTGTTTTTACAAAGTAGCAGAGCAAAGCCAGACTTTACAGGTAAGAACAGATGGCTTGAGTATGACCAGCAAGTGTCCTGAGCTCTTGGAAATACAAAGCCCACAGGAGAGGGTTGGGACTGGGATTCCTTGGAGGCCCCTGGTTGGAGGGTTCTGGGCTAGTAGCTCTTAAGCATTTTCCCACTCAGTACTTCCTTGCTACTGCAAAAGTCAGCCTCCCAAACTGAACAAAGACCTGCCCTTAACTGTGCTGAATATACAGCAAGACAGCTGCTGACCTGAGACACTGGAGGGAACTCATGCCCAGCCATTCTTACAGGGATGAGCCTTAAAGAGTCAGTGCTCATTTGCCCACATATGTTCTTACAGGGTATGGCATAAACCGACCTTGACAACACTACATTAGGAACATTAGACTCCGTAAGGGAGGAAAATGGATCTACTGCTTTATGAGCAGCTGCAGGTTTACAGTTGCTGATGAGAAAAAGTCACAAACCACAGGAGCCAGGTTTCTTTTAAAAGCAATCACTCAAAGCTGCTGGACCACTTAGTTGGTCCCCACCGTGGAACTGAAGGTACAACTAAGAGATCAACTATAAAAGCAGTGATTCCATGTACTAGCAGGTTATTTTATACCCTGCACTCTTGCCATGGCTATAACAGCAGGGTGGAAGAGACAAAATACCACCCCCTCACATCCAAGTACCACGCTGCTGTGGGTCACTGACAGATGCTCGTCCACCCTGGCTTGGCATACTTGGGGCTAGAGCACCCAAATGCAGACACTACCATGGATTCTAGGGTTCTGATGACTCCACTCCAGAAAGGTGCATGAAGAGGTCCCCAAGCTCTGTCACGTCGACATCTTCAGTGTTGGGGACTTGTCGAGTCTCCCGGTTCTCAATGAAATCCCAGAGCCTCACTGAATTAAAGAACTGCAAAAACAGCCAAACATGCCTAGGTCAGCAGCGAAGGCAACTGAAGGCTGTGGGTTGGTTCTTGCTGTGCTTTTCTGGCCCAGCTGCTCCGCTGCCAAAGCTCTTAGAAGCAGCTGGGACAGTACCCAGAAGGGCCCATAACCAAGTATCCCCAACTAGAGCCAGTCAAACCTTACCCTCACGGTGCCTTCAGAGCTGAGCTGCTTCCGGGGTTTCTCTGGCTCTGCCAGCCGCCCATCAGGGTAAGCATGGCGGTAAAGGCATTTGTTTCCAAACGGACAGGTCCCCCTGCCTTGTTCAAAGTATTTACAAGCTTTTTTTCTGAAAAGGAGAAAAAAAGGAAGAGTCTAATCACTGGAGGGAAAATGAATGCAGCAGTTCTTGCATTCCTCCAGACCCTCCTGTTATAATGGGGAAACTGAAGCTGGGAGAATTAACAGCTGGGATTCTGATTTCCAAGCTGGTGGTCTCACAGAACCTAAAGTGGCTGGAGTGCATTGCGTGCAATCCAGTGCTCTGTTCAGTAAGCCCTCCCAGCCACAGACGCAGAGCTGGGCAAGGCACCCCTCTGCCTGTCAATATCTGAAGATGGGCTACTTGCTCTGCTCAGGTCCCCAAAGTAAGTGAGTTCTCTTTCCTCCAAGTTAGAAATTCTGTCAGTGACCCTGGGAAAGCAGATCTTGGCAGCTACCAAAAGTACAGGCTATGGCCTTTCCTTTATCCCACCTTCTCAGGATTCTTAAGTCTTCATGGGCTCTTCTCAAGTATGTGTGTGTTCTAAGGACTGGGCAGGGAACTCTTAGGTGTCCCAGAGTATCATGTTTGGTAAACTTACCAGCTTCAAAGCTGCCTTCTTACTGGGTGTGGTGGTACATAACCTATAATCCTAGCACTTCGGAGGCAGAGGCAGGAAATTCACCATGAATTTGAGGCCAGCCATGACTACAAAGCAAAATCCTACCTCAGAACATTCAACAAAAATCTGCCCTTTCTAGGCCTGTTCTTTTTCTCCTTTCAGCTTTATCTGCTCACCAAAGCCAGAAGCTCCATTTCAACCTTCCTCACACACAGATCCCAGCTCTTATATCCAAGTAAGCTACTTGTATTCGCAAAATGACTCTCAAACCCACCTGACCATCCACTGCCCACCATCTCCTGCCTCTGGGGTTGCACCTTCTGCTGCCATTTCCTCCTTAACCTCTTCCACCACCCCCACCAGTTTCCAGCCCCCACAGGACTACAGAGGAGCTCAGGGTATCCATATGGCCTCCTTAACATTAAACCCATTAAACCCCAGGCAGACCCAAGTGCTTCCTCTGTTCTAGCCTGTGCCAGTAATGGAGAAATTTGTCATCAGAAAACCTGTCATAGGGCTGGAGAGATGACTTAGTGGTTAAGGCTCTTGCCAGTGAATCCAAGGGACCAAGGTTTGATTCCCCAGTACCTGTGTAAAGCCAGATGCACAATGTGGCACTTTGCAGTGGATGGAGGCCCTGGTACTCTTTTTCTCTCTTTCTCTATTTGCCTGCTTCACCAATAAATAAATAAATACAGTACTTAAAAAAAAAAAAAAAAAAAAAAGAGGGCTGGAGAGATGACTCAGCAGTTAAGGCATTTATTTGCCTGCAAAGCCTAATGACCTGGGTTCATTTCCCCAGTGCCCACGTAAAGCCAGATGCACAAAGTGGTGCATGTGTCTGGAGTTTGTTTGCAGTGGCAAGAGGATCTGGAATGCCCATTCCCTTTCTCTCTTTTGCAAATATTAAAAACAAAAAATTTATCCGGGTGTGGTGGTGCATGCCTTTTAATCCCAGCACTTGGGAGGCAGAGGTAGGAGGATTGCTGAGAGTTCAAGGTCACCCTGAGATTACAAAACAAAACAAAAATTAAAGACAAAGAAAAAGGCAGATAGAATGGGTGCACCAGAGCCTCTAGCCACTGCATACGAACTCCAGATACATAGGGCACCTTGTGCATCTGGCTTTCATGAGCACTGGGGAATTGAAGCTGGGTCTGTAGGCTTCAAAGGCAAGTGACTTAACCACTAAGTCATCTCTCCAGCTCCATGAAATATTTTAGAAGCCTAGATGCACTGAGGTTGGGAAAACATCTTAAAATCCAGTGCCCTAAAGTACTTTCATGTGGAAATCTTGAAGGAAGGCACAGAAAACAGTTTCATATTTCCACAATGAAATTTTCAAAAAAGCATAGATTTAGCAAATTCAAGTTATCTTGTAAACTGCGTCTCCCAACAATATTGTCAATCCACTAAAACCACCTGCTTGCTTACTTAGTTTTAGTAACCTACAGAATGAAAGGATTGTTTTCTTTCCTTTTCCCCCCCCCCTGGTAACTTGCATCAGCTTTGTGGGAAAAATAACTTTGCAAGTGATGCATTTTAAAAGTTATAAAACATACAGAATATGTATGTACACACAAAATTTAAAAATAAAAAAATTGAAAAATATTTGCTTCATATATGTGTAAATCTCCTTAAATATAGCTGAAATTCAACACATACAAAATTTTGCTTCCTAAAAAAATGGAGGCACACCATCAAACTGCCCAGTAAGCACTTCTTTTAATGTTCATACCCATATATTAATGCTACTCTCACTTTTGGTAAAGAATCTTCTCTTTTCAGATGGCAGTGACCTTGGGATGACTTAGAAGGCATCATGGTGCTGGGAAGAAGTGACGGAGGGGTTCTCAGTACTGCAGTATCTTTATCACACCTTCCAAGGCTCAGGGTCCAGGGAAGAGGTGGCGGAAAGAATGTAAGAGCCAAAGGAAGGGAAGGACTCCTTACAATGTGCTCCCCCCCAGACACAAAATGGCCTTGATATCCATGACCTCACTGACACTACCTACACAAGACCATCATAATAGGAAGAAAAGATCATGACATCAAAATAAATCAAAATAAAAGAGAGATTGAGAGGGGGAGGGGATATGATGGAAAATGGAGTTTCAAAGGGGAAGAAAGTTGGGGGAGGGAGGGCATTACCATGGGATATTGTAAACATGGAAGTTGTTAATAAAAAAAATTTTTTTAATTAAAAAAAACATGGTGGCACACATCTTTGATCCCAGCACAGAGGTAGGAGGATTACTGTGAGTTTGTTGCCAGCCTGGGACTACAGAGAGTGTGCCACGTCAGCCTGGGCTAAAGTGAGAACCCACCTTGAAAAAAACAACAAAAACAAAAAACTTTTCTGAGAATCTGAGACATTAAAAGCTGCACAAAGCTGGGTGTGGTGGCACACACCTTTAATTCCAGCACTCAGGAGGCAGTGGTAGGAGGATTGCTGTGAGTTTGAGGCCAACCTGAGACTATATAGTGAATTCCAGGTCAGCCTGAGCTAGAGTGAGACTCTACCTCAGAAAACAAAAAACAAAAACAAAAACAAAAAAGCAGCTGCACAAAGAGATTCTTCATGTAGAAGCTTATCCCTTCAAGAGAAGTCCAGCATGAGTCCACCATGTTACCACATAACATTTGATCTGATCAACAACCACCACTGGCACTTGTTGCTGCCAGTGGCACCTTGCTTGGGAACCCAGGCTGAGATTTCTGTTAGCTTTTTTTTTTTTCCCTGGTTTTTCGAGGTAGGGTCTCACTGTAGCTCAGGCTGACCTGGAATTCTTAGGGTGGCCTCGAACTCACGACAATCCTCCTACCTCTGCCTCCCGAGTGCTGGGATTAAAGGCATGCACCACCATGCCCAGTTTGTTCGCTTTCTTTGTGCGGTCTCCCCTGCACTATGTAAGGTTAGTAAATGGCAGAACCTCAATAGGTACTTATTAAAGGAACAAAAATCACAGATGCCAAGTCAACCTTTGCACTTAGGAACCCTAGTGTCTTTTGCTCAGCTTAGAAACTCTTCTGCTTCACCTTGCTCATCTCTAGCCAAGAGCCCAGTCAAGTATCTGACAGAAGGCAGAGGCTCTGAGAGGCCTCTGGCCTATATTCTTGGGAGGCCTAAGGATGAGGACAGAGTCTAAAACCATACTCAAGCATGCACCAGGATCCTGTGTGAACTCAAGGCACTTACCCCATACCCTGTTTGAAAGCTTCAATCAACTCATTCTTCTTATTCTGATCTTCTACCCAATATACACTAGGAATTACAAACTCAGATATCACACGGCATTCTGGACAAGACCTGGAATAAGAATCAGGTTAAATGGAAGAAAATACATTATGAATCTTGTGCACACTCTACCCCAAAACCCCTTGCTCAAACACATGACCAAGCATTTCTTTCACCTGAAATCCTCAGAGATGCAATCATCATCTAAGAGCCAAAGGAAAGGTAGGACTCCTTATAACGTGCTCCTCCAGAAAATTTAAAAATAGGTTCATACTGGGCTGGAGAGACTGCTCAGTGGCTAAGGCACTTGTCTGCAATGCCTAATGACTCAGGTTCAATCCACCAGTACTCACGTAAAGCCAGATGCACAAATTGCAGCATGCATCTGGAGTTTGTTAACAGTGGCTGGAGGCCCTAGTATGCCCATTCTATCTATCTCTTTTCTATCTCTATCTCTGCTTGAAAATAAATAAATTAAGAAAAAAAGAGTTTGTCTCAACATTAAAACAGCTCAACTTAAAAATGAGCATAGGATTCTAATATTTAATTCCACACAGCCAATGAGAGCACAAAATGATGCTCATTATCATTAGCTATCAGGGGAATGCAAATGAAGTAAGATATCACTTAACTCACTAGGATTACTTGAATCAGAAATGAAAGGTGTTAGGAAAAAATGTAAAGAAGCCGGGTGTGGTGGCACACGCCTTTAATCCCAGCAATCGGGAGGCAGAGGTAGGAGGATCGCTGTGAGTTCGAGGCCACCCTGAGACTACATAATGAATTCTAGGTCAGCCTGGGCTAGAGTGAGACCCTACCTCAAAAAAAATGAAAAAAGTAAAGAAATTGGAATCAGGGCTGGGGAGAGGGCTCAGCAAATAAAGTGCTTGCCATGCAAGCATGAGGGCCTGAATTTGGCTCCCCAGCACCCAGTAAAAACAGGGTATGGTAGGCACATGCCTACAATCCTGGCACTGGAAAGGTGGAGACAAGTAGATTCTCCATGGCCAGCTAGTCTAACCAAATCAGTGGGTTCCAGTTTCAGTGAGAGAACCTAGCTCAAAAAAATAGGTGGGAGGGCTAGGAAAATGGTCCAGCTGTTTAAAGGCATTTTTTTTTTTTTGCAAGTTTTCCAGCTTGAGTTTGATTCCCCAGCAACCACGTAAAGGCAGACATAGTGGCATATGCATCCTAGGTCAATGGGAGGCAAAGCCAGGAAAATCTAGAAACCCGTGGCCAGTTAGACTGGCTCAACCAGGTGGGGAGGAGAGGAGAATGTTGGGGGAGGGGACGAGTGAAGGGAGACCCTGTCTCAGGCAGGATGGAAGTAGAGGAAGGATGCTGTCCTCAGAAGCCCCCACATACACACATGATGGCACACATGCACCCTTACACACAGCATATACAAACAAAAAATAAGGTGGAGAGCGAGAAAGACACATTGATGTTGACCTCTGGCCTCCACATGCATGTGTGCACACACACATGCTAAAGAAAGAAAGAACACAAAAAGAATGTGGGCTGGAGAGATGGCTCAGTGGTTAAGGCATGCATCTGGAGTTCATTTGCAGTGGCTGGGACCATTTCTCCCCCCCCCCTTGGAAATAAATAAAATGTATTTTTTCTCAAAAAAAAGAACGAGATTAGAATCATTATAATCTATTAGTAGGAACAGGAAATGGTACTACCACTTTGGGAAAAAAAAATATGTTGCTACTTCATTTAGGTGAAGAACTACCCTGTGACCCAGCGGTCCCACTTGTGGGAACATACCCAAGAAAAATGAAAATGCATCCACACGATGACTGTACTTGAGTATTCATAGCACTACCATCCATAACAGCTAGGCAGAAACAACCCAAATGCTCATTAGTGATGAACAAACTGCTCTGTCCACTCACTGGCATTGTGTCCACTCATGAAAGGAATAAAGTGCTGACACATGCTGCAGCAGGGATGGTCTTGAAAACATTTGCTAAGGGATAGAAAACACTGACAAAAGGCCACGTATCGCATGATTCCATGTGAAATGTCCAGAATAAGCAAATTTTAGAGAAAGAAACAAGGCTGGTGGCTGCCTGTGATGAAGGCAACAGGAATGGGCAGTGATTACAAGTGGAGGTATTTTTTGGGAATGCTGAAATGTTCTAAAATTAGAATGAGTGACAGCTGTATAACTCTGAAAAATGACACCACCAAATTATGCTTGTCTCAATAAAGCTGTTACTTAACTACAAAACTTTATGACACCATGCTAGCTACCTGATCTCACCATCCCTCAGTTTCCTTCTCTGCAAAATGAGGGTGAGCACGGGAGCCCTGTAAGAGTTCCAGGAGTTAACAGATATGAAGTGCTACAATCAGTACAAAACATGCAGTGCAGTGACTATTCCACATGTCCTGCTGTAACATGCAGGAACCCTGTGTTCTGTGTTGGCTGTATGAAACACACTCCAGGTTCTAGGCAGTATGGGAAACGTTCACATGCATTATTACATGTAATCCTTAAATAACTTTTTTTTTTTTTTTTTTTGGTTTTTGGTTTTTCGAGGTAGGGTCTCACTCTAGCCCAGGCTGACCTGGAATTCACTATGTAGTCTCAGGGTGGCCTCAAACTTATGGTGCTCCTCCTACCTCTGCCTCCCAAGTACTGGGATTAAAGGCATGCGCCAGCACTCCTGGCTTTAAAAAACCTTTTTAAAAATAACATTTTTAGTTCTATTTTTTTAATTTTTACTTTTTGAGACTAGGTCTCACTATATAGTCCTGGCTGGTATAGAACTCACCATGTAGCTATGACATTCTTCCTGCTTCCAGAGGACCGGCTATAGGCATAAGCCACCATGCCTGGCCTCTAACTCCTTTGATTTATTTACTTACTTGAGAGAGACACAGAAAGAGGCAAACAGAGAGTGAGTATGGGCACACCTGGGTCTTCTGCCACTGGAAACTCCAGGACCACTTTGGTACATATGGCTGTATGAAAGTACTACTGGGGAATCAAACCCAGGCAGTCAAGCTTTACATACAAGCATCTTTAACCACAGAGCCATCTTTCCAGCCCCCACTAACTCTTTCTTTTCTTCTTTTTCCTTTCTTTTTTTTTCTTCAAGGTAGGGGCTTGCTCTAGCCCAAGCTGACCTGGAATTTGTCTCAGACTAGCCTCAAACTCACAGCAACCCTCCTACCTCTGCCTCCTGAGTGCTGGGATTAAAGGTGTGTGTCACCACACCTAGGCCGTAACTCCTTTATAAGGTGAAAAAATGAATGCTAAAGTTACTAGGCAACTGGTCTAAGGGTAGACATTAGGTACTATTAGCACTATCCACATTCAGGTTCACAAGATAGAACTGAGCCAGTAACAACTAACACCTTCACACTGTTCATCTCTGCTGAGTCCCTCACCACCCTGAGAGCTTAGGAGGAACTGACACCTAAGAAAAGTCATTTGGACTCAGGAAGGGTAAGTGATTTGCCCAAATTTACACAGCTTAGGTCCCAGACTCCTCAGTTATTCTACACTAAAATACCTCTGCAGGGCAAGGGAAAGCTTCAAAGTAGATAGAAGAAAGGCCAAATCCAGCACTGTCCCCAGCTCTGAGAGTGAAACTTTAGCTATACTCACTTGATGATTGGATTTTCAAACTGCTTGGCACATCTCCACTGGCGGATGCAGGACAGGCAGTAGGTATGGTTGCAGTTGGAGAGAATTCCAAACCTCCTCTCAGAAGCAGATGCCTTTTCAAGGATTACTTCCATGCAGATGCTGCACACTTTATCCTGACTTGCCTGGAAGGCAAAGGCCTTTTCCATCTCATGTTCGAATGTCAACATACACATCTGCAGCAGACAGGATGAGAAGCCTTATGTTCTAGGACAGAGGCATGCCAAGTGCAGAGAGCCAAGGCAATCACTGCAGCTCCACAACCACAGTGGCTACTGTGAGCAGTACCTACAGCCCAGGGGTTCAGGACTCTCTGATCACAAGGCAGATTTCAAGCCGTCCTGTTCCCGCTCTGTGCTCTCCAGTAGGCCATCACTTGGTGTTTTTTTTTTTTTTTTTTTTTCCCCTCTCTCCAGAGGTAGGGACTCCCTTTAGCCCAGGATGACCTGGAATTCACTATGCACTCTCAGGCTAGCCTTGAACTCACAGTGATCCTCCTACCTCAGCCTCTCAAGTGCTGGGATTAAAGGCATGCACCACCACACTATGGTCATTTCTAAGAGCAGAACTACAGAGATCTAGAATGGCTGAGAGGACTACAGTGAGGTCACAGAGCTCATAAACACTGAGACCCAGGCCACCTGGCTCTTCTGGACACCACCCCTACCCTGGGCAGCAGTGGAAATACTGAATAACCATGACCCTGAGCTGAGGCCAGCAGCACAAAGAGGCCAGGCATCCATTCCCTCATTAAGGCATGAGTTCCTCTGTGCTGGCATTTGAGTGACTTCAAGGATCATGGAGGCCCAGGCCCTGCCTCAGAACTTGCAGTCTTTGTGCTCAGGTAGGACCTCCAAACCCAGTGTTCCACAGCCCCCTGACCCATAGCCCCACGGTGGCTGCACTGTGTGTCAGCAAACACACCAGCAGCTCTCCTGGGGACGGATACCTTCTCTATTGCATGTGGCCACCACCATTCGGTCCTTCATGAGTACCAAGTTCTCAACCTGAGGTAATTTGGTCTTTAACACTGTAACCCTGGGCTTCTCCCCAAGTCTTTAATCCATCTTCATGCTTCCTGGGCTGGGCACACAGCCTCAGGTGAAGTACAGCATCCAGACACCAAGGACACTCCTAATCTAAAAGGCTTCTTTCAAAACTTGGCTCCTAAGAGTCTATGATAAAGGCTTTTCAGTTTCCAAAATGTTGCCTACCTACCTCCTAGCCACAGTGACATGTAAATCTAGAGAGGGAGGATGCTTTGATTATATGTGTGCATGAGGGGAGGGGAAGAAGGCACACAGGTATGCCTGTGCATATACACAATGCTCCAGTTATCCCTGTTCTCTGATCTTTGCATTTTATTTATTTTTCAGGCAAGCCCAACAGACTGGCCCTTTTTGTTTTTATGCAAGAGAGAGAGAGACAGAGAAAGAGAATTGGCATGCCAGGGCCTCCAGCCACTGAAAATAAACTCCAGATGTGTGTCACCTTATGAGCATATGCAATCTTGCATGCTTGTGTCACCTTGTGTGTCTGGCTTATGAGGGACCTGGAGAGTTGAACATGGGTCCTTAGGCTTCGCAGGCAAGTACCTTAACTGCTAAGCCATCTCTCCAGCCCTAAACTTTGCATTTCTAATGCCTCTTTTTCTTTTTGTTCTAAATAGTGAAAAACTGACTACACAAATACCAATAATTCTGTCGCATGGCACATTGCAGATTTCTTAAAGTGAGTTCATGCCAACGTTTCTAAAATTACCTTCTCATGAGCTTTCCTTTGTTCTGGGTCGAAGGGGTGGAGGACTTGCAGCCTGCAGATTTCACACACCTCTCCATGCAGATAGACACAGGCATCCCCAAACCGGCACTCCCCAGCAGCAGCATAGGGGCACAGCTGCTGCTCACTGCCATAGGAGCTGCTGGCCTCCAGGTCATCCAGGCCACTCCTGATGGCATCTAGGTAGGAATGGGGCTTCATCTCTGGGCTAGTCTGGGGGTCACTGCATCCACCTGGATTATTCACCATGCTTGGGGAAGTCTTCTCTTCTGCCAGGCCAGAGAGATCTTAATACAAAAGGCACAGCACACACACAAATAAGAATTGGCTCAATCTTTCAGGTGGTGAGCCACTAGCCAAAACCTCTGACTGAAGGAAGAAGTAGCAAAAGGTAGGCCAAAGTGAAAAATGAAAGAAACAGTTTTAATAAGGAAAAAAAACAAAATCCATAAGTGGTAAGACAGAGAAAAGAACAAGACAGAGCACTGATGTTGCTGACATAAAGATCTCAACATGTGGGCTGGAGAGATGGCTTAGCAGTTAAGGTGTTTGCCTGCAAAGCCAAAGGACCCAGGTTTGATTCCCCAAGACCCACGTAAACCAGATGCACAAGGGGCACTTGCATCTGGAGTTCGTTTGCAGTGGCTAGAGACCCTAGCTATGCCCATTCTGTCTCTCTTTTCTCTCTGCTTGGAGGAAAAAAAAAAAAAAAAAGATCTCAACATGTCCAAGTAATGCTAAAACCATTATCGCCCCCAAAGAAAATTTAGAATGAGGCAATAGAATAAGTGGTTCCTTTATACTGAGTCAGAGTCTGGTGCATGTCTTGTGGTTCTGAAGTCAAGGGAAAGTCATTCTATTTACCTCTTCCCAGTAGGAGCCTCACCTGAGACTGTTGAGACCATCAGAAGCAACCCGCTGCACTGGGCTGACTACTCATTTACTGAAGTGCACAATCTCAAGAGCCAAGTATATCTCCTGGTGAGGACCAGGTGATACAAACAACTATCTTCCTTTCAAACCCTGTTTCCGCATAAACCACGTCCCTGCTGCTTAAAACTCCAAACGTAGTCACTAACTGGGTCACAGGACAGTGTCACAGGTTCTCCTTCAAAACAGCTAGCTTTGGGCTGGAGAAATGGCTTAGCAGTTAAGGCGTTTGCCTACAAAGCCAAAGGACCTAAGTCCAATTCCCCAGGACCCACATAAGCCAGATACACAAGGGGGCACATGTGTCTGGAGTTCGTTTGCAGTGGCTGGAGGCCCTGGCGTGCCCATTCTCTTTCACTGACTCTTTCTCTCTCTCAAATAAATAATAATAAAGTTAAAAAAAAAAAAAAAAACAGCCAGCTTTGACGGGCTGGAGAAATGGCTTAGTGGTTAAGGCACTTGCCTATGAAGCCAAAGGACCCAAGTTTGACTCCCCAGTACTCATATGATCAGATATGATCACACATATAGCCAGATGCACAAGGTAGCATATGCGTCTGGAGTTCATTTGCAGTGGCTGGAAGCCCTGGTACAACCATTCTCTATCTGCCTCTCTCTTCCTCCATCTCTCAAATAAATAAAAATAATAATTTAAAAAAATGGCCAGCTTTGAAATGAGAGTCCTGATGCTTCTCACCAAGTGGACAACCCCACAAAGGTGGCAATAATATGGTAACAAAAGGTCACTTTGATATTCTGCTAGGCAACCATGGAGCCCACTGGGGGACCTGCCATCTGAGCACTGCTCTCTGCACCCTGCAAGGCCATTCTCAGATCAAGCTCTGTGCTCAGCATGGGATGTTAAATAGGAGCTTCTTGACAGGTTGGGGTCAGAAGACAGTTCCCAGGCCAAGTATGGCTTTCCTCAGAGAGGCAGCAAAGGCTGTTGTTCACTCACTGCGATCTCTGAGCACCAGCGTCTTCTTCTCCCGCTTCCCTGGTTCATGCAGGTGTGTTCTCATGACAGATGTGGCAATGTCAGAAGAAGGGTGAGGACTGTGCAAGCCTGGAGAGGGCCCGGAGTGGGGTGCCGGGCCCACAGCTCCGCCTGCTGCAGCTGAGGGCCTTGTGTGATCATATCTGCATAAAACACACATCAATGTGTCATGGGCACATGGCCTGTACACACTGCCTAATCCCCAAGACACGAACAGCCAGCTGTCTTTGTTCTACCCACTGAAGTGGACAATGGCCCATCTTTTCCAGTACTTTCAAACAGAAAAGGTTATTGGAAGGATCAGTAATTTGCTACATACACTCACACCTAAGAGCCTTGTGGGACCAAAGACTGATTCATTGTCCTGACTACCAGTGAGAGCTGACAGCCACTAATGCCAACACCACCAGTGTTCTTTGGGCAGGAGTCTCCAGGACCATGCTGGTGGAGGTGGTAGGTGGGCAGGCAACTCTACTGGCCCACATGCTGGCTAAGGAGCCAGAGCTCTGCTGTCCACCAAAGAGCAGATTGGCTCTGACCAACCAAAGCATGTAGAGGTTCTTACAATGTTTTCCAGTCTGGAAGTTACAAGACTGGCAAAGAGAGACTGTGCATAAATGCTCACTGCTTGGCTTCCTGTACCACAAAACTAGAAGACACAGAAATATTTTAAAATGAGAGCATATATACTATCGTTATAAACACTGTAGCATCACAGTAAGGAGATGGTGCCAGAGGAAATGTTTAGGGGGGGTGTGAGATTTTTTAAAAAGCAAGATAGCCGGGCGTGGTGGTGCAAGCCTTTAATCCCAGCACTCCAGAGGCAGAGGTTGAGCTCGAGGCCACTCTGAGACTACATAGTTAATTCCAAGTCAGCCTGGACCAGAGTGAGAACCTACCTCAAAAACCAAAATAATAATAATAATAATAATTTAAATTTAAATTTTAATCTTACTTTCACCTCACCAAGACCCATCCTCAGCCAGGTATGATGATACACGCCCATATTCCCATGACTTGGAAGATGGAAGCAGGAGGGTCAGAAGCTGAAAGCCAGCTTTGGCTACATAGCAAGTTTGAGGCCAGCCCGAGTGACATGAGATCCCGTATCAAAAAACAAAAACACCCATTCCCCACATGTAGTTCAAATCTAGTAACCGCAACTGCAGATTCCTTGCCTGCACCGTGTGCCATAGGCGCAATAGCCCTTCTGGTAGTATTTGCAGATGGTAGACGGCTTGCTGTTTGCCAAGTCATGTGAGAACAGGCACTGGCTACCTTCGCGACACACACCGTGCATAAAATACCTGAGGAGATGAACACAGTATAAGACATTTAGAATCACACTTTGCTTTATAACATCAGCATATTTTTTAAACTCAGCACACAAATGTTTATTAAGCATAAACTATGTATCAAGGTTCTACTATACACTGGAGATATACATTTTCCTTGATTCTAAAACAAACTTATTTTTAGATACAACTTAATGACTCAATAATAGCTTTTCTGGAAGAAAATTAAACAATCTCAAAAGTTTCAAGAGCCAGGCGTGGTAGTGCACGCCTTTAATCCCAGCATCCAGGAGACAGAGGTAGGAGGATCGCTGTGAGTTAGAGACCACTCTGAGACTACATAGTGAATTCCATGTCAGCCTGGGCTACAGTGAGACCATACCTCGAAAAACCAAGAAAAAAAAAGTTTCTACTTTTGAGTAGCTTCTTGGTTTGAGATATGTTAAATATGTGAGGTATGAGTCTCACAACTGAGAAATTAGAAAAAACTGACCCCCCCAATTTTCTTGAGAGTTGTTAAAGGGTACAAATGTAGTAGAATCAGAAAGACCAGGACCCAGGCCAAGACATGCTCTCAAGCCCTTACCACCTTTATCTTATCAATAAAGTGAAGATTACAGTGCCTATTACTTACTACTTTGCTAGGTAGTTGTGGTGAATATCAAATAAGATAGTGTGGCATCAAAAGATATCTGTGATGGGCCTGGAGAGATGGTTCAGTGGGTAAGGTGCTTGTACTCAAAGCCTAATGACCTAGGTTTGATTCCCTAGTACCTATGTAAAGCCAGATGCACAGTGGTGCATGTATCTGGAGTTTGTTTGCAGTGGCTGGAGGCCCTGGTGTGCCCATTCATATTCTTTCTCTGTAGCATCACTCTCTGTTTGCAAATAAATAAATAAAAATAATTTTTAAAAAGAAAAAAAAATTTAAAAAGATATCTGTGAGCTGGGTATGGTGGTATACACCTATAATCCCAGCATTCTTAAGGCGATACAGCTCAGTTGGAGAATGCTTGCCTAGCATGCATGAATCCCGAGTTCAGATCCTCAGCATGGAACTGGGAGCGGTAGCACGCATCTGTCATCTGAGCACTTGGGAGGTAGAGGCAGGAAGATCAGAAGTTCAAGGTCATCCTTTGCTACACAGTGAGTTTGAGGCCAGCCTGGGATAAATAAGACATTGTATACAAAAAGGAAAAAGAGCCGGCGCACGCCTTTAATCCCAGCACTTGGGAGGCAGAGGTAGGAGGACCGCCGTCAGTTCGAGGGCATCCTGAGACTACAGAGTGAATTCCAGGTCAGCCTGGGCTAGAGTAAGACCCTCCCTTGAAAAAAAAAAATCCTTTGGTATTCTGTACCAGGTGTGGAGGCACACACTTTTAATCCCAGCACTAGGGAGGCAGAGGTAGTAGGATTACCATGAGTTCAAAGCCACCCAGGGTTAGAGACCCTACCTTGGAAAACAAACAAAGAAACAAACAAAAAAAAAAACCTTGGTATTAAGGCTAAATCAGTCCCAGAATAGAAGAATATTTAAGACTAATCTTAACTGAGCTTAGGCTTTACAGGGATCAGGCTAGTAATAAGTTTTTGTTACTAAAACAAAACTTCAACACTTTTTAATGGAAGATAATAAACCTAAGTGCTCAGAAACACCATGTTTAACAACCAATTAAAAAAAAGTACTAGATATGCTCAAATATAGGAATGTGTGTGACCCATAACCAGGAGCAACACCAGCAGCCAGAAATAAGATGAGGGAATTAGTATTCAAGGACTGAAAAGCTATTGCAAATATGTTCAATAGACTAAGGGGAAACAATACACTATGAAGAGAAATGAAAGACATAAAAAGAGGCAAATGGAACTTCTAGGAAAGAAAAATGTGATATCTAAAATGAAAACTACATTGGCAGAGCTTAGCAGGTTAGACACTACAAAGGAGTATATGAGAAAACTGACAGATGCGCAGCAGAAACCGTGAAAACTGAAGCAGGACAGGGAGACTGATGTTCCTTGAGTGTGGGACTTGACTTCCCACTCAGAAAACTCCAGTATGGAACAAAATATGTGAACTACTGCTTTCAGACAATGGACAAAATGTACACAAGCTGGTCCTTGAGAGAAGGGATCATGATGTCTGGGAGGAGTTCAACCTGCTTTCTACCTAGGGACATATTTTGGAGCTTGGTGGAGAAGGAGGATCCAGACCATACACAGCCCTCTCGCTGGGGATCAGAGTTTAGAGGCTGAAGGCTGCTCTCCTAAGCAGAACAACACGTTTGTGGTAATTAACCTTTTGTATATTTTTAAATATTTATTTATTTGAGAGAGAGAGAATAGGTACACCAGGGCCTCTAGTCACTGCAAACAAACTCCAGACACATGCACCACCTTGTGTATCTGGCTTATGTAGGTACTGAGGAATCAAACCTGGGTCCTTAGGCTTCCCAGGCACACATCTTAACCTCTAAACCATCTCTCCAGCCCCCATAATTAACTTTTGTGTGTGTGTGATAATTAACTTTTTGTTTTGTTTTGTTTTTTGAGGTAGGGTCTTGCTCTAGTCCAGGCTGATCTGGAATTCACTAGGTAGTCTCAGGGTGACCTCCAACTTAGGTGATCCTCCTACCTCTGCCTCCCAGGTACTGGAATTAAAGGCATGTGCCACCATGCCCAGTGATAATTAACCTTTTTTCTGGTTTTCCTAGGTAGGGTCTTGCTCTAGCCCACGCTGACCTGGAATTCACTATTTAGTCTCAGGGTAGCCTTGAACTCATGGAGATCCTCCTACCTCCCGAGTGCTGGCGAGCACTGTTTGCTGACATGACTCCATATAAAGCACACAACATGCATAGCCAGTGATGGATTTTAGCAGAAACATTTAACTTGAATCTCACAAAAAAAACAAAATCTAACTCCCAGCTTATAGGAAATACAGGCAGCTAGGCAGCAAGTGATAAGACATTATGAGGAAGCAGCCAGGTAAACAGAGAAGACTATACGGGACCCAGTGTGGTCTCTAACAAGAGTGAACTTGTAAACAAGGAGGCTGGGAATAGAGAATGGTTTAGCAGTTTTGTAAAGACATATGGTGTTTATCCAAGAAAACAATGCATGTCCATACAAGCACTGCTTGTGTGGTATGCACGGCAGCACTACTCATAATAGTCCAAAAGTAAGAGCAACCCAAATGTCCACCAACCCATGAAAGAAAAGCAAAACCTGACAGTTCATCTACACAATACATTATTCTGCCATAAAAGCAATGATGGATACATAGTATACATGGGGAATGGTGGAAATTGCTTAAAGAAAGACTGCATGCTACATGGCTCCATTTATATGTGATGTTCCTGAAAAGGCAAATCTGTATGGTCAGAAAGCAGACTGGGGACTGGAGAGGAGTGACTGAAAAATGACTGCTACTGGGCACAAGGGATCACTTTCAGGGTGATGGACCTATATTCAGATTTAATTGTGCTGACAGTAGTAAAAATCTTTGATTTGTGCACTTCCAACAAAGTTCTTGTATGTAAATTATATCTCAATAAAGTTGTTAAGAAAAGATAGGCTTGGGCTGGAGAGATGGCTTAGCAGGAGGTTAAGGCACATGCCTGTGAAGCCTGAGAACCCAGGTTCAACTCCCCAGAACCCACATAAGCCAGACGCACAATGTGACAAAAGCACACAAAGTAACTCATGCACACAAGGTGGCACATATGTCTGGAGCTTGATTGCAGGGATAGAGACCTTGGTGTGCCAATTCTCTCTCATAAAAAAATAAAAAAGAGTCGGGTGTGGTGGCGCATACCTTTAATCCCAGCACTTGGGAGGCACAGGTAGGAGGATTGCTGTGAGTTCGAGGACACCCTGAGACTTCATAGTGAATTCCAGGTCAGCCTGGGCTAGAGTGAGACCCTACTTTGAAAAACCAAAAAAAAAACAAACAAACAAAAAAAAAAGTACACAGATAAAAACCAGGCTAGGAAGCAGAGCAGCAGAACACAATAATAAGGCACAGTATCCCCACAGGCATCACAGTCTACTTTGGACAAATCAGATGGAAAAGACATTCCTGAGACAATGGGGAAATCTGACATGTAATCAGGTAAACTGACAATTTATTGGCATGGAAAGTTAAAGAAAATAGAAAAGACCAGATTAAGTGAGGTCAGGGGAAGAGATTGAGTAAAGGAAAAGTGAAAGGAGGGCTAATCAAAATCTGAGAGGATATAAGTAAGTCATATGGAAACCTACTTTTTTGGACAATGGAACACTCAGGAGCCATAGATTGATATTAAAAAATTTTAGTGCCAGGAATGGGATACCTTCCAGTGAGTTGTTGGCCAGAGAGGTCCTTGATAACCCCAAAACATTACAGGCCATTGCCGAGGCTCTTGGTTTCCCACCAGGAATAGATGGTAAGACCCTATGGCTGAAGACTCCACATACTTGGGCTGCAAGGCCACTGAGAAATCCTGCTGGAACTGAGCTGAAAACCTCCTCCATGTAGACCAGCTGACAGAAAGCTGGAAAAACCACGCTGCATGTTGTTCAATGGGAGAGAGAGAGAAATCACCAGTGAAGATATTCAACAGTGGACACTGCAAGCCTTATATTTGGCCAGCAAGGCCAAATGAGCCAACAGGTGCAATAGTGACATGTCTGTCATGGTAGAAACTAACCACTCTCTAATTGGACTGGAGGCCCACTCCATGGGAAGGAGTACATCCCTGATACTGAAAACCTACAACCTACAACAGGGGTAGTCATGAGCCCTAGGGGTGTCATGTCTGTTGGTGTCTGACTAAATGTATACACTATGCTCACCAAACTGCCCAGTAAGCACTTCTCTTAATGTTCATACCCATATGTTAATGCTACTCTCATGTTTGGTTAGAGAAGCTTCTCTTCAGATGACAGTGACCTTGGGATGACTCAGCAGGCATCATGGTGCCGAGAGGAAGTGACAAGAGGAGTGCTCATTACTGCAATATCTCTATCACACCTTCCATGCCTCAGGGTCCATTGCTAAAGAGATGGCCGAAAGAAGGTAAGAGCCAAAGGAAAGGGTAGGACTCCTTACAACGTGCTCCTCCAGACACAAAATGGCCTGGATATCCATGACCTCAGTGTCTGATACTACCTACACAAGACCTTCATAAGAGGAAAAGATCATGACATCAAAATAAAAGAGCTGGGCGTGGTAGCGCACGCCGTTAATCCCAGTACTCAGGAGGCAGGGGTAGGAGGATCACTGAGTTCAAGGCCACCCTGAGACTACATAGTGAATTCCAGGCCAGCCTGGGCCAGAGTGAGACCATACCTCAAAAATAAATAAATAAATAAATAAGAAAGAAAGAGACTGATTGAGAGGGGCAGGGGATATGATGGAGAGTGGAGTTTCAAAGGGGAAAGGGGGGAAGGGAGGAAATTACCATGGAATATTGTTTACAATTATGGACATTGTCAATAAAAAAATAACAATAAAAAGATGTATGCCACAAAAAGAGAAAGGACCAGATTATAAAACAGCATATCAAACAAAATGATACAACCACATGATTCTTCAAAAATTATAAAAGACTTATTGTATGACCCAGGAATTCCAATTGTGTGTATGCAAACAAAAGAACTAAAAGGAGGATTCCAAACAAATACACATACATGTTCAAAGCAGCATTACTAACAGCCAAAAACCAAATGCACTGGGGCGGGAGGGATGGCTTAGCAGTTAAGGCACTTGCCTGCAAAGCCTAAGGACCCAGGTTCGATTCCCCAGTACCCACATAAGCCAAATGCACAAAGTGGTACAAGCACCTGGAGTTCACCTGCACTGGCTGGAGGCCCTGAAATGCCTATTTTCTCTCTTTCTCTCTCAAATAAATGAATGAATAAATAAAATATTTTTTTAAAAGATGCTATATACATAAAACAGAATAGTGTTCAGCCTCAGGAAGGGAAAGAAATTCTAACTCAGATTACATGGATGAACCCCAAGAACCCTATGCTAAGTGAAGTAAGCTATTCACAAGAGATAAATACTATATGACAGCAATCATGTGAGGTACCTGGAGTAAGGAGATGGAGAATAGAATGGTGGCTGCCAGCAGTTGAAGACTGGGCACAGAATTTCAGTTTAGGAAAGTGGTGTTCTGAAGATTTGGTTTACATAACAATTTGAACATAACACCACAGAACTATACACTTAAAAATATTAACATGAGGGCTGGAAGGATGGTTTAGTGGTTAAGGTGCCTGCCTGCAAAGCCAAAGGACCCAGGTTCAATTCTCCAGGACCCACGTAAGCCAGATACACAAGGTGGCACATGCATCTGGAGTTTGCTTGCAGCAGCTGGAGGCCCTGGCATGCCCATTCTCTCTCATTCTATCTGCCTCTTTTTCTCTCCCTCTTTCAAATAAATAAATAAAACATTTTTTAAAATGTTAGCATGAGCTTGGCATGGTGTCACATGCATTTAGTCTTAGCACTGGGCAGGCTGAGGCAGAAGAATCACTCTGAATTCCAGGTCAGCCTATGTTGTGGTCAGCTTCTCATTGTTTGGACAAATATCCAACCAGACAGTTTTGGGGAGGAACAGGTTTACTTCAGGCTTACAGATCCAAGGGAACTTCCTTCAATGGTGGAAGAAGGTGACTCCCTTTCATAGATCCAAGCAGAGAAAAACCATCAAAATAGCCAGCACCACAAACATGACCAGGCAGAGCTCAAGCTGCTCTCTCCACACCTTTGGGCTGGACTCAGATCCGCCTCCAATGGCACATCCCTCAATCTATTTGCTAGGGGGCTCAAGTGGAAAGCTTAATCAAATATGACTGAGTTGCTAGGAGTGGTGCCTTTACTCTCAGCACTCAGGAGGCTGAGGTAGCGGGATAGCTGTGAGTTTAAAGCCAGCCAGAGACTACACAGTGAATTCCAGGTCAGCCTGGGCTAGAGTGAAACCATACCTTGAAAAAAAAAAAAAAGTCTATGGGGGCCAAACATTCAAACTACCATAGCCTGCCTCTGAGTAAAAAACAAAACAAAAAGATATTAGCATGCTATCATATACATTTATTACAATTAAATATATTCTTTTGCTGGGTGTGGTGGTACACACCTTTATTCTTAGCACACAGGAGGCAGAGGTAGGAGGATCACCATGAGTTCGAGGCCAGCCTGAGACAACATAGCCAATTCGAGGTCTCTATCTCAAAACAACCCCCCCCCCAAAAAATTCTTTATTGTTGTGTGTGTGTGTTGTATGGGCATGCAAGTGGAGGTCAGAGGCCAATTTGGACTGTCTGGGCTCCACTTTCTTTGAGACAGGGTCTCTGGACATTGTAAAACTGCCAGACTACAAATGAAGGTCAGACTAGTTGGCCTGGGGGCTTTGGACTCTCCTGGCTCTGACTCTGCTCCCATTGTCATAGATTACACATAGATATGCCACTTTGCATCCAGCTTTACATGGGTGCTGGGGAATTGAACTCTGACCGGCAGGCTTTGCAAGCAAGTGCCTTTACCTGCTAAGCCTCTAAATACTCTTTTAAAATCAACATTCACTCTGATAAAAACAAAAAAAATCATAAATTAAGAGCAGTGATTGCATAAACCCAGGAATCCATGGACTCCCATACCAGGCAGCCATTCTACCTCTAAGCCATGTTCCCAGGCCCCAATATATGTTTGTTTATTTATTTTCTTTCTTTCTTTCATTCATTCATTCATTTATTCATTCATTTTTTGTTTTGTTTTTCAAGGTGGGGGTCTCACTCTAGTCCAGAGCTGACCTGGTATTTACTATGCAGTCTCAGGATAGCCTCCAAGTCAGGTGATCCTCGTACCTCTGCCTTCCAAGTGCTGGGATTAAATGCATGCGCCCCCATGCCTGGCTTCTTTTTTTTTTTTTTTTTTTACATATTTTTATTTATTTGCAAGCAGAGAGAGATAGAAGAGAGAATGGACACACTAGGGCCTCCAGCCACTGCAAACAGACTCCAGATGTATGCACCACTTTGTGCATCTGGCTTTACATAGGCATTGGGGAATTGAACTTGGATCCTTAGGCTTTCCTGAACCATCTCTCCAGCCCTATTTTTTTTTTAAATCTTCTTACTTTAGCTGATTTGTACATTCTAACATTTTACTGTAAACGCATTACTATTTGTGTAGTAACTACTATAAACACAGCCAGGAGTGGTGGTGAGTTCGAGGCCACTGAGACTACAAGTGAATTCCAGGTTAGCCTGAGCTAGAGTGAGATCCTACCTGGAAAATCCCCCCCCAAAATACAACAACAACAACAACAACAAAACTATAAACACAATTCAAGAGTGGAAACGGTGTGGTGTGTAAAATGATGCAGGGCTTGAGAGACAGCTAGTGGTTAAGGCGCTTGCCTGCAAAAAACCAAGTTTAATTTCCTAGTACCCACGTAAAGCCAGATGCACAAAGTGGTACATCTGGAGTTCATTTGCAGTGGCTGGAAGCCCTGGCACACCCATATTCACCCTCCCCCCTCCTTGAAAGTGAATAAATAAACTGGGTATGGTGGCACATGCCTTTAATCCCAGCACTCAGGAGGCAGAGGTAGGAGGACTGCTGTGAGTTCAAGGCCACCTGAGACTACATAGTGAATTCCAGGTCAGCCTGGACTAGAGTGAGACCCTACCCAGAAAAACAAAAACAAAACAAAACAAAACAAAATAAACAAAAGGTAAATAAATAATATTTTTAGGGCTGGAGAGATGGCTTAGCAGTTAAGGCATTTGCCTATGAAGCCAAAGGACCCAGGTTCAATTCCCCAGGACCCATGTAAGCCAGATGCACAAGGTGACACATGCTTCTGGAGTTCGTTTGCAGTGACTGAAAGTCCTGGCATGCCCATTCTTTCTATCTCTAGCTATCTATCTCCCTCTTTCTCTCTGTCTCAAGTAAATAAAATAAAAATATTTTTATGGGCTGGAGAGATAGCTTAGTGGTTAAAGTGTTTGCCTGCAAAGCCAAAGAATCCTGGTTCAACTCTCCAGGACCCATGTAGCCAGATGCACAAGGGGGTGCATGCATCTGGAGTTCGTTTGCAGTAGCTGGAGGCCATGGCGTGCCCATTTTCTCTCTCTCTCTCTCCCTCCCTCCCTCAAATAAACAAATAAAAAATATTTTAAAATATTTAAAATGCTTGAGCTGGTGAGAGGCAGAAGTAGGATTACTGTGAGTTCAAGGTCATCCTTAGACTACACAGTGAATTCCAGGTCAGCCTGGGCTAGATGGAAATCCTACCTCAACAAAACAAAAAACAAAACAAAACAGTGTTTGATGCAGTGTGTAGCCCACAGTGGATTCCTCAAAGTGTAATCTTATTAAAGTGCTAGTCACAGAGTGATAGGTACCTTCCTAGTGCAGGGTGAGTACAAGGGAAGTGAAAAGTGGAGACACAGACCTTGGGCTGAGAGAGGGCAGTGTCCCAGAATGGACATGCCAGGGGAGACTAGAAGAAAGATGTGCTGCATGGGAAGAGTCTGTGCCAGAAAAAGAGGGCAGTGAAATGAGGCATGGTGAGGGATAGGCAGGCTTGATATGAAACAAGACCTGGGTCATTCAGTGTCAGCTGTGACACTGCACATGCCTTAAAACAAGGCACCCAGGATACTGAAGAAGCTGCTAGGGTCAGGCTTTTCTGGGAGGTTTACAACAGACTCCAACTGAACACAGGGCTCCCAGAACACCCCCACATGAGGAGGCAGCAGATAACCTGGAGAGGCGGAAACTTAGGGGAGACCACAAGGTTGCTCCTCACTGGCAGGGTTGAAGAAGACACAGCAAAACTGTCCCTTCACAAAGGCAAAGGAAATATGGCCAGGAAACACTTTTCTATGAAGGACTTTTATCTAGGAAATCACAGTTTGCTTTTTAAATTTATTTAAGAACATCCATGGGAATGGAACTGAGTTAGAAAACTGCTTGCCTGGCAGACATGAAGCCCTGGGTTCAACCCACAGCACAGTATAGACTGCATATGTCAGCACACACCTGGAATCCCAGCACTAGGGAGGTTGAGGCAGGAAGAAGCTGGAGACCAGCCTGCTAGGCTACATAGTGAAACCTCATCTTAAAAAGAAAACAACAGGGCTGGGGAGATGGCTCAATGGATACAGCATTTGTCATGCAAGCAGGAAGACCTGAACTCCCATGCCCAGCACCCACATTAAAGTATAGACGCTAAGGCAGGCATCTGTAAGGACAGTGCACCTACAGGAGAGAAGGGAGGCAGAAACAGGAGAATTTCTGGAAAGCTCGGGACTGACTAGCTTGGCAAATCAGCAATGAAACAAAAGATGTTGCCTCAAATGAGGTGGAAAGTGAGAACCAACATCTGAAGTTATCTTCTGACCTCCACGTATAAATTGTGGCATGTGCACCCCACATTCACGCACACATAGAAGATACTTGCTCAACCATGTTTATTGCCACTCAATTCACAATAGCTGGGAAATGGAACCAGCCTAGATGTCTCTGAACTGATGAGTGAATAATGAAGATATGGCACATTTATACAATACAGTTCTACTCAGCGGTAAAGAAAAATGAAGTTATGAAATTTGCAGGAAAATGGATGGATCTGGAAAGGATTATACTAAGTGAGGTAACCCAGGCCCAGAAAGCCAAGCGTCACATGTTCTCTCTTATATGTGGATCCTAGCTACAGATGGTTGGACTTCTGTGTGAGTAGGAAAAAAACTCAGTAGCAAAGGCCAGTAAGCTAGAAAAGAGATATAAAGGGAAGAGAAAGGAAAGGGGGGGGGGACTTAATAGAATGACATTGTATATATGTAAGTAGAAGAACAGATTAATGGGAGTGAAAAGGTCTAAGTGAGGTCAGAAGAGACTGAGTAAAGGAAAGATGGAGGAAGGGCTAATCAAAATCTAAGAGGATATAAATAAATCATATGGAAACCTACTTTTTTTGGACAATGGAACACTTTTTTTTTCTTGTTTTTTTAAGGTAGGGTCTCACTAGCCCAGGCTAACCTGGATCTCATTCTAGTCCCAAGCTGGCCTTGAACTCATAGCAATTCTCCTACCTCTGCTTCCTGAGTGCTAGGATTGAAGGAATATACCACCACACCTAGCTGATTTTTTTTTTTTTTTTTTTTTTTAGGTGCTAGGAGTGGAACCCAGGTTCTGGTGCAGCTAGGCAAGCTGCTCTACCATTGAGCCACACACCCCCAGTCCTTTAAAAAAAAAATAAAGCATGGCCGGGCATGGTGGTGCACACCTTTAATCCCAGCACTTGGGAGGCAGAGGTAAGAGGATTGCCATGAGTTCAAGGCCACCCTGAGACTACATAGTGAACTGCAGGTCAGCTTGGACTAGAATGAAACTCTACCTCAAAAAATAAAAATAATAATAGGGAGGGCTAATCAAAATCTAAGAGGATATAAATAAATCATATGGAATCCTCCAGTTTTGGACAATGGAACACTCAGGAGCCATAGATCGTTGCTAGAAAATTTTTTTTTTTTTTTTTTTTTTTTTTTTTTTTTGGTTTTTCAAGGTAGGGTCTCACTCTAGCCCAGGCTGACCTGGAATTCACTATGGAGTCTCAGGGTGGCCTTGAACTCACGGTGATCCTCCTACCTCTGCCTCCCGAGTGCTGGGATTAAAGGCGTGCGACACCACGCCCGGCTTTGCTAGAAAATTTTCAATGCCAGGGATGGGATACCTTCCAGTGAGTTGTTGGCCAGGGAGGGACCTGATGCCCCCAAAACATTATAGGCCATTTCCGAGGCCCTTGGTTTCCCACCAGGAATAGATGGTAAGACCCTACTGCTGAATACTGCACATACTTGGGCTGCAAGGTCACTGAGAAATCCTGCTGGAGCTGAGCTGAAAACCTCCTGCATGTAGACCAGCTGACAGAAAGCTGGAAAAAGCCACACTGCATGCAGCTCAATGGGAGAAAGAGAAATCACCAGTGAAGATACTCAACAGTGGACACTGCAAGCCTTATATTTGGCCAAACAGGCCAAATGAGCCAACAGGTACAATAGTGGCATGTCTATCATGGTGGAAACCAACTGCCCTCTAATTTGACTGGAGGCCAGCTCCATGGGAGGAAATACATCCCTGATACTGAGAACCTACAACAGGAGTAGTCATGAGCCCTAGGGTGTAACATCTGCTGCTGTCTGGCTAAATGTACATACTATGCTTATCAAACTGCCCAGTAAGCACTTCTCTTAATGTTCATACCCATATGTTAATGCTACTCTAACTTCTGGTAGAGAAGCTTCTCTTTTCAGATGGCAGTGACCTTGGGACGACTCAGAAGGCACCATGGTGCTGGAAAGAAGTGACAGGAGTGCTCAGCACTACAATATCTTTAGGCTCAGGGTCTATTGCAGAAGAGGTGGCGGAAAGAGCCAAAGGAAGGGTAGGACTCCTTACAACTTGCTGCCCCCAGACACAAAATGGCCTGGATATCCATGACCTCACAGTGCCTGACACTACCTACACAAGACCTTCATAAGAGGAAAAGATCATGACATCAAAATAAAAGAGAGACTGATTGAGAAGGGGATGGGATATGACGAAGAATGGAGTTTCAAAGGGAAAGTGGGGGGAGGGAGTGTATTACTATGGGATATTTTTTATAATCATGAAAGTTGTTAATAAAAAATATTTGAAAAAAAAACAGAAAAAAAAGAAAAGAAGTTTCACTCATATGAACTCCAGGTCAGCCTGAGCTAGAGTGAGAACCTACCTTGAAAAAAAAATTTTTTTTTCACTCATAAAAGCAGACTAGCAGATGCAGTCTTGAGATGCACTAGATCCACCCTGCCAGGACCAGGCCTGCCTGGTTTCATCTATGCCCACCTTTTGGTAAAGAGCCTCCCCTGCCCACAAGGGACATTAGGAAGAACATCTGAGAGGAGGAAAATGAGATGAACAGCAATCAATCCAGTTTAGTACTTTCACTTATACCTCATTTAACCTAACAACATGAGAAGAGTATTACTATAACCCTACAATATAAATGGGTGTTGTCAGATTTGAGAGATCCTACTGCCCTGACCTTTCCCTACCAAAATCCATTTCCCTACCACCTTTTTTGGTTCACACTGAAGCCTGTCTAAAGCACCATACCTAGAATCCACCTGCCTTCAAGAACCGTCCTGGTGACCCAAAAGCCTCACCACATCCCCGCTACTCACTGTCTCACTCACCAAACACATCCATCTGTGACAGAGCTATCATGAAAAAGCCCACATTTCCTAAGAGCCAGTGCTTTGAAATATGCAGCTGGCACACCTGGCCTTCCATGAATAAGTTCAGAAAGGCACACTTGGAGCAAATGAATGCAGAAAGCCCAATACCTACCTAGCCTTGTATACAACTGTGGTGGTTTGATTCAGGTGTGTCCCCCCCATAAACTTAGGTGTTCTGAATGCTAGGTTCCCAGCTGATGGAGATTTGGGAATTAACACCTCCTGGAGGCAGTGTATTGTTGGGGGCAGACTTATGGGTGTTATAGCCAGTTTCCCCATGCCAGTGTGTGGCACACTCTCCTGTTTCTGTTGTCCACCTGATGTTGGCCAGGAGGTGATGTCCACCCTCTGCTCATGCTGTCATTTTCCCCTGCCATCATGGAGCTTCTTCCCCTCAAGTCTGTAAGCCAAAATAAACCTTTTTTTTTTTTTTTTTTTTTTTTACACAAACTGCTCTTGGTCAGGTGATTTATGCCAGCAATGTGAACCTGACTGCAACAACAACTGTCTAGAACCAGAGAAGAGAACAGAACAAGACAACAGAAGGAAGGGAATGGCTTCTAAGAAATACCAGGAAGACCAAAGCTTGGACTTCCAATGCTCCCAAAGTGGACTAGTGAATGCAAGTCACTGATCTGATTCATGCTGGACATCTGCCCCTGAACGGGTCTGGAACGCTGCCTCAACTGGACACCATGAGAGCTAAAGATCTTCCATCTTTTCCTGCTTATGGAGCAAGCTTCTTTCTTCACCTGTCACTCTGCGAAAGCAGAAGTGCTTACCAGCTCACCTGACAGCTGCTTTTCTTCCCATGGAATGATAAAAGGAACATTTGCTAACAGAATCAAAATGTGAGCCATGAGACCAGAAACAGAACCACAGACTAATCCCAGAAAACAGCTCCTGGGAATCGACCACTAGATTAGATCCTACTCAGTAACTTGATAGAAGGCAGGTGGTTCAGTTGGCTGTAAGGTGAACTGAGGTTGCAGGGCAGATAAATGCACAGGAAGGACTCAGCATAGCACGTCTGAAACTATCCTTGGGCTGGCCTAAGAACAGTCCTTGTCTGGTTTCTGGAAACTGCTGGAATGGACATAGTCCTTACAATCACATAAATGTTTCCCTAATGATGAGAGTAGCTCACTGTGTTTCAGCTATAGAACAGATGGATCTCCTTACCCTACGCAGAGGCAGCCCCAAAGCACTGCACCTTTGATGGGCTTCCCTGGGTACATGAAACACCATTTGCATTGCTGGGAGGAGAGAGTACTTTGTGCTCCACTTCAGGGCACCGTGTCTCCTCCTTCCCTACCTAGCTGGTCTCCTTGTTAAAATGTATAACCTTAGCCGGGCGTGGTGGCGCACACCTTTAATCCCAGCACTCAGGAGGCAGAGGTAGAAGGATTGCTGTGAGTTTGAGGCCACCCTGAGACTCCATGAATTCCAGGTCAGCCTGGGCTAGAGTGAGAACCTACCTCGAAAAAAAAAAAAAAGTATAACCTTGACTTTGAATGCAACCAAATAATAAATTGCAGAAATCTTTCTAGCCAATCTGTGAGCATAGGGAACCTATGAGACAAAAAAAATTATACATCTAAACTGTTAGATTCTTTTGTTTTATTTTTTGAGACAGGCTCGAACTCCTGGGCTTATCAATCCTACTTATCCACTTGCCTCAGACTCCCAGGAGGCTGAGACTACAGGGGTACCATCACACCAGGTTTGATAATTCTTTTTCAGATATACGACTCAAGACTACAACAGCTACCCCTACCACCACCTGTTCTTCCTCCCTCTTCAACTATTCAACCTTTGCTGCTCAGAAAAATCCGATCCCACCAAGGCACTTCAGGCTGGACCACTTAAAAAAAAAAAAGATGGATCCAAACCGGACATGGTACTCCAGCACTCAGGAGACAGAGTGGAGGATCAGTGTGAGTTCAAGGCCACCCTGAGACTGTATAGTGAATTCCAGGTCATCCTGGGCTACAGCGAGACCCTACCTCAAAAAACAAAAACAAAGAAAAACAGTGAAGAAAGGAAGACGCTTGTACTATCATGAAATGAATGAAATCCACTAGTTACTTTCTCTGAACTACAGCATATTACTCTGAAACAAACTCCAAAGTGTTACCAACACGAGTGACAAATATCTTAATGACTCCAGGTAACAGTCTGATTGATCTGTAAAAACTGCTTAGGAAAGTCAATGTAGAGAAGAGCCTACAGAACCCCGTTTACCAATAAAGGAAATATGCAAACAGGAAGTAGATTGACTCCTGTAATGACCCAGGCATTGAGGAGAAAATTTCAGCTGGCTTAGCCTAGAAGCCCAACACAATCGCCATTTTCTACAAGTAGCTTTGATGCACAAAAATAATGCCAACTTCCTGACTCGATGTGGTGATTTACTCAAGTCTCCTTTAAATAAACCCCACAATTTGTGATTTCCACCTAAATAAACTTAATAATTCATAATTTATCTTCCTTGATTATCTTTATGAATTCTTTATAAAGGTCAGACAGAACCCAAATTTAGGGTTCATAAATGCTGGGGGACCCCTCCTGAACCCCTGCTGCTCTTTGTGATGATTCCAAGTGCTAAGCCTTTCTGATGAACAACCATCCTTCAGTTCATCCAAGGGAAAGACTGGGGAGGTGGGATGACAATGACTTGAAGAGGCTGGAGCCTCAGAGTAAGGAGATTCCTTCTGGATAACACTCCAAAGGAATCTGTTACTCTTGGTGACCCCAAATGGCTTTCAGACAGTATGGCTATTACACAATGCAGAAGATACCAGGTTCATTATGGACCACAAAATGCTAACAGCTGGGTTGGAGAGATGGCTTAGCAGTTAAGTGCTTGCCTGTGAAGCCTAAGGACCCCGGTTCAAGGCTCGATTCCCCAGGACCCATGTTAGCCAAGATGCACAAGGGGGCACATGCATCTGGAGTTCGTTTGCAGTGGCTGGAAGCCCTGGCATGCCCATTCTCTCTCTCTCTCTCTGTCACTCTCAAATAAATAAATAAAAATGAACAAAAAAAATTTAAAAAAAGAGAGAGAAAAGGCAACATGTCTAGGACATGTGCATTAAAAAAAATGCTAACAGGCCCTGCTATACCCATTCTCAGTCCCCCTCCTCTCTCTCTCTGTCATAAATGAATAAAAATAAAATTTGAAAAAAAAAATGCTAACAGCTATAGATGCAAGTGAAAACTGGACCAAACAGCATCAGTCTGGTTTTTTTTTTTTTTTTTTTGCAGACCCTTCAATGGTGCCTCTCTTCAGCAAACCACTTTAGCAACTCACTTTCGAACAGGGGTAAATCTGAGTCTGAGACTCTGGACAGAGTAGCATATGGAGGAACCAGCACTGACTGACAGCATGTCCACAGGAGCAGCTATTCTTGCTGTTTCTGCAATGTGCACATGTATTGTTTTTGTCAGCAGCAGGGCTACACATCCTTGAAAACACATAATGCATATTAGAATGGAAGCAAAATGAATATTCTGTTCTATACCATCAGAATAAGCAAGCACACCACATCTTACAGTCAAAATCAACCAAACTCAAGAAGATTTTGCAAACTGAGAACAATCACCCACAACAAAAAAGCTGAGCACCTGGCTTCTAACTAAACCAGACTTCTTAAACATTTTCTATTCATGGGCTGGAGGGATGGATTAGCGGTTAAGGCACTTGCCTGCAAAGCCAAAGGACCAAGGTTAGAGTCCCCAGGACCCACGTAAGCCAGATGCACAAGGGGGCGCAAGCATCTGGAGTTCATTTGCAGCGGCTAGAGGCTCTGGCACACGCATTCTCTCGCTCTCTCTCTCCCTCAAATAAATAAAAATAAAATATTTTAACTAAAAAAAAAAAACAAAACATTTTCTACTCATGACTGCTTTTCGCCCAAGGGGAGAGGGATATTTTTCTTTTTCCAGTACTTGCAATCAAACCAAGGGCCTTAAGTGTGCTAGACAAGCACTCCTACCACTGAACTACATCCCCAGCTTATCTGAAAAAATGTTACACATAGGTGTACAAATCAAACATTTATTGATCAATTATGAAAAATTTATTTAAAAACAAGTCTTTTGGTATACATATCACTTTGTCAATTATTCAAGATGAAAACAAACTTGCATACTAGTGAGATGTATGTGCAGTAACAAGAACACACACAAGAAAAACAAGAAATAGGGCTGGAAAGATGGCTTAGCAGTTAAGCACTTGCCTGTGAAGGCTAAGGACTCCGGTTCGAGGCTCCATTCCCCAGGACCCACATTAGCCGGATGCACAAGGGAGCGCACACATCTGGAGTTCGTTTGCAGTGGCTGGAAGCCCTGGTGCACCCATTCTCTCTCTATCTATCTGCCTCTTTCTCTCTCCCTCTATCACTCTCAAATAAGTAAATAAAAATGAACCAAAAATAATTAAAAAAAAAAAAAGAAAAGCAAGAAATATCTTTCATTCCATATTCTCCAACTTATTTGGAGAGTAAAAGTCTATGATAACATGAACTCTGATGTTACACCTCTGCCACCAGGAAACTGAAACCTTGGGTAAGTCCCTTAAATGCTGAAGCCCAGTTTCATGATTGTGGAATGCATCTGTGTGGTTGGTGGGACACACACACACACACACACACACACACACTATGACTTGATGGAACACCTGATAGGACTTAACTGAGAAGTGATCCTTTTCCAACATTCCAACTCACTCCTAGTTTCTATGTAGCGACCTTTTGCAGGATTCTTTGATTTGGGAAACAAAACTTTCAGGTCAGGCCATCTTCATGCACAAATGAAAAAATAATGATGGCCCTGACTTGAGTTCTTGTTTCTACACCAAGAGGTGAAATTCTGGGAAAGTATCAATTCTTTTTCAGCATAATATTTTTTATCTGTAAAACTAGATGTATGTTTGGTTAAAATTCATATATATACCATTACGTTTAATGAGCACTGTTTTGTGGACACATCCTGGGAGTAGGTATGGAAATGGTAGAATTCAACCATAAAGTAAGAAGAACAGGGGCTTTTCCTAGCAGGTAGATCAGTCCAAAATGGAATAATCGCACTTCCTCCAAAAGGGTAAACTTTATGCAAAGGAAAACAAGTAAGCTCACATATACACACATCTTCACAAAAGACCTAGTATAAATAACCTAGAATACTTTTTTTTGGGTGGGGAGTTCAACGTAGGGTCTCTTGCTCTGTAGCCCAGGCTAACCTGGAATTCACTATGTAGTCTCAGGGTGGCCTCAAACTCACAGTGATCCACCTACCTCTGCCTCCCAAGTGCTGGGATTAAAGGCGTGCACCACCACGCCCGGCTAACTGCCCATTTCTGACAGCTGCTTAACCCACCTGGGCCTTCAGTAAACTGACTCAACCCTTAATAGCTAAACCTAACACAACTCTTCTTACAGTTATTTTCAAATATTCACACTAATGAAAAGAAATAATACAGATAATTACACAACCAGACATTCTTAGAAATGTTTCCAACACAGGTTTTACTGGAACCAGTTAAAATTTGTATAGGCTGAGTATTATACCCAAAAGGTTTGGGAACTGAAGTGTTTGGAATTTTAGAATGTTTTCAAGTTTTGGAATATTTACACGTATGTAATGAGATATCTTGGGGAATGGGACCTAAGTTTAAACATGAAACTCTCTGTTTCATATACACCCTTTACACACACCCTGAAAACAACTGTGTGTGTGTGTGTGTGTGTGTGTGTGTGTGTATATATATATATATATATATATATATTTTTTTTTTTTTTTTTTTTTTTTTTGGTTTTTCAAGGTAGAGTCTCACGCTGGTCCAGGCTGACCTGGAATTCACTATGTAGTCTCAGGGTGGTCTCGAACTCTCAGCGATCCTCCTACCTCTGCCTCCCGAGTGCTGGGATTAAAGGCGTACGCCACCACGCCCGGTTGTATACAATATTTTTATGAAACACAATTTCATGGTGTGGAATTTTTCACTTAAAAAAATTTACTTTTACTTATTTGAGGTGGGAGAGAGTGAAACAGAGTGGATGCACCAGGGCCTCTAGCCACTGCAAATGAACTTCAGACACATGTGAAACCTATATGCATGTGGCTTATGTGGGTACTGGGTCCTTAGGATTTGCATGCAAACACTTTAACTGCTAAGCCATATCTCTAGCAGGGCATTTTCCACTTTTTGCATCATGTCTGAGCTCAAAAAGCTCTGGGTTTATTTTATTTATTTATTTATTTTTATTTTTTGCTTTTTCGAGGTAGGGTCTCGCTCTGGCCCAGGCTGATCTGGAATTCACTATGTAGTCTCAGGGTGTGGCCTTGAACTCACTGTAATCTTCACCGCCTCCCAGACAGCTGGGATTGAAGGTGTGCAGGCGCTCCCCGTCCGGTTAAAAAAAAAAAAAAAAAAGTTCTGGATTTTGAAGCATTTCCAATTTTGGATTTCCACATTGAGGATGTTCACTGTGTACTTCCCAAGCATCAAAAGGCCTAGATTCCCAATACCACGAAGCAAGGGGTGAAGGTGTGACACAACCCTACTAGTTCTGCTTCAAAGTAGCAAAGCACAGATCCATTGCTGCCCTACTTCTATAAATGGGTCTCCGCAAGATAAAGAAACTCAGCCTCTTTTCTGTCAGTTTTCTGCACTGTAAAACGGGAAATCTGCTCAGTAGCGTTGTGAGGCTAGCGCTAAGGAGTATGAAGAACTTGAAATAGTTGGGAGAGACGGCTTAGCGGTTAAGGCGCTTGCCTGCGGAGCCAAAGGACCCAGGTTCGATTCCCCAGGACACACGTAAGACAGACGCACGCCTCTGGAGTTTCTCTCCCAAAACAAACCCTTAAATATGCGCGGCGCCTTGCAGACCCGCAGGAACGCGACCTGCCCCTTCCCCCGCCCCACACACCAATCTTGCTAACTCCCTGCAAGTTTAGGCTGCGGCTGCGCTCTGCAAACTCGCTTTCGGAGGCCCTCGGAACCCTCCCGCGTGGTACCCGCCTCCTGGTGTCTTGCCTGCCACCCAGTAACCAGGGTCCGGTCGGTCTCCCGGCCGGCCAGGGCGTCCCCGCAGCCCCACGGAGACCCCCGCCTCCAGCATGCACGGCAGCCCCGCACCCGGCCGCGGCGCCAGCTCCGCCGGGGGAAAAAAAAAAAACCCACAACCAACAGATGAGTAACTTTCCTCGACTTCCGCCTCAGTTTCCCTGGCAGTAAGACCGGAATGCATCCGCGGGCCCGGAGCCCTGCCGGAAGTGGCTTAACGCTCCAGGACTCTCACCTGCAAGTGATCTGCTTGGTGCTCATCGCGACGGGGCTGCGGGGCCCTAGTAATCGCGCCTCAGCCTCTCCGCTGCCAGCGCCGCCTCAGACTCGGCCGGCCCCGCCCAACCCCCCCGCGCAGCCGCGTCACGCCTGCGCGCGCCGCCCCTCCAGTGCCTCACCTCTGTAGCACCGGCCAGAAACTTAGCCGCCGTCACAATTGGTTCCGTCCGGGCGTGGGGCTGACTGCTGCTTCCTGCTCTCCAGGATTCTCCCAGCCAGGTCTCCCTGGCAAAGCGTGCGCAGCGTCCTAGACTTATCCCTGGGGCGGCTGATTCCTACGATTTGGCACTCATCTCCAAACGCAATTTTTTTTCTTTTTTCTTTTGGTTTTTCGAGGTAGGGTCTCACTCTAGCTTAGGCTAGCTCACAGCGATCCTCTTACCTCTGCCTCCTGAGTGCTGAGATTAAAGGGCGGGATATTTTTTTTTAATCTTATTTATTTATTTATTTATTTGAGAGAGAGAGAGGAATAGGCAAATAGAGAGAGAATGGGCCTGCCAGGGCCTCCAGCCACTGCAAAGGAACTCCAGACGCTTGTACCACCTTGTTCACCTAGCTTACCTGTGTACTGGGAAATGGAACCTGGGTCCTTAGGCTTCACAGACAGGTGCCTTAACCGCTAAGTTATCTCTCCAGCCCCGCCCCCTATTTAAAAGTTTTATTTACTTACTTGAGTTGGGGGAGAATATGGGCACACCAAGGCCTTTTGCTGCTGCAAATGAATTCCAAATGCATTCACCACTTTGTGCATCTGGCTTTACATGGGTACTGGGGAATTGAACCTGTGCTGTCAGGCTTTGTAAGCAAGCATCCTTAATAGCAGAGCCATCTCTTCAAGCCAATCTACTTTTAGTGTAGTGCATGCATGTGCCCAATGTGGCACCCTGTGTGCTTACCAGCCGTGGGGTGCATTCGTCTTCTATGGCAGTATCAGAACATCCATTGCCCTGCTCTTATACTGGTTCTTATTTGGACTGATGTCTCCAACTAATCAGGAAGCTAGCCAGTTTTTTTGCAGGCTAAAGGGATTCTCCACACAGGACTGTGGTTAAAGTTTAAGACTTGCTTGGCCTCACTCAACTATTTATGTTGTTTAGAAGCATGCATGGCATGCACACCCATACATACACATAAATAAATTTTACAAGTATTTTTATTTATTTGACAGAGAAAGAGGGAGAGAGAGAGAGAGAGAGAGAATGGGTACGCCATGGCCTACAGCCACTGGAAACAAACTCCAGACATGTGCGCCTCCTTGTGCATCTGGCTAACATAGGTCCTGGGGAAATGAACCTGGGTCCTTTGGCTTTGCAGGCAGATGCCTTAGCTGCTAAGCCATCCCTCTAGCCCTATTTTTATTTTTTTTTAAGGTAGAGTCTCACTCTAGCCAGGCTGACCTGGAATTCACTATATAGTCCCAGGCTGGCCTTGAACTCACAGCAATCCTCCTACCTCTGCCTCCTGATTGCTGGGGTTAAGGGCATGTACCACCACTCCCAGCTTAAAAGTTTTTTTTTTTTAATTGAAGCTTGCTGGGTCTGGTGGCACATGCTTTTAATCCCAGAATTCAAGAGGCAGAAGTAGGAGGATCGCTGTAAGTCTGAGGCCACCCAGAGACTACATAGTGAATTCCAGGTCAGCCTGCGCTACAGCAAGACCCTACCTTGAAAAACAAAAACAAAAAACATTGAAGCTGAGCTAGGGGGATAGCTCAGTGCTTAAAGGTATTAGTTTGTGCCAGACATGGTGGCGCACGCCTTTAATCCCAGCTCTCGGAGGCAGAGGTAGGAGAATTGCCATGAGTTCAAGGCCACCCTGAGACTCCATAGTGAATTCCAGGTCAGCCTGGGCTACAGACCCTACCTCGAAAAAACAAACAAGAACAACAACAACAAAAAGGTATTAGTTTGCAAAGCCTGATGGCTAGGGTTCCACACCTCAGGAACCACATAAAGCCAGATACACAAAGTGAAACATGCATCTGGAGCTTGTTTGCAGTGGCAAGAGGCCCTGGTGTATCTATATACTCTTTCACACAAATAAATACATTAAAAAAATATTTATAAGGGCTGGAGAGATGGCTCAGCAGTTAAGGCACTTGCCTGCAGAGCCTAACAACCCAAGTACTATTCTCCAATACCCATGTAAAGCCAGATGCACAAAGTGGCACATACATCTGGAGTCCCGTTTGCAGTGGCTGGAGGCCCTGGCATACCCATTCTTTCTATCTCTCTCTGCTAGCAAATAAATAGATAAATAATATTTTAGCCTGGGCTAGAGCGAGACCCTACCTCAAAAAACCAAAAAAAAAAAAAAGTTTCAAAATTGAAGCTGAATAATTTTAAAAAATTGAAGCTGAGCGGCGTCATCTCTTTCCAGCCCCGGATAGGTATTCTCTAAAGCCCCTTGGTTAAAGGCTTAGTTGCCAGGTTATGGCACTGTTGGTGGAATGTGTACGAGGTGGGGTATTGGGAAGAAGTTAGGTCGTTGGTGGGGGCATGTCCTGGAAGAAGCTATTAGGACCCCAGACCCCCTTGTCCTCTTCTTCTTCTTTTTTTTTTTTTTTTTTTTTTTGAGGTAGGGTCTCACTCTAGCTCAGGCTCACCTGCAATTCACTCTCTGTAATCCCAGGGTGGCCTTGAACTCACAGCAATCCTCCTACCTCTGCCTCCTGAGTGCTGGGATTAAAAGTGTGTGCCACCACTCCTGGCTTCTTTTTTTTTCCCAGGCTGACCTGGAATTCACTATGTAGTCTCAGGGTGGCCTCCTCTCTCTTCTTGCTTGCTGGTGACTGTAAAATTAGAAGCTGCCTGTGCCACATATTCTCACCATGATGTGTTACCTCACCACAGGATGAAAAGCAACCATGAGATAACAAACTACTCATTTTTTTAAAATATAATTTATGGCACATGCCTTTAATCCTAGCACTTGGGAGGCAAGAGGTAGAAGGATTGCCATGAGTTCAAAGACAGCCTGGGACTACAGAGTGAGATCTAGATCATCCTGGGCTAGAGTGAGACCCAACCTTGAAAAACCAAAAAGTAAAATAAAAATAAAATACAAATTACCCCAGGCGTGGTGGCGCATGCCTTTAATCCCAGCACTTGGGAGGCAGATGTAGGTGGATTGCCATGAGTTCGAGGCCACCCTGAGACTACATAGTGAATTCCAGGTCAGCCTGGGCTAGAGTGAGACCCTACCTTGAAAAACCAAAAAAGAAAAAAGTAAAGAAAAGGCTGGAAGAAGATATGATAGGCTGTATCTGACAGGCTGCATTGGGAAAGTGGGGCTTTAAAGGGTTAGAATAGGATCTCGCCATCACCAACTACAAGTGTGCAGAGTCTACGCGAAACTTGAAAAGGCAGCCCAAAGGACAACTAGCTCCTGAGGAGCCCAGCCAAGGGTTACTGGTTAATCTACCTGGCTTGGCTTCTGAAGCCGCCGTTCAGGATGACGTCACTGTTGATCAGGTTACTCAGCTGTGTAAGGAAGAAAAGGAAGCCTCCAGAAACCTGCCCAGGTAGTCCAGGAAGTGAAAGTTATGCACTTCGAAGAGGTTGGGAAGCCTTTGATTAAATTCATCCACTGTAAGAAATCCATCTACAGCTTCAGGGTACCCCGATGCTGCCCCCTCTGCCAGCAGGACATGGGCTCTGCCAAACTGGAAGACGCACCTGTCAGCATCTCAAACCCACTTTGCAATGGGCATCACGAAAGATGCTCCTTCCTCCTCAAGCCCACCCAGGGGACATTTCTCAGGTACAGTGGTTCTTAAGGTCACTCTGAATTGTGCATGTGCTCCTTCTGTGTTTGATTCAGGAAACTTTCTTTAATAATATGTGCTCTGCACTGTGAGGCTTTTTGGAGCGTCTTTTTGGTCCCACATCCTGATATATAGGCCTGTTTGTTCATCAGAATGATGGTGGGCTGTGGTGCAGTTCAGTGGTCAGTTTGACTACCATGTATGAAGCCTTGGGTCCATCTCTGGCATGGAGAGGACAAACAAAAGAAATCAAAAGGATAGTGTGTACACATTCCTGCAACAAGAAGGGCAAGAATATGTACACGAGTGTGAAGAGCAAATTTGCTCAGATGATGTTATTTTTTAAAATTTATTTTAATTTGTATTCATTTATTTGAGAAAGGGAAAGAAACAGAGTGAGAGAGAGAGAGAGAGAATGGGTGTGCCAGGGCTTCCAGCCACTGCAAACAAACTCCAGATGCGTGTGCCCCCTTGTGCATCTGGCTTATGTGGATACTGGGGAATTGAACCCAGGTCCTTTGGCTTTGCAGGTAAGTGCCTTAACTGTTAAGCCATCTCTCCAGCCCTCAGATGATTTTAGAAGAGGCTAACAGGAAAATGACCCAGTAGCTAACACTATTAAAAAAAAATACTGTGCCAGGTATGGTGGCGCACGCCTTTAATCCCAGCACTCGGGAGGCAGAGGTAGGAGGATCGCCCTGAGTTTGAGGCCACCCTGAGACTACATAGTGAATTCCAGGTCAACCTGAGCTAGAGTGAGACACTACCTTGAAAAACCAAAAAACCAAAAACAAACAAAAACCCTGCTACTGACAGTTTGTAGTTTATATAAGTAGGCACAATGTACTGAACCTGGAGAACAAGCCCTTACAGACTGTTTTGTATGGAGGTGAATTACATTGACAACTAGGTCTTTCTTTCTTTCTTTCTCTTTTTGGATTTTTGAGGTAGGGTCTCACTCTAGCCCAGGCTGACCTGGAATTCACCATGTAGTCTCAGGCTGGCCTAGAACTCATGGTGATCCTCTTACCTCTGCTTCCCGAGTGCTGGGATTAAAGGCGTGGGCCACCACACCTGGCTTAAGTTACTATCACCTTTAATTCCAGCACTCAGAAGGCAGAGGTAAGAGGATCCTGTGAGTTAATAACAGTTAATTCCAGGTCAGCCTGAGCTACAGTGAGATCCTAACTCAGAAAACCAAAATAAATAACCCCCCCCCAAAAAAAACAAAAAAGTTATCATGTTTTAAAGAAACCAAATATGAAAGATTAACTTCTTAAATTTATTGATCAATCAACCCTTTTCTTTCTGCTGTGGTGCTGCAGATGAACCTGGAGCCATGTACATGGCAGTCCAATGCCCTACCACTGAGCTACACCTTGACCCCCACAACCACTTCCTTTAACTGCACAGATTTTGCAAGATGAGTTGCTCGCTCTACATAGGAAGCCATATTCAGGAAGTTGGTCACAAGACTAGATACTGTATAAATCCATCATATTAATAACAATAAGCGTATAGGAAGTAAATTAGTGGTTGACTGAGATGGGGGACACACAGGAAGGAAATAAAATGGGTGACTACTAAAGGGTACAAGGTTTCTTTGGGGGTAATGAGATGTCCTAAATTTGTGATGTGGGTCCATAATTTTATATATTAAATATATTAAAATCACGTGAGTGTACCCTTTTTAATTTTTTTGAGACAAGGTCTTACTGTGTATCTCTGGAATGTATCTAACTATGTAGTCCAGGCTGGCCTCAAATTTACAATGATCTTCCTCCCAAAGTTTTGGGATTATAGGTATGAACCACCATGCCTAGAAAATGTATCCTTTAATGGGGTGAATTATGAGGTATGTGAATTATTTCTCAGTGACATTGGTATAAAACATTAAGAAAGGAAGATAGCCCTCAAAGAGAATAAAGCAAAAGTCCCTCCCATGATCCTTGTGGCTTAGGCCCCTAAATGCCAAGATTATAGGCATGTGTCACCACATTTGGATATTTCAAACATATTTAAAAATTATTTTAGGTGATAAGCAGAATAGAGTCAATGTTCCACAAACTGAGCTGACAAAAGAATAAAAATCCAATGACAAGAGACTAGGGATGTAGCTCAGTTGGTAGAGTGCTTACCTAGAATTCATGAAGCCCTGTGTTCAATCCCCAGCACTGCATAAACTGGGTGTGGCAGCATATGCCCATAATCCCAGCACTCTGGAGGTAGAAGCATGAGGATTAGAAACTCAAAGTCATCCTCATTTACATAGTAAGTTAGAGGCCAGTCTGTCTAAAAAAAAAGAACAAAAAACTCCAAAGAGAAAAATGATTTTGTTCTCTGGGGCTAAACATTACCAGGCAGAATATTGGAGCAGTTCATTTCTAATGGGAAAATGCTATCAAGTATAAGGGCATCATCATAGTGAGACCCATCTCAAACAAACAAATAAAAATGTGTAAGAGTATCTTATAACTCTTGCCTGAAGTGCTTGCTACTGAAAGCTGTGTACAGTTATTCCCTCTAGGCCTATACAATTCAACAAAAATTCTACAAAAAGTGCTGACTTTCATACAATTTCCTAGCTGAAAAATAGGTAGCCAATCTTTTTCTAAATGTAAAATAAATGTTTCTTAAAAAATCAACTGTAACCTTATCCTCACCATCAGATCATATACAGTGAAGATGGGAAATGCTAAGCCAGCTAAAATCAGAAGCTACAAAAGTTTCTTAAATGACCTTTATTTTCTAAGAATATTTAAGTATATTAATTCCAAATACTTAGAACATACTTGGCCCAATTTCTCTACATCTGCCTTTATATTAAAGGAGGCTTCCATTAATTTCATCAATTCATTAGTTTAGTATGAAATAAATTCATAGATTTATAATCAGTGAAACCTGCTAGTGACAATCAGTTTTCCTAAAAGAATACTGTTCTTTTACATAGGCAAGACTTTAAAGAGATCACAAATAGTCACTTTGGTCTATCTTCAACTATTCTTACATTACATGACCAGTGAAAATTTTACAGCAAAAGGAAGAGAACACAAGTAGCTTTATAGCAAGTTGAATTTGCTAAATATTTGTCATGACAGAACTTTTGACAAAAATTGTTCACTGTGTGCAGAATCGCAGAAGTGATGAAACAAGACAGTTGATGTTAGTTAGAAGGTATATGGGAGTGGGGTGGCATGAGAAATTAAAAACTGGTAAGAATCTGCCAGAGCAGAGCCACTTTTTTTTTCTTTTTCTTTTCTTTTCTTTTCTTTTCTTTTTTTTTTTTTTTTTTTTTTTTTTTTTTTTTGAGCTCAAGCCATTTTATAAGACGGGAAGGTGGGCAGGGGCCCAAGACATCCGTGGAGTCCCACGTCCTTCACAGCGCTGATCTCCACGTCCCCCTTGTCGATGAAAGCCAGAGCCACTTTTTAGGGAACCCAAAATAAACCAAGAAGTCACCATTATGGTCTCATTAGGCGAGTTTGTCTGATAAGAGCTGAAGACCATTTTACTATAAGTCATGCTGCAAAATGCAAGAATCATACAACATTTCCAAAAGGATTTCTAAAAACTATAGTGCAAAAGAAATCTAAGAAAATAAATAATCACAAAAATACTAACTTTTTTTTCCAAGGAAATGTGTTCAAAATAGTGAGTTTTGCAAAATATCTGATTAGTTTCAAATGAAAAAAAAAAAAAAAAGGATGGGTGATTCTTTTTTTTTTTTTTTAAATATGGAACGCTTCACGAATTTGCGTGTCATCCTTGCGCAGGGGCCATGCTAATCTTCTCTGTATCGTTCCAATTTTAGTATATGTGCTGCCGAAGCGAGCACAAGGATGGGTGATTCTTTAAGGTATCAAATGTCTTATTCTTTAGTTCTGAAGTGGCATCCATGTCTTTAAATTCCCCTGCAATATGAACTATCCTATAACAAGTAACTGCAAAGGCCAGAAGTGTCTGAAGAAATCGATTGGCAGTGATTCGTCTTCCTTTTCTGTTGATCGCATATTAGAACGATGCTGTGCAGCAGAAAAGGCTGTGTGGGCTAGAGCCAAGAGGCCAACGCCTATCAGCCCCCTCCACAAGGACTGCACGGGAACCTAAAGGAGCCGCAGCCCAACAAAAGGGCTGCTGAGCTATTCCTATTTCTGCTGGGCGGTTGTCCACGTGGCGCAGAAACATCTTGTTTTTCTTGATACAGGGTCTCAGGTAGCTCAGGCTGGCCTCAAACTTGCTATATGGCAAAGGACGGATGTGAATTCCTGATCCTTCTGTCTCTACTTCTCAAGTGCTGGATTGCAGTAGTAGAGCACTTTCTTCCTTTAACTTTCTAATGATTGAGTCTCCTCTTGGCGCATGCCCTCAGAATGAATTGGTATTGTTCTTCAGGTGTAGTTTCCTGATAAAGGGGGATGTCTGGCCCTTTTTCTGCCCTTTGCCATTTTACAACCAGGATTATTTGCTCTATTTAAGAACCAAGTGTCTGGATCTGTGCTCTGACACATGATTTTGGCTACTTTAAAAATTACCCATTGATAAGACTCTATTGCTGAAGACTCCACATACTTGGGCTGCAAGGCCACTGAGAAATCCTGCTGGAATTGAGCTGATAACCTCCTCCATGTAGACCAGCTGACAGAAAGCTGGAAGAAGCCATTCTGCAGGCAGTTCAATGGGAGAAAGAGAAATCACCAGTGAAGATACTTAACAGTGGACACTGCAAGCCTTATATTTGGCCAGCCAGGCCAAATGAGGCAACGGGGGCAATAGTGGCACATTTGTCATGGTGGAAACCAACTGCCCTCTAATTGGACTGGAGGCCCGCTCCATGAGAGGGAATATATCACTGATACTGAAAACTTAAAACAGGGGTAGTCATGAGCCCTAGGGGTGTAACATCTGCTGCTATCTGGCTAAATGTATATACTATGCTTATCAAACTGCCCAGTAAGCACTTCTGTTAGTGTTCATACCCTTATGTTAATGCTACTCTCACTTTTGGTAGAGAATCTTCTCTTTTCAGATAGCAGTGACCTTGGGATGACTCAGAAGGCATCATGGTGCTGGAAAGAAGTGACAGGAGTGTTCAGTACTGCAATATCTCTGTAACACCTACCAAGGCTCAGGGTCTATTGCAGAAGAGGTGGCGGAAAGAATGTAAGAGCCAAAGGAAGGGTAGGACTCCTTACAACGTGCTGCCCCCAGACACAAAATGGCCTGGATATCCATGACCTCACAGTGCCTGACACTACCTACATAACACCATCATAATAAGAGGAAAAGATCATGACATCAAAATAAAAGAGAGACTGATCGAGATGGGCAGGGCATATGATGGAGAATGGAGTTTCAAAGGGGAAAGTGGGGGGGTATTACCATGGGATATTTTCTATAAACATGGAAGTTGTTAATAAAAAATTTGAAGAAAAAAAATTATCCATTGAGGGGCTGGAGAGATAGCTTAGCAGCTAAGGCATTTGCCTGCAAAGCCAAAGGACCTCAGTTTGATTCTCCAGGACCCACATAAGCCAGATGTACAAGGTGGCTCATGTGTCTGGAGTTCATTTGCAGTGGCTAGAAGCCCTGGGGTGGACCCCCTCTCTCTCTGCCTCTTTCCCTCTCTCAAATAGATAAATAAAAATCAAATATAAAAAACAAACAACAACAAAAAATTCCATTAAAAAGATTATCCATTGAGGGCTGGAGAGATGTCTCAGCAGTAAAGGCACTTGCCTGCAAAGCCTAAGGACCCAAGTTGGTTTCCCCAATATGCAGGTAAAGCAAGATGCATGAGGTGGCACCTGTGTCTGGAGTTTGTTTGCAGTGGCTAGAATCCCTGTTACACCCATTCTCTCTCTCTTTCTATCTGACTCCCCTCTCAAATAAATAAAATATTTTCAAAAAAATCACCCATTGAAGCTGAGTGTGGTGGTGCATGCCTTTAATTCCAGCACTTGGGAGGCAGAGGTAGGAGGATCGCCATGAGTTCAAGGCCACTCAAAGACTACATAGTGAATTCCAGGTTAGCCTGGGCCAGAGTGAAACCCTACCTCAAAAACAAAACAAAACAAAACAAAAATTACCTATTGAATGAGGAGTGGGGTGAACATAATCAAAGAATATCATATACATGTACAAAAACATCATTCTGCTGAGTGTGGTAGCACACGCCTTTAATCCCAGCATTCAGGAGGCAGAGGTAGGAGGATTGCTGTGAGTTCGAGGCCACCCTGAGTCTATATAGTGAATTCCAGGTCAGCGAGCTAGAGTGAGACTCTACCTAAAAAAAAAAAAAAAAAAAGTCATACCGAAGCCTGTTTTGTATCCTTAATACACACTAACAAAAATTTATAAGTTAAGAAAATATAAAACTACCTTTTAAGTCAGGGTGGTAAGGCATACCTGTGATGATAGTACTCAGGAGGCTGAGGCAGGAGGATCACAGTCTGAGTCCATCCTGGTCTACATAGTAAGACCTTGTCTCAAACATTTATAAAAATGGAGTGAATGTCGGGTGCGCCTTTAATCCCAGCACTCAGGAGGCAGAGGCAGGAGGATTGCTGTGAGTTCAAGGCCACCATGAGACTACATAGTGAATTCCAGGTCAGCCTGGACTGGAGAGTGAGACCCTACCTTGAATAACAAACAAACAAACAAACAAACAAACAAACAAACATACAAACAAAAAGGACTGATTTTAGGGGCTAGAGGTGTGAACTAGTGGCAGACTACATACTTAGCATGCATGAGGGTTTGACTCACTGAATCAAGCAACCAACCAACAAAAAGTAATTTCAGCAGCACTCGGGAGGCAGAGGTAGGAGAATTGCTGTGAGTTCAAGGCCACTCTGAGAGTACATAGTGAATTCCAGGTCAGCCTGAGCTACAGCAAGACCCTACCTCAAAAAACAAACAAAAAAGGAGTAATTTCAGGGCCAGAGAGATGGTTCAGTGGTTAAGGCGTTTGCCTGCAAAGTCAAAAGACCCAGGTTCAATTCCTCAGGACCCATGTTAGCCAGATGCACAAGGGGGCGCACGCGTCTGGAGTTCATTTGCAGTGGCTGGAGGCCCTGGTGCACCCATTCTCTCTTTCTCCTTCCCTCCCTCCACCATCTTTCTCTGTCCAATAAATAAATAAATTTTAAAAAAGTAATTTCAAGACACAGACTGCCCAGAAAAGATGAGTGCCACAGGCTGTCCTGGGCTGCTGCAGTTTAAAGCTAATGGCCTCAGAGGCACCTCCAGGACCCTTCCACCCACATCAGCCCATGGGACAGAGTGTCACTTTCCACAGAGGGAAGCAGGAATGAAAGGATTTCCTCCACCAAATGACTCCCAGGTGGGTTCCTGGGAGCTAGGTGGCGTGCTGGTCATACTCTGAAAGGCTGGACTGTGGGGTTCCAAGAAAACCCAAGTTTGGGGTGGTGAGATGGGATATTCCTACCAGCTGTACTCTTCACTCAGCCAGCCTGTGGCCAATGGCAAGGTCTGGTATGTGCTACCAGGGGAGGACCACCATCCTCCTCCTTGTTGAAGTACTCGTGCAATTAGAAAAAAGCAGCACTTAGCTGGCAAGGTGACACACCTGCAGTTCCAGATTCTCCGGAGGCTGTGGCGGGAAGACTGTGAGATCCAGGACAGACTAGGCTACATGGCGAGACATCCTACTGAAATAGCAATAGCGGCTGGGGAGATGGCTCAGTGGGTACAGCACTTGCTGTGCGAGCATGAGGACCTGAGTTCAGACCCCCAGAACCCAGTGAAGCTGGATGCAGTAGCACCTATCTGTAATCCTAGCACTCGTACAGCTGAGAGGCGGAGAGTGGAGAACGCCCAGTAGCTCGTAGACCAGCTAGCAAACAAGAGATCTGCCTTCTCAAACGAGGTGGAAAGTTCAGATCTATACCAGAGGTTGTCCTGTGACTTCCACATGTGTGCCCGCACTCATCTGAACAGGCACACATGCCTCATTCACACACACCAGAGAGAGAGAGAAATATACATAATAAAAAATTCCTATTTCTTTCAGGGAGTATGACGGAAGGTCTGACCTTCATGTTGGAATAACTAACACAAATGGTAAGTGCATTTTCATACATTTTTCTAACTTAGGAAAAGCCCTTAATACCACTGAAAAGAGAAGTGTATTTCTAGACAAGACATGATGTTCACTGAATCCCCCCGCTTCTCCTACTGTACCTCTTATCTGAAGCAGGATTACTTGACCTTATGGCAAGTTATTACTACTCACATTCTACATATTTGGACAACTGTTTATTTTAATGGTGCTGGGGACAGAACCTAGGGCTACCATGAGACAGGCCCTGGACCCTTGAAAGGGCTTAGGTGTTTTCTTAGGAACTTGCCTCATGAATCTACTTACTTCTGTTGGATTTTAGGAGACACAGATGGCTAGAGGAGTTGAATTGTGTAAGACCTTAGTTCTTGTGTCTGAATTTGATTTGGGGTCTCTGGGTTCTGGGTCCCTATCTCACACTCAGTCCACTGCCACAGGGTCCCTACACTCCAGGGGCTTTAGGAACAGGACATGGTGGCATCTGCAGTGGTGATTTGCTTTATTAATAATAATTATTTTTAAAATTTTTCTTTATTTATTTGCAAAGACAGAGATAGAGAGAAGAGAGCGAGAGCAAGAGAGAGAATGGGCATGCCAGGGCCTCTAGCCACTGCAAACTCTAGACTCATGTGCCCCTTGTGCATCTGTCTTATGTGGGTCCTGGGGAATCAAACCTGGGTTCTTAGGCTTCGCAGACAACACCTTAACCGCTAAGCCATCTCTCAGGAGGCAGAGGTAGGAGAATCGCTGTGAGTTCAAGGCCAGCCTGGGACTAGAGTGAGATCCAGGTCAGCCTGGGGCTAGTGAGACCCTACCTCAAAAAAACAAGAAAAAAAAAAAAAAAAGAGTGCACTCTATCACTGAGCCACACTCCCAATGGCCTAGTATTGTCTCTTGTTTCTTGGGAGATGTCAAAGCAGGTAGGGTATAATTGGCTTTGTGGGGCTGAGGCTATGTAAACCCTCTCTGCCTTTATACAAAGCTTTATCTGAGGATGTAGTACAATGGCAGTGTTTGTCTAGCAAGTATGAGGCCCTGGATTCGATCCCTAGAACAGAAAAAAATTTTAAAAATGTAAGGCTGCTGGGGAGATGGCTCAGAGGTTAAAAGTACTTGCTAGCAAAGCCTCCTGGTCTGTGTTGGATTCCCCAGTATCCACATAAAGCCAGACACACAAAGTGTGGTACACGCATCTGGAGTTCATTTGCATGGCAAGAGACCCAGGTGTGTCCATCCTCTTTCTCTGAATCTAGCAAATAAATAAATAAACAAAAACTTCTCTGACTCACTTGATGGGTGGCTACTTCCTGCAAACAATTCCAGAATCTCTTCCTCATTGTCTATCCCCCTCTGACGGTAATGGGAAAGCGTGACCCCGATTTACAGTATTTATGACCACCCACAGTGGCTGCTGTTATTTGCTGAAGTGCCTTTCACAGAGGTGTGACTTTGCTTTGGTTTGCAGGGGTCGTGTATAACTACAACATGCACGGGGTCCAGCGTGATGAGGCAGGGTGGGAGCAGTGTCTAAGCGTCCCGCTAGTGCAGCCCAGCATGTTTGGGCTGATGGAGCAGTGGGATAAGTACCTGGAAGACTTCTCTGCCACGGCAGCCTGGCTGCCTCACAGGTAGGTGGCTGAGAAGACCTTGCGTCACTGCCACTCACTGGTCACACAGTGACATCCCTGTGTGGTCACTGCTGTGTTTCGTTTCAGCTGAGCCCACATTTGAGATAGGCGCACCTGTGAGGAAAGTTCGATGGGGGCGTTTATGGTTTAGATGTGAAATGTCCCTCCACAGGGCGTGCTTTTGAACATTTGCTTCCCTGACTGGTGGTGCTGTTTTGGAAGCTTGTGGAATCCTTGGGAGGTGAAGCCTTGTTGGGGAAAGTGGATCTGTTGGGGTGGACCTTGAGATGCATGGTCTTCCCCTACTTCCCGACCCATCCGTGCTTCCTGCTCTGTGGCGCTGGGAGCAAGCAGCTGCACACTTCTATGAGCTGTTCCTGCCACCACGCCTTTCCTTCCTATGGACTGACTGTACCCTCAGACCAGGAGCCAAAGTGAATCCTTCCTCCCTTAAGTTGCTTCTTGTCAGATATTTGGTCACAGTGACCAGAAAAGTAGCTAATTCTGCAGAGTGGCCCACACTGACGCAGTGAAGTCACAGGTTTTTGTTTTGTTTGGTTGGTGCTGGGCGCTGACCCAGGGACATGCTTTCCCACTGAGTGCACAGTCAGCCTCAGAATCACAGCACTTGGAGAGCTGCAAGGAACAGAGCCATGAGTGCTAGTATTTCAGGGATGTGACTAGGTGCTTTGTTTTTGTTTCTTGAGACAGGGTCTCACCATGTAGCTGGCCACAGGCTCACCATCTTCCTGCCTTAGCTTCCCAAATGCTGGGATAAAAGCCTGCCTGTGACAAGGTAGTTTTGCAAATAGACAACAAAATCCAACATACTATATACTCTAATAATTTTTAATTAACTAATTAATTAATTTATGAGAGAGGTAGAGACAGAGAGAGAGAGAGAGAGAATGGGCACACCAGGGCCTCTAGCTACTGCAAACAAACTCCAGACGTATGCGCCATCTTGTGCATCTAGTTTATGTGGGTACTGGAGAATCGAACCTGGGTCCTTAGGCTTCACAGGCAAACACCTTAACCACTGAGTCATTTCTCCAGCCCCTAGTTTTTTGTTTAATTTTTATTTGAGACAGATAGGGGCGGGGGGAAGAGAGAGAGAAGGGGAGAGAGAGAGAGAGAGGGAATGGGCACCAGGGTGTTCAGCCACTGCAAATGAACTCCAGACGCATGTGCCACCTTGTGTATCTGGTTTATGTGTGAACTGGAGAATGGAACCTGGGTTTTTAGGCTTCACAGGCAAGTGCCTTAACTGCTAAGCCATCTCTCCAGCTCTGCTGTAATCTTTTAAATCAATCATTGTTTAAGATGTAAGACTATTAAGGTGCCAGTTTTCAGTTTTAGTAATTTTGAAATTAATTTCTAAATATCTTTCCCCTCTCCAAATTTAAGACACAGAGTACTTGTGGATTTAAATTTTTCTGAGTCTTCTCTTGAAATGAGTTTAGACACTGTAAAATATTGTGAAACTTAGATATGGAATATCACTTCTAAAATCTAGAATTTCAGGCTGGAGAGATGGCTTAGCAGTTATAAGCGCTTGCCTTTGAAGCCTAAGAACTCCGGTTCGAGGCTCAATTCCCCAGGACCCACATTAGCCAGATGCACAAGGGGGTGCACACATCTGGAGTTCGTTTTCAGAGGCTGGAGGCCCTGGTGCGCCCATTCTCTCTCTCTCTCTCTCTGCCTCCTTCTCTCTGTCTCTGTCAAATAAATAAATAAACAAACAAAAAAATTTAAAATCTAGAATTTCATTCAAATTAAGTTTTCCAGATGGACATGCTTTTAGGGTTTGAATGTTTGGAGTGAGTCCTGTACTCTGTTTTGCCTTCAGGGACATGCAGAAGTAGCCAAGAGATACTCCAGAATGACACCAAATGGCCAAGTGGGCCAGCACATGAGGGGGCCCAACTTGCTGAGGAAACCTACTTCACAATGAAAGTCCTTTTTTTTTTTGTAATTTTTCTTCTTTAAAAAATATTTTACTTATTTGAGAAAGGGAGAGAGGGAAGAAGAGGCAAATAGAGAGAGAATGGGCACACCAGGGCCTCCAAACACTGCAAAGGAACTCCAGACACGTGTATAAGCTTGTGTATCTGGCTTTATGTGGGTACTGGGGAGTCGAACCTGGGTCCTTTGGCTTTGCAGACAAGTGCCTTAACTGCTAAGCAATCTCTCCAGCCCTTTTTGTAATTTTCCTTATGAGAGAGAGAGAAAGAGTGAACGAGCGAGCGAGAGCAAACGCATCTGGGAGAGAGAGAGAGAGAGAGAGAAAGAAAGAGAGAATTGGCATGTAAGGGCCTCCAGCCACTGCAATTGAACTCCAGATGCTTGTGCCACCTAGTGGGCATGTGCGACCTTGCACTTTCACCTTGTGCATCTGGCTTACGTGGGATCTGGAGAGCCGAACACATTTCCTTCAGCTTCACAGGCAAATGCCTTAACTGCTAAGCCATCTCTCCAGCCCTGAAAGTCCTTTTATACCTTCTCCATTGCCTAAGCTCGATTGGAACTCATGATCCTCCTGCCTCAGCCTCCCGTCTGAGCTCAGCCTTCTCAGGAGCTCGCATGGTGGCCACACCTGTTCTCAGAGGATTTAGGAGACTAAGACAGGTGGACTACTTGAGTCCAGGAGTTCAAAGCCAACCTGGACAACAGACACCCTATTTTTTAACCAAAAAACAAGCTCAGCCTTTTCTTTCTCACATCCTTCTTCTGAAGGTACGAAGAAAACCACCATAACTGTTACAGCTACACCCTCACCTTCATTAACTGTGTCCTTGCCACCGAGGGCAAAGAGCAGCTGGACAAGACGGAATTCACAGAGAAGTACGTGATCCCAAGGACAAGGCTGGCTTCCAAGTACATCACACTCCACCGTTCCATCGAGGAGAGGGGCTTCCATGTGACTGACCATTCTGACCCAGGGACAAGTCTTTCTTAAGGAAGCAGTGTATGCTGAGTGCTTTGTGTAAGGACAGAGGGGACTGGACACTCAGATGTCAGCACCCTTAAAAAGTATTGCAGATTTCTAGATACATTTAACTGTGGTTAATAAAAAAAAGTGCATGGTTTTCCTTTAAGAATAGTATAAAAATTAATAAAATTAATAAAAATGGCAAGCTAAGAGTATAGCTCAGTGATAGAACACTTCCCTATCATGCAAGACATTCTAGGGTCAGATCCCTGCACTGAAAAAAAAAAAAAAAATTGCTCTGTTTTTACTTTTGTTTGTTTGTTTGTTGTTTGCCAGATAAGGTCTCGCTCTAGCCCCGACTGACCTGGAATTCACTACGTAGTCTGAAGGTGGCCTCTATCTAACTCATGGTGATCCCCCTACCCTTGCCTCTAAATGCTGAGATTAAAGGCCTGTGCCACCATGCCTGGCTTTGCTTTGTATTTTAAAGATTACATGCACTGCCACTAAATTATTTTTGTAGCAGCTGTGTTTTTAATTGAGAACCTGTTACCCTTTATTCATCTATCAAAGAAAACTATTCCTAGCAATTAATTTGTGATGAACACATTTACCTTTTTTTTTCTTCAAAGGACGTTCTGTTTATTTATTTATTTGAGAGCAACAGACAGAGAGAGAAAGAGGCAGATAGATAGAGAATGGGCGCACCAGGGCCTCCAGCCACTGCAAATGAACCCCAGATGCATGTGCCACCTTGTGCATCCAGCTTATGTGGGTCCTGGGGAATCGAGCCTTGAACAGGGGTCCTTAGGCTTCACAGGCAAGTGCTTAACTGCTAAGCCATCTCTCCAGCCCCAAATTTCCCTTTTGATGTGAATCAAGAGAGGAATTGAAGGTAAGGGAGACAAATTATGAAGGAATGAGCACCTTCTATTTGCATTTAAAAAGCAGATACAGGGGGCTGGAGGGATGTCTTAGTTGTTAAGGCGTTTGCCTGCAAAGCCAAAGGATCCTGGTTCGATTCTCCAGGACCCACGTAAGCCAGATGCACAATGGGGCATATGCATCTGAAGTTTGTTTGCAGTGGCTGGAAGGCCCTGGCATGCCCATTCTCTCTCTCTCTCTCAAATAAAATAAAATAAAAAGCAGATACAGGGCTGGAGAGATGGCTCAGCTGAAACCAAATGAAGAAAGTAGTACATGCATCTGGAGAGCATTTGCAGTGACAAGAGGCCCTGGTGTGCTCATTTTCTCTCTCTCTTTCCCTTCTTTCCTCCCACTCCCTCTCTGCTTGCAAATAAAAATAAAAATAAAAAGCAAGGCCGGGCAAGGTGGTGCATGCCTTTAATCCCAGCACTTGGGAGGCAGACTGTGTAGGAGTATGGCTGTGAGTCTGAGGCTAGCCTAGAGCTACAGAGTTCCAGGTCCGCCAGGACTAGAGTGAGACCCTACTTCACAAAAACCAAAATAGACCTGGACGTGGTGGTGCACGCCTTTAATCCCAGCACTTGTGAGGCAGAGGTAGGAGGAGCTCGAGGCCACTCTGAGACTCCATAGTGAATTCCAGGTCAGCTTGGGCTAGAGTGAGACCCTACCTCGAAAAACAAAACAAAACAAAACAAAACAAAACAACACAAAACAACACAAAACAACAAAAAGGGAAAAACCAAAATAAATAAATAAATACAAATAAATAAAAAAATAACTAGGTGTTAAAAAATTAAAAAAAAAAAAAAAAAAGCCAGGTGTGGTGGCGCACGCCTTTAATCCCAGTACTTGGGAAGCAGAGGTAGGAGGATTGCCAGGAGTTCAAGGCCACCCACAGACTACTTAGTGAATTCCAGGTCACCCTGGACTAGCAAGACACTACCTCAAAAAAACAAAAACAAATAAATAAAATAAAATAAAATAAAAATATAAAAAGCAAGCTAGGCGTGGTGGTGCACACCTTTAATCCCAGCACTTGGGAGGCAAAATGGTCATTTTAGTTGGAAAGGAGATAGATCAATAGAAAAATAACTGGTTGGTTAGTGCCAGGTTACTTAAATTATTATTATTATTTTTCTCCAAGGTAGGGTCTCACTATAGCTCAGGCTGACCTGGAATTCACTATGCAGTCTCAGGGTGGCCTCAAACTCACAGCAATCCTCCTACCTCTGCCTCCCAAGTGCTAGGATTAAAGGTGTGCACTACCACGCCCAACTTTTAAATTAAAAAAAAACTTTTTATTATCTTTTATTTTTATTTATTTATTTATTTATTTGACAGAGAAAGAGGGAGAGAGTGTGAGAGAATAGGTGTTCCGGGGCCTCCAGCCACTGCAAAAGAACTCCAGATGCATGCACCCCCTTGTGCATCTGGCAAATGTGTATCCTGGAGAAATGAACCTGGGTCCTTTGGCTTTGCAGGCAAGCACCTTAACCATCCCTCCAACCCTGAAAAAAAATTTTATTGACAACTTCCATAATTAAGAAAATAAACCATCGTGCTCCCCCCAGACACAAAATGGCCTGGATATCCATGACCTCACCGTGCCTGACACTACCTACACAAGACCATCATAATAGGAGGAAAAGATCCTGACATCAAAATAAGAGAGAGACTGATTGAGAGGGGGAGGAGATATGATAGAGAATGGAGATTCAAAGGGGAAAGTGGGGGGAGGGAGGGCATTACGATGGGATATTATTTACAATTATGGAAGTTGTTAATAAAAAAATTGAAAAGAAAAAAAATAAAAAGAAGTTTTTAAAAAAATAAAAAAGAAAATAAACCATGATAATTCCCTCCCCTCCCCCACTTTCCCCTTCACAAATCCACTCTCCATCATATCCCTTCCCTCTCTCAGTTAGTCTCTCTTTTATTTTGCTGCCTTCATCTTTTCTTCCTATTATGTACCAGGCATTGCGAGGTCATAGATATCCAGACAATCTGGAAGACTGCATTGTAGCAGTCCTACCCCTTCCTTTGGCTAAAAATATATTTTTTAAAAAATATATTTTTTTGGTTTTTCAAGGTAGGGTCTCACTCTAGCCCAGGCTGACCTGGAATTCACTATGTAGTCTCAGGGTGGCCTCGAACTCACAGCGATCCTCCTATCTCTGCCTCCCGAGTGCTGAGATTAAAGGTGTGCGCCACCACGCCCAGCTAAAAATATATTTTGAATATTTTAATTTACTTATTTGAGAGAGAGAGAGGTAGATAGACAGAAAGAAAACGGGCACGCCAGGGCCTCCAGCTGCTGCAAGCAAACTCCAAATGCCTGCGCCACCATGTGCATCTGGCTTTACGTGGGTTGTGGGGAACCGAACCTGGGTCCTGTGGCTTTGCAGGCAAGTGAAGCCATTTCTCCAGCCCCTAAAAATATTGTTTTGAAAAAGCAGATGTAAGGATGGGGATGTAGCCCAGTGGCAGAGAACCTGCCATAAGTGCTTAAGTCTCTGGGTTTGAACCCCAGCACCACAAAACAAACAAGGGCTGAGGAGATGGCACAGTGGTTAAAGGGCTTTGCTGGCAAAGCCTGCTGGACTGAGTTCAATTTCCCATATCCATAATAAAGCTAGATGCAAAGTGGTGCATGTGTCTGGAGTTCATTTATAAAGGCAAGAGTTCCTGGCAAGACCATACTTTCTCTCTCTCCCCTCACAAATAAAGTTGTTTGAAAATAACAAGCAAACAAACAAGATACATATGGTAAACAAAACATAAATATGGGCTGGAGGGATGCCTTAGTGGTTAAAGTGCTTGCCTGTGAAGCCTAATAACCCATGTTTGACTCTCCAGATCCCACGTTAGCCAGACACACAAAGGTGAGACAAGTGCAAGGTCGCATGTGCCCACTAGGATGTGCAAGCATCTGAAGTTCAATTGCAGTGTCTGAGGAGGCCCTGGCGTGCCAATTCTCTCTTTCTATTGTTCTCTTTCTCTCTCTGACTCTCTCTCAAATAAAAAACAACCAAGAACCAGAAATAAAAACAAGTGGGCTGGAGGGATGGCTTAGCAGTTAAGGCGTTTGCGTGCAAAGCCAAAGGATCCAGGTTCGATTCCCCAGGACCCACGTTAGCCAGATGCACTAGGGGGCGCACACGTTTGGAGTTTGTGTGCAGTGGCTGGAGGCCCTGGCACGCCCATTCTCTCTTTCTCTCCCCTTTTCTCTGTCAAATAAATAAAAATAAAATATTAAAAAAAAACACCAAGTGTAAATGGGGCCTTTGAATCCAGTGCTCTGGAGGCAGAGGTAATAGGATCACTGTGAGTTCTAGGCCACCCTGAGACTACATAGTGAATTCGAGGCCAGCCTGGGCTAGAGCAAGACACTACTTGGAAAAATTAACAAAAGCCAAACCAAACTAAACCAAACCAAAACAAAGAAACCAAAAACCAAAACAAGCGTAACAGGAGTTTCTTTGTCCTTCCCTTCCTATGCCCTAACAGAATCCATTTTGTCCCTCTGAACTGTTCTGAGCATTTCTTCTTAGCTTATCACAAACTCCAGGAAGTACACGACTTGCAGGCAGGACATCCTGTGACAGGAACTCAAAGTGCCTTCTCAAGCAGTAATAAGCCTCTGTGGACCACAGGGACATGGCATGATCAGCCAGACCTGACCTAATGTTCCACCTCACACAGGTACACACTCCTTGGCCCACCCCTGTGCTTTTACTAAATCCCGACTTGTTCACACCTCACAGGCAGAGTTTCGGTTGCTAGATTGCTGTCTACAAGAACGTAGATTCCTTTGTTGCTTTACACTTGTCTCTCCACTATTTGAATCTTTTGGGACCTGAACATGGAGACCCCAGCTGGCGTTGCCTGCAGAGCCTGTGCACTTGACTGCAGACCTCACTACATGAGTCCAGAGTACATTTCCAGGGTAAACCGAGACAGAGCGACCACACCTGGGGTGTGTGGCACCTGGGTTAGCGGTCACCTTCACTAGATACATAGCAAGATGGAAGCTAGTGTAAGCTACATGAGACCTTGTCAACAAAACAAAACAAAACAAAACAAAACAAAACAAAACAAAAAAAACCACCCCACCCACATCCTAAAACCCAATTTCATAAGGGCAAGCAATGAAATTTCAGTTTAGTAGTCTATGCTTAATATTGCAGGAACTGTAGTCAGCAACAAACACAGCCTTGTAAACCTTTCTCAGATCTGTGTCCCTTGTACGTTGGTTTAATCACTGCACTGTTGTCACCTATGAGCTAGTGACTTCCCAGATGTGATCCATCCTGTGGAAGCATTAGGACATCAATGAATAAAGCCCCCATTGATCCTTCCATTTTGGGGTGAGGTCAGAAAAATGAGCTTCTGGGCTGGAGAGATAGCTTGGTGGTTAAAGCACTTGCCTGCAAAGCCTAAGGAGCCAGGTCCAATTCCCCAATACTCACGTAAGCACAAGATGGCGCATGCATCTGGAGTTTGTTTGCAGTGGCTAGAGGCTCTGGCATGCCCATTCTATCTGCCTTTTGGTTTCCCTCCCCCCTCTGAAATAAATAAATTTAAATATTTTATTTATTTATTTTATTATTATTAATTTATTTATTTGAGAGAAATAGAGAGAATGGGCACACCAGGGCCTCTAACCACTGCAAACGAACTCCAGATGTATGCGCCACCTTGTGCATCTACCTTATGTGGGTCCTGGGACATTGAACCTGGGTCCTTAGGCATCACAGGCAAGTGTCTTAACTGCTAAGCCATCTCTCCAGCCCCAATAAAATATTTTTTAAAAGAGGACAGGAGTGATGGCTTAGCAGTTAAGGAGCTTGCCTGGGAAGCCGAAGGACCTGATCCCCCAGGACCCACATAAGCCAGATGCACAAGGTGGTGCTTGTGTCTGGAGTTCGTTTGCAGTGGCTGGAGGCCCCGGCAGCAGTGCCCATCCTCTCTCTTTCTGTCTCTTTCTCTTGCAAATAAATAAATAAATATATTTTTTTAAAAAAGTAGAAAATTGAAGACATAGTAACTACTTTCTTTGTGGGTTTTAGGAAGTGAGAGGAGGGGTCCTGGGCCTACTCCTCAGCACAGCTCCCCTGCCCCACAGGGACGCAGGCTGCCTCTCTCTCCAGCAGGAGCCACCCTAGCAGCAAGCGGCGGCACCCACTTTACATGCCAGGTTCTGTGCCAAGAGCCTCGGGAGGACCAGCCCATCCATCTCACTTTATTATTTTTTTTAATATTTTTTGTTTATTTTATTTATTTGAGAGCGACAGACAGAGAGAGAAAGAGGCAGATAGAGAGAGAGAGGGAGAATGGGCGCGCCAGGGCCTCCAGCCTCTGCAAACAAACTCCAGACGCGTGCGCCCCCTTGTGCATCTGGCTAATGTGGGTCCTGGGGAATCGAGCCTCGAACCCGGGTCCTTAGGCTTCACAGGCAAGCGCTTAACTGCTAAGCCATCTCTCCAGCCCCCATCTCACTTTAAAGCGAACAATTCAGTGGCAACTGAAACATTCCCATAGCCCTGAAGAGGCTTCCTGCCCACTAAGCAGTTGCCCCTTATTCTTCCCTTCCCATAGCCTCTGGTAGTCACAATCTGCATTCTCTATGGATTTACCCAATTTCAATATTTTGTAAAAACGTGTGTGGGCTCATACAGAATGTGATGTGTTGTGCCTGGCATATTTTAAAGATTGTTTTCATGTTGTAGCAGCTACACATATTTTACATATACATATATATTTAAAAATAATTACACTGGAACACTCAGAAGCCATAGATTGTTACTAGAAAATTTTCAGTGCCAGGGATGGGATACCTTCCAGTGAGTTGTTGGCCAAAGAGGTCTCTGGTAACCCCAAAACATTATAGGCCATTGCCGAGGCTCTTGGTTTCCCACCAGGAATAGGTGGTAAGACCCTATTGCTGAAGACTCCACATACTTGGGCTGCAAGGTTACTGAGAAATCCTGCTGGAACTGAGCTGAAAACCTCCTCCATGTAGACCAGCTGACAGAAAGTTGGAAAAAGCTACACTACATGCAGTTCAATAGGAGAGAGAGAAATCACCAGTGAAGATACTCAACAGTGGGCAATGCAAGCCTTAAATTTGGCCACCTAGGCCAAATGAGCCAATGGGTGCAATAGTGGCATGTCTGTTTTGGGGGAAACCAACCACTCTCTAATTGGACTGGAGGCCCACTCCATGGGAAGGAATACATCCCTGATACTGAAAACCTACAACCTACAACAGGGGTAGTCATGAGCCCTAGAGGTGTCATATCTGCTGGTGTTTGGCTAAATGTATATACTATGCTCACCAAACTGCCCAGTAAACACTTCTCTTAATGTTCATACCCATATATTAATGCTACTCTCACTTTTGGTTAGAGAAGCTTCTCTTTTCAGATAGCAGTGACCTTGGGATGACTCAGAAGGCACCATGGTGCTTTGAAGAAGTGACAGAGTACTCAGCACTGCAATATCTCTATCACACCTTCCAAGCCTCAGGGTCCATTGCAGAAGAGGTGGCAGAAAGAATGTAAGAACCAAAGGAAGGGTAGAACTCCTTACAACGTGCTCCTCTAGACACAAAATGGCCTGGATATCCATGACCTCGCAGTGCCTGACAATACTTACACAAGACCATCATAATAGGAGGAAAAGATCATGACATCAAAATAAAAGAGACTGATTAAGAGGGGCAGGGGATATGATGGAGAGTGGAGTTTCAAAGGGGAAAGTGGGGGAAGGAAGGGTATTACCATGGAATATTGTTTACAATTATGTAAGTTTTCAATAAAAAATAAAAATTAAAAAATATTACTATATTTTTAGTCCTTATTTTATTATTATTTTGGTTTTTTGAGGTAGGGTCTCACTCTAGTCCAGGCTGACCTGGACTATGTAGTCTCAGGGTGGCCTTGAACTCTTAGCAATACTCCTATCTCTACCACCCAAGTGCTGGGATTAAAGGTGCGCCACCATGCCTGGCTAGTCTTTATTTTAGAGTGAGTCAGACAGAATGAGCAGGAGAGAGAATTGGCACATCAGGGCCTCAACCACCACTGAAATTGAATTCCAGATGCTTGCGCCACCTAGTGGGCATGTGCAACCTGTGCTAGCCTCACCTTTCAGGCTTATGTGGGACCTGGAGAGTTGAGCATGCATCGTTAGACTTTGCAGGCATGCGCCTTAACTGCTAAGCCATCTCTCCAGGCCGTTATTTTATATATGTTTTATATACATGTGTGTGTGTTTTATATACACAGGTTTTCATGTAGATGCCTTGAACTTCTGAAGTAGTCAAAGATGTCCTTTTACTCTTGATCCTCCTGACTCCCCCTCACAAATGCTGGCATTGCAGATGTGTGCCAACACACCTGCTAATTTCTTTTGATGGCTGAACCTCTACCCAACAGGGTGCACTTTTTTTTTTTTTTTTCGAGGTAGGGTTTCACTCTGGCCCAGGCTGACCTGAAATTCACTATGTGGTCTCAGGGTGGCCTCAAACTCATGGTGATCCTCCTACCTCTGCCTCCTGAGTGCTGGGATTAAAGGCACCATGCCCGGCTCAGACCTTTCTTTTTTTTTTTTTTTTTGAGAGAGGGAGGCAGATAGAGAAAGAGAATGGGCATGCTAGGTCCTTTAGCCATTGCAAACGAATTCCAGGTGCATGCGCCACCTTGTGCATCTGGCTTACATGGGTCCTGGGGAATCTTACCTGGGTCCTTTGGCTTTGCAGGCAAGTGCCTTAACTACTAAGCTATTCCTTCAGCCCAAACACAATATATTTTGGTTTTTGTTTTTTTGAGGTAGAGTCTCATCACTTTAGCCCAGCTGACCTAGAATTCACTCTGTAGTCTCAGGGTGGTATTGAACTCATGGCAGTCCTCCTACCTCTGCCTCCTGAGTGCTGGGATTAAAGATGTACACCACCATGCCTGGCTCCACATTTGACCTCACATGGTTTTCTAGGATAATGTCACTTCAGCCATGTTGACCTTGTGGTTTCTGACAGAAGACCAGGGCCTCCAAGGCCTGTGCTTGCATGACTAGTAGAGACACACAAAAGCCACCATCTTGGAACCTCAGCTACTCCTCCTGACTTGCCCAGTACCTCGTGCTCACAGGGCTGCTGCGGGCATAGATGATGAATGATGCAGACGTCTACCCGTCTCAGCTCCCGCTAAGAGGATTTGCTGTGGTGACTGGAGAGAAGTGTTGCGGATTGGCTGTCCACATCAAAGCTAGGAAGCGTGTCAGTGCTGGCAGCAAAATCATTCCAGTAGTGTTTGGATCCAACAGAGGATACTGGGGCTGCAGCTTCCCTGACCACCTGATGCCTGAGTCCTTCTGACATGGGCTGTGGTGTCACCACACTCCCATAAGGATGTGGAAAAGTATGTAAGTAGGTAAGTTTTGGAGGCCTACAAGATCCATTGGGAAAAAAGGTCAGATGTGATAAAGCATACTGGGAAAAAAGCATGAAGATGAAATATCAGCCAAGGGTCACTTGAATTGTTTTGTTTCTTAAAATATATGTCCTCAGGTCAGGGAAAATGTAATCTGGAATTAGTTTTACAGTTACAGTTTGGTATTTTTGGCTGCTCAGCAATTGACTGTAGAAGAATCTTGAAAGTGTCTACTGTATTGAAAAAAAAGTACACAGGGTTTCTAAGGAAGCTCACTGTAGATTGTGTGCAGAGTCCAGTAGGTCATTAGAAGCAGAGACAACTGCGTGCCAGTTTCCTTCTTTTTTTTTTTTTTTTTTTGCTTGAGGTAGGGTCTTGCTGTAGCCCAAGCTGACTTGGAATTTACTATGGAGTCTCAGGCTGGCCTCAAACTCAGTGACCCTCCTATCCTTGCCCTCTGAGTGCTGCGATTAAAGGCCTGTGCCACCATGCCTGGCCAGTTTCTTTCTTTATAATATTTCTCTCTATATTCTTAACAGCTATGGGAGTTTATTGAATATAGTTCTATGCTTTGCCTTATTTACATGAGAAATAATTTGGCATATTATAAAAATTATAAATACATAATTTTCAAGGGCAAAACATAAATCTTGGCCATGTATCCCCTTTTGTATATCATTTTGCCATGGATAACAAAATAAAGCGTGTGCAAATACTATTGGTTCCAGAAGGTTTCACTGTCTTTTTTTTTTTTTTTAAAGTATTTCCAGAAGCCATACATTGTTACTAGAAAATTTTCAGTGCCAGGGATGGGATACCTTCCAGTGAGTTGTTGGCCAGGGAGGTTCCTGATACCCCCAAAACATTACAGGCCATTGCTGAGGCCTTTGGTTTCCCACCAGGAATAGATGGTAAGACCCTATTCCTAAAGACTCCACATACTTGGGCTGCAAGTTCACTGAGAAATCCTGCCTGATCTGAGCTGAAAACCTCCTCTATGTAGACCAGCTGACAGAAAGCTGGAAAAAGCTATGCTACATGCAGTTCAAAGGGAGAGAGAGAAATCACCAGTGAAGATACTGAACAGTGGACACTGCAAGTCTTAAATTTGGCCAGCCAAGCCAAATAAACCAGTGGCATGTCTGTTATGGGGAAACCAACCACTCTCTAATTAGATTGGAGGCCCATTCCAAGGGAGGGAATACTTCCCTGATACTGAAAACCTACAACAGGGGTAGTCATGAGCCCTAGGGGTGTAACATCTGTTGGTGTCTGGCTAAATGTATATACTATGCTCACCAAACTGCCCAGTAAGCACTTCCCTTTAATACCCATATAGTAATGTTACTCTCACTTTTGGTTGGAGAAGCTTCTCTTTTCAGATGGCAGTGACCTTGGGATGACTCAGAAGGCACCATGGTGCTGAGAAAAAGTGACAGAGGAGTGCTCATCACTGCAATATCTTTATCACACCTTCCAAACCTCAGGGTCCATCGCGGAAGAGGTGGCAGAAAGAATGTAAGAGCCAAAGGAAGGGTAGGACTCCTTACAACGTGCTCCTTTAGACACAAAATGGCCTGGATATCCATGACCTAGCAGTGCCTGACACTACCTACATAAGACCATCATAATAGGAGGAAAAGATCATGACATCAAAATAAGAGAGACTGATTGAGAGGGGCAGGGGATATGATGGAGAGTGGAGTTTCAAAGGGGAAAGGGGGAGGAGGAGGGAATTACCATGGGATATTGTTTACAATTATGGAAGTTGTCAATAAAAAAATATATTTCAAGGTAGTCTCAACTCTAGTCCAGGCTACCTGGAATTCATTAGGTACTCTCAGGTGGCCTTGAACTCATGGCGATTCCCCTACCTCCGCCTCCTGAGTGCTGGGATTAAAAGCATGTGCCATCATGCCCGGCTATATATTTTTATTTTATTTATTTATTTATTGGAAAGAGAGATACAGAAATAGGTAGGTAGGGAGAGAGAGAGAGAGAGAGAGAGAGAGAGAGAGAGGGAGAGAAAGGGTACGCCAGGGCCTCCAGCCACTGCAAACGAACTCCAGATGCATGCGACCCCTTGTGCACCTGGCTTACGTGGATCCTGGGGAGTCAAACTTGGGTCCTTTGGCTTTGCAGGCAAGCACCTTAACCACTAAGCCATCTCTCCAGCCCCTGGCTATATATTTTTTATTTATTTATTTGAGAGAGAGAAAGAGGGAGAGGGAGAGAATGGGCATATCAGGGCCTTCAGCTGCTGCAAATATTTTGCTGCTTTGCATCAATGAAAAAAAAATTTTTTTTTCTTGTATTTATTTATTTTTCAAGGTAGGGTCTCTCTCTAGCCCAACCTGACCTGGAATTCACTATTTAGTCTCAGGGTGGTCTTGGACTCATAATGATCCTCCTACCGCTGCCTTCCGAGTGCTGAGATTAAAGGTGAGTGTTTTTTTTTTTTTTTTTTTTTTAAACATACGTGCGTGTGGGAGAATTGGTGCACCAGGGCCTCCAGCCACTTCAATCCAACTCCAGACGTGTGCACCCCCTTGTTCACATGTGCAACCTTGTGTGCTTGTATTACCTTGTGCATTTGGCTTATGGGACCTAGAGAGTCGAAAATGGGTCCTTAGGCTTTGTAGGCAAGCACCTTAACCACTAAGCCATCTTTCCAGTCCCCCTTGTTGTATTTTGAAAAATGGAAATTAATCATTGTTTATCCAAACATTATTTCATTGCTTATTTTTATTTTATAAAATGATGTAATTTTTTAGCTAATACTGTACAATATTGAGTTCTATATTCAAAGTTGCCAAATAATGAGTTCATTGAGAATTAGGTGATTCAGCAACTGATGCTTTAAAGACTTTCTATGACACAGAAAATCCTTGGCAGATGTTCAATGGATTTTTTTTTTTTTTTGGTTTTTCGAGGTAGGGTCTCACTCTGGTCCAGGCTGACCTGGAATTAACTCTGTAGTCTCAGGGTAGCCTCGAACTCATGGTGATCCTCCTACCTCTGCCTCCCGAGTGCTGAGATTAAAGGCATGCACCACCACGACCAGCTTCAATGGATTTTTTTTGTTGTTGTTTTGTTGTTTTGTTTTTTCGACGTAGGATCTCACTCTAGCCCAGGCTGACCTGGAATTCACTATGTAATCTCAGGGTGGCCTCGAACTCACGGTGATCCTCCTACCTCTGCCTCCCAAGTACTGGGATTAAAGGAGTGCACCATCACGCCAGGCTTACAACTGTTAAATTAATGAGTAATTACAATAAATGGACTTTTTTTTTTTTAGGTAGGGTCTCACTCTAGCCCAGGCTGACTTAGAATTTATCATGTAGTCTCAGGGTGGCTTCAAACTCACAGTGATTCTCCTTCCTCGGCCTCCCGAGTGCTGGGATTAAAGGTGTGCGCCACCATGCCTGGTTTAGGACTTTTTTTTAAAACCTAGCCCTGAACTTGGCTATGGTAGGAGACTCAGTAGTGGTTGTTAGTGAGTGGAGGGATCGAGGTTGATGGCTAAAGCTCATCTGGTTCACTCCTCTCTCGTGAAGAGACCCATCGGCTGACAATCACCTCCTGCAACCGAGCAAAGGGAGAGAATTGAATTTCCAAAGCAAAATGAAAGTGTACACCAAGCACTGCTATCACAGTTACACTTATGATGCACTATCTACACAAGGGTTCCCTTTCTGCCCCTGAAACAGGAAGACATGGAGAAAGCTCAATGTGAAGAATACAAACAACCCTGGGCTGGAAAGACGGCTTAGCGGTTAAGGCTTTTGCCTGCGAAGCTTGAGGACCCAGGTCTGATTCCCCAGGACCCATGTAAGCCAGATACACAAGGTGGTGCATGCATCTGGAGTTTGTTTGCAGTGGCTAGAGGCCCTGGTACACCCACTCTTTCTCTTTCAAATAAATAAATAAAATATTTAAAAAGGAATACAACCCTTACATGTGATTCATGTCTACTATCACCCCTAAGAAGACTGCTGCTCTGCCAACATATGTCAGTGATGAAGGCTGGTGTCTAACATGGATGCCACTGGCTCCCCTGCATCAGCCACTGACACAGGAGGAGTTGATTTCCAAATCAGCATTATATGACCTTAGTGGAGAACAGTAGGAACAATGGAGGGAGGTGGCTCTGGGGACCAACCAGAAGGTCTGCATGGGACAGTAGTGTAAGCAAGGAGGGTATAATGTGCAGAGAGAAGGAAAACAATGGCACACTGAAGACACTGTTCACATCCTGCAGGCAGCGGGATGGGCACCAAAACATTAGTAGACGCTCATGATTTGATAATGAACTTGGTGGCCCTGGCAGAGGAAAATCAGTCAAGACAGGAGGAGGCTTAGTCCAAACAGAAGCATAAGTCAGATGAGAGAGGTGGGGTGAAGCTCAGTGGCAGAGGCGTGCTTGGTGTGAGGCCCTGGGTTCCAGCCCCAGCACTGAAGTGGATAGGGGAGAATTCGGATGAGAAGTTAAGGAGGCAGGGAGGGCTCTGGCCTCTGGCAGGTCTTGGCCTGGCTGACAGTATGGATCGACAGTTGGTGAGGGAGAGCCACAGAACACAGCAGCCGGGAAGGTGGGAGAACAAGGAGCTCAGGGGAGAGAAGAGAACAGGCAGGTTTACAGCATGCAAAGATGGGTTCTGTCACCGAGGCAAGGCCATTTCCATTTGCAGTCTAGGGACTAGCGAATACAGCCTGGCACACACAGATCTTTGGATGGCACAGATCTGTCTCCGTGCTTACATACCTGAACTTTAATTCTCTTCATACATTCTGGGGTCTCCATTTCTTTGTCAGTCATGGTAGAGGGCTTAATCAAATAGCACAGCATAAGCTCCTATTGAGAGGAGAAAAGCAATTTCCATATTTCACAAGATGACAGTGTCAGCGAGGGCACATGAACAGTGATACAGGTGGTCTCCACTTCCTCTCCGTGTGCACGTGAACACACCATGATGAGCAAATTCACAGGGCACATCTTGTTCCCAAAGCAATGCTGCTCCTAGAGCCATGTCACCCCCAGAGCAATGGCACCCCTGAGAAGGAAAGCCGCATCTACCTAAGTCACATCATCACAGAGACATCAGACTTTGTCCTAGGTGGGGAAGGGACACCAAATACGATGGCAGAAGAGGACAACTTGCAGATCAACCAGCAAGGGGCACAAAGACCCCAAAGATGCCTGAACTTCAGTGGAAGGAACATTTTGAAATTTTAGCAAATATATATATATATTTTTAAAATCTCAATCAGGCCTAAGAACACTGGCTACAGTACAGACTTTATTTTCCTGTGGACTACACTAAGCCCTGGCTGGCCTCAAACTCATGATCCTTCTACTTCTACTTTCTGAGCGCTGGGGTTACAAATGTGTGCTACCACACTTGGCTTTACAAATGATTTTTCAAAAAATTCTACTGTATTTAAGAAGAAACAAAAGGGCCGGGTGTGGTGGCGCATGCCTTTAATCCCAGCACTCGGGAGGCATAGGTAGGAGGATTGCCATGAGTTCGAGGCCACCCTGAGACTCCATAATGAATTTCAGGTCAGCCTGGGATAGAGTGTGACCCTACCTCGAAAAACCAAAAAAAGAAAAAAAGAAAAAAGAAAGAAAAAAGAAACAAAAGGGGTGGGGGGGGGGGAGGGGAAATCTTTCAAGCTTCAGCCAGGCAAAGCTGGTGCTGTTACCTTAGAGACATTCACTGAAACTCTGCTCAAGGCGGCCAGGGACCTCCAGCTGAACGGTCTGCGGAGGGAGCCTTCAAAGTGGTCGTCCACCAGCTCGATGATGACAGAATAGCTGGAAGACAAATAAAAATCAAAAGCATGACGCTTACCTGAGCAAAAAAAGAACAGCTTATCTTACCGAGAATGGAGATACAGAAAAAAATTTTCATCGCCTGCCTTTAACTGCTTAGACAGCTACTGAAAATACACTAATAATGACAGGTCAAAAGGGAAGGTAAAGTTTCTAGGGTCATTTCAATGCTTACCTACTTAAGGAATGGAAATATGCTTCCAAATCGGAGAGCTAAGCTCACACAGTTGTCCCAACACTGTTGTGACAACAGTGTGCACAGGTTAAGTGAGGGCTTAACACAAAGACACAAGATCATGACCCAGGGGTTATTCCATCTTACTGTGTTGATGTCAGTGTGGAAGGCATGGATTTGTTCTTGTCCCGTGGTGTCGGGAATGGAACCCAGCGGCCATTGACTTTACCAACCCAAAACAAAGTCACCCCATGGCTCTGAAAATTGAATTGGAAGCTAGAAATCTCCTTATGTTCTTTAAGCCATTGATTTATTTAAAAATTCTTCCAAACCTTGCGTGGTAAAATGGAGGGCCTTTCCGATATAGCACTGCAAAGAAGAGAAAGAAAGCATATAACCACTCAAGGTCAAAAGTGTATTTTATTATTCATGTTTTTCTTTTCCAAAGGGAGTAGAACATCCAGCTATCTGCATGTGGATACTACTGTCTGCTTTAAAAACCCAAACTCAGCTGAGCGTGGTGGCCTGTGCCTTTTGCCCACTCGGGAGGCAGAGATAGGAGGATTGCCATGAGTTCGAGGCCACCCTGAGAGTACACAGTGAATTCCAGGTCAGCCTAGTCCAGAGTGAGACCCAGCCCTGAAAAACCAAAAAACCAAAACAAAACCCAAATCCTTTCTATGCTGAAGCAAAGTACAGTCAGTGAGTTGAGTACGCTGCCAAGAAACTTGATGCCCTTATCTGCCCTGCTCACTCCCACCAGCAACTCCCAACATCATGTACGAGTCTTTTCATTTTTTTTTTTTTTTTTCCTGGTGTTGGGATTGAGCCCAGGGACTCACACTGTCTAAAACACACCGTCACAGCCACAAGTGATTCTTTCTTTTATTTTACACTGTCCAAGACAATTGTGTAATGCAGAACAACATTTTGCTATTTGTTCCAAATCAATCAAATTCTAAGTGCCTGGGTGCCCAGTCTGGCCCGTACTGTGATGGGTGCTGGAGCTGAAAACAAATGAGACTCAAGCCTATTTTTAAGAAATTCCAAGTCAAGAAGCCAAAAGAAGTTATTACTACACAATCTATCTGTATATCTATAACTACACACTCAGCTTGCCCTTCTCTTGGGGGGTCAAGAAAGCTGCTCAGTGAAGAGCCTGGGCCCAGAGACTATGGGACTCTTCAGGGGACCCTTTGGAGGCCACAGCCTGTGGCAGAGACTGGCTAGCTGCTCACAAAATCTATTAAAAAAATTTTTTTTTGTTTATTTTTAGTTATTTGAGAGCGTCAGACAGAGAGAGAAAGAGGCAGATAGATAGAGAATGGGCGCGCCAGGGCCTCCAGCCACTGCAAACAAACTCCAGATGCATGTGCCACCTTATACATCTGGCTTACGTGGGCCCTGGGGAATTGAGCCTGGAACCGAGGCCCTTAGACTTCATAGGCAAGCGCCTAACCGCTAAGCCATCTATCCAGCCCCATAAAACCTATTTTTGTCTTCCTCTGGATAAGTGGCCAGATCACAGCTCTCAGTCTCCCAGACATCAAGCTGGGTTGACACTCTCAGGTCAGCCCATAGCCCCCTCCTGGGTCCAGAGCCTGGGCTCAGTCCTTTGTGACAGTGACCTTGGGGTCCTGAAGCCCCTTCTGGAGTTCACTTGCCCACCAATCAAAGATGCTCATGTTGGCTCTCACATGAGCACAGAATAATTCATAGCCAAGCCCGAGGGCTGGTGTTTCTAAGTAACTACGGCCGTGGGAATTACTGCAGGAACACCTCAGAGCTCTTGGTTGTCCTCCTGCTACCCAATGGAGGGAAGTTCAAGGAAAAGATTTGTTTCCCTTGAGGAACTAATGCAATCTTCCTTTTTGGACAGCAATCCTGTAGCTAGCTCAGGAAGCTATGAGACAAACTGTAGGACTCCCAGGGACACGGTAGGAACCTTTCATCCTGGTTTGGGTTTGCTAGGCTGTATGTCCTGTTGTAATGTAGCTATTTTATTATTTGAAGTTCCTACTTAAATTGTATTTAAAATATTCAGCAATTTAGCTCAAATACAAGTAAATAGCCAAGTACATTAAAAAAAGTTCTGCATATTTGGAGACAGTGTAGTGGAAGGAAACCTCATGCTGGGATGAATGTGAACTTTAAATCTCTGCCACTCCAAGTTCTGTGACTTCAGACAAGTTATTAACTTCTCTGAATCTGATTCCAAAATTCTCAAACAACATCATCACAGGGCACAGCAGTATGCATGAGCATGCGTGCGCGCGCACACACACACACAATCATTCCAGGTACTTGAAGCTGACAAGGCAGGAGGACTGCTCAAGCTGGGCATATAGTGAGTTCCCATCTCAAGTAACAAAACCAAAAATGAAGCACGGGGCTGGAGAGATGGCTTAGCAGTTAAGGCACTTGCTTGCCTGTGAAGCCTAAGGATCCAGGTTCCATTCCCCAGGACCCATGTAAACCAGACGCACAAGGTGACGCATGTGTCTGGAGTTTGTTTGCAGTGGCTGGAGGCCCTGATGCATCCATTCACTCTATCTGCTTTTTTCTTTCTTTCTCTCTCTCCCTCTCTCTCAAATAAATTTTCAAAAAAGGGGTGCATTCTAGCCAGCAAAAAAATAAAAATAAATAAAAATAAAAACATTAAAAAAATGAAGCATCAAGGGAAATTAAGGTCTTCTCTAACACTTGAAGGCATTACCTGAGATCCATGCTAGTCTCTAACCCATGACACATTTTTTTATGAGAGAGTGAGAGTGAGCAAGTGAGAGAGAGAGAGAACTGGCATGCCAGGGCCTCTAGCTACTGCAATCAAACTCAAGACACATGTACCACCTTGTGCACATGTGTGACCTTGCATGCCTGCATCACCTTGTGGGCCTGGCTTATGTGGGATCTGGAGAGTTGAACATTAATCCTCCAGTCCCACTTTTTCTTTTTTTCGAGGTAGGGTCTCTCTCTCTAGCCCAGGCTGACCTGAAATTCACTATGTAGTCTCAGGGTGGCCTTGAATTCACAGCAATCCTCCTACCTCTGCCTCCTCAGTGCTGGGACTAAACACACGTGACACCACACCCAGCTTAATCCATGACACTTTAAAGGTAGCTTGTGTTCCCAGGCAAGTCATTTCCAATGACTGACGACTGGTAGAGGACTAATTAGAAAGGTAAGGACATAAGCAGTGGAATCCGACAGATCCAAGATCAAGCCTCAGCAGTGCCAAGACCACATGACTTTTGGAATATCAATTTTTGTGTGGAAAATGGGCTTAATGAGGCAGAAATATTAGTACAGCACCTGGCATTTTGTAAGGGCACAAAAAACTGGTTATGAGGACAATAGTTAGCAGTATATTCAGAAGGAAAACTAAAACTATTTTATAAAAATGCTTCACAAATAAAAAGACAAAAGCCAGCCGGGTGTGGTGGTGCACACCTTTAATCCCAGCACTCAGGGGGCAGAGGTAGGAGGATTGCCGTGAGTTCAAGGCCACCCTGAGACTACAGAGTGAATTCTAGGTCAGCCTGGGCTAGAGTGAGACCCTACCTCGAAAAAAAAACAAAACAAAACAAACAAACAAAAAAAAGACAAAAGCTTCAGAAGTCTGAGAAATGCTGGCTTGAAAATAAAGTCCAAAGGATGGAGATGTAGCTGAGGAGCACAGCACTTGCCTAGCAGGTGTGAGACTCGGTTTAATCAATCCTCAGTACTGAGAAAAAGGGGAGGGAAAGGGAGGGACTGTAGTTTGGAGGTATAGCATGTGATTAGCATGGATGAGGCATTGGGGTCAAACCTCAGTATAAAGCAAAACCAATAAATAATAATGACAACAATGAAAATAGGCCTGAAAAAATGGGGCTTGGAATGTAGCCGAATGACAGAGCCACATGCTTGGCATGTCTGAGGCCTAGGAAAGCTCTATTTTACAGATGAATGCCATCTCTCCAGCCCTCATATATATATATATTTGTTTTGTTTTGTTTTTCGAGGTAGGGTCTCACTCTAGCCCAGGCTGACCTGGAATTTACCATGTAGTCTCAGGGTGACCTCGAACTTCATTTCATGTTTTTGAGCCTGGAACTCTCAGTTCTCCTGCCTCCATCTCCCAGGTGCTTGGAGGAAAGATATGTATGTACCATCACACCTAGTTCTCTTTTCTTTTTTAAAAATCCATAATTTCCTTCTAATCATCCTTACAAAGTAGCTCATTTTTAATTTACTTATTTATTATGCATGTGGATAGAACCCTAGCCATGCACATTCTGTGTAAGTGCTCTACCAGTGAACTATATCCCTAGCCCAAGGCAGTTTCTTTTTAAATCAGGAATGTTGCCAGGTGTGGTAGTGCCTTTAATCCCAGCATTTAGGAGGCCTAGGTAGGAGGATGGCAGTGAGTTCCAGGCCAGCCTGACACTACATAATGAATTCCAGGTCAGCCTGGGCTAGTGAGACCCTACCTCAAAAAAAACAAAACCAAAACAAAACAAACAAATAAAGAAGTATAAATCAGGAATGCTCTCTTAATGCATCATGTACAAAAATGGCTTGCCCATGGAAGATAGAAAGTTGCAGGGAAAGAGCTTTTGCCGAGTGCCTTGTCAGCCCACCTCATCACCTGCCTTCCTCTCAAGCGTTCGGTAAAGGTGGTGCTATCCACATCACAGGATGTGTGAGCCGGCGCTCAGTAGGACTGAGGTCTCACAGGTAGTGAGAGGGAGAGCTGGCCGTGAACCCCTGAGTTCTCACTGCTACCTTCACCCATCTAGTAAGAATGCTGGAGACCTGCCAGGCATTCAGGCTGAGTGGCTATGCTCACAGGATTGTGAAAAGGAGAACTGGGTGGGAAGTGAAGACAGTAGAAGGGCTGGCCCATCACTTATTTAAAATGATTTGCAGCCAACACATCTATCTTGAAACGGGGCAAGCTCATCTCCAGTGACTTTTATATGTCACCACACTGGTTTCTCTGTGCCTGATAACCAAGATGGAAGAAAGAAAAAGAAGCCTTTCATTGCTGAGGGATGGGCACACCCTGCCCTCCATTATGGACTGATGATCCTCTTCAAGAACTTAGTGAATGCCAACATACCCAGGACCTGGGAAGGTGCCGCGATGCCCTTTGGTGCTGGGGAGCACGCTCAGGGCTTCATGCATGCTAGGCAAAAGCTCTTCCATCGAGCTGCATCTCCACCAGTCCCAGCAACCTGAAATTTTTGAGTACTGACATGATGCCACAAGTAGAAAATTCCACATGAAGCTTTGCTTTGTTCAAAAAATCATGAAACTTACATAAAATTACCTTCAGTCTACATGTATAAGAACCACTATGAATTTTGTGTTTAGACCTGGCTCCTCTTCCCATTGCATATGTGCCAATATTCAAAAGTCTGAAATGCTTCTGTGCCCAAGTATTTCAAATAAGGACGTTCAACCTGTGCCCCTACTGGATGCATTTAACATACCCAAATTATGGGCCAGTGGCTAGAAGTCACCCCTGACTCCTCTCTATCCACAAATGCTACATCTATTCTGTGGTGGTTTGATTCAAGTGTCCCCCATAAACTTAGGCATTCTGAATGCTAGTCTCCCCAGCTTATGGCAATTAGAAATTAAAGCCTCCTGGAGGCAGTGTATTGTAGGGGCAGGCTTTTGGGTGTTATAGCCAGTGTCCCCTTGCCAGTGTTTGGCACACTCTCCTGTTGCTATTGTCCACCTTATGTTGGCCAGGGGGTGATGTCCACCCTCTGCTCATGCCATCGTTTTCCCTGCCATCATGGAAGTTCCCCCTCAAGCCTGTAAGCCAAAATAAACCTTTTTTAAAAAAATATTTTATTTATTTATTTGACAGAAAGAGGGAGGGAGGGAGGGAGGGAGGGAGGGAGGGAGGGAGAGAGAGAGAGAGAGAGAGAGAGAGAGAGAGAGAGAATGGGCATGCGATGGCCTCCAGCCACCGCAAATGAACTCAAGACGCATGTGCCCCCTTGTGCATCTGGCTAATGTGGGTCCTGGGGAATCGAACCTAGGTTCTTTGGCTTTGAGGCACATGTCTTAATCGCTAAGCCATCCCTCCAAAATAAACCTTTTTTTCCCACAAGCTGCTCTTGGTCAGGTGATTTCTACCAGCAATATGAACCTGACTGTAACACATTCCTTTACTGAGTCTTTTATGCCCAACTCCCCTAACCAGTCTCCCCCTGTCATTGTTAAGATAGCATATACATGGTCCCATTAGAGTCAAGTCACTTATCTGTACAAAATCTCAAAATTTCTGATCCAAAAATATCTGTGACCTTTGTCAGGCTCCACCTGCTCTGTTCCAGCCTGACTCTCCTGTGGGGCCTCCACATTCTGGACCCTTGCCTCTGTGCTGTTCCTTGAAGCCCCCTGCTGTGTTCCTTTCTCAGGGCCTTTGTGCTTGCTGTTTACTTTGCCTAGTGTCTCCTTCTCAGATTCCCCCCCCCCCCCCCGCCCCATGAACAGCTCCCTTGCTGGGTTCACATCATCCTTCACTCTCCTTCCCTTTACTGTTTCATTTTTCTCATGGTACCTAGTTCTTGAAATCACATTTATATTCACTTGCTAGTCTTCTTCCTCCCCATGAGGCACATCAGGCCAGCTTTGTTTTTGACCTGTTTACCCATGCTCTTGACCCTAAAAGCAGTATCTGGCCCACTGGTGACCCTTTGGATTTTCTTGGCAAGCAGAACTCACCTGGTCTAGACTAAGTAAAGACTAGGAGCGGAGGAGGCAGTACCATGCAGTGCCTTCTGTAAGCCTGCACTCTAGAATTCAAAGGCCCTGGAACCTACCATCGGATAAATGACCCATTCTCTCCAACCTGCAGTTCTCCCAAATGACAGAGGCACATATGGCATTTAGATGAGTGAAGGACTGCCACGAAGATTCAGTATGGAAAGGAATTCAAAAGAGCTCATGCCTGACATGCAGGATGTGCTCAAATAAATGACATCTGCGATCATTATGACAGGATTCCACTCACATGGGGGACGAGGCAACCGAGGCTTCAAGGATGTAGGACTGAACTACATTATCACGAGCTTGTGGTTGAGGTGAGGTGGGATGGCTGCTTTCAGAGCTCTTTTCTGTGATTACAGAGTCAGCCAAAGGAAAGCGTGGCCAGGGACTACAGGCTTCTGCATGCAGGCTTCCCCCACACTGCCCTTTCTCTTTCTGAACTTAGCCCACCTGGTTCCAAACACCCACCAGTGATCTAAAGAAGACAGAGGGCACCCTGGCAATAGCAAAGAGAGCCAACCTGATCTCCCAGGTAAACCCGAGGCAAAGCCTGGCCTCATAACCTGCCAGGCCAAGAGCTACTCACATAGATCTGTGCCGTACTTGAGCCCCACTTTGGGCACCCAGCCCTTGCTTCGGAAGTAGTGGTAGGCCATGTAGGTAGTCCTGAAGGTGGGCTGGATTGACGTGAAGGCCTGCCAGAGTTTCACTATTGTTAAAGGTTCCTAAGGTTGTTTAAAAAAAAAAGAAAAAAAAAAAAGAAGCATTATTGATCACGTTTTTGGTCATCACTCAGAAAGAAATTCACATCTGTACCAGTGTGGGGTTGGGGTATCAACTGAAATAAGTGGGGCACCCCTGCCAGAGTGATTCAGCCAAGAGACTTGACTGCACTGTCAGTGTGGCAGCTGCCTGCCATGCCAGGCTCCTTCCAACACAGGTGCTGCGAGTCTGTGTTAACATACAACTTAATATTAGGGAAAAAAAAAGGAAACAAATCTCAATGATTTTGGTCATGCTGAGTTAATTGTATGTTTTTCCTTTGCAGTGCTGGGCAGTCCAGGGCCTATGTATGCTGTGGCCAGTGCTCTATCATGAGCTGATCTCTGGCCTTGAATATATTAGGTTAAGTAAACTATATACTAGTAAAATTAGTTTTACCTGCCAGGCGTGGTGGTGCATGCCTTTAATCCCAGCACTTGGGAGGCAGAGGCAGAGGCAGAGGCAGAGGCAGGTGGATCACCGTGAGTTTGAGGCCACCCTGAGACTACATAGTAAATTCCAGGTCAGCCTGGACTAGAGTGAGACCCTGCCTTGAAAAGCCAAAAAAAAAAAAAAAAAAAACAAAAAAAAAAAACCCCAAAAAACAAAAAATTAGTTTTATCTGCTTTTTTGCTTTTAGTCAAGGGTGTATGTGTTGAGCCAGGTTTCATGTAACCCAAGCTGGCACAGAACCTGGCTTTGTAGCTGAGGATGATCTAGAACTTCTGCCCCTCCTGCTTCCATTTCCTGAGTGCTGGGATTATTGGCATGAGCTGCCACACCTTTTAAAACTTCTGTGCGCACGTGTATGGTCTGCAAGCATTTTTGAGACAGGAGCTTGCACTGGCCTGGAGCTCACCGATTAGGCTATACTCAAGAGCCCCTGGGAGCCACCTGTCTACACCACCCTGGGGCTGAGACCACAGGTGCACATCCTCACACTGTTAAATGTTGGGCAGTGTTACATGGTGTAGGGGACCAAACACAGATCCATATGCTTTTGAGGAAACTACTTCACTGACTGAGCTATCTGCCTAGCCCTGGACATATATACTTTCTTTTCTTTCTTTCTTTCTTTCTTTCTTTCTTTCTTTCTTTCTTTCTTTCTTTCTTTCTTTCTTTCTCTCTCTCTCTCTCTCTCTCTCTCTTTCTTTCTTTCTTTTGGTTTTCTGACCTTGAACTGTCAACCTTCCTGCCTCTGCCTCCCATGTGCTAGGATTACAGGTGTGCACCACCACACCCAGCTGAAATATTTTAGTGTAGCTACCAGAAACTTCTAAAATGATTTCTGTGGCTCTACCTGAGACTTTTATTCTGTTTCTACTAGACAGCAGGGCTCTGGAGGACTCAGAAGAGGCAATGTCTGAGGCTGGGGATGCGGCTTAATAATAGAGCACATGCTTAGCATGCACAAAAAGAGAAAAAAAGAAAAGTGAACATTTGGGAATTGCAAGTACCCAAGGGCAAGGGGCTGGAATCTGTGGAAGGAGGAGAGTTGCTGGGGACGGACATTCTAGAGGAGACCAGCACTGCTGTGTGTGCAAGAGAAACAAGCCTGCCACAGCTGGAAGGCAGTGTGTAAAACGTCCCAGGACTGGGAAACTGTCTCAGTGTGTAAAATGCTTGCTGTGCAAGTGTGAATCCCTGCGTTCAGATCCCCAGAACCTATGGAGAGCTAAAGGTTGTAGTGCTAAGCATCTGTAATGCCCGAGTGCCTAGGGTGATAAGAGAGGTGGAGACAGGAGAATTGCCTGGAAGCTTGTGGGCTAGCTAGCTTGGGGAATGTACTAGTGAATAATGAGTCCCTGCCTTAAGTAAGGTAGGTGAGGATTGACAGCTGAAGTTGTCCTCCGACCTCTACAGGAACATGCATACACACACACACACACACACAACATTCCACCGACCCTTTAATAAGGCGCTTCTATATGTTAGGCCATGTTTAGAAAACTTAAAAATAATTTTGTAAGTAAAATTTTTACTTAAAAAGATGCTCCACTGATCCATTTGTTTTAAAATGAGAGAACTACTACTGTCTGACAGCACAATACAGTAAGCTAACTGCTGCTCACAAGTGGTTTTTGTTTTTATTATAGGAGTTAAACAGGATGAGGCTGGTTTTCTGTTGTACAACAACAAATGATAACAAAATAACCATGTAAGTTTGAGAAGTTTCTCTCTTCATTCCAGTGTCCAGTAAAAGAATCCTTCAGCTGGTTTCAGGCTCAGTCACCTAGTGTGACCTGCTCAGTTTGGCTCAGCCTAAGTGTTTTTTTTTCTCCCTTAATGAGAGAGAGAGAGAGAGAGAGAGAGAGAGAGAGAGAGAGAGAGAGAGAGAATGAATGAATAATGGGCATGCCAGGGCTTCCAGCCACTGCAATCAAACTCCAGACATGTGTGCCACCTTGTGTGCATATGCAACCTTGCGCTTGTGTCACCTTGTGCATCTGGCTCACGTGGGACTTGGGGAGTCAAACATAAGTCTTTAGGCTTTGCAGGCAAGTACCTTAACCACTAAGCAATCTCTCCAGCCCTAAGTTTTTTTGTTTTTTAATGTTTTTATTTATTTATTTATTTGCAAGAGAGAGAGAGAGAGAATATGAATGAGAGAGGGAATAGGTGTGCCATGGCCTCTTGCCATTGCAAATGAGTCCAGATGCATGCACCACTTTGTGCATCTGGCTTTATGTGGGTACTGGAGAATCGAACCGTGACCATTAGTTTGCAAACAAACACTTCAACTACTCAGCAATCTCTCTAGCCCTCAGCCTAAGTTATTTATTTTATTTTCAGCCTAAGGTTTTAAAAATATTTTTATTTATTTGCAAGGAGAAAGAGAGAGAGACAGAGAGAGACAGAGAGAGAGAGAGAGAGAGAGAGAGAGAGAGAATATGAATGAATGAATATATAGGGTATGCCAGGACCTAGTGTCCCTGCAAACAAACTCCAGACACATGTGCCACTTTGTGCCATCTGGATTTACGTGGGTACTAGGGAATTGACTCCTGACCATTAGGCTTTGAAAAACAAGTGCCTTTAACCTCTAAGCCATCTCCCTAGCCCCTTAGCCTAAGTTTTTTTTTTTTTTTCCCTCTTGAGGGAGGGTCTTGCTCTACCCCAGGCTGACCTGGAACTCACTATGTAGTCTCAGGGTGGCCTTGAACTCACAGGGATCCTCCTACCTCTGCTTCCAGGGCACCCCAGGGCCTCCAGCCACTACAAATAGACTCTAGATGTATGCACTACCTTGTACATCTGGCTTTACAGAGATACTGGGGAATCAAACTGGGGTCCTTTTGCTTTGCAAACAAGCACCTTAACTGCTAAGCCATCTTTCCAGCCATCTTTGTGATTTTGTATGCATTAGTTTGAATAGGTATTACATTCACAAGGCTCAAAATTTTATTTTATTGTTTTTGATTTTCGAGGTAGGGTCTCACTCTAGCCTGGGCTGACCTAGAATTCACTATGGAGTCTCAGGGTGGCCTCGAACTCATGGCAATCCTCCAACCTTGCCTCCCGAGTGCTGGGATTAAAGGCATGCGCCACCATGCCTGGCTAAGGCTTGAAATTTAAAAAGGACAAAAAGTGTCCAGTGAGGTCTGGAGAAATGGCTCAGTGGTTAAGGCACCTGCCTGCAAAGACCCAGGTTCGATTCCCCAGTACCCACATAAAATCAGATGCACTGGAGTTCGTTTGCAGTGGCTAAGGGCATTGGCGTGCCCATTCTCTCTCTCTCTCTCTGTCTCCGTGTGTCTCACTCTTCTCTCTGTTTCCTTCTGCTAACAAATAAATAAAAATATTTTTTAAAAAATGTCCAGTGAACAAGTGGGTGTTCCACTTGTCATTTGTCTGGAGCTAGCACTGGTCATCCTCTGTGCAATGGTACAGAACTGTGGGCTTTGCAGTTACCAGACATCTATTCTAACCAGGCTAGCTGGGTAACTTTGGCCAAGTTACTTACTTTCCCTGAACCTCAGTTATACTGGTGCAATTCTTTCCAGGAGGAGGTAAGGACAAGAAATAGCTCCTGTAAGCTAGGTATAGTAGCTCACACCTAAAATCCCAGCACTCAGGAGGTTGAAGCAGGAGGATTGCCTTATGTTCAAGGCCAGACTGGGCTACACAGTAAGTTCCAGGCCAGCCTGTGCTATAGCAGGAACTCAACACTGGTAACTTTTACTCATTTTGTGCACTACTGGGGATGGCATTTAGGGCTCCCACATTTAAGAATGTGCTCTCTTCCTGAGCTACTGCTCCCCACCCCCTGCCTGTAGCTTTTATTTTTGTTGATTTTTAGTATTATTTGGACATAGTTTTCTTAATCATTTTGTAAGAAATAACACTTCTCCCAGAGACTGAGAGTGAAATTCAATCTAAAATTGTCAAAGCTGGCTTTTGCCTGAATAATCCCAACTGAGAACTGAAGCCAGCATGTTGGCACCAGAGCTCTGTGGGGATCAGTACAAGCTGCAGCTAACACTGGGAAGCCTTAAGGAGAGTGTGTCCACACGAACCTCTTACCTTGTCATAGTAAATACTTAGACATCCCAGAGCATACACCAGGAAGAAGGCCTACAAACAAAGCAAGAGAAAACACTCATTAGAAATACTGCCATATTCTCTGGCCAGCTGGGCCAAATATGACAAGTGGGGGCATGTCTGTTACGAGAGAAATCAACTTCTCTTACTGGACTCAAGGCCTGCTCAATTGGAGGGGATTCATGCTTGGTACTGAAAACCTAATCAAATGGCTATGGCGGGGGAGCTCATAAGCCCTAGATGGGGAAACTACTGCTGTTGCTTAGCTAAATGGATATATTATGCCCACTGGAATAGGTGTGCACCACCACACCCGACTTCCTATTTATTTATTTATTTTTGGTTTTTTGAGGTAGGGTCTCATTCTTGCCCAGGCTGACCTGGAATTCACTATATATTCTCAGGGTGGCCTCGAACTCATGGCGATCTTCCTACATCTGCCTCCCAAGTGCTGGGATTAAAGGCGTGCACCACCATGCCCGGCATTATTATTATTATAATTTTTGATAAGAATCTTGATGTTTATCCTAGGCTGGCCCACCACGAACATTTGATTCTCCTGTGTTTACTCTCAAGACAAGTGTCACCATGCTTAGATATACTTTTAAACATAAACCATTTATTCACATTTGAAGCATTAAAAAAATTCAAAAAAAAAAAAAAAAGGCTGGAGAGATGGCTTAGTGGTTAAGTCACTTGCCTATGAAGCCTAAGGACCCAGGTTCAATTCTCCTATACCGATGAAAGCCAGCTGCACAAGGAAACGCATGTGTCAGGAGTTTGTTTGCAGTAGCTAGAGGCCCTGGTGTGCCCATTCTCTCTATCTACCTCTTTCTCTCAAATAAATAATTTTTTAAAAACTTTCAAGAAAGGGCTGGATGGCTTAGTCATTAAAGCGTTTGCCTGCTGAGCCAAAGGACCCAGGTTCAATTCCCCAGGACCCATGTTAGCCAGATATACAAGAGGGCACACACGTCTGGAGTTTGTTTGCAGTGGCTGGAGGCCCTGGCATGCTCATTCTCTCCCTCTTTCTCTGTTAAATAAATAAATAAATAAATTAATTAATTAATTAAAAAAATTTCAAGAAAATATGAATGTTACGTTTACTTATATGAATTCTTTCAGAATGTAATTTTTTTCTTGAAGAACTTACACTTAGATGAAGATGGATGTTAATAGCTAGAACGATGAAACCTTTGCTTATGGGGTGGGGAGATGGCCCAGCAGATAAGAGCACTTACCAAACAGGCATGAGGGCCTGAGACCATCATTCCTCAGCAAACATTCCCCTGTGAACAGCTGGGAGCGGCCAGACATGCCTGTAACCCCAGTCCTTTGGGAAATGGGGACTTGAGAATTGCTGGGGCTTGGAAAAATGGCAGCTCCAGGTTCAGAGACAGACTGTCTCAAGGAAATACGGGGATGAGTGATAGACGAGGACACTGGATATTCTTTGGTGGACACACATCTGTACACACATGTGCATACAAATACCCCACACATAGCTACACATGCACATGTAAAATAAACCCTTTGCTTAATTAATTGTGCTCTGTGAAATGAAATGCCATGTTAAACTGAGAAACGTACATATAGAAAAAAATAGAATAGTACTGGGCAGTGTAGATTTCGCTTAAATAAAGTATGCTGACAAACACTGATACCATCCAAAGTCACATGTTGTAGGCTTTTCCTGTCCGGGGTGATCAGGGTCTATGGATAAGAAACAGTCCATGTACACTGAGCATGGTGGAGGCTCTCAGAAGAGGGGTTGATAGGTAGTGGCTAAACTGTAGCTCATAGCAACACTGGGCTACTTTTCTTTCTACTCATTTATTTTTGTGCTGAAAATTAAACCCAGAGCCTCATGCATGCCTAAGTTACTCAGCCTGACTTTTAAAAAAATTATTTTTTATTGACAACTTCCATAATTGTAGACAATAACCCATGGTAGCTCCCTCCTTCCCCCTCCCACTTTCCCCTTTGCAATTCCATTCTCCATCATACCTCTTTCCCTTCTCAATCAGTCTCTATTTTGATGTCATTATCTTTTCCTCCTATTATTATGGTCTTGTGTAGGTAGTGTTAGGCACTGTGAGGTCATGGATATTCAGGCCATTTTGTGTCTGGAGGAACACGTTGTAAGGAGTCCTGTCCTTCCTTTGGCTTTTACATTCGTGACTTTTCCTTTTCTTTTTGGTATTTCAAAGTAGGGTCTCACTCTAGCTCAGAATGACCTGGAATTCACTATGTAGTCTCAGGGTGGCCTCAAATTCACAGAGATCCTCCTACCTGTGCCTCCCAGGTGCTGGGATTAAAGGCATGCGCCACCATGCCTGGCTTGGTTTGGTAAATTTTTTAAAAAAGATTTATTTTTATTTATTTATTAGAGATGGGGGGGATGGGCATGCCAGGGCCCCTAGCCCCTGGAAAGGAACTCCAGATGCATGCGCCACTATGTGCATCTGGCTTATGTGGGACCTGGAGAATCAAACCTGGGTCCTTAGGTTTCACATACACGCACATTAACTGCTAAGCCATCTCTCAAGTTTTTTATTTTGTTTTCAAAATATTTTTTAAAAGTTTATTTATGAGAGACAGAGACAGGGAGAGAAAGATAGAGATAATGGGTGCACTGGGGCCTTTAGCCACTGCAAACGAACTCCAGACGCATGCGCCACCATGTGCATCTACCTTACATGGGATCTGGAGAATCAAACCTAGGTTCTTTGGCTTCACAGGCAAGTGCCTTAACCACTAAGTGATCTCTCCAGCCCTTTTTATTCTTTAAAAAAATACCTTTATTTATTTTTCAAAGCTTAAAAATATATTTATTTTATTCATTTGCAAGCACAGAGGTGGGCATAGTGCCAATATAAACTCTAGATACAAGTGCCACTTTGAACATCTGGCTTTACATGGGTACTAGGGACTGGAACTCAGCCCATCAGGCTTTGCAAGAAGGTGCCTTTAACCAATGAGCAATCTCCCCAGCCCAGAGTCTCTAATTCTTTAAAGAATTCCAATTTATGTTAAGGTATTCTGAGTTTATTATTGTCTTTACTGAGTTAATCAAATACTCAAAACTTTTCAATTTTACTTGATAATCTACTGAATGTGACACAAACTACATACATGTTCCTCAGTAATGTGGAGGTGATAAGCGGCTTGGTGAACCTCCACTTCAGTTCTACCTAAACACAAACCAAGTGTATCTGTGGAGATGAGATGGCCACTGTCATTCCATCCCCACCTGTTCCCAGCCCTCTGCCACCCAGTCTCTGCAGCGCCCCCACACACCTAAGTTAGGGGAAATCACAGTGCTCCCCTGACTGGAACCCTCTGAAGGGGCTTTAGTCATTTCATGTAAAGTCCAAACGGCTTCCTCCAGTTTGGCTCCAGGTCCTCACTCCACTGTTATTCATTCTGGCTGTTATTCACACTGGTGGGCACTTCTGTCCCCTGAACATGCTCAAACCTTCCCTGCCTTTGCAAAAGTTCCTCCCACAATTTGCCATAGTCTGGCCCAGACACAAAGGCCCTTCCCAGAAAGGCCTTTCCTCTTCTTTTTTCCGCAGTTTGGTCTCACTCTAGCCCAGGCTAACCTAGAATTCACTATGTAGTCTCAGTGTAGCCTTGAACGCATGGTCAGCCTCCTACCTTTGCCTGCCTCCCAATGCTGGGATTCCTCCTCTGTCTTTTTTCACAGCACTTACTTTCACTTGGAAAGATCTCCCCCACATTCATCTCTAACTAGAAAGTCAACCCAGACAGAGTAAAACTGACGCTACTCTCAGCCTAAAAGGCCTCAATGCTTATGTTGAAAGAATGAATGAATGAAAGGGAGGAAGCCCAGGCCCTGCCCTTAGTTATGGCCCAAGCAACCAGCAGCTGGGTGTCTGCAGCTGCCTCAGCTCCATTATCCTTGGGGCTCACATGCACGTCCTTGCTTCTTTCAGCGGCTGCCCACAGCCCCTCCAGGCATCCTAGCCTTCCCTTGGTCTTTTCTCTTCCTACCACTCACTACTTACTAACACAGAATACTGTTGTTTTCAGATACACCACAGAGTGGCCACAAAGTATCATGGACAGACCAAGCTATCCCCTCAGACGGCTGAATCCTTTCATTCTGTCCAACTGCATTTCTTGATTCAGAATGATGCAACATAAAGAACCCACTGGCTTCGAGGCGTCATAGTGGAGATTAAATGAGTTCTGACAGACAGGTTCAAATCTTAACTTAGTTGGTTTTATTTAGAATAAAACCCTTCGGAGCCCAGGGAGGTCTGTGAAGCTGGCATACATCACCAAGTTTCCCTTCTGCAGCACCAAAATGGAGGATGAATCTAGTAGCCTACAGCTTAACCGTGCCGGTGCTCACTAGTGGTCATAGGAAAACAGACCTCCAGGTCAAGCCTCCAAGTGATGGAACAAATTGGCTCTCTGGCTCAGTGATGAAATGACACACCAAATGAAGACCCCAATGGAGAGCACAGTCACCCACGTGGCTGGCCACAGGTTTGGGAGCAGGACAAGGAGGAAGGTGGATACGTAAGGCGCTATCTGGCATGCCTGAACACAGTTCTCCATGCCCTACCAGGGAAGAAATAGAACTGATTATGTGATCTAGTCACTGTTAATGTGCCTTGATCCTCATGAGCGTTTACAGACAGAGGACATCTTGCTACCAGGGAGGGAATAAAGGCAGAACTGACTGGTTGCCTATGGCATATGCCAGGAACTGTGCTGGGCATGATATATACATTAACTATCCATCCAATATTAACCAATACTGAACTGTGAACTCAATTAGAATACTTTATTATTATCAAATATGAAAGTAGTCTCAGGGTGGCCCTGAACTCATGGCAATCCTCCTATCTCTGCCCCTCCAGTGCTGGGATTAAAGGCGTATGTCACCACGCCTGGCTTACCATCTTATCAATGCCCATTTGCCACTGGAAGTTTATTGTGAATGCTTTAGAGTACAGGTTCTGATCAGATTTCTTAGGTCCAAGCACTGCCTTGGAGCAAGGACCTTAACCAGCCTTAGGTTGCATTTCTTCACCTGTCAGAGAGCTCACAACAGGTTCTAAAGGTCCTCATGGGGTGATATGAGGACTTAGGAAGATAATACACAAATCTGTCACAGCTAGTCCCTTGTGCATAGGGCATAATGCCCACGCACACAACCATTCTATTGTTCTCATTATGTGTCACTTCCTCTCAGGCTGTGGAGCTGAGCCCATATAATCAAGGGACAATGAGGGACACACCCCTCACAGTTCCCCCATCTACAAAATGAAAACAACAACACAACTACAGCAGCATGTCCAGGGAGTCTGGAGTTTATGAAATGACGCACAGTCACACTTTGTACTGGGGCTGTGGGTGCCCGCTGGCTGTGATGACGCAGTGGGTCTCAGAGTACACAACCGTACCTCCCCTGCTCTGCTGCTGACTACAAATCCCTCAAGAACAAGAACAGGTCTTTCTCCTGCTCACATCTCCAGTGCCTACCCACACAGGCAGGACACACAGGAGGCCCTCAGGAAATGTCAGCTGGATAAAAGACCACAATGAGGAGGGATACACCCCTGCAAGTGTCATCCCTCCCCTGCCCTACCAGGTACCACTGGGGGTCCTTGACATTCATCTGCAGAGTGGGTAATAGGGAAGTTCTTATCACCCAAGGACAATTATTGTCCAGTACAGGGTAACGAAAATGTGGAATTCTACTCAGCTGTAAAGAAGCATAAATTAGGGCTGGAGAAATGGTTTGGTGGTTAAGGTGCTTGCCTGCAAAGCCAAAGGACCCAGGTTGGATTCCCCAGGACCCATGTAAGCTGGATGCACAAGGGGCACATGTGTCTGGAGTTCGTTTGCAATGGCTAGAAGCCCTGGTGTGCCCACTCTCTCTCTCACAGTCTCTGTGTCTCTTCTCTCTCTCTCTCTCTGCTTGCAAATACATAAATAAAAAAAAAGAAACATAACTTATAAGATTTGTAGGAAAATGGATGAAACCTGGCATCATTGTGTTAAGTGAAATAAGGCGGATCCAGAAAGACAAATTTTACATATCTTCTCTCAGCTGTGACATCTGGATTTAAATGTACGTGTGACTCTATGTGTAGGTCACAGAAGTAGAAAGGGGATAGTGAGGGGAAGAAGAGATGTTGAGGAGGAGGGAGGGGAAGAGGAGAAGGTAATGATGTGAAAGCGAAGGGGACAGTTTGGGAGTAGGAGGGGAGCAGCAAGAAAGGGACAGGAGGCTGGCAAAGGACAGTGGGGGAGGGAGAGAGTCAGAACAAAATAAGTTGACCTACATGTATGAAAATGTCAAAATTAAAACCATTTCTGTGCAAGCTAGCTTGAAACTTAATTTATGGGAGGCTGAAATAGGAGGACCGTGATGAGTTCGAGCCACCCTGAGACTACATAGTGAATTCCAATTCAGCCTGGGCTAACGAGACCCTACCTTGAAAAACAAAAACAAACAGACAAAAAAAAATTTTTTTAAAGTTAAAAAATACTGATTAGGCTGGACATGGTGGTGCATGCCTTTAATCCCAGCACTCGGGAGGCAGAGATAGGAGGATCGCTGTGAGTTCGAGACCACCCTGAGACTACATAGTAAATTGCAGGTCAGCCTGGGTTAGAGTGAAACCCTACCTCAAAAAACAAAACAATACAAAACAAAACTGAGAGCAGAGCTAGGTTTCACTGCACACTGCTGGAAAGCCACTGGTCTCTGGAATGCTCTCAAGTACCCTCCAAGAACACAGTGACCTCATCTTTAATGTCCCATAACCCCTTCTGTTCTTGAGAGTGTTCAAAAATATTTCAATTAAATATCAACTAGCTACCTGGAACAGTGGGCCTGAAACCCCCTGCTTCTGCCTCTCCAGGACTTAGAGGCCAGCAAGCACCCATGTCCTCAGCTCACGCTCAATACCAAGGGCAGCTCTGGGCACTACTACACCCCAACATGAAGCCTTGAAGTGCCCCCGACCACCAGGCCCAGGGAAAAGCCCTGCGCACACATCTGCCCTCCACAGTCGTCCCCACGTATACACAGTATGACTTTCCAGCATGAATTCTTATAGTTACCATCAGTTTAATTCATTCAACAAACAGCAACACTGAGTTCAGGGACGTAGGAGGAGTATTTCTGGACTGATCCTTATGCAACACTGCTTGTCACAGTCTTGCTTCTGTTGTGTTAGTATTTAGCTCAGTGTTTGGCACACAATATCTACTCAGTAGATGATTATGTAGTCATAAAAGAGAGAGTTCTAATTAGCTACTAAGTTGCTTTTATAAGCAACTTGATAATAGCAATGACAAAAATGTCTGCCATTAATATTTATTAAACATTTGATGTATTGTGTGGAACCCTTGCATATGCTAATTTCCAGAACATCCCACAAAGAAATGCTACATAGTTCCCAGTTTGCAAAGAAAAGAGGCAGAGAATGGGTATCCATGGCACTATCCACTAACACTGTTTAGAATGACAGGAATGCTCTTTGCGAGTAGTTGGGGGCCACTTGTGCTGGTCAGTATTTGACATGTGGCTTGGGCAACTGGATGATGAAACTGCAAATTTTATTAAATTTTAGTTTACATTAAAACAGGCTAGTGGCTACTGAATTTCATGGTAAACTAATCATATGTACAATGAAGAGACAAGGTTGCTGGGCACGATGGCGCACGCCTTTAATCCCAGCACTTGGGAGGCAGAGGTAGGAGGGTTGCCATGAGTTCGAGGTCAGCCTGATACTACATAGAGAATTCCAGGCCAGCCTGAGCTAGAGCAAGACCCTACCTCGATAAAACCAAAAACCAACCAACCAAACAACAACAACAAAAAAGAGACAAGGTACTACTCTTTTCTGCTGAGAGAGCTGAGCTTTGTATCGCTGGCCTCTGTGCAAGGAGGACAAGTGGACTGGGCAGAGGAATACAGAGACACAGTATTTTCCTGTGGACACAGCTGTGAAATGAACATAAACACACCCAACAGGCTCCTCCTGAGACCTGCCCGTAGGCCAGGAGCTGTGCTGGATGCAGTGGGAGCAAGAGAAGGACTCAACAAAGTACAGCCATGGGCTAGGGGAACTCCACACTAGAGGGACAACACAGTAGAGCTCATGGAAGGACACTGCTGGCCAATGTAAGAATGCAGCCGATGTGCTGAGTAAAATAAGCTAAGTGATTGTGCAGAAGGAAATAACTAGAGTGCGCTTTCTTGACCAGCAGTCACTATGTGATTACATTATAACTCACTCAAAGCTGGCAAAATGCCACATATAGACTAAAAAACAGTGAGCTCTGCAATTAAAAAAAACTTCATATGTACATATGGACACACACACACACACACACACACACATATTTTTGTTTGTTTTTTGAGGTAGTGTCTTACTCTAGCCCAGGCTGACCTGGAATTCACTATGTAGTCTCAGAGTGGCCTCAAACTCACAGTGGATCCTCCTACCTCTGCTTCCTGCGTGCTGGGATTAAAGGCGTGTGCCACCACGCCCGGCTTCAAATGTATATATTTTTGAAACAGGATCGGGCCATGTTACCCAAGCTGGCCTCTAATTCCTGTGTTCAAATGTTCTTCCTGCCTCAGCCTTCCAAGTGGCTGGGATTACAGGCACATATACAAGCTATTATAATTTTTTTTGAAGTGCTGGGGATTAAATTCAGGGCCTTGTGAATACTAAGCAAGTGATCTACCAATGAGCTACCTCCCTAGCCCCAGGTTGAATACTTTAAATCGATGAACTATATGGTATATTAATTGTATCTTAATAAACTTACGCTTTAAAAAAAGCTGGTTAAAAATTAGTGACATAATAGCCAATGTGACATCTTCATAAGGAAAGAAGTGCTAAAGGTAGGTGTGTTAGTACATGATTGTAACGTCAGTACTTGGGAGGCTGAAGCAGGAGGACTACATTCCAGGCTAGCCAGACTTTGTCTCAAAAAAAACAAAGTGAAGTAAGGGAACAAGGAAGAGAAGAAAGGAGGATGAAAACATACCTCTTCTAGGCTGAGTTGCAAATACTCAAAGATCCTATATGGATTTCTTCTGCATACTAATCTCTTTCCTTGCGCTGACTAAAGAGAAAGAAAAATAATTAACACATATCAAACACTGATAAGTACCACCTATTATAACAAACAGACTACATTTCAAAGTGGGCATTTTCTGATAAACTCAACACTGAAAAAAACTGATTAAAATTATTTTTATTTATGAGAGAGAGAGAGATAGAATAGGTGTGCTAGGGTCTCTAGCCACTGTAAATGAACCTTAGACACATGCTACTATGTGTATCTGGCTTATGTGGGTACTGGAGAATTGAACTTGGGTCCTTAGGCTTTGCAGGCAAGCGCCTTAACCACTAAGCCATCTCTCTGTCCTCAAAATCGATTTTGAAATAACTTATGTGGAAAGGGGAAATTTGATTTTTCTAATCATTAACATTTTGATTTCTTTGTCCCTAGGATTTTACCTGTGCCATGACTGATCATTTTGGATTTAGTGTAAGTTCAGGAAAACCCTCACAACTGCTGTGTGACTTGAGCTGGGGCCTTAGAATGTGGGCCTTAAGAGTCTCACCATGCCTGGCACTGACAACAGGCCTGCTATTCACTGCAAGTAAAGGACATCCAGGTGAATCAACACCTCCTGTGGCCAGGAACAGATGGCTTGGGAGAAGTGACTCACTGTGCTCTTCCTTATATCTATGGGACACATCCTGAGAATCCTGGTAGACGACTGAAACTTTCTGTTGTGCTGACCCCTATACATACTAGGTTTTCCCTAGCCATATACAACTATGATGAAGTTGACTAGTCAGTAAGAAATTGAAAACAATCATTAATAAAGAAGAACAATTCTGACAATATATTACAATAAAAGAGATATGAACATTGTCTCTTTCTCTCTCTAAGAGTCAAGACGAATAGCAGTATTTGCAGGCTCGTGGGTAACTGAAACACTGAAGAATGAAACCACAGATACAGAGGATCCGGGTATTTTCTTCTACATACCTCCTCATCTAGGGCATTCTCCCCGTCATGTGTATCACATAGCTCTTCCTCTACGAGCACATACTCATGGCCAGCCTCTCTCTCTCCTGCACAGGGGAGACTTGCTAGGTGGTTGCTATCCCCAGGCTGAAGGTCACCCTGGGGCATGAGGGCGTCCTGTTGGTGGCAATGGTCCTGGGGCAGAGCTGCAATGTCTTCTATCATGTGTCCATCAAGGTGAGCTGTAGTGAGTGTTCCAAGCCCGGGGCACTCCTCCTGGCAGTCTGAGCATGTGCCGGGATCCTGTAGGTCGCCTGACTTGCCACAGCCTCCATTGGTTGCAGAAGGTTCCCCAGTTTCCATTGTTCCATCCAGGGTGGAAACCACCTCAGAGTTAAGCATGTCATGCCATTCAGCCTCTGTCTTCTCTTTTCTACAAGAATGTACAAGTGGTTTTGTGTAGTCCTTGAGGATCTTACACACTGTGTTCTTCTCCTGCCCCTGTCTTTCCATAAGAGCTGCTGCCCATTCCATGCGACGCTGATACCTGCCAATGAAACACTGTTGACAACAGCACTTGGATTTCAACTTCAAGACAACAATGCACACAAGAAAAGCTTACAAGGTGCTCTACAAGAGGTTTATAGTTTCCCTGTTCTTGTCTACATTTTCCTGCATTTTTCTTTGTTTTTTTGTTTTGTTTTTGGTTTTTCGAGGTGGGGTCTCACTCTAGCCCAGGCTGACCTGGAATTCACTATGGAGTCTCAGGGTGGCCTCGAACTCAAGGTGATCCTCCTACCTTTGCCTCCCGAGTACTGGGATTAAAGGCGTGCGCTACCATGCCCGGCTGACAGCATTTTCCTGCATTTTTCTAAGTGTTCTGTAACAAGCACGTTAAAAAAAAATTATTGAGAGGCAGATGGGGGGAGGGCGTGGAAAGAATAGACACACCAGGACCTCTAGTTGCTGCAAATGAACTCCAGATGCATGTGTCACCTTGTGCATCTGGCTTACATGGGTACTGGGGAATTGAACCTGGGTCCTTAGGCTTTGCAGGGAAGCACCTTAATTGCTGAGCCATCTCTCCACCCCAACAAGCACTTTTCATTTTTTTAAAAAGCATCCTTTCTTCCTTTGTAAAATAAATTTTATTTATTTGCAAGAAGAGAGAGAAAGAGAGAAGAGTGACAGACACAGAGAGAATGGGTGAGCCAGGGCCTTGAGCAAATGAACTCCAGCACATGTGCTCCTTGTGCATATGTGGGTCCTGGGGAATTGAACCTGGATCCTTTGGCTTCATAGGCAAATGCCTTAACCACTAAGTCATCTCTCCAGCCCCTCATTTGTTTTTATTAGCACAATTTTATCTTTTTGTCTTAGTTTGAAAGAAAAAATTCCCCATTTAACAACACATGAAAATATAAAATTTAGCCAGACATGGTGGCGCACGCCTTTAATCCCAGCACTCAGGATGCAGAGGTAGGAGTATCGCTGTGAGTTTGAGGCTACCCCGAGACTACATAGTGAATTCCAGGTCAGCCTAAACTACAGTGAGACCCTACCTAGAAAAACGAACAAACTATATATATATATATATATACATACATACACACACATACGACTTAAAACCAAGAGGAGATACAGGTAAATACACAGAGAAAATAGCCGTCTTTTACTAGGATTGATTTTGTATTATTTTCAGTTTGGGCATGATGGTGTTTTCCGATAGATATAGATATAGATATAGATAGATAGATAGATTCATGATATAAAGATCCTTTGCTTTGCAGCCACTGCAACTGAACTCCAGACACGTGTACCATCTTCTGCACATGTGTGACTTTGCATGCATGCACCACCTTGTGTATCTGGCTTATTTGAGACCTGGAGAATTGAACCTGGGTCCTTAGGCTTTGCAGGCAAGCGCCTTAACTGCTAAGCCATCTCTCCAGCCTTATATTTTTTCAAAATAAAGATTTTCTTCTTATATTGGGCCTTGCTATTTAATATTTTTATTTATTTGTAGGAGAGAGAGAGAGAGAGAGAAGACAGACAAAGAGAATGGGCATGCCAGGGCCTCCAGCTGCTGCAAATAAACTCTAGATGCATGTGCCACTTTGACCATCTGGATTTACATGGGTACTGAGGAACTGAACTCAGGTTAGACTTTGTAGACAAGTGCCTTAACTGCTGAGCCATCCCTCCAGCCCCCTCAGAGTATATTTTAATGAGAAGATTCATGTTTTAAAACTCGATGTTAACACCTGAACATTTGCCAGGTAAGACAACAGGACTGGGCCCTGGTAAAGAGGTAACTGTGTGTAACGACGCTACTGGAACTTCTGGGACTCAAAAACCAGTGCATGCTGGGTGTGGTGGCTCATGTCTTTAATCCCAGCACTCAAGAGGCTAAGGTAAGAGGACTGCTCTGAGTTCAAGGTTGGCCTTGGCTACAGAGTGAGTTCCAGGTCAGCTGTGCTCGAGTGAGAACCCTGCCTTAAAAAAAATAAAAATCAAAGGGTACTACACACTGTAAATCCAAAGACCAACAGAAGGCCAAGTAGGAAAAACAGGATGTCACCTGGCCCATGAGAGGGCAGATACAATTTCATTCCTCGCCTTATATTACCTGTGTACAAATGCTCTAATATCATGGTGCATGATATCTCACACAATCAAACAGAAAGCTGGCTTCTGTTGCACTTAAAAAGACTGGTGGCTGCTTAACTTTGACACAGCAGAATCCCCAAGCTGTCCACACCTCATTTTCCTACATACAAGTGAGCATGCACCCCTATATATTGGGAACCAAATCTCAGCAAGATGGATGGATGGATGGATGGATGGATGGATTCATTCACTCATTTATTCATTGTGGTACTAGGGAATGAATCTAGGGCCTCATGCAGCTAGGCAGTGCTCTACCACTGAGCCTTAGCTCCAGCCCCCATGCCATTTTTTGGAGATAGGGTCTCTCTAAGTTGCCCAGGCTGGCCTTGAACTTGCAATACTCCTGCCTCAGCCTCCCCACTAGGTGGGATTACCTACCTGTGTTCCCAGGCCCAACTCAATCTTAGACGTAAAAACTGAAACAAGGCAAAGCCACTGTGACCTGTGGCATTGTATGCTGCAGTGACTAGACTGTACATGCTTTTAGTTCAGCCCTCACTTGGTCACTTAAAAGTGGGTGACAGAGCAAATCACTTCCTTTTTCAGTCTCCCCACCCATGGACTTGGGGTTACTAGTACTACTGCCCCATAGGGCCACTGCTATGTATTATTTTTCTAATTATGGTTACCCGGACACTGGTGCATGCAATTAAAGAACTTCCACATGAGAAATCTACAGTCTTTCTACTAGCAACTATAGCCTTAGCTCTAGAGGCTTTTTGGTCTAAGTATACTCTGGGCAAGGATTCACAGCTTCCATCAAATTCCTTGACTTAAAAAAGTGAGAGTCTGGCATGGTGGTGCACACATGTAATCCTAGCATTCCGGAGGCTGAAGCTGGAAGACTGTGTGCTTAAGGCCAGCTGGGGCTATAAAGCAAGTTCTAGGCCAGCTTGGGCTACATGGTAAAATCCTATCCCAGAAAAAAGTCAAAAATAAAAAGCACACTGAAGGAAGCACTAAGCCGAAGGTTCAGCCACTCCTCTGGGCAGGCCTGAAGTAAGTACTCCCAGGGCTCTAATCTACCCAGTAACAGTGGTGCTGATGAGGCAGATGTGGGGTCAGAGCCTTGCTCCACAGTCTTCTCATTTGCTGTCTGACTCACCCTCTCACAGACTCAAGGCCTCACCTCTAACCCACAGGTACTACCTCAGGGGGTTGTGGCCAGAACAAACAGAGACAAGACTCATGGAGTCTGTAGCACACTACATAAATTACACATTTACTACTGTGTTGTTTTGAGGGCTTTAGGGGTAGTGTGACATACAAATCAATTACCTCAGTACACACTGCTTAAAAAATTATACACATAATATTATAATGAAGAGAGAGGCAGCTCTCTTTTGCCCTTTTTTGGAGGCAGGGTCTCACTACACAGCCTAAGCTGGCCTAAAACTCCAGAGAACAGGCTGGGACCAGGAGGTCTGACTCTAGACCTGACTCTTCTGTGGGATCCTGAGCTGAGCCATTCAGCACATCTGCTATACCACTTCTCTGCCACATGCCAGAGTCGTCCCCCGGCCTCCACCCCCCCCGCCTTGTCATATCTCAGAGGACAGAAACCTCCGAGAGAGGCTGCAGGAGCATGTGGAAAAAATCTTGAGTAACACCAGGGATTAAAAAAAAAAAGCTGGAAAGCAAATGAACAAGATGTGTGTGGCATATGGGTCATGGAGTGTAAGTTGGTTAGTAATTTCTTAAAAAGCCAAATCTTGCTGCTATCGGCCCCAAATGTGGCTGGAGAAGCACAGGGAAAAGTAGAAAGTAGGAGGCAAGAAGCAAAGAAAGGAAAGAGGCAGAAACAAGAGGTAATAGCTAGGATTAGAAGCAGTACTGGTCCCAGAGAAAAAAACAGACAGAATCAGGGCTGTGAGAACCCATGCCCTCAGGTTTTCAGGCCCTGAACATGCCTCTCCCACCTGGCCAGGCCATCCTTCACTCTATGTCTAAAAGATATCCATCTGATATTGAAAACTAATGGCAAATGCTTGGGAGCCAGACCTCAGATACAAGCACTGACCTTGAGTGAGGAGCTTGACTTTCTCACCTGTAGTATACACTTACTAAGAGGATCTAGGGGTCCTCATGGGGCAGTACAAAGACTTAACAAACCTGTTGTGTGCACAGTACCTTACACATGAATACACTCACACAGTGCCAATGCAAACAGCTGTTCTATTGTTCTCCTGGATGTCAATTCCTCTCACTCTGGAGCTGAGCCCACTTGGTCATGGGAAAGCAATTTCACCAATGTGATTTTCAATTCAAGATGAGGTCACTCTGGTGTCCTTCACAGAAGAGGGAAATGTGGTCACAGGGACGGACACACACACACACACACACACACACACACACACACACACGGGAGAACAACATGAGAAGTTGGGGGTAGAGTCTGGCCAAGGAACACTAAGGAGTGCAGCCACCACTGGAAGCTGAGAAAGGCAGGAAAGGGTCCTCGTCTAGACCCTTCTAAGGGAGCCAGCCCTACCAACACCTGTTTTTTGTACTTCTGGCTTTCAGAACTCAGAGAGGATACATTTTTTTTTTTAAGCCACTGGGTTTTTAATAAAGGAAACTAACATAAGGACAAGGAACTATTCCTGGAATGTCACACTGTAATGCTCACAAGAGCACGCTCTTTCAGAAGCTGGCACTCTCTCCAATCAAACCTCTCATATCATCCATACTGCAAGCATGATAGGGAAGTGGTCCCAACAGGTATCCCTTATTATTTCTGAATTTAGTGGTCCCAACAGGTATCCCTTATTATTTCTGAATCCTAGGTTTTGGTGCTATGACCACCTGCACTGCAGATCACCTGGACTGCAACCTCAGCATACAGGCTCAGTGAGGTTCTGAGAAGACCAGAATCCCACTGCTATCCCAGCCTGGGGCCACAGTCTCTCTGCCACTCCACTGATCAGGGAGGTACTGGGCTGTCAGATCCTGCCAGTAAGTGCTAGAAGCAAAATGAAAATATCACTGTGGACTTGAATCTTTTTACAGGGCTTTGCAGAACAGCTAGGGTTGGAACTGTACCATGATAGATAGTATTTTTTCTTCCAAGGCAGGGTTTCACTGACTCTATCCCAGGCTGGCCTCGAACTCATGGTGATCCTTCTACTTCAGCCTCCTGAGTATTGGGACTAAAGGTTTGCACCATCATGTCCAGCTGCTTTTGTTGCTGAGACAGGGACTCATTCTGTAGTCCAGATTGGCTGGTAACACACTATGTAGCCCAAGCTGGTCTCCAACTTGCAGTAATATTTCTACCTCAGCTTCCTGAGTGCTTGGGTTATAGGTGTGGGTCATCATGCCTGGATTTGGATGGACACTTAACACACAGTCCTTTTTTATTAATTAAAAATTATTTATTTATTTATTTATTTATTTATTTATTTGAGAGAGAGAGCAAAATGGAGACAGAAGGAAGAGAGTGGAGGGCATGGAGGGAGAGAACGGGCACACCAGGGCCTCCTGCCACTGCAAACAAACTCTAGACATATGTGTCACTTTGTGCATCTGTCCTTACATGGGTACTGGGGAATTGAACCTGGGCCAGCAGGCTTTGCAAGCAAACATCTTTAACCACTGAGCCATTTCCCAGCCCATCCCAGTCTTAATGAACAGTGAGTATGGGGCCCCAGGGAAGAGCAATGCTTAGTCCCTGCTCTCTCAGAAAATGTCTGAACTCAAGGGATAAAAGGGCAACACAGAGCGCAAGGCCAGAGGCACAGCGGCCAGGGCTGAAGAGGGGAACGTATCAAGCACAGAAATTCCAAGAGAGGTGACTCGTGAGCAGCGTGGATGTGCACGCAGGTGGTATCTGTGGGATCAGGGCGAAGTGTTCCGAGAAGGTCTAGGAGGGGGACGACAGGGAACTTGGTGAAAGCTGTTCTCTGACCCTATGTGTAGAGCAAGGAAGAAGGCAGAACTGTCTGCCCATAGGGTGGGAGGCCAGATCGGAACCCAAATCTGAGCATCTCAGGACTTCATAACATGTTTATTACACGGCAGTTATTCATATTTTGGGAGGAACTCAACTGGCAAAGGAAGCGTTCAGCTTAGATTTCTTATACAAAACAACATATTTCAAAAATGATTTGCTCAACCTTAAATTCAGAGTCCATTTTCAAGAATTTTCTATTTCCAGAAAAACAAACAAAGAAAGGGTGTAATGTTGCCACACTAGAACAAGGACAGGCTACTAAAACCCAACTGACTTAGTCAAAATTATACCAAAGACAAAGGTCATTTTTGTCACTTACTTCTCGGATGTAATTATAGGCATGTCTGTCTTCGTATCTGTAACAACAAAGATGTTCTATTAGTTTCATACAGATGAAACAAACCACACTAAGAACCTAGCAAGATAACTTCAGGGGCTGGGGAGATGGCTTAGTTGGTAAACTGCTTGCTTTGTAAGCATGAGGACCTGGGCTCAATCCCCAGAACCCATGTTATAAAAAAAAAAAAAAAAAAAAGGACCGGAGTGGGTAGAGGAAAAGATAGCTCAGTGGATAAAGTGCTTGCTGGGCTGGAAGTTGGAACCCCAGAACCCTAGAACCCGTGAAAATGCTGGGTGGCCATGGCAGCCTGCCTGTAAATCCCAGCGCTCCTGAAACACAGACAGGAGTCAGGCCCCTGGGATAAACTGGCTAGTCCAGATGTTCTGTGTCTGAGTAAACAAAATGGACAGCACTTAAGAAAAACTCCTAATGTTAACCTCTGGCTAACATACCTGTGTGCCCAACACATTCATTCACACACATGTGCAGGAAGGATACATGAGGTTGTTCTCTAGCCTTCACACATGCACACACGTGCGTGAGCACCTGCATTCATGAACACATACACATACAAGTGACACAAGTTCAAGACTGACAAAGCCATACAGCTGGAAGATGACTGCTACTCAAATCACGACAGTTTGCCTGTCACCCTTCCCTGCACCTGTACAGCCTGCCAGGTGTTGTCATCACACAAGTCCCTCTTGCTGGGCTGGGATGGGATCTCAGATCTTCAATGCGACAGTGCAGTCACATGAGGAGACAGCTCTCCATGGCATGTGAAGGCTTGGATCCTTCACCACTCTCTCTCTCTGCACTGAACGCTCCTCTTGTATGGAGAGGGGAAGTACCTTGGTGGTAGTGTGGTGTAGGGACTGGAGTTGGGGGCTCTAGCTCTGCCTCCGCGTATAACAGGATGAGTCTTTCCACCTATGGTACTTATCAGGTTGCTCTATCAACGGTCTCACTTTTCCTCTTTGTCCCTTGCATTCTGCTTTTGGCCAAGTTTTGTCTCCTTTCCCAAATTCTGAGTTGTCCACAGCCATCAGAGGGTTTGAAGAGAGGCTGCTAAGCTTTAAGCCAAGATTGGCAGGCCTCTCAGGGATGAGGCAGCAATGTGGAATTCTGGGCTAGTTTATTAAGCAGCATTATGGTAAGAGAAACAGACACCAAGCCGGTTCCCTGGGGACTGAGCAGTTAAATCAATGTGCTTTACAGTTACCTAAAGCAGCTCCTCCCTCTCAAGTTATAAAACCAACTAGGTATACTTGTCTAGTGGATTCATTTTATTTATTGTTCTAAGTCCTAATTCTGCAAATAAAACACAAAACTTATTTTGATCGTAGCACACTGAGCAGGTACTTACCAGAACCTACCACATGCATATAGCACTCTGCTAAATAATGAAAAAAAAAAACCTGTAAATAAGTCTTCCTCCTCTTCTTCTTCCCCCCTTTCTCCCCGCCCCCTCTCTCTCCAGTGTTAGGGACTGAAACCAGGGTCTTGTACACATGGATAATGCATCTGATAATTCCAGAAGTATAAGACATATTTCTAGCAATCATAAGGATCCTTTTGTCCATACCTGTAATCCCAGCATTTGGGAGGCTAAAGTGGGAGTATCATCAATTTGAGGCTAGCCAGGGCTACAATAGTCAACCAGTCTCAAAAATTAAAACAAAATGGGCTGGAGAGATGGCTTAGCGGTTAAGGCACTTGCCTGCAAAGCCTAAGGACCCATATTTGATTCTCCAGATCCCACGTTAGCCAGATGCATATCATGGCACACACATCTGGAGTTTGTTTGCAGTGGCTAGAGGCCCTGGCATGCCATTCTCTCTCTCTCTCCTCTGTCTCTAATAAACAAATAAATTAAACAAACAAACAAACAAAAAACCCCAACAAAAACAAAGAAACCTTTAGTTTGATGAAAATTCTCTTGATTGCTCTTCAAGGCAGTAGTATTGTGCCTCTTACTTCTTAGGAACTTTACCATCTATCATGAAAGCTAAGGTCACAAATGAAAGAAAATAACAATTTGCCAAAAGAAGTGAATGCTGCATAGGTTTACCTTTCCATTTAGCAACCAGTTTGGGATCGGAAATCGTGAAGTTCGGATGGCTTCTTGAAAGAATACCTTTCCCAAAATAACCCTTCCGGGAAGAGAGAAAACAGTCAATGCTTAGTTTTCAGTCTCAGCTGTGGCAGAACATAACTGAATTAAGACACAGGTCATCCATGTTTCACAATTGTACATGGTTTCTCTGATTCTCCAGTGACCACACATTCCCCTCTTTTGAAGAGGACATTAAGCTTTTAGTACACCTCAGCATAAGTATCTCACCCAGGGTCTGGCACACCAGAGGGGACAGGGCAGGCAGGGGCTGTCTTCTCATGTGTCTCTGGAATCAGTGCACCCAAGGAGCGGGAGTCATGCCCACTGGGGACAAAGTACTTCTTGCATTCTTTTGTACTACACAATGAAAGTGTTCCTTTCCTTCCTGCAGATCCCCAAAACAACACATGCTTTTGATTTCTGTGTCATTACACAGAAAAAAAAAAAAATCAAATAATAATAAAATGAATGCCCTTACTTTCCAACATAGATCTAACAATAAAGAATGTGTGTGGTGCTCACAAAGCCTCTTGCTTATCTTTACACAATGTGTGTGAGTGCCTCAGCAGTGAGCTATGAAGACACAGGGCCTTGTGGGGCCTATTCTTACTGCCCCAGGGTCAAGGCTGCCAACTTTACCGTAAAATCTCTTGAGAAGGCACAGAGCAGGGCAGGAAGCCCATGGAAAGTTGCCTTGGGCTGGGAGTGGAAGCAGGAAACTTTCAGTGTTGATGGGAACATTCTGAAACTTGATTGTGGGGTGGTGTTATAGCTCAGTGGCAGAGTTCAAGGCCCAATCCCAAGCACCAAAAATAAATAATTAATTAAAAAAAAAAAGGAGAGATGGCTCAGTAACAAAGACATCTGCCTGAAAAACCTGACGACTGGAGTTCGATTCCCCAGTATTCATATAAAGCCAGATGCACAAAGTGGCTCATGTGTCTGGAGTTTGTTTGCAGTGGCTAGAAGTCCTGGTATGCTCATTCTCTTGAGTGTCTGTCTCTCTTCTCTCTGTCTTTCTCTGCTTGCAAACAAATAAATAAGTAAAATATTAAAAAAACAACAAGATTGTGGTGATGGCTGCAACAGTTTATGAAGTCACTACAATCACTGAATTAAGTATACACCTACAATGGATGAACTTTATAAGTCCTACCTTAATCAGGCTATTATTTTTTGGGGAGGGGGTGTTCCAGGTAGGGTCTTACTCTAGCCCAGGGTGACCTCAAACTATCCCCCTGGCCAGACTGTTTTTTAAAATGCCTCCAGCAATGAAAAGGCTACAAAGGAACTACTGAAGGATGCAAGTAAGCTAGCTACTAGTGAAATAGGGTGTTAGGTGTTCAGGAAAGTCCTTAAACCCCAAACCCTGGGTTTACATTTGTATGTAACCAAAGAAGTGGGCTAACCAAACTGAGGATAATTATTAAATTATTACATTTATTTAAGGAAGTACAGGACTCACCCATGTGGCCCACCCATGTGGAAAAACTGTCAGAAAAGAAACAAAGTACAAAGAGCTGCTGCCATGTGGAGGGCAGGAGGGGTAAAGAAGCCCTGTGGAAAACAGGGCTTAGAGGGCTAGCGGAAACTCACCAGCAGCTGGAGGTTTGTGAGCGGTCAGGCAGCCCTTCTCCTTGCAAACATACTTATAACCTTATGGTGATGAGCCCTACCTTCTGGTTCAGGTGAGCCAGAAAGATAAATGAATGGTCTGGGCTAGAGGCTGTCTCAGGAAGAGGCTAGCCATGATGCCAAGTTCTGGGGGCTGAACTTGACCACGTACAATGTTAGGATTAAATCCTAAGAAAGACCTCCCTCCCAGGAGGAGCCCAGGTTGTCTTTTTTTTTTTTTTTTTTTTTTTTTGGAGATAGGGCCTCGCTCTAGCTCAGGCTGACCTGGAATTCACTATGTATTCTTCGCAGGGTGGCTTTGAACTCACAGCGATCCTCCCACCTCTGCCTCCCGAGAGCTGGACTTAAAGGTGTGTGCCCAGATTGTTTGTGGACAAATAGCTCTCCTTTAGGCAAGAAATAAGGAGTCAGATAGATCATCCTTTGCTTTCTAGCAAAGTGGAGACTGCAAGGACAGGCCCAAAGACATGCTTCTTACTTTCAGGGGCCCAGACAGCCTGAACTACATAACAAAGCGACCTGATTCTGTCTCATTAGTCTTAACCCAAGCCCATTATGGCTAGCCATCAGTAAATACTAGAACTTGTCCTCAGCCAGGAGAGAGCAGATAAGGAGCCCAGACCATTCTAAATCCCCACTCTCTGACTACTGGGAAGGGAACTGGAGTGGGGTAATTTTCACTTTTTATCTATTACATTTCCATAAATTGCCTGAGTTTTCTGTTTGGTTTTACAACAAATACACTGATTTCATAGCTGAAAAAAAATCAACAATGGTCAATTCCCTAATCTTCCTTTTTTTATTTTTTAAAATATTTTATTTTTATTTATTTATTTGACAGAGAGAAAGAGAGGGAGAGAGAGAGAGAATGGGTGCGCCAGGGCTCCAGCCATTGCAAACAAACTCCAGACGCGTGTGCCCCCTTGTGCATCTGGCTTATGTGGGTCCTAGGGAATTGAACCTGGGTCCTTCGGCTTTGCAGACAAATGCCTTAACTGCTAAGCCATCCCTCCAGCCCTAATCTTCCTTTTTAAAAAAATTTTATTTTATTTATTTATTTGAGAGACAGACAGAGAGAGAGAGAGAGAGAGAGAGAGAGAGATCGAGATCAAGTACACCAGTCTGTCTATAGCCATTGCAAACAAACTCCAGATGTGCCACCGTGTGCATCTGGCTTACGTGGGTACTGGGGAATTGAACCTGGGTCATCTCTCCAGCCCTTAATCTTTCCTCATTGTCTGTGTTTGAGGGTGGGCCACTCAGTCTATCTGTTCATTACCTTCATAGAGGGATGGTTTGGGGGGTAGTGACTCAAACTGTACAGGAGCACACTGCAAGAACGTGCACTGTTTACGGCTTGCTGGGAGTGGGAGGCGGGACAGGCAAAAGAGGAGCGCCTTGCTTCAGGGCTGTCTGGAAGTGGGTGCTCCAGGCGGCCAGCCGGCACTTACCTTCCCGTAAAGCTGCTCCATGTCCTCCGCTCTCCTCACCACCACGTTGTTGTTAATCATTTCAGCACGGAAGAGTCTGAGTTCCTTCCTAGCACCTGGGTCCTGACCAAATGGGATTGGCAGTGGAGACTCGTAACTTTCGTACACTCTTCTTTTCCTCTTTGGGGCATGGAACACGGCCTCTGCCATTCTTCAAGGGTAACAGTCTTGAGGGAACCGACCAGGAGAAAGAACCAGGCAATCGATAACTATACTGACCAACAGTGTGCACACCTTTCTATCCACGGTCAGAAAACTTCGAGACCTGTTGGGACAAAAAACAAAACAAAACAAAACAAAACCACAAAGAACAGACTATTTATAAAACAATTTAACTTGAAGAGGCCAAGTGGCAAGAACACGCAGGAGCAGCACAAGTGGGTCATCAGGACTATATGAGCCACTGAAACTCCCGAGAAGCCAGTGGTGTCACATCTAGCTAATGCTGACAATGCCGGGCCCAAAGTCACAATATGAGGTCTCCTGAGAAACAGCACTACTATGTTTCTGCCTTTGAGGATGATTTCTCTTCTTTCCCTATGCCAACAGAGGACCTCCAGGGACTGCTACTAGTCACAGAGGCTAGAATAAGGATAAAACCAAGTGAAACCTTGTACTCAACAAATTATATCTAGTAAAAACTTCATTTTCAAAAAAAGAAAGAAAGAAAGAAAAACACCAACACATAAAAACCAAAAAGCCAGGTATGGTGGCACCTTTAATCCCCGCACTTGGGAGACTGAAGTAGAGGATCACCATGAGTTTGAGGTCACCTAAGACTACAGAATGAATTCCAGGTCAGCCTGGGCTAGAGCGAGACCCTACCTTGAAAAAAACAAGAAAAAAATATCCCAAAACACCTTAAGATATATCCTAAACACTGGCTAGTCATATCCTTAGGGTTCTTTTCTTTTATTCTTACTTTTTTAGACAGCGTCTCATATAGCCCAGGTTGGACTTGAATTTGCTAGGAGCCAAGGATGACCTTGAACTCCTCATCTCCAGCCTCTACCTTCCAGGATGGAATTATAAATACGAACCACTATGCTTGATTTCTGGCTCCCCCCCCCTCCCGCCCCCGAGGTAGAGTCTTGCTCTCTGGCCCAGGCTGACTTGGAATTCACTATGTACTTACAGGCTGGCCTTGAACTCACAGCTGTCCTCCGACCTCTGTCTCCCAAGTGCTGGGATTAAATGTGTGTACCACCATTTTTCTTTGGTTTTTCGAGGTAGGGTTTTGCTCTAACCCAAGCTTACCTGGAATTCACTGTGTAGACTCAGGGTGGCCTCACACTCTAGGCAATCTTCCTACCTCTGCCTCTTGAGTGCTGGGATCAAAGGTGTGCGACACCATGCCCAACTTGATTCCTGGCTTTAAAAGTAAATCAAGCTGGGTGTGGTGGCACATACCTTTAATCTAGCACTTGGAAGGCAGAGGTAGGAGGATCGCCATGAGTTCAAGGCCACCCTGAGACTACACAGTGAATTCCAGGTCAGCCTGAGCTAGAGTGAGACCTCTAGCTAAAAAAAAAAAAAAAAAAATTGACAAGGCTCAGTGCCACTTAAGGATCTTTTACATATCACTAAATGCTAGTGGCCATGAGCAGGGACCCTAAAGTCCTGACTGATCAGCATTGCTGGAGTCATCTTTACTGCTGAGACATACGTTAAAAGTGGACCAGGGGCTGCAGGGATGGCTTAGCAGTTAAGGCATTGTTTGCTTGCAAAGCCAAAGGATCCAGGTTTGATTCCCCAGGACCCACATTAGCCAAATGCATATGGGGCGCACAGTTCATTTGCAGTGGCTGGAGGCCCTGGCACGCTCATTCTCTCACTCTCTCTCCCTCTTTCTCTGTCAAATAAATAAAACAAAACAAAACTGCCGAGTCTTTGCTTTGAGATTCTGGGCAGAAGTTACTTGGCTTTCTTATCTGTAAAAGAAGGATAAGACCAGATTATAGTTCAGGCTCCAAGTGCCTAGGGCAGTACGTGGCACATGGTGAGTACTTCCCAGGTACTGGTAACCATTATGATGAAGGAAGTATTTGCAATGCCATCTTACAGCTAAAAAATGATGCTGGCCCTGTGAGCAGTAGCATGGCATGACCACAGGCCTGTGGAACTCCAAAGCCCAGGCCCTCTGGTGAGGCCTGCTCAGACTCAGGTAGCCTCTGTCCAATGCACTCTGTAGTGCTACTGGCAAAGCTCCAGGGTTACCAAGCACTTCTGGATTTACTGACTGGGCACCTAGTACCTTCAGGGAGAAAGGGAGGCTGACGTCAGGACCTTTCCTCTGAGCCTCACCTTGTCCCAAGGGAACAAAACAGGCACAGCATACATCCAGAAGCAAGCTGAGATAACGTAGGTGAGTGTATGGTACTTTGCAGTCACCTCGCCAGAGCACACGCACTGCCCAGCTTTCCATTTCTTGACAAAACTCTTTCTTTGCAAAGACTATTCATTTCCTAATAAAACTCTGATCAGTCAGGGTTCTTCAGAAACAGAACCAACAGGACTCAGGCCCTCTATATTTGCTGGTTCGACATCCAAGGATTCAATTAATCACAGGTAGAAAAAAAAAAAAAGGAGCAAAAAGTCCGTGTCTAAATATGCACTTGTCAATACTCCGCAAATAATACAGTGGCTACAACTTTCGAAGCACTCACATTGTGCTGGGTGTCATACGCAGTCTAGAAACAGCTGAAAGCCTAAAGGAGGACAGGTGTAGGCCAGATGCAAACACTATGCCATTTTATACAAGAGATTTCAGCATCTGATTCTGGTATCCACCCAGTTCCCACAGATACCAAGGGACAACTGTCCTCTACCCAAAGTGTGTACAACACAAGGGCTCTTCTCACAAAGCAGTCCCGTCATAATCCAGGTGCTAGTGTCACTCCTGCCCATGTGACAATATTCCCATCAACAAAATGTGATCTACACAATGGAATTTTATTTGGTCATAAAATAAATTCCAATATATTTTATAACATGGTGAACCTTGAACACATTGTTCTGGAAGAAGACACACAAAAGATCATGTACGACACTATTAATGCATGAAGTCCAGAATATACAAATCTAGAGACAGGTAGATTAGTAGATGCCAGGGACCAGCGGGAAGGAGCAGTGATTGCTCATAGGGGTGTGTGTGATGGAAATATTCTAAAATTAGATTGCATGAAGCTGTGAGTTCTGTGAATACGCTAAGGCTACTTACTGTACATTTTAAAATATTTTAATATTTATTTATTTATTTGACAGAGAAAGGGGCGGGGAGAGAGAATGGGTATGCTAGGGCCTCTAGCCACTGCAAATGAACTACAGATGTGTGTGCCCCCTTGTGCATCTGGCTAATGTGGGTCCTGGGGAATCGAACCTGGGTCCTTTGGCTTTGCAGGCAAATGCCTTAACTGCTAAGCCATCCCTCCAGCCCTTATTGTACATTGTAAAAGGGTAATTTTTTTTTTTTTTTTTTTGTGGTAAGGTCTCTCTCTAGCTCAGATTGACCTGGAATTCACTATGTAGTCTCAGGGTGGCCTTGAACTCATGACAATCCTCCTGCCTCTGCCTCCTGAGTGCTGGGATTAAAGGCATGTGCCACCACACCTGGCTACCTGGCTTTAAAAGGGTAAATTTTATTATCTATTATTCAGCTCAATAAAATGATCATTTATCTGACTGAGATATGGTAAGAATGACTTCACAGATGCCAGTGTGAGGCTTCTGGAAAGACTGAAGGAATCCTGTCACAAGACAGAGTTCACTTCCCAGAGGAACGAATTGAGTAAGATAGTCCAGGTGACCTCTCCTTTTCAAGGAGCATTCTCTTGGGCTGACGTTAGAAGGCAAACTTGAAGAGAAAGGACAGCATTTGCCATTTTCTGCAGCAGCATTCAAGAAATGTTTCTGGGGCTGGAGAGATGGCTTAGTGGTTAAAGCGTTTGCCTGCAAAACCTATGGACTCTGGGTCAATTCCCCAGGACCCACATAAGCCAGATGTACAAGGGGGCCCATGCATCTGGAGTTCGTTTGCAGTGGCTGGAGGTACTGGCATGCCCATTCTCTCTCTCTGCCTCTTTCTTTCTCTCTGTCAAATAAATAAAATTATTATTATTATTATTATTATTTTAAAGAAATGTTTCTGTAATGCCATGGTAGCAGAACAGCATGATGGGAGAGGGTAATGTGAATAAAACTATGCTATCATAGGTAGGTCTTGGGTTCCACTGACTAAGCTATGGGCATACGTGTGACATGTGAGAACCGTTACCCTCATTTCATAAAGAAACTGAGCCTTGGGCTGGAAAGATGGCTTAGTGGTTAAGTGCTTGCCTGTGAAGCCTAAGGACCCTGATTTGAGGCTCAATTCCCCAGGTCCCACATAAACCAGATGCACAAGGGGGCACATGCATCTGGAGTTTGTTTGCAGTGGCTGGAGGCCCTGGCACACCCATTCTCTATCTGCCTCTTTTTCTCTTTGTCTGTCGCTCTCAAATAAATAAATAAAAATAAACAAAAAATTTAAAAAAATAAAAAAGAAACTGAGGCCTGGAGAAGACCAGTCATTTATTGAAAATTCCACTACTAGGGAACATAAGAGGTAAGGCCAATGCCTATAATCTCAGCACTCAGGAGCCCAAAGCAGGAGGGCTACTATAAATTCAAGGCCAGCCTCAGCTAAGTCAGCCTGGGTTACCAAGTAAGATCCTGTCTTAAAAAAGAAGAAAACAAAAAACCGGGCATGGTGGCGCACGCCTTTAATCCCAGCACTCGGGAGGCAGAGGTAGGAGGATCACCGAGAGTTCGAGGCCACCCTGAGACTACAGAGTGAATTCCAGGTCAGCCTGAGCTAGAGTGAGACCCTACCTCGAAACCAAAAAAAAAAAAAAAAAAAAAAAAAAAAGAAGAAAACAAGAGGGGGCTGGAGAGATGGCTTAGAAGTTAAACACTTGCCTGTGAAGCCTAAGGACCCTGGTTTGAGGCTCCATTCCCCAGGACCCATGTAAGCCAGATACACAAGGTGGCACATTCACTCTCTATCTACCTCTTTCTCTCTCAAATAAATAAATAAAAAAGAAGAAAAAAAAAACATGGACTGGAAGATGGTTTAGTGGTTAAATGTGCTTGCAAAGCCTACTGGTCAGGGCTCAATTCCCCAGTACCCACGTAAAGCAAAGTGGCACATGCATCTGGAGCTTGTTTGCAAGAGGTCCTGGTTACATCCATTCTCTGCCTCAAACAAAAATATTAAAAAGAAAAAAACACCAATGAATGAATGAACACATAAAAGACAGGGAGGAAGGGTGTGGAAAGCACATTGACCCAATGAGAAATCTGTGTAAAGCACGTAAGGATGTGTAGGAAAGACTGAGTCAGCCATCTGCAAAATGGATGTGAAGACTGTCACTTGCTTTATCCTGGTGCAGGGGATAGAACCCAGAGCCTTGCACGTGTGAGGCAACCTACTACCTACACATACCCTCAGCCCAAGAATTAGTCTTATTTCCACTGTAGAGGTGAGAAAACTGAGTCAGAGGGCTGAAATCACCGGCAGGACTTTTCCTTTTTATTTCTGAAGCCTGGGCTCAGCTGACACCAAAGCACCAGTAAAGTGTATTTACTTTCTACCAAAAGCAAGGCCTAGTCCTTATTTTTCTCTTGACCTATCAGCCTAACATCTTTTTTTCTTTCTTTCTATTTTTGTTTATTTATTTAAGAGAAAGGGTCGGGGGAGAGGCAGACTGAATGGACACACCAGGGCGTCCAGCCACTGCAAACAAACTCCAGATGTATGTGCCACCATGTGCATCTGGCTTATGTGGGTCCTGGGGAATCAAACTTGGGTCCTTTGGCTTTGCAGGAAAGTACCTTAATTGCTAAGCCATCTCTCCAGCCCCACCTAACATTTTTTTATTTACTTTTTTTAAAAATTATTTTTGTTTATTTTTATTTATTTATTTGAGAGCAACAGACAGGGAGAGAAAGAGGCAGAGAGAGAGGAGAGTGGGCGCACCAGGGCTTCTAGCCACTGCAAATGAACTCCAGACGCGTGCGCCCCCTTGTTCATCTGGCTAACGTGGGTCCTGGGGAATCGAGCCTTGAACCAGGGTTCTTAGGCTTCACAGGAAAGCGCTTAACCTAAGCCATCTCTCCAGCCCGTGTTTTATTTACTTTTTTGAGACAGAATCTTGCTATGTAGCTCAGGCTGGCATCAAACTCGTGATCCTCCTGCCTCAGTCTCCCACATGCTGGTCAACCTGACACCTGTTAGATGTTCAATCTATGTGAATCCAATAATAAACAATGGAGGGAGGAGGTTCCATTTAATTTTTTAGTTCTTTTGGAGCCCAGTGTCAAAAAGCCTCTCAGGGCGAAGCTCACATGTGAGTCTCTTTAAAAAAAAATTATTTGCCGGGCGTGGTGGTGCACGCCTTTAATCCCAGCACTGGGAGGCAGAGGTAGGAGGATCGCTGTGAGTTCGAGGCCACCCTGAGACTCCATAGTGAATTCCAGGTCAGCCTAGGTTAGAGTGAGACCCTACTTCGAAAATCCAAAAAAAAAAAAAAAAAGAAAGAAAAAAAAAGAAAAAAAATTATTTGAGAGAGAAAGAGAGAGCGCGGGAGAGAATAGGTACACAGGGTCTCCAGCCACTGCAAACGAACTCCAGAGACATGCGCCACCTTGCACAGCTTGGCATTACGTGGGTCCTAGGGAATCGAACTTGGGTCCTTAAGGCTTCGCAGGCAAGCGCCTTAACCGCCAAGCCATCTCTCCAGGCCCCAGTCTCAATTTAAAAGTATGTTTGTCGTTCCTGCGCTCAGGTGGGCAACCACCTTGCGGGGTGGGGGGTCTTTCACCCGAGTACGGGGCAGGAGCACGTGGTGCCGGCCCGCGTGGACAGCGCTCACGAGGGCGCGGCTGCGGCCTCCATGCATTAGCCCCGCGCGCCGACCACGTCGGGGCTGGACGCCATGGCAGTTCTCCCCGCCAAGCCGAGGCCCACAGCGGTGAGGAGGACTAGAAAGTCCGCCTCCTCGTCCGGTCCCCGATCCCCGGCCGCGCGACAACGCCTCTGGACCCTTCCGGCTCCCCGTACCAGCCTGGCCTTACCTTCCACGGCCCCACGCGCTCGCGGTTACCCAGCAACGCCGGCCTGGGAGGTGGGGCACCACTGCCGTCAAGCAGCGCGGCCGCAAAAAAAAAAAAAAAAAAAGTCCAACTGAATGCGCAGCCGCACATCGCGTGTGAGCGCAGTGCGCCTGCGCGTGCTCTGAAGTTGGTGTTTCAGCTTCAGGTTGCGCGAGGTGGAATCCTTTTCTTTTTCTATGCGGGTCTCCCCAGTCCTCATAGCAATCTCACAAGATAGCGTTTTACGGATGAGATAATGGAGTTTCTTGTCCAGGGTCACATATTCACGTGGGAAGTGGGCATCTGAAGAATTCCATGCATCGACAAAGATGCCAACAGGCTAGTTCAGTGGCCTCAGTGTGACGGGGGGTTATAGGTGCACAGAAGTTGCAGCGTGCTGGTGATACGGGAATTTTTTTTTTTTGTGCGTCAATGTACCGATAATTTGGGGTGTTTTGGATCTAATAAACCCCAGCCTGGCACAATGCATTACAGGCCTCAGAGTCACTGAAAATGCGGGACCTCAGGAGACTTTATCCAGACCCTTATCCTCACAGAGTCTAGAGAAAAAGACTGAATGACAGAATCTTCTCCAAGATTTTTCTTCCTTCCTTCCCTCCTTCCTTCCTTCCTTCCTTCCTTCCTTCCTTCCTTCCTTCCTCCTTCCTTCCTTCCTTCCTCCCTTCCTTCCTTCTTTTCTCTCAAAGAGAGAGAATAGGAGTGCCAGGACATTCAGTCACTGCAAATGAACTCCAGATGCATGCACCACCTTGACCACCTTGTGCATCTGGCTTACGTGGGTCCTGGGGAATTGAACCTGGGTCCTTCAGTTTTGCAATCAAGCGCCTTAACTGCTAAGTCATCTCTCAAGCCCTCCAAGGCTTTTCAAGTGTGCACTGAAGCCTTTTGTCATTTTTTTAAGTACAAAATACAATAATCCAGGTGTGGTGACGCATGCCTGTAATTTTAGCACTGGAGGTTTAAGTCAGGAGATCTCAAGTTCAAGGTAAGCCTGGAATACATAGTAAGACTCGAAAGAAAGGACAGAGGGAAGGAAAGAAAGAAAGAAAACAAAAAAAGGAAGTAAAGTTAGAAAGAGACAAATTAAATAGTTTAATCACTTCTCAGGCTGGGGTGTCGCTCAGTCGTGGAGCACTTGCCTAGCATAGATGCCCTGAGTTCCATCTTTAGCACCAAAAAATAAAAATAAATAAGAAGTTCTCAAACTTTCAACCTTTGGTATCTTGTTTCTTTCATACTCTTAACATAAAAACTTTGATTCCTTGCTGCAGTTTTCTTGAGGCTGACCTGGAATTCACTGTGTAGTCTCAGGCTGGCCTTGAACTCACAGCAATCCTCCTACTTCGGCCTCAGAAGTGCTTGGAATTAAAGGCGGGTACCACCATGCGAGGCTAAATATTTATAGAATAGCTATTCCTTTTTCTTTAAATTTCATTTGTTTATTTACTTATTTGAGCGATGAGAGAATGGGTACCCCAGGGCCTCCAGCCCCTGCAAACAAACTCCAGATGTATGTGCCACCTTGTGCGTCTGGCTTACATGGGTACTGGGGAATTGAACTTGGATCCTTAGGCTTCACAGGCAAGCGTCTTAATCACTAAGTCATCTCTCCAGCTCCTTGCTTGAGTATTTTAAAATAACCCCTACCCAAGAATGGTGGTGCACAAGAATAGTCACAGCTACTGTGAAGGCCAAGGCCCTAGAATGACTTGAGCCCAAGAGTTCAAGGTCAGCCTGGGCAAGATAGCAAGATCCTCTCTCTTACAAACAAAACAAAAAACTAGCTGAGGCCTGCAGAGATGGCTTAGCAGTTAGGGCACTTGCCTGCAAAGCCAAAGGACCCAGGTTCAAATCTCCATGTAAGCCAGATGCACATGGTGGTGCATGTGTCTGGAGTTAGTTTGCACTGGCTAGAGGCCCTGGCACACCCATTCTCTCTCTCTCTCTCGTCACTAATAAGTGAATAAAAATAAAATCTAAAAAAAAAAAAAAATCTCTCTTTGGCCAAAAAAAACCAACCAACCAAAACAAACAAACAAACAAACAAACAAAAAACAGCAGAGCACAGTGGTGCATGCCTTTAGTCCCAGCACTTGGGAGGCTGAGGTGGTTTTTTACCATGAGTTCGAGGCCAGCCTGGGGATACAGAGTGAGTTCCATGTCAGCTTGGGCTAGAGTGACACCCTGACTTGAGCCCCTACAGAAAATCCCACTCAAATATCATGTAAAATTTCATTTCTGATAGATAAGGACTTGATTTATTACATACATGTAACACATGTATATACGCACCTGCAAGAATCAACTGTGCACTTGATTTTTATTACTATTTAGCACTACAAGGCACTGACGGAGTGTTCTCAGGGGAAACACAGGGCTGGGTCTCTGAGAGCCTGTGATCGCAATTTTTCACCACGTGACCAACACATAGCCTTGTTTTACATGCCATTCTATTTAAAGTCACCTTCTATCATATCAATTGTTGATTCATTAGCATTGAACTCTGCTGCCTGCCCAGAGCTCCTCTCAGCACGTGTTTCCTTGAGTCAGGCATATTTCCTGGTTAAGCAGCCCTGCACAGTGCCTTAGCGCTCTGCTTAGGGGCTATTTGGAACCCTCAGTTTAACAACAACAACAAAAATAGCACAAATAAGTAAAAACTGTGGTCCTCACCAGAGCCCGGGAAGCATGCTTTTTAGTGAGATATGTACGAGAGCAGAGAAGATTCCTTGTTCCATGTTAGTTGGGAGCAAGCTCGTGGGCACATCCATGTTTGGCACACGTCTGCAAGGGGTTGCAAAAAAAAAAAAAAAAAAGTCTATATTTTGAGTTCACAAACATTGCTAATGATTAGGTGAATTTGCAAATACAGAATCTGAGATTAGGAAGTATTGTTTATACCAATAGGGACCCAACACCGTTTAGCACATCTGAAAATGGATAGTAATCATTATCTGGGACATGTGAACTGAATTGCCATGTGATATACTAAAAAAGGTGTTTATTTTGAGATAGGGTCTCAGGTAGCCCAGGCTGGTCTCAAACTCACGGTACTCAAGGATGACCTTGAACTCCTGATCCTCCCAAGTGTTGAGAGAGGTTCCCACCTGGCTTAAAAAAAAAAAAAAGTTGTTTATATGAAGTTCAAGTTCTCCAGGGTGTCCTGTATTTTATCTCACCACCCCAGCAACGTTTACCATGACCCAGCCACATTGTGTCCATGATGTGATTGCCCTAACAGGCCTGTGAGGTCGCTGTCATTTCCTCTGTCTCCAAGGTGAACCTCCTTTGCCCATGTAGAGCAAGTTAGATAAGAACCTCACCCCATGGGACAGCTGGGATTGGATTCGTTTGAATCCACCACCCCCAACACAGCATTCTAAGTGGTAACAGAAACATGATCCGCAGTAAGAATCGCTGGGAAGGCAGGAGGACTTTGGAAGGTTATGAACCGGGGGGTACAGGGGGCTTCCTGTGGAAGAGGTGGTTTAGGAGCTGGACCTGGGAGGTTTCATTCTGGGGAAGGTGCCGGCAGTGTTGGGGTGGTGCAGATGGCTGTCTGGGGCGCAGGGCTAGGGCACAGGGCTGGCCCACGTGTGAAGCTGGACCTGGCTTTGGGGTTCTGGAGCCAGGGAGGAGCTAGGACCTGGCCACCGCAAGAGGTCATAGGGCTGGATAGGTAAGGCAGGGCCGACTGTGGAGGCGCTTGAATTCCAGGCTTGGCTTTTGGACTTTGCCCCACAGACAATGGGGAGCCACGGGCATTTCTGAACAGGGCTGGGCAGCTCTAGTGCCGCCCCATTGTTTTCCCCGAGAACGGGCCGAGCCCTGCGGTAGTTACGCGTGTCCACCAGATGGCGGTATTTCAGCGGATTTAAACCTCCTCGACGCTAGGAAGCAAACCTGACCCCAGGAAGCCTCGGGATGCTCATCCCAGCAAACCCAATAGAGATGAAATGCCAACGCTATCAAACAAAAGTCAATTCAGGGCCAACGTCCAGCCTTAGATTGTGCACAGCTTTGAAGGAGATACTGTCCAGATCGCAGGTCAGGACAGAAGGTGTGTCACGAGCGCCAGGGCATCGGAGCCTCCAGCTGTCTTTTATGAAGGCTGTCACAACCCCCTGTGGGGACATCACAGGGGTGCCACATGAGGGGTGAGGGTGGGGGGAAGCTGGGCAGGGCTGAGGCCTGGCAGGGGGGTTGACATCCATAGGATAGTAGAGGAGCGGAGAGCAGCTGTTCCAAGTAAATTTTAGACACTCCCTTAATCTCCAACCCCATGGGTAAGGGATCATCCTATCCATTTTACAGGAAAGAAAAGAGAGGCGGAGAGGTAAATGACTTGTCCAAGGTCACACGGGGAGAAGCACCAGGGAAGGAGCTTAGGAATGCCACTCTTGCCAGTTAGCAATCACACATATCCTTCTCTGGGATCAATTTCCTAGAAAACCTTGGGCATCTATACCCAAAGAGATATAGTAATTTTTATCAAAGCATAGTAATTTTTTTTTTCCAGGTAGGGTCTTGCTGTAGTACAGGCTGACCTGGAATTCACAATGTCGTCTCAGGCTAGCTTTGAACTCACAGCAATCCTCCTATCTCTGCCTCCTGAGGGCTAGGATTAAAGGCATGCACCACCACACCTGGGAGAGAGAGTGAGAGAGAGAGGGAGAGAATGGGTACACCAGGGCCACCAGCTGCTGCCAACGAACTCCAGATGCATGTGCCACTTTTTGCATCTGGCTTTACTTGGGTACTGGGGAACTGAACTCTGGTTGTTAGGCTTTATAGGTAAGCGCCTTAAGGTCTGAGCCATCTCTCTAGCTCCATTTTTTTTTTTTTTTTTTTTGAGAGAGAAAGAAATCCATGTTCCTCCCTAGAGGAATGCATACCTACAATGGGGTATAAAACATTCATGTAGTGGAGTGCTATGTAGCAACATATATGTATGTGTACCACTAGATAATTCCATGCACATAGTGGTAAAGACAAGATGTATAACTATTAATTCTATTTATGAAAATTAAAACATACATAAAACATGATTATGTATTGAATACATACATAGTCATGTTAAATTATTTAAAATTAACAGGATGGGGCTGGAGATGGCTTAGCAGTTAAGGTTATCTATGAAGTCTAAGGGCCTAGGTTTGATTCCCCAGTACTGATATAAGCCAGATGCACATGGTGATGCATGTGTCTGGAGTTCATTTGCAGTGGCTAGAGGCCCTGGAGTGTCCATCCTCTCTCTCTGTCTTTCTCAATTTCTCTCCCCCTCTCTCTAATAAATAAAAAATTATAAATTAAAAATAACAGGTTGTGGGCTGGAGAGATGGCTTAGTGGTTAAGTACTTGCTTGCAAAGCCTAAGGACCTGGGTTCGATTGCCCAGTATCCATGAAAGCCAGATGCACAAGGTGGCGTATATGTCTAGAGTTCATTTGCTGTGGCTGGAGGCCCTGGCGCACCATTCTCTCTCTCTCTATCTACCTCTTCCTCTCTCTTTTCTCAAATAAATAAGTAAAATATAAAAAAATAACAGGATGGAGGCTAGGGAGTTAGCTCACTGGATAAAGTGCTTGTCTTTCATTAGGACCTGAATTTTATCTCCAGTACCCATGTAAATAAAGTTGACAGGTGTGGTGGCATGCACAGGTGTATCCCTGGAGCTTGCTGGTCTGACAGTCTACCCTAATTAGTCAATGAGAGACCCTGTATCAAAGGAGGTTACGTGCACCTGCATGTACACATGTGTCCACACACACATGAACATGCATACACACAGATGCAAAAACAGCATGCAAAAAATTTCAGGAAGAAGTCTCAGGGTGGCCTCAAACTCACGGCGATCCTCCTACCTCTACCTCCTGAGTGCTGGGATTAAAGGCATGCCCCACCACGCCCAGTTCTCACTTTTATTTTTTGTTTTCCAGGGCTATGGTGACCATAATGTAAAATCCTGAGTGCTAATGTTCTATTGATCACTCCCTCCCCAGAAATATGAAATCAAGTGACATCATGTAGTGCATAATGATATTTTGGTTAAGGCAGACCACAAACGCAACAGAGGCAGCAGGCTATACTACACAACCTAAGTGTGTAGCAGGCTAGACTTCATGTGTGTGTGTATATGTGTGTATGTGTGTGTGTACACATGATGTTTTCACAGTGACTCATTCCTCAGAACACATTCCACGGTTCAGTGGTGCGCAACTGTGTGACCTTTTATCACTTTTCCTGTCTACGTGTTGCATTACATCAAATTGTACAGGATACACATCAAGCTGAGCATGTTACTTTGAAGGGCTCCTGTTTTCATTCCTTGCTGTTAGGGTTTGAATGTGAAACATTCCCCATGGCCTGAGGTATTTGTACAGTTGAACTCCAGCTCATGGCTGTTTTAGTAGCATGTGGAACCTTTGGGACTGTGGTCTAACTAGCAGAAGTGAGTCGCTGGGGGGTGGGACCTTCTGGTTGCAGCCCAAATTCTCTGTTTACTGATCCACCATCATGTAAGAAATGGCAGCCACAAGCTCAGGCGTCTACAGACTGAACCAGAAATGTCATGTTGGCCCCTTCATGGTGGACTGTCTTTACCGAAACTGTGAACCAAAAGACATCCTTCCTCCCTTAAGTGATTCTGTCAGGTCTTCTGTCACAGCAGCAAGAGAAGTAACTGACATGCTCTTGTCACCTCTCTTGGTAAATACTATTCATTTTCTCCATTTTAAAGATGAGAAAAGGGAGAGTTGGAGAAGTTATGTATTATACTAAAGGTAACACAGACAAGAAGTAGCAGATTCAGGATTCAAAGCCACATCCTTCAACTGCAGAGGCCCTTTCCCTGCATTTATACTACATCACTATTCTATTTTTTTGTTGTTGTTGTTTGTTTGTTTTTCAAGGGTCTCACTTCTAGCCCAGGCCTCACTATGTAGTCTCAGGGTGGCCGGGAATCCTCCTACCTCTGCCTCCCAAGTGCTGGGATTAAAGGTGTGTGCCACCATGCCCGGCTCCACCATTTTATGTTTTTTTTTAAAAAAATTTTTTTTGTTATTTTTATTTATTTATTTGAGAGTGACAGACAGAGAGAGAAAGAGGCAAAGAGAGAGAGGGAGAGAGAGAGAGAAAGAATGGGCGCGCCAGGGCCTCCAGCCACTGCAAACGAACTCCAGACGCGTGCGCCCCCTAGTGTATCTGGCTAACGTGGGTCCTGGGGAGTTGAGCCTGGAACCGGGGTTCTTAGGCTTCACAGGCAAGCGTTTAACCGCTAAGCCATCTCTCCAGCCCCCATTTTATGTTTTAAGATCTTACATCTATCTTGTCCTAAAAAAAGGTGACAAAGAGAATCTGTTCTGTCTTATTCTCTGTCTCTCAACCCTGCAGGTTCCTACCTCTGAGCTGAGGATCACAATTTCCTGGGTGGCAGAAGAACCCTTGTCTACTCTGCTCACAGGACAGAGGGGGAAAGATGCAACAGGGCAAAGCCTAACTTTCCTGCGTCTTTGGGTGTGTCCACCTCAGATGTCAAAGGCCTAAATTCCAGGCAAACCAGTAATAATGTCCCAGTCATCAAATTTGAAACCAGATTTCAGCAAAGACTTGCATTTGTGCCAGAAAGAAAATAGCTTTTTCTTTTCTTTCTCATTTTTTCACCCAAACAAAACATCCTCTTATGAAACATGTCCAATTTGCAGTATTGACTTTCCCTTTATTTAATAACAGGAAAGGGTTTGCTGGACTTCTGTTGATTTTTGCATTTCTTATTAAAATTCTTTATAAGGGGGTTTTGGGGGAACTTAATCAGCAAAAAAAGGAGGAGGGAAAAAAATTCTGCAGTGCATTCCACAGGACTCATTAATGGAGGAAATGTGCTGTTTGTTTAAGAGCTGTTCTGATGGGAGAAGCAAGCAGTCACGTGATCCAGTCTTCCTCTGACTGTTTCAGGCAGCTCTTTCTAGAGGGCCTCTGGGTGCCTAGCTTCTGCCCCACAAGATGGAGCTAGGAACAATGGCCCTGCCAGGCTGAGAGGGATGTGGGCACTTGTGGTTTGTTTGTTGCATGGGGCCTCAGTTTCACCTTTTGTGAGGGCATTTGGCAGACGAGGAAAGTGAGGCTCAGAGGGGTGACACCCCTTGCCTAATCTCCCTTTCCATGAAGCTTGGGTTCCTTGGGGCTAATAGGAAAAGTCTTGTGTATTCACAGTTCTCCACCCAACTGTGTCCTCACAGCAACTCTCAGAGACAGGTGGACGTTCCCTAATTTTCAGGGCTCGGAAAGGTAAAGCAACCTGTTAAATGTCAGCTATTGCACTTATTGCATATCACCAAACAGTTTTTATATTTTCTTCTTTTAAAATATTTTATTTTTATTTATTTATTAGAAGTGGAGGGAGAGAGAGAGAGACTGGGAAGGACAGGGCCTCCAGCCACTGCAAACGAACTCCAGATGCATGCGCCACCATGTGAAGATATCTGGCTTACGTGGGTTCTGGGGAATCAGACCTGGGTCCTTAGGCTTTGCAGGCAAGCTCCTTAACTGCTAAGCCATCTCTCCAGCCCAGTTTTTATATTTTCAATCTTACAGAAATATATCTAGCTGGGTGCGGTGGCGCACACCTTTAATCCTAGCACTCAGGAGGCAGAGGTAGGAGGATCGCTGTGAGTTCAAGGCCACCCTGAGATTACCTGGTGAATTTCAGGTCAGCTCGATAGAGTGAGACCCTACCTCAAAAAAGAAAATATCTATAAGAACTGTCATGACACATTATATTATTATAATGGATGCCTATTTCTAGACTAGGCCTTTACTTAATAGAGGAAGTCCTCACTAGTAGCACTGGGTCCTGTATAGAGGCAAAAACCTGGAGACCCGATGTGCCTCTTCTACAGACAAGGGGGCAAAAGTCCAGACAGGCCAAGAATCTACCTATCCAAGGCCTCCAAATTCTCTCTGCACAGCACTTGTCCGTGAGCACATCACCCACAGTGACCTGTCCATTCAGGTCCCACCTGTCAGCACTGGACTGGAGGTTAAGGACCTACATAAACCACACAACCACAGTATTTGACAGCAGGGTTCTCATGGCCCAGTGGCAGAGAATGCTTTGGAAAGTCTAAGCTCTCACACAGTGCACTAAAAGCTCCAAAGCTCAGGAAAGACTCCAGGAAGGAGGAAGGGGCATTTGAGCTGAGTATTAAAGAGTAAGAGGGTACTGGCCCAGCTGGGGGGAGGCATTCCAGACTGAAACAGCTACCTGAGCCAAGGCCTGGAGGTGTGAACACACATGGCATATTCCAAAGAACCATAAAGCAGAAGCCAGGCATGGTGGCATATGCCCACGGTTTTAGCTACTTGAGAGGCTTAGACAGGAGGACCACTTCAGCATAGAAGCTTAAGACCAACCTAGACATCATAGCAAGAACCCATCTAAAAGGAATAAAGAAAAGGAGAGGGCTGGAGGGATGGCTTAGTGGTTAAGGTGCTTGCCTGCAAAGCCAAAGGACCCAGGTTCGATTCCCAGGACCCATGTAAGCCAGATGCACAAGACAGCTCATGCATCTGGAGTTTGTTTGCAGCAGCTGGAGGCCCTGGCACACTCATTCTCGCTCTCTCTCTGCCTCATTCTCTCTGTCAAATAACTAAATAAATAAAAAGAAAAGGAGAGAAACACAAAGATAGAAAAGAAAAAAAAAAAGGCTGGGATGGTGGCATATACCTGTAATTCCAGCTACTTGGGAGGCTGAGGCAGGAGGATTGCAAGTTTCAGGTCAGCCTGTTTACAAAGTGAGTTCAAGGCCAGTGTGGGCAACTTAGCAAGGTTGCATTTCAAGCAAGTGCCTTTAGCTACTGAGCCATCTCCCCAGCCCTTAAGATCTTGTTTCCAAATAAAAATTTTAAAGGGACTGGGGTGCAGCTCAATAGTAGTAGTCCTCCTTAGAACTAGGTGGGCAGGGGTCAAGAAAAAAAAAAAAAAGAAAGAAAGAAAAATTAGAACCATAAGGCATTCTGCTATGGAAGAGAAGTAAGCCTCGAAAGAAAAGTTGGGCCAAGCTGTGGTGGGCTTTGCCTGCTTTCCTCAGGAATTTGGATCTTTATTCCAAGGGTGGTAGGGACACTGGGAAGACCCGAGGGAGGGCATGACTCAATCATGTTTACAGCAAGAAGAGCACCGTGGAGGCCTGGCGTGGAGGACAAGCATGAGGCACAAGGGCCATGGGAGGAGGCTGTCCCTGCTGCAGGCAGGAGAGCCCAAGGCCTTGCCCACCTAACTTCTGGTTTCTTCCTACTTCCCTGAATGATATATGTCATGTCCTCCAAGCTCCGCCTTCTGTCTCAGGAATCTTCCTAGGGGCCCCTCTTTCATATTCCTCTCTTTCTTTGCACCTTCCGAACCTCTTGGAGGTCAGAAACCTAAGGAAAAGAAAGGGAAATATACAAGTACTGCATATAAGTGCTCCAAGCACAGAAAGCCATGTGGAACTTCACAGACCCCCAAGATGGCTTTTGTTTGTGGACTGGGTCAATTCCCAGACAACCAGGAAGGCAAGTATACAAACAATATCAGAGGAATGAGTGGAAAACCCAATGAGGCAAAGGCACTGGGAACTAAGTTTGCCCTCCTAGAGGTCAAGTGTATGGTTCAGAAGTGATCCTAAATTGTCATGAGCTCCTGGCCAGCCTGGGCTACAGAGAGCGTTCTAGGCAGGCTTGGACCACAGAGTGTGACTCTGTCTCAAAATGACAACAGTAACAAAAGAAGTGATCCTAGGCCACAGATGGCCTTCTATGATTGTATTAGTCATTCTTTTCATCCCTCCCCTCTTCTTTCCCCATCTGCCCTCCACCAGCCCCTACCTTTCTTGATCTTGCTTTTCTGCCCAGGCTGGTCTTAAACTCCTGGGCTCAAACAGCAATCCTCCTGCTCCAGCTCCTAAGCAACTAGGACTACAGTGGAGTGTTACTGGGCCAGCTCTGAAAGGAGCAGTAACTTTTCTTCTTTTTCTCCTCCTCCTTCCTTTGTTCTCTTTTCTTTTTCTCTTCCTTTATTTTTGGTCAGGGTCTCAGGTAGCCCAAGCTGACCTTGAACTAACTATGTAGCTGTTGAACTAACTATGTAGCTGAGGCTGACCTTGAACTCCTGATCCTCCTACCTCCACCTCCTGAGCATTGGGATTATAGGTATGTACCACTGCGTCTGGCTATTGTAATAGTCCTTTTTTTTTTTTAAAAAAAATGTACTTTATTTATTTATTTGACTGAGAGAGAGACAGAGAGAGAGGAAGAGGTAGAGAGAAAGAGAGAATGGGTGCGCCAAGGCCTCCAGCTGCTGCAAACAAACTCCAGATGCATGCGCCCCCTTGTGCATCTGGCTTACATGGTCCTGGGGAATTGAACTGGGGTCCTTAGGCTTGGCAGGCAAACGCCTTAACCGCTAAGCTATTTCTCCAGCCCTACTGTAATATTTCTTTTTTTAAAAATAATTTTTGTTTGTTTTATTTATTTGAGAGCGACACAGATAGAAAGGCAGATAGAGAGAGGGAGGGAGAATGGGTGCGCCAGGGACTCCAGCCACTGCAAACTAACTCCAGACGCATGCGCCCCCTTGTGCATCTGGCTTACGTGGGACCTGGGGAATCAAGCCTTGAACCGGGGTCCTTAGGCTTCACAGGCAAGTGCTTAACTGCTAAGCCATCTCTCCTGCTCTTACTGTAATATTTCTAAAGAAAGACTATGTCCATCTGAAGGAAGATCGGGCATCCAGCGAGGCAGAGGACAGAGAGGAGAGACAGCCCATGACCGAGGCTCAAGTGTAGCCAGAGGTAGGTCTCTTTGCCTTGATGTCCTCAGATGCTTCAGTCCCCTAGACCAGTCCCCTCCTTTCATGCATTGTGCTCACCATGCCTCGTTCTGATGTGAATTTGGCTTTCTGAGGACCAGGCCTACAGGGAGCTGAAGTGTTGGCTGCAGGACACGTGGATCCCGTCCCTCTGGCAGTTACATTTCTCCTTGTAAATTAGTAAATTGGGAACAGATGATCCACAGAAGAAGCATTACAAATGACTAATGTGCATAGGAACATAAGATTCACCCTCGCCAGCGTTCAAGGAAATGTAAATCCAGCCCAAAGCAAGATTGTTTCCCGCCTAGTCAACCGGAAAGGATGTCTTTTTTGAAGTTAATACACACTGTTGGACTAGGGAGTTGGGTCAGTGGGTAACGTGCTTGCTGCATAAGCATGAGGACTTGTGTTTGGAACCCCAGCACCCATGCGTGGCAACACATGCGTGTACCACTAGCGCTGGAGAGGTGAGACAAGAGGATTCCTGGCACTCACTGGCTGGTTAGTCTAGCCGGATCAGTGAGCACCAGGTTCAGTGGGAGACCCTGTCTCAAAGAAAAAGATGGAACTATATGAAGAAAGATGAGCCAGGCGTGGCACACCTTTATTCCCAGCACTTGAGAGGCAGAGGTGGGAGGATCACCGTGAGTTTGAGGCCACCCTGAGACTACATAGTGAATTCCAGGTCAGCTTGGACTAGAGCGAGACCCTACCTCGAAAAACCAAAAAAAAAAAAGGAAAAGAAAAAAAGAAAGATAACCAACATCGACCTTTGGTCTCCACACTCATGCACAACTGTACCCACACAAATATGAACACACATGCATACATGCAGGTATTCAACACACATATGGAAAAAATAAACCACCTATATTGCTAGGAAAGGTGGGTGCAAGATGTTCTCATGACGGGAGAGCATGCCACCTTCTGGGACTTCCGGTCTCACCATGAAGGTTCTTTAGTTTACATACTGATGTATTTTTGCAGGGCTTTGGGCAAGCTAGGCAGGCGTTCTATCCCTGAGCCGGAGCCCAGCCCTTCATAACGTGTAGGTTCTTTCTTTTTCTTTTAAATTTTGTTGTTGTTTATTTGTATTTATTTATTTGAGAGCGACAGAGAGAGAGAGAGAGAGAGAGAGAGAGAGAGAGAGAGAGAGAGAGAGAATGGGCGAGCCAGGGCCTCCAGCCACTGCAAATGAACTCCAGATGCGTGCGCACCCTTGTGCATCTGGCTAACGTGGGTCCTGGGAAATCGAGCCTCCAACCTGGGTCCTTAGTCTTCGCAGGCAAGCGCTTAACCACTAAGCTGTCTCTCTAGACCACATGTACGTTCTTTAAACTGGTGTAGAATCAGCAGATACAGTGTCTTCTGTCTGAAAGAACGGCTCTGGACGTGTTCCCATTGTTTGCTGAGCACCTGCTTACTGTGTGCCAGGCTTACAAAACCCATTCTGGAGAAGGGGCCACATTAGAAAGCCTTATCTCAAATCAGTGGTCCGAGTCCACGAGGGAGGCTGGAGGCCATTTCCTGGTGGGGCAGAGAAGGAAAAGAGAAGGAAGGGAAGGTGAGAGGAGAAGGCTTCAACTTGGCACAAGTCACCTCCTCTCCCAGCCCTGCATGGTTCCCCAGCTTGTTCTGCTTGGGCAAGTTGAGGCTCAGGTGAAACCCTATGAGCATCCTGGGGTTAAGGTCTTCAGTGTGGACCCAACATAGGAAGACCCATGTTATGGGGTTTGGGTCTATGTATAGCACTCAAAATGCACCCCAGTGTTTCAACTGCATCCTGGATGGAGGACCACCAAGAAAACAGAAAATTGAGATGCTCAAGACAAGGCGGTAGGTGAGACAGGACGTAGGGTCACAGGTGGCTGGCCTAAGAGCTGACGTGAGGGGCCTGTTCCCTTCCTGTGCTCCTTCAGCTACACATGCCTCCTTATTGAGCCTTCGTTTTGAGAAAATTGTTTAAATTAGTTTGTGTGTATATGTGTTCATCTCTCTCTCATTCTCTCTCTCTCTCTCTCTCTGTGTGTAGGCAAGATCAATGGCAGGTGTCTTCCTCAATTGTGTTCCACCTTATTATTATTTAAAAATTTCTTTTGCTTATTTTTATTTATTTATTTGAGAGACAGACAGAAAGAGGCAGAGAGAGAGAAAGAGAGAGAATGGATGCCAGGGCCTCCAGCAGCTGCAAATGAACTGCAGACATATGGGCCCCCTTGTGCATCAGGCTAACGTGGGTCCTGGGGAAATTGAGCCTTGAACTGGGGTCCTTAGGCTTCACAGGCAAGTGCTTAACCGCTAAGCCATCTCTCCAGCCCCCCCGCCACCTTATTTTTTGAGACAGGGTCGCTTATGAACCTAAAGCTCACCTGATTTGGGTAGACTAGCTAGCCAACAAGTGCCAGGGATTCTTCCTGTCTTCATACACTGTACTGGTAGGATTACAGGTGTGTGCTGCTATGCCTGGCTCTTTAAAAAAAATATTTTTAGTTTTTATTTATTTATTTGCAAGGAGAGGGGGGGGGGAGGGAGGGAGAGAATGGGCACACCAGGGCCTCCAGCCCCTACAAATGAACTCCAAACACATGGGTGTCACTTTGTGCATCTGGCTTTATGTGGGTGCTGGGGAACTGAACTTGGGTGATTAGGCTTTGCATGCAAGCACTTTAACCACTAAGCCATCTCTCCAGCCCCCGTGCCTGGCTCTTATGTGGTTGCTGGGGGTCTGAGTCACATCCTCGTACTTGCACGACAAGCACTTTTACCAACTGATCCATCTCCCTAGCCTGAATTTACTAATGTTTACGTGGACAGAAAATGCTTATATGCACTTATGGGATGAAGGGGAGTGTTTTGGTCCGTGGTGAACTCTCCATCATTATTTTTTCTTTGTGATGAGGATTTTGCATTTTCATTGTGTTTCACATTTTATTTCGCTTGTGCAGGCTCATGTGCATGCTAGGTAAGTGTTCTCCTTCAGCTCCCTTCTAGTGACTTCATATTTAACAATGTACCTTGGTTCTTTCTCTGCAAACCAAGGATCAAATGTCTGCTACAGGTTGTCACAGTGAGGGTCAGATAAGGGAAATACATACAAAGTGCTCAGCTGTGCTGGGAGACTGTTACAACTCTTACTGGCCAGCCGGGTACCATCACACACGAGATCTGGAAGGAGCAAAGGTGCTGGGTTCAAAAATCTATGAAGGAGAAAAGCTCAGTGGAGATATCCCTGACCATCAGTGTAGCTTTTTTTTTGGTTTTAATTTATTAAATGCTTTATAGTTATTTATTTATTTGACAGAGAGAAAGGAGCGCGCGCGCGCGCGCGCACACACACACACACACACACACACACACACACAAGAGAGAGAGAGAGAGAGAGAGAGAGAGAGAGAAAAGGAACGGGCATGCCAGGGCCTCCAGCCGCTGCAAACAAACTCTAGATGCATGCTCCCCCTTGTGCATCTGGCTAACGTGGGTCCTGGGGAACTGAATCTGGGTCCTTTGACTTTGCAGTCAAGTGCCTTAACTGCTAAGCCATCTCTCTTGCCCCTGGTTTTATTTTTATTTTTATTTTTTGAGGAAGGGTCTCTCTCACTAGTCCAGGGTGACCTTGAACTCACAGCCATCTTCTTACCTTGATCTCCAGGGTGTTGGTATTAAAGGTGTGGTCCACGATACCTGCCTCCCTTTTTGTTTTTTTGGAGACAGGGTCTCATGTGTCCTAGGCTGCCCTTGAGCTTGCCTATGTAACTGAGGTTCGCCTTGAATTTATGATTCTCTTGCCTCTACCTCCCAAGTTTTGGGATTATAGGCATGTGCTACCATTCCTGGCTTATGTGGTGCTGGAGTCCAAACCCAGGGCACCGTGCATGCCAGGCAGGTAACCTAGCCACTAAACTATAGCTCCAGCCCCAGCACATTATTTTCTGTGGCCCGTGAGCATCAGAAATGCTTGTCCAGCTGATAGTGCAGATGGGGACGTGATATCCCAACAACTGTAGAGCTGAGCTGATTTTTCAGTGTGAGGACTCAGAAGCCACAGCACCCCCCCTTCTGTGCAGACAGCGTTTGAGAACACAGATTAGTGGAGGGTGGAGAGGGGCTCCAACCTAATTCTACAGGATCCCACTGCTTACTAGCTATGTGACCTCCGGCCATTGACCTTGCCTCTCTAAGCCTCATTGGTTTCCTTGACACTCACGTGGGAATAAAATGGGTCCCTACCCCACCTGGCTTTGAGAAGACCCCCAGTGCAGAATCTAGCAGATGTTGGGGCCTCCATGACTGGTCACCATATGGGCCTTTTCCTAGCCAGGAATGGCCCTTCCCACAACAGTCTGATTTCCTTCTGGCACTTAACCCACCACACACAGGCATGCAGGCTGTCATTCCTCTATGTGTCCTCTGGAGGTCCTGAGCTGCTTCTCTGTCTCCTGGGGGTGAGTGGGAAGGGGGGGGGCACTCACTTCATCATGTCACATTCTGAGACTGCTTTGGGAGATACACACAGAGTCATCCTGACCCCTGTCCTGCCAGAGATAAGACCAAAGCTCTCTGAAGGTAAGGGTGTCATGAGATTGTGCACTCGTGGGGACTAGAGCCTTGGTCCCCACTCCTAGTGGGCCACTTTGCTCTAACCCAGGAGAGGCTTCCCAGGGGCCCACCTGGGAGTAAAGGTGCATAGCCTCCCATGGCCTTATTGGTAGTGAACTTTTTTTAAAAAAAATTTAATTTTTATTTATTTATTTAAGAGCGACAGAGAGAGAGAGAGAGAGAGAGAGAGAGAGAGAGGAGAGAATGGGCGTGTCAGGGCCTCCAGCCACTACAAATGAACTCCAGACGTGTGTGCCCCCTTGTGCATCTGGCTAACGTGGGTCCTGGGGAATCGAGCCTTGAACCGGGGTCCTTAGGCTTCACAGGCAAGCGCTTAACTGCTAAGCCATCTCTCCAGCCCGGTAGTGAACTTTTACTGGTTGGAGCTGTGGGGCTATGGTGGAGGAGAGTACACAGACACCCTAGGGACTCCTACTAGAGACGGTGGAGGCTGTGCAGATGGCTTGAAGGACCAGGGTGAGTGAGAGGTGGAGGTGGGGGCATGGCCTGTAAAACTCACATGATTACTGGTTGGCGGGGTGACTCATCTGTACCAGCAGGCTGGTGAGACATAGAGAAACCCCCATACAGGAAGATGAAGTAGGGTAACGGGTTGAATGTTCTTTGAAAACTGCCCGCCTCAGAGCTGGGCCCCTGGTTGCCACCAGTGGGACTGAGAACCTGCCGTGACCCTGGGTAAGGGGCCACCCAGCAGGAGCTTCATTTTGCTCATCTGAGAGATGGGGATAGCATGGTGTTCCTGGATATCTTGAGGATGGGTTCTGCCCCTTTAGGTAATGCGGCCCAGTATCTGCATAGAACCTGCACCCTCCCTTAAGTGCTTCAGATCCCCCTAGAGTATGTAGAATACCCAATATGGGGCCTATGCTATGGAAATAGTCATTCTACTGTGTTGTTTAGAGATGAAGCAGGGCTGGAGAAATGGCTTAGCAATTAAGGTGCTTGCCTGCAAAGCCAAAAGCCACGTTCAATTCCCCAGGAACCACATTCAATTCCCCGGGGCCCATGTAAGGCAGATGCACAAGGTGGTGCGTGCGTCTGGAATTCGTTTGCAGCGGCTGAAGGCAGGCCCTGGTGTGCCCATTCTCTCTCTATTTCTCTCTGCCTCTTTCTCATAAATAAATAATTAAATAAATAGAGATGAAGGAAAAAGTCTGCATGTGTTCAGTACAGACAAAATGTCCCTACCCCTGGACCACTTTTCCCTCCTAATATTTTTCTTTCTTTCTTTCTTTCTTTCTTTCTTTCTTTCTTTCTTTCTTTCTTCCTTCCTTCTTTCTTCCTTTCTTTCTTTTTTTGAGGTAGGGTCTCACTCTAGCCCAGGCTGACCTGGAATTCACTATGTAGTCTCAGGGTAGCCTCGAACTCATGGCGATCCTCCTACCTCTGCCTCCCAAGTGCTGGGATTAAAGGCGTGCGCCACCGCGCCCAGCTCTCCCCCTGCGTATTTCTGAGTTGTGATTGGATGGAGGAAACTGCAGAGGAGGAGGCCCGCTTGAGGGGACGCTGCCTGGGCAACTTGCTCCTGAGGAGGAAAGGACAGAATGGAGGCAGAGCTCAGTTCAGCACGGGGCTCCTGGCTGCGCACACCCACCGTGCGGTGACAGAAGACATGAGGCCTTCCAGCCTGGCCGCTCACAGTCAGTTCTCGGCATTCCTCAGCTCAGAGCTGCCCTGGGTGGAAAGGCTGTCCCTTCCAGACCCTCTCAGGATGTGTTACCTGAGTCCCCATGGCTCCTGTCACACCAGGCCAGCAACACACTGCTGTTCACAGAGAATGTCTTCTGGCTCTGGTGGCCTTGGAGTCCGCAGGACAGACTTGGGACCTGTTTACTTTTGTGTCCACTGGGCTTCTTCCCTCTGCGGAGCCTTTGACCCCAGAGGAGTGTGGGCATCATACAGCCTGGTTGGGAGTTTTCTGGGCCTCGCTACCAGAAAAGAGTATGTCTATGTCACAGGCATCCAAGAAATACACGGGACAAGGGAATCTGCAGTTGCATGTTTATAAATTCAACCAGCTCCTCTAAATATGATTCCATTCACTTTTTTTTGTGTAATGAACACAGCTTCCTGTTTGTTTTGTTTTTAGGCTGCAAATACAGATTAAATGAATGACGACCTTCCATTAACCACAGGGTGATAACCGCCGCCTGGAATGTTTGCTGAAGAGCAAGGCAGGGGAGTCCATGGTGGAACCCTATCACCAGCCATCAGCAAAGGCTGAACCAGATTGCGACCAGCAAACACTCTTGGAGCCCAGAGACCTCGAGAGCCTGAGCTACATGCCTTGGAGGGCCCTGACCTCCCTGGGCACACAGGCTGCTTATGATGAGGTGGGGGAGAGCTGAGTCCCCTTCATGTGGAGGGTGTGTGTGTGTGTGTGTGTGTGTGTGTGAGTGTGTGGTGTGTGTGAGTATACGTGAGTAGGTGTGCGCATGTGTGAAGTGTGCACAGGTCCTGGCAGGCAGCAGGTGCTCTGTGATCTTGGCAATGGTGTGAAGTTCTTTTGTGGACAAATGACATGAACTTTAACAAGGAGTTTACATCATCAAATGACCTGTGTATAGCTCTAAGAGGGAGCACAACTCAATCTCTTTGAAATGGATAATTGTTTTAAAATCAAAATCAAGGGCTGAAGAGATGACTTAGCGGTTAAGCACTTGCCTGTGAAGCCTAAGGACCCCGGTTTGAGGCTTGATTTCCCAGGACCCACGTTAGCCAGATGCACAAGGGGGCTCACACGTCTGGAGTTCATTTGCAGTGGCTGGAAGCCCTGGCGTGCCCATTCTCTCTCTCTGTCTCTTTCTCTTTCTCTCTGTCTGTTTCTCTCTCTGTCTGTCACTCTCAAATAAATAAATAAAAATATTTAAAAAAATTAAAATCAAAATCAAGATTTCAAGTCTTTCTATGTAAGTGGGAGAAAGACTGGGGAGGGGGTGCAGAGAAGAATGAGGCTAGGTAGGGGTTCAGGAAACTCCTCCTTTCTTCCTCTTCTCCCCCCTATTTTTCTGTGTGGTGCTGGAGGGTGGAACCCAGAATCTTCTAACACTACCACTGAGCCACACTCCATCCTCTGCCAGAATTTTCTCTTAAGTAAGCAAGTTCAGGAACTATTTCACATGTGCAGCAGAACCTATAATAATGGACCCCAAACCAACCAACCAACCAACCAACCATCAAGAAGTACCACCACTCATTGTCTTAATATTCACTCCTTCCTTTCTGCATGTTGGCTGCACCTCAGAAGCTGCTCTCTGCCTGGAGCATGGGCACAGGTGTCTGATCTCTAGCAGACAGGCTGCTCCGCTCATGTGAGCCATACGGGGCTGAGCAGCAGGGTTCTGGCCGTCTCCTCCACTTTCCACGGTGACAAAGGCCCCAGGGCACTTCAGGCATCTCCCAGGCTGTGGCCCTGTCAGTGCCATCGACTTACCTCTCTCACCACAACTCCTGGAAGTGCCCACCACAGCGGCTTCCAGAGCTCACCCCAGGGCAGGCATCCACCCTCCATCCCCGTGCACAAGGGTAGGCATGCCAAGGCGGATGGGGTGTGTGAATCAGTAAATGCTGCATGCCCTGGGAGAAGATTGGAGAAACAGGCCCAGCTGAAGACACAGACCTGATGTCCCCCTCCTCCACATCCAAGCTGGATCCTGCACGTGATTCACTGGGTCTGATTGTTGCCAGGGACAAGGAACTCCCGTGGCTATGGGGATTGGGCTGTCAGTCTGTAGTCATGCATTGACGAATATTGAGACTGTTGCACCACCTCGCCCTTTTCACGTGATTAAAGTGCCCAGGAGGATTTTTATATGTTCACAGAGTTTTACAACCATCATCATCGCGATCAACTGTGGAACATTTCAGCACCCCCCCAAAAAATTTGCGCCCCTTGGTTCTTGACCCTCCAGTCTTAAGGAGCCCTAATCTACTTTCTGTCTATGGATTTGCCCATTCTAGAGCTTTCCTATAAATGGACTCTTTAACACGCAGTCTTCGGTGAGGGGTCCTTTCACACAGTACGATGTTTCCAACATCCATCCATGCTGCGACCCTCCTTTGTGAGGCTAAATAATATTCCACCATACGGCTAGACCTCACTTTGCTCATTCATTCATCACTTATGGACATTTGGGTTGGCCTACTTTTTTTTTTTTTGCTGTGATATGAAACATTTAATGTTCAAGTCTTTGTGTGGCTATATATGTTTTCACTGCACTTTTGAAAGTACCATGGTGATGTGCTGGGTCATATGGTAAAGTGTATCTATAGCCTTATAATTAAACTACCAGAGTGTTTCCTTGAGCTGCCATCCTATTCTGTGTTCAGCAGCAGGGGACCTGTTGTTCCTTAGCACTTGTTATGGTCAGTGTTATTCACTGTCCTAGTTCTGATGGAGATGTCATGTTGTCTAGTAGGTTTTTTTAATAGTTATTTATTTATTTATGAGCGAGCAAGAGAGAGGCAGAGAGAGAATGGGTGCACCAGGGCCTCCAGCCACTGCAAACGAACTCCAGATGCATGTACCACCTTGTGCAACTGGCTTACATGGGTCCTGGGGAATCGAACCAAGGTCCTTTGGCTTTGCAGGCAAGTGCCAGGACCTCCAGCCACTGCAAATAAACTCCAGATGCATGTGCCACTTTGGGCATCTGGCTTACATGGGTCCTGTGGCTTTGAAGGCAAGCACCTTAACTGCAAAACCATCTCTCCAGCCCCGCCTAGTAGCTTTTATCTGCATGTCCACGTTGTGCTTACCTGTCCACCCAGTGAGCCATCACACCCCAGTAAGTATGGCATCAGATGCACAATGAGGAAGGGGCATTGCCAGCCATGGAGAGACCCTCCCTTGGCTGGGGTCTGGGGGCCTTGCCTTTTGCTTTTGCTTCCATTTCGAAGGCTGTCTCTGCGGATTCCACGTGTCCATAGTGGAAAATCAGGAGGTGCAAAGAAAGAGCCCTGGGGGGCTGGCGATGTAGCTCAGTTGGTAGAGCCCTTGCCTACCATGTGCAAGGTCCTGAGTTCAATTCTCAGCACAGCAGTATTAATGAAAATAAAATCAATAAAGCTCAGCAGGGGGGAGGGGGAACGGACCGGCAGACAGCGAGCTTACTTCGCACTCCCCAGGCTGTTTTGTCAGCATGTTACAATCTCCTAGCTACTCATAGTTGGTTTCCTTTAATTACTCTTCCCTGCTTGCCTCCGTAGGTCATGATCCTTAGGAAGTGCCTCAGACACTCTGCCTGGTCGTCTGACATTCCACAGAGCCCACTGCTCAGGCCTCAGGTGCACACCTCTTTCCATCCCAGCCTGACCCCGGGGGCTGCACAGAAATCTCCCTGTGGCTGCTTTAGCCTTGCTCTGCCCCCCTCCATCCCCCACCTCCCACTTTCCCTCCATACTAAATGAGTATATTATTTACAAAATATCACTATCGCCTAGAAAACATCTCCCTGGAAAGAATTAAACAGTGACACATTAAAACCTTTTAAAATGCAGGCATGCACTGGGCAGGGGCCACCACAGACCCGTGTGGACAAATAAGTTAGTTAGTGGTGCTTCCAGGCAAGGCTGGCTCTCTTGAAGGACACTGGGCTGTGAAAATCCTGGCCACCATCCGAGGATCCTGACAGTGAAAGTGCACACACTCACCCTTGAGGAAAAGGACACAGCTTCCTCGAGGTGCTGGGGACATTTTTTTCTTTTTCTTTTTTGGTTTTTCAAGGTAGGGTTTCACTCTAGCCCACGCTGACCTGGAATTCACTATGTAGTCTCAGGGTGGCCTCGAACTCACAGCGATCCTCCTTCCTCTGCCTCCTGAGTGCTGGGATTAAAGGCGTGCGCCACCATGCCCGGCGCTGGGGACATTTTAAAAGTCGGAAGCAAAATGCTTGAAATGGATTGAAATGAACACCGGGGTGTGCACAGCCCTTCGGCCTGCACAGTTTCACCTAACCCTTGAAGGTTAATATCTGGTCCTGCTCTACAGACGGGGAGCAGAGGCCCCAGGCGTTGTGTCCAGGGCAATCTAGGGTGCTGCGCAGGTGTAAGGCCGAGCCCGGTGCGTGCCTGACCCACACGTGCAGCTCTTTCCCCAGCTCCACGTGCCTTGCTCAGGTTTTTGAGGGAAATTCCAGCCACAAAACAGCTCAAGAAGATTTTGAAGAAGAAACCAGAGAGCATTTGTCATCGCCACATCCTGTAGGTGAAGACAGGTCAGAAGAAGGTCAGCAAACACAACCTCCTGTACTTTCTCCCAACAATGGGTATATTACTCAGCTCCCTACGCTAACATTCCTACCCTAGGAAGCTCCCGGCCTAAGGCAGGAGACGGCACATATGGAATGAAGACTCCTGTGATAAGAAGATGGACAGGGTGTGTGGACGCACCGAGGAGAGAACAATTTTTCGGATGATGGCATAGAGCTGTCTTCATAGAAAAGGGAACATCTGTGTTGGGCTTTGAGGGATGAACAACAGCTTTTGGGGGAATGGGGATGTAGCTCAATTGGTAGAGCCCTTGCCTACCATGTACAAGGCCCCGAGTTCAATTCTCAGCACAGCAAAGATAAAAAAGATAAAAAAAAAAAAAAAAAAAGACAAAGCTCAGTGGAGGAGGAGGAGAAGTTAATTGGATTATTAACAGAAGAAACAGCCTACCAGGGAGAAGAGCATGAGGTCCCAAGACAAGAAGCCATGGTAGGTTCCAGAAATTTCAGGGGTGCTTACAAGAGTCTGGAGGATGGGAGGATGAGAGAAATAGCAGAAAGGAAGCTGATGAGCTCAGTAGAGGCCAGGCTCCACCCCACCCCCCACCCCACAGGATCCTTGAGTGCTGAGCAAAAGAGTTGGGGTTAAGGCTTGGAAGGGGTGCAACTGACCGATGCAGGCTCAGCGAGGGGCGTGGATGAGAGGACAAGGCTGGGTACGGTCACTCAAGGTCTCAACCATGGACGTAGTCTATGGGCATGTGGCATGCCAGCACTGTGCCAGGGACCTGGGACTAGAAGGCATCTGATAGCACTTTTAGAAACGTCAGTCTGCCTCTTGTACTACCAATGGCCCCTGCTCAGCGCCAGCGGCTCAGGACACCGATCACCCCAACTCTCAGGCAAGACTGGAGACACAATGCAGCATTCTAATTCCAGGACAGAAAACTGACCATCCCTCAACTGCAGGGGCCATGGCCCCAGCAGTGCCCATCTCCTTGGCATCCATCCTTACCAGGCCAGTATTCTAGGTCCAATGGACAGTCCTGCTTCCCTACAGGCACCCTACAAAAACCCCAGGCTGACAGCACAGGGCTGATAGAGGAAGTTGAGGCAGGGAGAAGGGTCTGCCCAAGTTCCTGGGACTAAGATAGGATAGTGTCTGCTTTTCCAAGTGATCATCACCGGATGCCTTTCACGGAGGACCAGAGCAGTGAGTGTCATGCCACGTGCTTTTTACACAAGTGTCCTAGTTCCCTATTCATAACTGCTCCCAAACAACTGGATCCCTGCCTTTCACGACTGTCCACTGGGTGCCTCACCGCTGTACCACACTGACTCCCCTGTTGAGAAGGGGCTTGGATCAAAATCTCTTTCTACCCTGGCAACAGCTGGGCCTGCTTTGCCAAGGAGAATGGATGAAGACACAGGCCCCTGGAGAGGGCCATGTTTCTCTCCTTGACACGGCAAATGACTTACAAAACACCATGGTCTGAAGGGGGTGGATTTTTTTTTTTTTTTTTTTTTTTTTGGCATTAGAGCTATTGAGACAAGGGAATGAGACCACAATATTTGGGGACTCATTCTTCAAAAAGTATTCATTTTTTTTCTCTATTTTTGACAAATAATGCAGATCCTGGCCAGCCTCTGGGCATCTAAGGGGAAGCTGCTTTTTACCTCCCCCTCCATGGCAGTACCTGCTTCCTCTCTTAGCCCAGAAGAGAGGCCTGGCTGTGGTATTCCTGGCTGGCGGGCGGGAGGACTGTGCTGCACCCTGAGCCAGCTCCAGGTACCCGGGGTTTGTTTTTATGGATGGGTCTGTCATGAGTCAATATGATAATATTTCCTGTGAGAACTTTATTTCCCTGCATTGTTTGTCGAGTCTGCATGGGTCTGAGCACGTACTCCAGATCGCTGTGGAGCTTGCTGGACCCTGGTGGATAGGACACTCCTGGGGTGGAAAGTAAGGTCTCCAGAGGCCAGACAAGGGTTTCCCCCATTCCTTCTGGTGGCAGAGGGAGGATGGGTAGCTCACAGACTCTGGCCGTCTTCTTGCTGAAGCCACTTAAGTCAGTCATCTCCAGAAGGGGAGGCCACATTGGGGAGCGGTGGGGATGCCCAGGCCACACTGTCTGCCCCCACCCATGATGTTCCTGTTCAGTGTCCCTAGAGCAGTAGAGGACTATCCCTTTCGAAACCTGGTCATTTGCAGTTAAGGAAGCCCAGAGAGAGGCTACACAGCTGTCTGAGCTGAGGCAGCTTGTGGGGAGGCTAAGGAAGGCAGGGAGATCTTTGGAGCTAGCCAGGCTTGGGTTCAAATCCCGACTGTGCCACTGACCGCTGGGCAAGTCACTTTTTCAGCCTCAGTTGTTTCAACCCCCAAGCAGGTCAGTAATTCTCCCCTCGTAATCCAGCCTCATCAGACAACACAGCATGCGCACAGAGGTGTTTGAGGACTTTATGCTTCCCCACTTTCTCTTCGGTTGGAGTGGAAGCTGGGCTTCTAGACAGATGTTATGTGATAAATGTGTCTCCCATCGGCCTGTAGAACTATCATCATAATCTTGGGTAGATCCTCCCCTTGGGGACCTTTTATCAAAGCCACTGGGCTCCTACAGCTTCCAGAACAGAGGGGAAATGGCCTTGGTGCTTAAGAGATGCCTATCAGTGGTAGCCAGTAGCCTAGCCAAGAGCTTTAAAGGAAGAAAGAAGAAACACAGTTGCCCAGCTCTCTTCAGCCTCTGACTGATGCTCACTTCCCTGTCTGCCTCCTGCCCACACTGTGACCCCCAAGGTGCCCCAGGCTCAGGCTCTGCGCTTACCTAGTTTTGTATCATCTCTGCATCTTTACTCATATGTATATAAATTTTTAAATTAAAAAAAAATTAAAATATTTTTATTTATTTATTTATTTATTTGAAAGAGAGAGAGAGATAGAGAGAATATGGGCATGCTAGGGCCTCCAGCCACTGCAGACAAACTCCAGACCCATGCACCCCCTTGTGCAACTGGCTAATGTGGGTACTGGGGAATTGAACCTGGGTCCTTTGGCTTTGTAGGAAAATGCCTTAACTGCTAAGCCATTCCTCTAGCCCTAATTTTTTCTTTTTTGAGGTAGGGCCTCACTCTAGCCCAGGTTGGCCTGGAATTCACTATGTATTCTCAAGCTGGCCTCGAACTCACAATGATCCTCCTACCTCTGCCTTCCGAGTGCTGGGATTAAAGGCGTGCACCACCATACCCGGCTCACATCTTTTCTTTTTAAACATCATTTGCCACTGTGGAACTTCCTGGTGGGCAGAGAACATGGATTCTTTTTGATTTGTCCAGTGTTCTCTTTCTTCCAAAATCAGAACCCAGGTTTTGTTCTTAGATCCACCCTCACAGGATTGTCGGTAGAGACACTGCCCAGTGAGTTCTGGCCCAAGCCAAGCCTGTCATATGCCTTTCTGGAATATGGATCTCAAGGCGAGAGCACAAGACCGAAAATGTTAGAGTGGCGTAACCCTGTGGAGGCTACCTAATGAAACAGGCTAGAGAGGGCTCGCGATGTGGCTCAGCGCTTTCCTAGCATGCTCAAAGTCCCTGGGTTCCACACCCAGCCAGGTCTCTATTAGACCCTGGGGCTGCACTTTGCCCTTGACATTCCTCTCCCAGGGCATGACCTGGTGGAGAAGAGGCTGTCCTCTCCTCTTGTCACCTTCCCCGTGCCCTTCACAGCTGGCTGCTGCTTGCCACCCAAGCATCCCGAGAGCTCACACTGTGTTTGTGTTCATGTGGGCATCTTGTCTCCTCAACTTGTCTCAGGACAGGGACCGAGGTATTCATTCATTCACTCATTCATTCATTCGCTGCTTCATAGATTCAACAAGCCATTGTCAAGCACCTGCTGGGTGTCAGGTCTATTCTGCAAGGGATGTAGAGGAGTGTGAGTCATGAAAACACATTACTGCCACAAAGTTCCAGTCTAACACAGCCTGTACAAAGGGCCCAAGGAGCTCCTCCTTCAACAATGGTCTTTTTCCTATCATGTATCTTATATCTATCTATCTATCTATCTATCTATCTATCTATCTCTATCTGTAATCATCTGTCTACTCTATTTATTTATTCTCATTTTTTTTTTTTCTGAGATAGGGTTTCACTCTAGCCCAGGCTGACCTGGAATTCACTCTGTAGTCGCAGGCTGACTTCTTATCACAGACATCCTCCTACCTCTGCCTCTCCAGTGCTGAGTGCTGGGATTAAAGGCGTGTGCCACCACACCTGGCTTATTTATTTATCTAAGAGATAAGGAGACAGAAAGTGAGAGAGAGAACGGGTCCACCAGGGCCTCCTGCAAAGAAACTGCAGACACATGCATCGCTCTGTGCACCTGGCTTTACTTGGGTACTGGAGAACTGCACCCTGGAGCCATCAGGCTTTTGCGAGCAAGTGCCTTTAGCTGCTGAGCCACCTCTTGAGCCCTGGGTCACTGTCTCTCTCCACAGTGCTCAGGAGCACCCATCACAGGCCAGGGGCTGTGAGGGGGCAGTGTGGAAGAGAGAGAAAGCCGTGCCTATGTGGAGACCCAGCAATGTATACAGAGTGGGCGTTAAACTTGAATTCAGCATTCCAGAAGGGCAGCCTGAGGCCAGCCAGAGCCACATGACCTGCTGGTTTTCCAACAATCCTCTAGAGCTTGGGGTTTCAATACTGATGTTTCATAAAACACTTTTTAAAAAAAAATTCTTTATAGCCTTATTGAGGTATAACTTACAGACCATAAAATTTACCCATTGTAAATATACAATACACTTGAAAATACAGTGTTAGTTGTGCAACCCTCACCATAATCCATCCTGGAAGGTTCCCACTTCCCTGTCACGCTTCCTTTCTGCGTGTCCACAGTTTTTGCTTGAAACATTCTAGTGTTCAAAAAGCAAAGCAGGGCCGAGGCTGCAGCTATGTGCAGAGGATGCGCTCTGCATGAGCAAGGCCCTGGGGAAAATCCCCCCTCCAAAAAAAAGCCCACATTATAAAAGCAAGATTTAGAAACCAGCTATCTATTCTAAGTCACTTATTCTACAGATGGGGGTCAATGAGTCCGAGAGAGAGAGAGAGAGAGAGAGAGAGAGAGAGAGAGAGAGGTATCCCTCACCGGCAGGAATCCATAGCATTGCTGAGATTCAATGCCACACTAATCTGATTCCCCCCCTTTTTTTTTGTGGGAGGCAGTGCCAAGAAGCAGTTAATAGTCTTGGACTCATGAAATGTGGGTTCAAATTATGGCTCTACTGTGCATAAGCTGGGTGGCCACGGGCAAGTTGCTTAACCTCTCTGGGCTTCAGTTTCTTTGTGGGCAAGTGTTGAGAGGCAAAGTACCCACTGCAGAGGGTGCTGTGTGGATCCCTGCCCCCCCCCCCAAGATCACATGTAGGAGAGACAGCATTGTAGTTCTGAGTAAGAGCTTGGGGAGAGTTGGCTAATAACTGTCATTTTTACCACATCTGTCTCCCGATTTGCCCTCAGAAACTTGGAAGTGAAAAAAGATGGTGATTAAACAAACCCAGCCCAGGCTCCAGATGGAAATGTGGGTACAGAGGCAGCTTTCTAAGAATGTGGTGCAACACCCCACCCTGGGGCCTCGTCACAGGTTTGGTGGATGGAGCAACTGTCGGAGACTTGCTTAAGGCGCCTCTGATGGCTGGCTGCTCCCTCCTCCCCAGTTCCAGGGTTTCCCAAGAGGCCACAACAGACACATCTCCTCAGTAACTGTCCCAGGGAACTGCCTACCCTCCTGCCCAGCCAAGAGGGGCCTCGTGCAATGGAGGCTGGCCCTCCCGGCTGGCTGGCCGGGTTTCTCAGCCATCATAGACTTGCTTGATGAGGGAGGCCACACACAGGAAGGAAGGAAGGAAGGAACTTATCACGATGCCACCTGCCTTGTGTGTGCTATCTTTGTCATTTTGACCAAAGAAGGTATTCATGTCACCAGCATGCTGGCATTGAAGCTCAGTACACTTGATTTGGGGCAAGCAAGTTACTAATTGTTTGGTCCGAAGTGTTGTCAGTTTGCTGGTTGTCATGGCGATTAGGGACCTGCTTCCTCAGCTGCTCAGGAGCTCAGGCCGTGAATGCACAGCTAGTCTGCCGCCACATCCTCTGGATCTCATCTGAGCTTGGAAGCTGTGCAGAGTTAAGCCTGTTCAGTACTTGGATGGGGAGAGAATATAGAGATCATGTCACTCTAGACCTCAAGACATTCCTGCTCTAGGGGACAGAGGGACATATTTCTATAGTAACTGAGGTTCAATTTTGATGAGGATTAGCATGACAGTGGCCGAGGAACTAAGGAAGGAGCCCCAGAGGGTTATGGCTTTGAAGGATGAATGGGGTATGGACAGCTAGGGTGGGCTTTGTGGAGCTGGAACTCAGGAGTGGGAAGGGCAAGGTAGCTGAAGTCAGAGCACGAGGATCTTGATGGGTAGGGTGTTTTAACTTTACCATGGAGGGTGCGGGGAGCCACTGAAGGTTCTTGAGCAAGGCCATTTAAGGAGGATGGTCTGATAGCAGTTGTGCTTGGGTCAACAAGGAAAATGGCAGTGACCTTCCCATATGCCCCTTCCTTAGGCTTCAGTGAAAGATGAGAGCCAACATGAATTGAGAGCCCCGTTCTGCTTTCATAGGTGACTGCCTGGTTACCTCCGGGCAGATGATAACGTGGAGAACGGCAGAATTCCCAAAACCTAGCCCTCATTTTATTTTATTTTTTTTGTCCTTGAGTGAATGAATGATGAATACACATGAGGGGCAGACGCTGTCTGTCCTCCCTGTACCCTCCTCCTGCGCTCTCTTAAATGAGTGAGGCCCATAGTCACTGGACACAACAGGAGGGCCATACAGTCTGGGTCACTGAGTGGAAAAGAGAAAAAGAGACAAGACAGGAGAGAGACATAAAGAGAGACAGAGGAGGAGCAAGAGGAAGAGGAGAAGGAGAAAGGGGAGGGGAGAGAAGAAAAAGATGATGATGGAGAAGGAAGAGGGTGGAGGGGCTAACCTCATCCTTACACCAGGAAGTCATTCCCATGGTATCCACCTCAGTCCATTTGAGGGAGAGCCTTCACGACTTACTTTTTAAAAATATTTATGAGAAAGAGAGAGAGAGAGAGAGAGAGAATGGGCATGCCAGGGCTTCCAGCCACTGCAAATGAACTCCAGATGCATGTGCCCCCTTGTGCAGCTGGCTCACGTGGGTCCTGGGGAATTGAACCAGGGTCCTTCGGCTTTGCAGGCAAGCACCTTAACTGCTAAGCCATCCCTCCAGCCCAACTTAGTCACTCTTTAAAGGCCCTCAACACTGCTGCATAGCGATGGAGTTTCCAACACAGGGACACATTCAGCCCCTAGCACTGTCTAAGCCAAGCTCAGGCAGTAGTGGCTTGAGTCACCTCTGGGGACCCTAAGATCCTTCAGCCTAAGTCTTCGGTCTAAGACCTCAAAAGAGGGCGAGGCCAGTGTGAGTGAGGAGCATGGTCATGGAGGTGAAGTAGAAGAAAGGAGAGAGAAGCTTAAGGTTGACAGAATACTGTGCAGAGAGGAGAAGGCAGGCCATAGAACAGAGTGAGTGCATCTTGTTCAGCATAGGCAGATGCACTTGGCAGGACAATGTAGCATATTTTATTTTTCTTTTTCACCAACTCTCAGCTGTGATTGCCTTGTGCTCTCCAAGTCTGTACTGTGTTTGAAATAAGAATTATTATTATAATTAATATCATCATTATTATTATTAGTTTGAACTTTTGGTGATTTCTCTGCTTTTCCCTCCCCAGTGTTGGGCAACAGGCATGTATCACTATGCCTGGCTGGAATTATTATTTAAATTTAAAAATATTTTGTTTATTTGAGAGAGAGAAAGAAGAGACACATACAGACAGAATGGACATGCCAGGGCCTCCAGCCACTGCAAATGAACTCTAGATGCATGTGCCACGTTGTGCATCTGGCTTTATGTGGGTACTGGGGAATAGAACCTGAGTCCTTTGGCTTTGCTGGCAAGTGCCTTACCCACTAAGCCATCTCTCCAACCCTGGAATTATTTTTTATCACAAAAATTTCTAAACCATGTGTAGTGGTGTAAGCATTTAATCCCACTGCTTGGGAGGTGGAGGCAGGAGTATTATATGAAGGCCATCCTCTGCTACATAGTTAGTTTGAGGCCAGTCTGGACTACGTGAGACCCAGTCTCAAAAACCAAAACAATTTCAGAGGATTAGCTAGGTTTCCAAAGAGCATCTGGTTAAAGCTCATGTCATCATATGCATCTGCTATGCAGACAACTAGGGAGATTAAAAAATATTTTTTATTGACAACTTTCATAATTATAGACAATAAAACATGATAATCCCCGCCTCCCTCATTTTCCCCTTCACAACTCCATTCTCCTCCATCTCCCCTCCCCTTCTCAATCAGTCTCTTTTATTTTGATGTCATCATCTTTTCCTCCTATTGTACTGGTCTTGTGTAGGTAGTGCCAGATACTGCAAGGTCATGGGTATCCAGGCCATTTTGTGTCTGGAAGAGTGCACTGTAAGCAGTCCTACCCTTCCTTCGGCTCTTACATTCTTTCTACCACCTCTTCTGCAATGGACCCCGAGCCTTGGAAGGTGTGATAGAGATGTCTCAGTGCTGAACACTCCACTGTCACTTCTCAATATTATATTGCCTTTTCTTTTTGCTTTTGTCTTTTTCGAGGTAGGGTCTCTCTCTAGCCCAGGCTGACCTGGGATTCACTATGTAGTCTCATGGTGGCCTCAAACTCACAGCAATCCTCCCTCCTCTGCCTCCCGAGTGCTGGGATTAAAGGCATGCGCCACCACACCCAGCTCCACTATGTTGCCTTTTGAGTCATCCCAGAGGTCACTGCCACTTGAAAAGAGAAGCTTCTCTAACCAAAAGTGGGAGTAGCATTAACATATGGGCATGAACGTTAAGAAAGGGCTTACTGGGCATTTTGGTGGGCATAATATATGCGTTTAGCCAGACACCAGCAGGCATTACACACCTAGGGCTCATGACCTCCCCCATCATGGGTTTTCAGTACCAGGCATGTATTCCCTCCTGTGGAGCAGGCTTCCAGTCCAGTTGGAGAGCAGTTGGTTTGCCCCACATTGGGGAGATCTTTTTTTTTTATTTTACAAGGTAGGGTCTCACTCTAGCCCAGACTGATCTGGAATTCAGGATGGCCTCGAACTCATGGCGCTCCTCCTACCCCTGCCTCCTGAATGCTGGGATTAGAGATGTGCACCACCACACCTGGCTTCATATTGGGAAGATTTTAACAACACTTGTCCCTCTGTGATCAAGCTGTAGGTGGGTCTCATCTCTCATTTCTAGTTTCTTTTTTCCCCCCCCTCATTTTTGGAATGAATAGTTGCAATTAATTCACTTACTCTCTATTGACTATAGCTTTTTTTCTATAATAAAATGAGTGATAAAAGATGAATGAAATGTTTTCAAAAGGAGAGGTAGGGAGTATCTTTTTTCCAGCCAAGGGATGGCAAGAAGAAAAAAGGACACGAGGCTAAGCACAGGCCTTGAGGTGACAGGGTCTCGGGTGGAGCTGAGACCAGTCCTCGTACGTATCTGCATTGAGCAATACATTTGGCTTGGCAGGGAGAGGGGCCCGATTCCAAAGCTTGTCCATCATCCCTCATATACTCTGACATGAGTACCTGCATCAAGCTTTAGAGAAAGCGCCCTTATCTACCCACAAGGGACATAGCCCCTGGTCACTGGCTGGGGCCATCTCAGGGTACATGCTACAGGAACTTTCATTCGACAGGCATTATTGAGTCCCTGCTATGCTATGTGGGATGCAGGGATGAATGTGATAGCATTGGTGGACAGGGCACAAGTGTGTCCCAGTTCTACCTGCTCCTGGCTGTGCGGCCTTTAGCAAGTGACCTCACCTCTCTGAGCTCATTCCTCTGGAAGAATGATGAAAACGTGGCTCTGTGGGGACCAGTCACTAGGCGTGAACGTGTTAAAGGCCTTGGTGGAGCCCCTCAGCATGGAGACCGAATGGCACACAATGGATTTCCAATAGAGATCAGTCCTGTGTTCTCCCTTGGGCTTCCTACAAGTCCCCTCCCTTCAGAGGCAGACCCCCAAAAGGAAAATTCACATCACAGTCATCACAACATGGTCATGAGAAGGATGATGCTGTGGCCCACTAAGGGTTTGTGGGTGTTGGGTCCAGAGCTCAGAGCTGAGATATATTCTACTCCCACATCACCCTGCCTGAGAGGAGGGATCACCATTGCTCCTTATAACAAAGGATGTGGACCATCAAAGAGTAAGGCCACAGGGCTAGAATGTGACTGGCAGAGTGGTGACGTGGCTGTGAAACTGTATTCTTCTCCAGTCTGATAAATGCTCATACAGGTGTGTCTAGGGGGGACACAGATGTGAGAGTATGGTGATGGAAGCTAGCGAAATCAAGGGTGGCTTCTCTGAGGTGGTGACATATGCACTGGGTCTTGGGCCATTCGTGGAGTTTTCTGGGCCCTCTGTGAGGCTGATGCATGGATTTACAGGACAGTGACTGATGATGGAGTGTGGAATGTGAACATCCCTCAAAGGCCCATGTGGTTCAAAGCTTGCTCTCTAGGTTGCTGCTGTTGGGAAAATGGTGGAACGTTTAAGAGGCCGGGCTAGCGAGAGGAAGTTAGGTCATTAGGGTATGCTTTTGGAAGGGATGGTGGGATCCCAGCCCTTTCTTCCTTCTCTCTCTGCTTTCTGGCTGCCTTGAGGTAAGTATTTACTCCCCACCACAATGTCCCGCCTTGCTATTGGCCTAAAGGCAACTGGGCAACAAAACACGGGCTAAACCCTCTGAAACCATGAGCCAAAGTGATGGCTCCTTATATGATGATCAGCTCAGGTATTTCATCACAGTGACAGAAAGCTGACTGCTAGAAGGGTTTCAGACTCATGTGAAGCTCAAGGTCCTAGATACAGACACCCTGATCCCTTGGTTTTTGGGACAGAAGCTTGAGTTGAGTAAAATCACCATTATAATAATGATCTCACATATATATATATACTCCAAAACTTCATGTTGTATGCCATAAATATACAATTTTATTTGTGAATTGAAAAAAAAGTGTTTAAAATCTAACCTTCAGGTAAGTGGCAGTTTATGAGGCAGCCAACGTGCTCCCCAGAGGCAGCGTTGGGCTTGGTGCATTCTTCAGAATCCTGCTCCTGTGGGTCTCATCTCTCTGCCAGGTATGAAGAAACAGACTCATTCAGGTCAAGGGTAGGTCAATGGATGTGCCCAAAGCCACAGAGCTACCAAGTGGCAGGCTAGGACTTAAGTACAGGTCTACTTGGCATCTCATATTTAATCCTGCCACACGTTTAATCCATGGACTGTATTGCTTATCTGGAGTTCCTACAGTAGGGCATCCCAATGCCCCCCCCCACAACCAGGGTCTTTAGACTGGAGGAGCCACCATGGAGAAGGGCTGAGATTCTGAGAATTCTGTCATCCTGGGGTCCTGGAGTGTCATGTCCTCCACTTGGCCTCAGTTTCCTCATCTGTAAGAGGGAGTGACGATGTCCCCGTGTGTCCCGGGCATGCTGGAAATACCGTATGTCCAGCCTTGTCCTGTGTTTGTCAGTTGATGGATACCCAACGAGGCTTGTTGTGTTTGTATCCAAGGAGCTTGGGGTTGTTTATCGCAGCCTCTGACTGGCAAACCCTTGACCCAAACCGTTGCACAACGCTGGTCCTGATCATATGAGCCTTTGCGCCAGAGCTTAGGTCCCCCGAGTCCCCATGGCCTTATCCTAAGACGCTGGGCTTGCGTGCGTGTGGCAATCATTGCTTCACATGGCGGCCACTCTTCTTGCAATGGGAGTATGGAGACAGCCAAGAGCCCAGTGTCACCTCCATGTGCTCGGGGATTGCTAAACACAGCCTGTGTCCCTGGCACCATTCAGAGAGCACTCACCAGAGTGGGGGGGATATATCCATTCCTCAGGGCCTCATGGATAGGGGTGCAGATGTCCGACCTGTGACCTCTTTAATTTGTTCTCCTTCTCTCCTAGGGAGACCTGAGTTCAAGTCTTAGCCCTGAACCTGTGGCCGGTACGTCTCCCTTCTCTGTGCTTTGGTGCTGGTCGGTGGAACTGCATGCGTCATTCCTGCAGACCATGGCTGCGGGGAAGATTCATGGACATGTGGGGGAAGGGTTTGGTCCAGAGCAGGTGCTGAGTGTGTGTGGCTATCCAGTGACTCTGGACCACGGTGTTTTCTCTCTGGAGTTTGGTTTCTTCACTTCAAACACGGGACCCGATTGCCTCTTGAGGCCATCCAGCTCTCAGGGTCTCTGGGCTGTCTAAAACTGGGACAGTCTTGGGCAGCCATTGGGTAGCTAATAGGGGTACAGAATCAGTAAAATGTCCTTTGGTCACATGGCTGGGGACCCTGGGCAAGTGGCAGAGAGTCCTGGGGCTTCCTACCCCAACTTCAAGCAGTAAGGAACCTCCTCTGCAGGGTCCCAATAGGGTGAAGCTGGGTCCCTGCCTGTGACTGACACATCAGCTGCTGGAGCCTTTCTGTCCATTGTATGACGCTCTTGACTACCACCTCGTTACTCACCTCTCCTTTAGTCTCTATATCAACGTTCAAAACAATAATTCAAGGGCTGGAGAGATGGCTCAGCGGTTAAGGCACTTGTCTGCAAAGCCTAACAACCTGGGTTTGAGTCTCCAGTACCCACATAAGCCAGATCTACAAAAGAAGTGCACACATCTGGAGTTTGTTTGCAGTGGCTAGAGGCCCTGGTGTGCCCATTCTCTCTCTTTCTTTCTGTCTATCTCTGCTTGGAGTCAAAGAAAAAAATATTAAAAAATGATTCAAGCTCTTGGGGCCAGGGCCTAGTCCACAGTCATCAGACACCAGTTGGGCATTCATATCAAGGTGGACCCTGATTTTTATGGCCCTGCACAGACCCCTCACAGTGAGTAGAGTTGGCTTGTGTGACCAAGAGGATCTTGTGAAAGTGGCGAAATCTAACTTCCAAGCCTAAGTTGTAAAAGCCACCGTTGATCCTGCCTTGCTCTTATCATTTATTTATCTTGTGGTGCTGGGGATCAAATCCAGAGCTTCCTGCTTGCTGGGCAAGTCCTGTACCCCTGAGCAGCAACCCAGCCTGCCTCGCTTTCCTAGATCACTGACTGGGAGAGCCCAGCTGCCGTGCTGTGAGTACACTCAGGCAGGGAGGTCTACGTGTGGGGGTCACATAGTCTTCTGCCACCAGCCATGTGTGTGATCTGCTAAGGCCATCCCAGAGCTCGCAGCCAGTCAGCTTCCACAACACACATTGTTTTCTTTTTAAATATATTTTTTATATTTATTTAATTTGAGAGAAAGAATGGGTGCTGCAGGGCTTCCAGCTACTACAAACAAACTCCAGATGCATGCGCCACCACTTAGTGCATCGAACTGAACCGATGTCCTTTGGCTTTGCAGGCAAGCACCTTAACTACTAAGCCATCCCTCCAGCCCTGTTTTATTTTTTTTATTTTTTTTTATTTGACAGAGAGAAAGAGGGAGAAAGACACTGAGAGAGAGAGAGAGAGAGAGAGAGAGAGAGAGAGAGAGAGAATTGGTGTGCCAGAGCTCCAGCCACTGCAAACGAACTTCAGATGCATGTGCCTTGTGCATCTGGCTTATGTGGGTCCTGGAGAATCGAGCCTGGGTCCTTTGGCTTTGCAGACAAACACCTTCACTGCTAAGCCATCCCTCCAGCAACCCCCCCTTTTTTTTTTTTAAAAAAAAGAAACACAGTTCGAAAGTCTGAGAGCCCAAGATCAAAGTGCCATCAGGGCTGGTTCCTGGTGAGGGTCCTCTTCTTGGCTTGTAGATGGCATATTCTTGCTGCCACCTCACATGGCTTTCTCTCTCTTGGCATAAGGATACCAAGCACTTCTGCATTATGCCCATCTTTGTGACTTTGCTTAACTTTAATTACCTCCTTAAAGGCCTTCCTGCCAAGTGCAGTCACACTGGGAGATAGGACAGCAACACGGGAATTTTAGGGGGACATAATCAGTCCACAGCACCATGTGAGCAAGTCATCTTGGAAGCAGGTGCCACTCATGACAAACCCTCAGGTGCTGCAGCCTCATTTCTTTCAGACCCTCCCTCTCCCCTTTTCCTTCCCCCGACCCCACCTTGTCCAGGTTTGTCTCGAGCTGTTGAGCTCAAGCTATCTTCCTGGAGCCTCTGACTCCCCAATAGTTGGGACCACAGGTATGCCTTGCTGTGCCTGCTCCAGCTGATTTTTTCTTTTTTTTTTTTTGCAAGGTCAGGTCTCACTGTAGCCCAGGCTGACCTGGAATTCAGTGTGTAGTCTCAGGGTGGCCTTGAACTCACAGTGATCCTCCTACCTCTGCCTCCTGAGTGCTGGGATTAAAGGCGTGCGCCACCATGCCCGGCTTCCAGCTGACTTTTTACTACACCTTGGAGATATTCAGAAAGAAGATCCCTAGCTAAATTGCCTCCAAATTCCTGACCCCCACATGGGATGGACCAGCCTTAGTCAAATGGACAGTCTGGGAAGCACCTATCTATTAGGAGCAGCAACTTCTCCTCCCCTGTCTCCTTTTCTTACTCCCAACTGCTTCACTCCCCCCCCCCCCCCACATTCCACCCACCCAGACATGGCCTGCTCTTAGTCCCTGTCTTAGGCTCTGCTTCCCTGCATTGTAAGACCTGCTAGATGAGACTCAGGACAGTCTTGCAACCTGCCTTTCTGAAAGTTTGCTGGATGGTCCTCAGAAAGCCCTTCATTTTGAGAATTCTGTTTTCAGAGGTTGCATACAAGTACTTCTTCTAGGCTTTTCTGAGCCGTCTCTGGTCTTGGGACCCAGGTGTAAGTCATTGGTACTGGGCCGGGGCTGGCGTGACAGCCTCTTGCTGTGTGACTGCAGGTCTTTCCACCACAGGCTCTGTTCTCCAACCTGCTCCTGGAACCATGCCACCTTTACTCTTAAGGAGGCCCTCGCCTTGGCCATGGGACGGGCTTGTGGGGACTTTGCTCCCCTGGCTTACGAGATGTGCCTGAATATGTTTCAACCTCCCCAAACCCAAACTGTAGCCCACACCTGAGTTCCCCAGATCCACAGCACAGCTGAATCACATAGGCAAGGCTGCCTCAGCTGATAAGGGGGCATGGCAGTCATCTTTTTGATTTCATCTTTCCTCCGAAGCCTTGGCAGACATCCCTGTGGAGCCTGCCCTTGCAACTGGCCACTTGGTCACAGCCAGACCTGGAACCTTCATGAAGCAGAACTAGAAGTGGAGAGCCTTCCCTAGGCCATGGCTTCTCCAAGGGTCTGCAATACTCCTCCATTGCAGTTTCATTTCTTGAGGTTACACTTGCTCTACTCAGAACTTCCCTTTAGAAAGTGCAAACATGCCAGTGCCTGAGAGGCCTTTCAGGATGTAGATTCAACTTCATTTCCCACTGCTATGTCACGAGAGGCCCGCGTCCCACCCTAAACGGACTATCAGTGCTTCTAGGCTCAGGCACACTTTCACACACCTCGGTGACTTTGCGTTACTGCTTAGCTACTGTCTCCTGTTGTCCACCGGGCTGAGTGAGGGGCTGTCCTATGTTCCCACAGAATCTTGGGCTACTTCTGGCTTCACCCATGTCACCTGGCTGAGCTGGGCCTATGACAGGTTTACCCCCGTGTCTCCAGCACCCATGATCTGGTATACAGTAGGTGCTTGGTGGGTTCTCGCTGCATAAATTAGTGTATGCACTGTCTTCCCGGTGGCTGCTGCGATGGCTAATCTGGTATCTCAGTTCGGACTCCCACACAGAGGTGTGAATGCAGTGCTAGAGCACCTGTGAGGGGACAAGGGCTAGACACGGAAGGAAGACAACCCTGAAGAACATGCCTGCAGGCAGGTTGTGCCAGTGAGCCTCACTCTGGGTTACACTGGGGGAGCTCTGGGAGTGGACCCCGAGATGCCCGCATGCTGAGAGAGTGAGGTACAGCCCTCCATCTATTGTGATGCAGGTGAGGGATGCCAGGGAGGGTGCGGGACCCCTGGAAAACCTGGTGTGTGCCACGTGGAAGTGGAAAGGAGACCCATGGCTTGAGAGACGCCTTGGGCTATCAGATAGGGGCTGGCAGCCAGGCCAGCCTGTGCCTGAGGAGATAGGGCAGAGGATGTGGCTGGAACTCCCGTGATGAGTTGAGCAACTGGTGCTCCTGTTTTGGTCCTGACTTTGTGTGTGAACATGTGTGTGTGTCAAGTACAGTGTGGTGTGTGTTATGCATAGGGGATGTGCCTGTGTGCATAGGCATGTGCCCTGTGTACTTGTGTGTGGAGGACAGAGAACAATGGGTGTCCCCCTTTGGCTTATCTGCTTGCTTTGTTTTTTATTTATATTTATATTTGTTTATTTGAGAGAGAGAGAAATAGGCAAGTAGAGAAAGAGAGAGAGAAAGAGAATGGGCGTGCCTGGGCCTCCAGCCACTGCAAACGAACTCCAGATGCATGCACCCCCTTGTGCATCTGGATCCTGGGGAATCAAGCCTGGGTCCTTTGGCTTTGCAGGCAAATGCCTTAACCACTAAGCCATCTCTCCAGCCCATTTTATGTGGGTCTTGGGGACTTGAACCTGGGTCCTTTGGCTTTGCAGGCAAGTGCCTTAACCACTAAGCAATCTCTCCAGCTTTCTTGAGATGGAGTCTCTCACTCAACCCAGACCTGTTGTTTCTTTCTTTCTTTCTTTCTTTCTTTCTTTCTTTCTTTCTTTCTTTCTTTCTTTCTTTCTTTCTTTCTTTTCTGCAGGTTTTCAGTTAGCAAGCCCCAGCAATTCTCCAATCTCTGCTCTTCACAGGTCAGGGATTACAGAGGTGCATTACCATACACAGCTGTTTATGTGAGTGCTGGGGAACCAAGATCAGACAGTCTCAGGCCTTCATGCATATACAACAAGCAATCTTAACTACTGAGCCATCTCTCCAGTCCCTAGTCCTGACTTTGGCACTACTTGGGGTCTAAGTCGCTCATATTCATGTTCCCACCATTTGGCAACAGGCCCTGGCTTAGGGGCAAATCTTGACAAGTTCTGAATGAATGAAAGAATAAAGAAATGAATGAGTGAATAAATAATTAAATGGAGAGGTCAGATGTCAGCAAACCTCTCTGAGAGGATGAATTAAGACTCTTGGAAGCCCAAGCACAGAGCTAGAAATGAAGGGAAGGAGAAGGAGAGAGAGAAAGAGAAAGAAAAAAGGAAGGAAGAGGAGGGAGGAAGAGAGGAGCTGGAGAGATAGGATAGGAGGGGAGTGGTGGGCAGGACTGGGCAAGACTGGGAGGAGGGAAGTCCACTTGTGGCTGGGGCTGTCTGGGCAGGTGGCCACAAAAAAAAAAAAAAAGCTAATTTCACATGTTGTGTGGGGTGTGGAGGCTCCCCAGGCCCAGGGCCCCTGTCACTGTGGGAACAGTTTCTGCCCTGGGCCTGTGGGATTGCGTGACTCCCGGAATGTTAGGCCCAGGGTGTGGAGGCAAGCAAACGCCATTAGGCCTATCAGCGATCTACCAGTGCAGATATGGAAGTTTGAGGAGGCCCAGCCGGCTCTGCCCAACTGTAAAGAGACGTGATTGAGGCGGGTCATGGGGAGGTGGCAGTGATTAAGGGAGGGGGGTCGAGGCCCACTGACTTCCTGCATGGTAGGCAGAGGGACAGAGGAAGCCAGTGGTGGGGATTAGTCATAGCACTGAGCCCATAAACTCAAGATCTCAGTTCCTCCAGGGAGAACACCTGATCCCCTTGGGGTTGGACTTGGAGTGCCCCCAGGCCAAGAGCCAAGCGCTGTTTTCATTTTGGAAGTAGCTGCCTTGAGGCTTGACTCAGGTGAGGCTGGCTGTAGAGACAATAGCTCCATGGGGTAATAGTTCTCATGCTCACTGGGCCTTTTCTCCTCCCAGCACCCTCTGGGAGCCCCCAGTCAGCCTTGCAGGGCTGGGTATCAAGACCCACCTCCATTCCACAGAAAAGAAACTAGAGGCCCCCAGGGTTTCACACCTGGAGAAGGGGTGGGGGAAGGTCAAGTGTGTCAGCCGCAGCAAACCTACATTTGGACCCTGGCTTAGATCCAGAGTCATGGGAGGGGGAGTTTCCTGGGCTGGGAACCAAGGCTTGAGCTTAGAGGGAGAAAGAACTTAAGACGGAAGGACTCTGCCCTTGGGCTCTTGCCACCTGTCTGGGCACCGCTTCCTGATAATAAAACTCTCTCTAGAGGGTGAGATAGGAGCTCTAGGGCGTTTTCTTGCCACTGACCAGAGAGAATAAAGTCCTATGGAGGAGGCAAGGCACACCCCTTGAGTGGTGTGTGACCCTAATGGGAATGCTTGGGGGTTGGAACAAGGACCAGCTATAGAGGCCTTAAGGCCTCCATTTCTGGAAGTCCTTGGCTCTATCAATTTGAAATATAGTCATCATTCTTTAAATCCGGAGGCCCGAGTCCAAAGCTCAGCTCCATCTTTTATCAGCCTCAGTTTACACACTTGTGAAATGGAAGCAATACCATTTCACTGCGTAGGAGAAATTGGAATATACACGCCCTTGCCCCCAGGGAAGCCTCTTAAGAACTGGCAGTTGACAGGCAAGATGTGCCCGCTGTTGCAATAGTGGCATGACTGTTATGGAGGAAACCAACTGCTCTCTGATTGGATTTGAGGCCTACTCCATGGGAGGGAATGAATACCTGGCACTGAAAACTCAGTCAAAGCCTCTGGAAAGGTCATGTGCCCTAGGAGGAAAGCTACTACTATTGTTTGGCTAAATGCATATTTGTGCCCATCAAATTGCCCTCTAAGTATTTATGTCTATGTCTATAGATTAGTACTGCTTCCACCCTTGCTCAGAGAGGCTTCTTCTTCTTCTTCTTTTTTAATATTGTATTTATTTATTTGTGAGAGGGAGAGAGACAGAGGCAGATAGAGAGAACAGGTGCACCGGGGCCTCTAGCCACTGCCAATGGGTTCCAGACGCATGGGCTACTTTGTGCATCTGGCTTTATGTGGGCACTGGGGAATTGAACCAGGATCCTTTGGCTTTGTTGGCAAGCACCTGAATTGCTAAGCCATCTGTCCAGCCCTAGAGAAGCTTCTTTCTGCAGACAGTGGTGATGACTGGGAAGATTCAAAACTCATCAAAATCCTGAAAATAAGTCACCGTGGAGTGGCTCAGCACTAGATGAGACAGCTACATCAGCCTTTTCAAGGCTCGGGAAACACTGTGGAGGAGGAGCGAAAAGAATGTAAGAGCCTGGTATGAGGAGGAGTGCGGTGGAACACCGTCTTTTGGACATGACAAGTCCACTGCTTTCATGACCTCACAGCGACTGTCATTATCTGCACAGGGCTTGCACAATATTGGTCCCATCAACATTTTAAGGAAACAACAACAAGAAAAAAAAAAAAAAAAAAAAAAAGAACTGGCAGTCAGTCAGGATCTAATTTCTCCAACCGCCCAGCACATAAAAGGCACCCAATAAACATTTAGGGAAGCACGGCAGCAATAAAAGGAAAATGAGCAACATGGGAGTCATGACTCCTCATGACCTCAGTGGGGAGATGGGGTTTGGAGAGTCAGGATGTTTCAGTCACAGCCCTGCAGGGAGCGTGACCGGCTCTGTGGCTGGTGCCCTTTGCTGTGGCTGTTCTGTGGTGCCACCATCTTCAGCCAACCCGAAACCTCACAGCTCCAGGTGTCCGTGTAGCTCACAGCCAACTAGACAGCCCTCCCGGGGATCCTGCAGGAATTTCACGCTCAGACAGAACCTATCCTCATTTCCTCAAATAAACTCATCAAGACCGTGTTCCTGTTCCGCACCTCACGTCACCAAGTCAACACCTAAGCATGCTATGTGCTCCTCTTGGGCGCTTTCATCCTTCAGTCTCTGTAGCCAAGGCCTCCTCCCCTCCCCCAGTCCACCAGCTACTGCCACGTCGTGTTTGCACAACTGACCTGCCTCATAGTGGTCTCCAGACCTTGCTATCATATCTGACTCAATGGTAGGTGGAGGGATGACTAGAGTGAATTCCGACTGCTATTTCCCTGCTGAGGTAATTTGGGTTTCAGATGCTCATCCCAGGCGTATGTGATAAAGGTTTGGAGGAGGTGGGGGTCTTGGAGAGGTGAGGCCTCACAGGAAGTCTCCGGCCATTCATGGTGTCCCCTGAAGGGGACTGTAAAATCTCTTTGCTCACTGGTTCAGCTCAAAACAATCATGGATCAGAACCTCTGAGACTGTGATCTAGAACAAGCCTTTCCTTTTCTGACTTCCTCGGGTATTTTGTGAAGGCAGTGGGAAGCTGATTAATACAGCTGCTAAAAATATTTCCTGGGGGTTGAGGAGTAGGCTCTCCGCTCTTGCCAGGACAAAGTCCAACTCCACTAATCCAGTTAGTACAGCTCCTGAGCCTGACTGATGCCACCCTACTTTAGCTGGGCCTCTCCTCCTCCCCCAGCACCCTAGGCTCCTACAGTCAAACCCAGAGACTCATTCCCATGTACCATGTGCCTTTGCACACGAGCCCTTTGCCTGCCTTTCTCTCTCTTTCTTTCTTTCTAGACAAATGTCACAAGTCTTCCCCCAGTCCTTCTTAAAGATCACCTCTGTGAATGTCACCTCTCCTTCCCTCCCTGACCACAGCAACGGAAGCTCAGCACTCAGGTTGCCTAGGAAATTTAAACTATTCTCTTATGATGTCAGATCCAAGGTGTGACACCAGGGTGTCTTCATTAACAGGTCACAGTGGCCTATCCCCAACACTTTTGCTGAGGGAGCTGGACAGCCAAGAGCTGTCTACTTCATGGTCCCTCACTGTGACTTCCAGGATAGCCGGGAGCTCTCCCAATTATACAAGAAGAAACCCAGGGAGGTTCTAGATGGCTTGCCCAAGGTTCTGCAGCAGCGCAAGGGCGGTTCCGGGAGTGTGAACTCGGTGGCCCTGCCTCCAGCCATTGGGCTTCCTGTACTTGTCAGACTGTGTTGGAGCTTCCAGCTTCTGTGTTTATCTCCATGAGAGTGAGTTCCTAGGTGGCCTGAGTCACTCCAGCCTTATCTGTGTGTCCCCAGAGCCTGAGGAGAGCTGGGGACAGAGAAGGTCAGCGAGCACTTGCTGACATTGGGTTCTATCTTTTCCTCCTTTCCCCTCGCCCGGTGACCACAGCTGAGCTCTACTCCTGTCCTGGGGGCTCTGTTTTGGCCAAGGCTACCTTGTCTCAACTGTGAATGGATTGAGGTCCTGGGATTCAGGGTCAGACTATTAACTGTGTGATGTTGGGCAAGTCATGTCTTTCCCCGAAGGACAATAGATCTTGTGTTTCTCAAAGTAGGCTATGCAGCACTGTCTTAGGGGAACTTGAAGACACATGAAAAATGTAGCACCCTGGAGAAACTTTTTCTTAATATCATGGAGGGAAGGTAGAACTAAGAGGCAATTTAACTTCCAAGTGATATTTTAAACATGAATTTAAAACTTAGAAAAATAGCCAGCGCTGATGTATCTATGAGTTCCAACTTTGCATATAATATTGGAGATAAATTGTGCCTGTACCGAACACAGAAAAACCTTTGTCATTATTCCCTACACAATATACAATATGACAACTATTTCCACAGCACTTCCTATTGCACCGGGTTATATAATCTAGAGATGATTGATTTACTGGAGAATGCTCATAGGTTCTATGCAAACACTATGCCATTTTATAGTAGGGAGTTGAGCCTCTAGGGGGTTCTGGAGCCCATCCCTTGTGAACTGGTCTCTGCAGTTTGCCCTGCAAATTCGTCCCCACCTTTCTCCCCTTGCCTGGGCCCCAGAAGGCAGAATCCTGCAGGCTGTATCCCGTGGGCTTCTGGTTGGATTTGACCAGTGGGGATGTGGAAGAGCCAGAGCCCAGGGTCTTTGTTCAGACTTCCTCTGGGCCTTGCCTCAGCCTGCCTGTTTGCCGTCACTGCCGCTTTCTGAGAGTCTTGTCACCCTGCCCTTCAGTGCCTGGTTTGGCACGGGCTTCCTGCCAGGCTCATCCTCCTGCCCTGGCTTTCCTGAACCCTCCTACAACTTTGTCTGTAGTCCACGCATTAGACACTTCTCAGTGATCCCTTGTGCCCGTGCCATTTGCTCCCGGCCATAAACCCATAAACCACTTCACAGAGCTCGTGTTAGGATTAAGGGGTTGACTGGAAAGCAGATTGTAGGCAAAGCCTGTGCAGTAGTGTTTGAATCACCTTCATTAGGGGACAGCGTGGACACAGGCCTGGCTAACATCTCCCGGTAGGGGGCAGCTCCTACTCCCTTCACCCACAGCCATCCGGCCCAGGAGCCTTGGGAGGCCTGGCCCAGGAGCAGCATTTCCAGGGCACATTGCCCACCGCTGTGGCAGCAGCAGCAAGCATCATCGATAATACGGGCTCCTCTGAGGCCTGCCTGGCTCTCACCCATCTGGCAAGCAGGGTGGCCAGGGACCCCTGGCCGAGCCTCCAGCTCCTGACTCAGCACAACGCCCTTCTCTCAGCAGCCTGGCTTCGGGTGGGAACCAACCAGCCATCCGGTGTCCCCTCCCCTGCCCTTGGAGGCAGCCAGCACTCAGGCTGGAGCGGGCCCCAGACCCTTAATGAGTGCTGGCTGTGGCCTGGCCCAGGCGTGGGTCGCTCTGAGCCGAGAACACGCGCCCAGGCAGCAGAGAACACGGGGCTGTGATGCGCAGCCAGGGTTCTGTCTTCCCGCCAGTACTCCCCAGGGTCTTGGGGGATGTGAGAGTTGGAAGCAGAACAGTTTTCTGACTGTGCATATGGGGAGACTGAGGCTCAGAGAAAGCAATTTCTGAGGCCCACTGCAATTCAGTATCAGGTTTGTACTTCCTAGGGTGTGTGTAGCGGTCTCTTGATCGAGGATGCTGGTCATCGGTGCCCCGTGGTCAGAATGAGCGCTTCCTGAGCAGACGCTGTGAGGTGGGAGAACTTGTCCTTGGGAGATGTTGTTGGGCCTCTGTGTGTTTGAGCTACATATGGCCTCTAATTCTCACAACAGGTGGGTCCTGGAGTCTTTTGCTTCAACCAGATGAAACCCAGAGATGGGGATCAGTGCATTTGAAGCCACTCATAAGGTGGCTGACCCAACATTCAGATTCAAATGGTTCATGCCCTAAAGCCTGCACTCTTCCAGCCTCTGCCCTTGGTTCTTCAGGATGCAATGTACTACTAGAAACCTCGATGGTGTGGGTTTCGGGAAGCACCTCTTCAGCCTTCCTTTACCTTTCTGTTGTGTAACCTTGCCTAGCTCCTCCACCTCACTGAGCCCAACTTTCTTATCTCTGAAGAGTGGTGATTAGGCCTGGCCCTGGTTCCTTTATTCTGTTAGACAGGTCAGGCTAGGCACTATTATTCCTCCCAGCTTACAGAGAGGGAAACTGACACCCATTTATTTTATTTTATTTTAAAAATATTTTATTTTTATTTATTTGACAGAGAAAGAGGGAGAGAGAGTGAGAGAATGGGCATGCCAGGGCCTCCAGCCACTGCAAACGAACTCCAGATGTGTGTACCCCCTTGTGCATCTGGCTAACATGGGATCTGGAGATTTGAAACAGGGTCCTTTGGCTTTGCAGGCAAATGCCTTAACCACTAAGCAATCCCTCCAGCTCCTGACACCCATTTCTTGACCCACAACATATGAATTAGATAAAATTTGCTCAGAAACTTCTATAGGCTGGAAGCTATGCTCCCAGAAGGGAAAATGATATACCCACAGTGTCAAATCTAAAAAGTGGCAGAGCTGAATCTCAGCCTGGCAGTCGGGGCTTCCATACATCCTTCACGAAGGTGTTGGGGGGATCAGTTTTCTACCTCTTGCAGAAACCCACTTGACTCGTCCCTGAGACCAGCCCATAGTGCTAAGTGGATCCCAGAAATGACACTCTCCTGGGAACTTTTGGCCTGGAACATATTTACAAAACTCCAGAGGGATGGAAATATCCCAACCTACTCCCTATGGACTCAAATTAGCAATTTTCTTATTCTTTATAACCCCTCTGGAAATTCAAACTATGTAATATTTTGTCTAAAATTAGGAGCACAAGTCACAAGAGAAAAGTCCCAATACTTTTGGAGAAAATATTTTCTTACCCTCATCCTCAGTATTTGTTCTAAATCAGAACACAGCACAGTTGTCTTTCAAATACCTCTTTTTTTTTCCTCCTAATACTTGTGGATTGGGGGCAAACTTTTTTTGAGAGAGTGTATTTTTGAGAGCAGTAAAGTAATACTTTACTGCTAAATGCTGAAATTCAATCCTGTGGGATATTGTGAACTCAAGGACCCTGGGACAGGAAGAGCCTTCCTCCATGGGCCCATGGTGCCTTATTACATGAAGGGTATTTAATTCTTAAATTAAATTAATTACTTTTTGCAGTGAGTTTAAAACCCAAGGCCCTCCATATGCTAGGCAGGCACTGTGTCACTGACTGAGCTGTACCCCCAGCCCAGGAAGAGCCTTGAGCAATGACCTCAATGATGTCGCCTGCAGGCAATGCTTACTGACTAGCTGAGATGCACCAAGAAACTTGGAAAAGTATTTTATGGCCATTATTACATTTAATCCTCACAATAACCCTATAAGATAGCACTATTCTCCCATTTCACATATGAGGGCAATTAAGGCCTAACGAGATTAAGGAATTGGCCAAAGCCTTATGGTTATTAAACCAGTAAATTGCCGAGTTAGAATTTTAACCCTGGCCAGTGTAACTCTGAAAGTCTGCACCAGGACGCTGCTGGCAGGTACTGATCACAGTACTTCCCAGGCACAGGATGCAGACTGGTCTTCAGTAAACGTCTCTGATCGTCACAGCAGTGCCCTCCCTAGAAGTTGTGTCATTTCTCTCTCTCTTTCCTTTCTGCAGGTACTCATTCTAGGCCTAAGTTTGTCATGAGTTTTGGGACCTTCTCATTAAACTACAGTGCCTCTGTTGATGTTTGTGAGAGAGTGTGTAACACACACCTTTGGATACATTGATCTTAGTAGACTGCTAGGACTTCAGGCATGTTATGTAACTATTTTGACCTCAGGGTGGGCTGTCTGGTGCCTTTAAACTCTTAATTTTCTAGAATTCTCTCCCCCCCACCCCTTTCTCATGTTGGAGATGGAACCCAGGATCTTGTGCATGCTAGGCAAGTTCTTGAACACTGAGCAACATCTCCACCCCTAATTTTCTAACAAGGTAGGCTCTTTCTGTAAAAACAGTGTAGGGGAATTGAGATCTTCAGAAACCCAATGAAGCAGGGGAAACAAAGTTCGTTGGAGTTCCTTTGTGGGCTGGAAATCACGGAGGGGGGAGAGAGCGTCCATCCCTCCAGGTAGCTGTCCAGGGGCAGGGCTGCCCTCGAAAGTGCTGGAGAAGGGATTTGTACTTTGACTTTTGGGAGGCTTGCCTCCCAAACTTCAAATTTGATCATATCTGTCTGCTGCTTGGCAACAGCCTTTGGATCTCAATGATGTCTGAATATGATCCAAGAGATCTCCTTACCAAGGGGCAAAAGCTTGTCCCAACCTGACCCTGATGACCACACTGACTTGCCATTCTCAGAACTACTGCAGTCACCCTGGGCCGTTTACTGATTTCTGACCCTCTAAAGAGCTTGGCCCTCCTGCCCTACCACACCTTCTGTGGATCTGCTCTTGTGTCTCTAGGCAGCTGTCAGTTCTACTGAGCTGTAACTACTCCTTCCATAGACCATGCCTGTTTGAGGGCAGGGCCTGTCCCCTCACTTTTATTCCTGAGGGACTAAATGATGTCTGACAGTTGTTTTTCCTTTGAACTATAAAATCCTATTAAGGGCTGGAGAGATTGCTTAGTGGTTAAGGCATATGCCTACGAAGCCTAAGGACCCAGGTTCGATTCTCCAGGTCCCATGTAAGCCAGATGCACATGGTGGCGCATGCATCTGGAGTTTGTTTGTGGTGGCTAGAGGCTCTGGCGTACCCATTCTCGCTCTCTCTCTCTCTGAGTTTGTGTCTCCAATAAATAAATAAATAAATAAATAAATCTTAAAATTCCATTAAATTTAGTTCAGAACATATATGTAACATAGGGTGGCCTTGAACTCACGACATGGCCAAAGCTTGAACTCTTGATCATCCATCCTACCTCCACCTCCCGAGTGCTGGATTGAAATATATGCTAACATGCATGCCTTTATATTAAATGTTTACTTATTTTTGCATGTGTATGTGTATGTATGTTCACGTGTGTGGGCACAGTTAGTTCTCCTACCTCAGCCTATTGAGTAGCCGGGACTACAGGTACCTGTCACCACACCCAGTTATTCTGCTTCTTTTTAAAATTTTTAAAAAATTTTTTTAAATTTATTTTTATTTGAGTCACACATAGAGCCTGCCAGGGCCTCTAGCCACTGCAAATGAATTCCAGATGCATGCTCCATCTTGTGCATCTGGCTTATGTGGTACCTGGAGAATTGAACCTGGGTACTTAGCCTTACCAGTTAAGGCCCTATTCTGCTTCTTGATATCTTTTCAGTAAGCACTGAATGAAGGAAAAACCATGTAGAAACTTTGATGAGGGATGGAGACTCTGCAGATAATAGGATAATGATGTAAGCAGAGACATTCAGGAGCCAGGCTAAAAATGAGGAGGGGGTGAGGGAAGAGAAAAATAGGGAAGTGTCTTCCGAGTGAAGGATAGATGTTTTAGTATTTTTGGTATGTCTACTTCAGACTTTTCCAGCAACTGTGTGGGAAAAAAGTAGAAAAAGAAAGCAATGGGTATGCCATGGTGGAAATGAACTGTAACTCTTTCCCTCAGGATTTTAGAATGAAGAGCCCTACATCAACCCCAGCTCTCTAGGAGATGTTGCCCTGTTCCTAGAACAGATGCCCAGGGTCCAGTTTCCAGCCTCTCTCATCCGTGCCTCTTTTTCTTCTTCTTTTTTTTTTTCATGCCTCTTTTTGTCAGTGTTACAGTGTGTCATAGACATCAAACAAGTCAGCTGCCCACAAAAAGGACTTGCCTTTGGTGGCCTTGAGGAAGCCAAGAAAAAGCCTCTGGAATCCAATGACAGCTAAGTCTAGCAAGTCCTTCCTTTTCTCTCACTGTGGCCATCCCTCTGGTTTCTGACCCCAAACCTACAATTGGGAATTTTTTTTTTTTCCGAGGTAGGGTCTCACTCTAGCTCAGGCTGACCTGGAATTCACTATGTAGTCTCAGGGTGGCCTTGAACTTACGGCGATTCTCCTACCTCTGCCTCCTGAGTGCTGATTAAAGGTGTGCGCCACCACGCCCAGCTGAGAATTTTAAAAAAAATTATTTTTTATTTATTTGCAAGCTGAGAGAGTTAGAAGAGAGACAGACAGAGAGAATGGGCATGCTAGGGCTTTCAGCCACTGCAAATGAACTCTAGACACATGCATAAGTTTATGCGTCTGGCTTATGTGGGTACTGGGAAATCAAACCCAGGTCGTTAGGCTTTGCAGGCAAGAGCCTAAACTGCTAAGCCATAGCTCCAGCCCAGGATTTTAAAATTTTATTTTATTTTTCCCGAGGCAGGGTCTCAGTCTAGGCCAGGCTGACCTGGAATTCACTCTGCAGTCTCAGGGTGTCCTTGAATTTACAGTGATCTTCCTACCTCTGCCTCCTGAGTACTGGGATTAAAGGCATGCTTCACCATGCCCGGGCATACAATTGGGAATCTTAATGGGACATTAGTTACTGGTGCTGTGCTCGGGCACCTGGGATGGAGTCTGGGTCCTGGCACATGCTAAGCACATGTTAAGCACATACTCTACCTCCGAGCCACACCCTTGTCTCCTGCTGCTTCTCTCTCTGGGTTCTTTGTGCAGAGCCTGCCCATGCCCTGCTCCTCACTGGGGTTTACAAACAGCAGCCAGGGCTGGGGCAATGGCTCAGTGGATTAAGCGCTTGCTGCACAAGCACGAGTACTTCAGTTCGGCTCCCCAGAGCCCACACAAAGCTGAATGTCGTCAGCATGCTAGTGCCTGCAATCCCAGTGCACACAGGGTGAGGAGGGAAGTTGAGACAGGAGCATTGCCTGAAAGCTCAAGGACTAGTTAGCCTGGGGAACCCAGCAATTAACAACAGTGAGAACCAGATGTCCTGCGGCAAACAAGGGGGAAGGCGAGGATTGACATCTGAAGTTGTCTCCTGACCTCCACACATGCACTGTGGCATGTGCTTGCCACATACATAGCTTAAGAAACAAAAACAGGGCTGGGTGTGGTGGTGCACGCCTTTAATCCCAGCACTCGGGAGACAGAGGTAGGAGGATTGCCGTGAGTTTGAGGCCACCCTGAGACTACATAGTGATTTCCGGGTCAGCCTGGGCTAGAGCGAAACCCTACCTCAAAAAGCCAAAAATAAGCCAGGGAGCTGGAGGGATGGCTTAGCAGTTAAGGTGCTTGCCTGCAAAGCCAAAGGATCCAGGTTCGATTCCCCAGGACCCACGTAAGCCAGATGCACAAGGTGGTACATGCGTCTGGAGTTTGTTTGCAGTGGCTGGAGGCCCTGACATGCCCATTCTCTTTCTCACAATCTCTCTCTGCCTTTTTCTCTCTGTCAAATAAATAAATAAAAATAAAATATTTTTTTAAAAGTTGCTTTCATATTTAAAAACAACAACAACAAAACAAAACCAAAAACAAGGCTGGAGAGATGGCTCAGCAGATAAGGAACTTACGTGCAAAGCCTAATGACTGGGGTTTTATTCCCTAGTACCCATGTAGAGCCAGATGCACAAAGTGGTGCACGCATCTGGAGGTTGTAGTGGCTAGAGACCCTAGGGTGCTCATTTTACCCCCATCTCTCTCTACTTATAAATAAATAAATTTAAACATATCTTGAAAAAAAACAGAAGCCCGAAGAAGCAAAACAACAACCACAACAAAACACCTAAAAATGCCGGCCAGCCTAGGTCAACTGTGGCTGGAGAAATAAGGTGTGCCGCTCTGGCTTCTTCGTAGGTCCCCTGCTAACCCTGTGTTCTATTCAGAGCAGAAAGATGGGGAAGAGTGCCAGGTCATTGTTGGTGGTTGTGTGGGGTGAGGGATAGTGTGGGAGCCTGGAAACCACCCCCCCCACCTTTTTTTGATTCTGGACCACTTACTTTTCTTCCTATTTTTATTAGCACATATCCCTAAGTGTGTTTGTGTCCAGAGAAAGTACTATGAATAACTGATGATACATGTGTTGATTAACTTGTGAATCATGCTGGGGGTGGGGGGAGGCCAGAGGAAGGAGCAGGAGCGTTAGAGCTGAATATAATGTGTTGTAAAATATTTAGCAAATGATCATCCAAGCCACAGGGAAAAAGTCCGAGAGATGGGAATGTGAGAGCTGCCAGTATTTAAAAGCTATTTAATGCTAACTAACCATCAGTGCCAAAGAGCTGAGAGCAATCCTCTCCCCCTCCATTGGCAACCCCGGCTCAGTAATGTGGAAAGGGCTTGGCCAGGCTGCAGAGCACTGGTGGGAACTGAGATCAGGCAGTAAGCTGAAAGGCTTTTTGTTTGAGAACCTGGTAAACAAGGGCTCTCTTCTGAGGGCCACCTCCCCACCAAAAACTCTACTTTGCCCGTTGCATGTACATGCACTCTTTCCATCTCCTTGATACTCTCCACATGGAGCCAACAGTGTGAAGATGCCAGCCAGCCAGCCAGTCAGTCAGTCAGTCAGTCATCCGGACGTTTCAAAATACCCTGATGCGCCCCATCATGGCAGAAAGAAACGCCGTGTGGCCAAGTAAATCTGTCACCTTCCTTCCAAAAGTTTGGATGTCACTTAGAAAGAACACAGCCTCTGTCTGTTTCCAATGTGGCTTAGTTGTATCTGTCATTTTATAGGTTTGGGCTCTGAATCTGTTTTTCCTAGAGGGTGAGGGATTATATTTTTAGGGCTGGGGTCAGGAAACACATCCATGGTCTGACTTTTTGGAGATGTATTTGAGAAAAGAATGAAAAGGTCTTCCTCAATGTTTTGGCTTGAAAGCCTCAACTCTACAGTAGTGTCCTCCTGGGCAGAAATGCCATGTGACAAGATAAACTAAAGGGAAACTATGATCCTGGAAGGCAGAGGACTCCAGATCGTTTGGTCATAAGGTGTGCTTTCAAGACATACATGTTCACACAATGTATTTGCCCCCCTCCACCCCCCGACACACAAGTGAACATGCATGTGCAAGGTGAATCAGCTCCCTATTCCTGCACCAACAAGGCTCCTGCTGTTTGGGAACAGTGCACAACAAGTGCTCGATGGGGAAGCATGCTTTTCATACACAATGCAGACCATTTAGTTTTTCAGGAAAGTAAGACACCTCTGGGTACATGGACCCCAGGGGGCTGAGGGTGAACCTCAGCAATCCTGCTCTACATGAGTAGGTTCAGGAACAAGTGTTTTTCCTTTAAAAAATTTTTATTTGAGAAACATGGAGAGAAAGGGAGAGATAGATAGATAGATAGAGAAGAGGAGAGAAGATATGAGAGAAAGAATGGGCACCTCAAGGGCCTCTAGCCACTGCAAGCCAACTCCAGACGTATGCATCACCTTGTGCATCTGTCTTACATGGGCACTGGGGAATTGAAATTAGGTCCTTTGGCTTTGTAGGTAAAATGCCTTAACTGCTAAGCCATCTCCCCAGCCCTTCTTTTTGTTGTTGTTATCCGTGCTACTTTGCTTTCCTACAATATCTTTGCTCCTCTTCTCTGTATAGCCTCAACCCAACACAGTCCCTGAGTCCACAGATAGAGCCTTGGATCTTCCTTTCTTGGAATATTACACAGAATGTAAGAAACCTAATCTGGCACACAATTACTACTGTATTGAGAATTATTTTTATTTATTTTTCCTTTCCCTTTTGGCAGGTACTAACTTTTTTTTTTTGAGGCAAGGTCTCATGCAGTCTTGACTACCCTTGAATTTGATATGTAGCCAAGGATGACCTTAAACTACTGGTGCTCCTGCCTCCACCTCTTGAATGTTAGGGTTACAGGCACACACCATCACGCTTGGTTTATGTAGTACTGAGGATAGATCTCAGGGCCTTGTAGATGCTAGACAAGCACTCTACCCACTGAGCTATATTCCCGCCTCAACACTTCTGGGGCTGGGGAGATAGCTCAGTGGGTAAAGTGCTTGCTGTGCAAGTGTGAGGACCTGAGTTTGGATCGCCAGCACCCAGGTCCATGCTAGGTATACATGCACTCTGCTTATAGCCCCACTGTTCAAGAAGCAGGGATAGCAAATGCCCAGAGAAAGCTGGCTGGCTAGACTAGCTGAGGTGGAGAGCAACTGAGGAAAACACCCAGTGTCAATCTCTGGCTTCCCTACACATGCACACAAGTACATTTGAACCCCCACACTGCCTTACCTGCCATATATGCATGCACACACTACATATACACATGCAAAAAAGTAAAAATAAAAATAAATAAAAACACTTCCCTGAGCTTCTAGCACAGCTCAGTGTTGAGATGATGCTTGTCATTGGCTGTTTGGGGACACATTGGTGGTGTTTCATTAGCAGTCAGTGCAATTGGTCCCTTGAATCTGTGGGTGCTTATTATGGACTCAATCAACCATGGAACAAACAGTTGGGAAAAAATCCATTTCTGTAGTGAATATATATATATATATATATATTTTTTTTTTTTGGTCATTACTTCCTAAATATTCAAGTATGGTAACACAGCATCCCGTTGTATTAGGTATAAGTCATCTACAGATGGTTGAAAGATATGGGAAGCTGTACATAGGTTATATGCAAATACACCTCTTTATGTAAAGGACTTGAATATCAGGGTTTTGGTGCTTTCAGGGCACCTGGAACCAGCATCCCATGGATACTGAGGGATGGCTATGCTGAATAGCTGTGGGTAGTGAGTGAAAACTGCCATTAGAATTGAGGCAGGAGGCTGCATTCTTGCCAAGCCCAGTGATATGCCAGCAAGTTAGCAAGTACAGGTTAAGAAATATAAGCTTTTGAGCAGCTTTTTGGTCTTTATGTTCCCCTGTCCTTTTTAGTTGTCATTGTTACAGGAGATGGAAAGCTCAAAAAAGCTGTTGAGTAAAAAAAAATAAGTGACTGAGAATGAAAGTTTAGCAGTTTTATTATATTTAAAAAATGAGCAAGAGGGGCTGGAGAGATGGCTCAGCAGTTAAAGGTACTTGCTAGCAAAGCTTGATAGTCCAGATTCAGATCCCCAGTACCCATGTAAATCCAGATGTACAAAGTGACCCATGTGTCTGGAATTCATTTTCAGTGGCTAGAGGTCCTGGTGCACCTATTCTCCCTCTCCTCTCTCAAATGAATAAATATTTTAAAAAATGATCAAGAAGGGCTGGAGAAGATGGTTTAGCACTTAAGGTGCTTGCCTGCAAAGCCAAAGGACCCATGTAAGTCAGATGCACAAGGTGGTGCATTCATCTGGAGTTTGTTTGCAATGGCTGGAGGCCCTGGCATGCCCATTCTCTCTCTCTCTCTACCTCTTTCTCTCTCAAATAAATAAATAAATAAAATATATTTTAAAAAATGACCAAGAAGGAAGGAAGAAGGAAATAAAGTGGGAGAAAACCCCCAAACCTGGTAGAATGGGAGATATACCACTCAGTCTCAGAACTATTAGCAATTTCATAACATGATAATTTTTAATATTAAAAGTAAATTGTAAATGTATCCTTATAAACAATATGCATAAAATAGATCATATTCTAAAACCTTTAGTTTTTAAATGCTTTTCACAGTAAATTTCTTAGGTGTCAGATTTTCCCTCAAAATAATAGTGCAATTGGAGGAAGGAACATGTTGTCAGTGGGGTGGACTTCTCTGCTAATATAAGTCCTTGTAGATCTCCTGGAGCAGGGGGTGCAGGCTCATGTCCGTCTCCGTCTTCTTGATCACATGCAATAGCTGCACGTGCTCTGTGACAATCTGTCTGAGGTCTGTCATTTTCTGGAGCAGTTTGGCAAACAGCTGTGAGGACTCAGGGTGGTTCAGTTTCAGCTGGAGCTCCAGGGCCTGCAGCAGGTTGTCCTGGATGTCCTCGATGGGCTTCACATTCAGCAAGCCTGGGCGGTCTGGGGAGTGAAATGAAGACATAAGAGGAGGTTCAAACATTCTTTGGGTTGCTTCTCATTCAGTTTGAGTGACTTTTTTAAAACTTCCTTTTGGTTTTGGTGCTGGGGATGAAACCCAGGCCTGAAGCATGTTAGGCTAGCGCTCTACCACAGGGCTAAGACCCCATCCTTGCTCTGCTTCTTAAACTGAGTAGAGGAAGGATGAGCCACTAAAGGGCAAGAACTTCAGATGGAATTGAGGGCCCAGCTTCAGAGCTCCTTCCAAGGGTCTCTTCCCATCCACAAGTACAGTGTGTGGCTGAGATAACGAGCATCACAACCATCCAGTCCCCAAATGGAGGCATCTTCTGCCAGCATGTTTCTCATTAGAAATCTTATTTCCAACTTTTTTTCCTTCTGCATGAATCTGTTTTATGGCTTTATGCCTGCATTTTTACCACAGCTTCAAATAAGCTTTAAAAAATAAGCTTTGATCTGGGAGGGTATCTCATATCTGTAATCCCAGCATTTATTTTATTTTATTTTATTAATTTTTTTGAGGTAGCATTTCACTCTAGTCCAAGCTGACCTGGAAGTCTCAGGGTGGCCTCGAACTCATGGGGATCCTCCTACCTCTGCCTCCCGAGTGCTGGGGTCAAATGCGTGTACCACCATGCTCGGCAATCCCAGCATTTGAGAGGCTGAGGTGGGAGTGTTGCTCTGAGTTTGAGGCCAGCCTCAGCTACATAGTAAGTTCCAGGTCATTCTAGCCCAGAGGGAGACTGCCTCAACGAAAGCAAATAATAATAATAATAATATAATATTGTTTTATATATTTTGCTCAATCTACTATATTACATTTTTGATAAGATGAAATACAGTTTTCAAATACTGATTCATTTTGGAAGGACGCTCCTACTTCCTGACATTTTAGCATATATTTCTTCTGAGTGGTGAGGTTGCACGTAATTTTCACCAATTCTTTTTCCCCCTCTTTCTTTTTTTAGTATTTCATTTATTTATTTGACAGAGAAAGTGGGGGGGAGAGAGAGAGAGAGAGAGAGAGATGGGCATGCCAGGGCCTCCAGCCACTGCAAATGAACTCCAGATGTGTGCACCCCTTGCGCATCTGGCTAACATGGGTCCTGGGGAATCGAACCTGGGTCCTTTGGCTTTGCAAGCAAATGCCTTAACTGCTAAGCCATCCCTCCAGCCTCCCCCACTTTCTTTTCTATCTCTGTTTTTTATTTTATTTATTTATTTTTTAATTAGCAACTTCCATGATTATAAAAAATATCCCATGGTAATACCCTCCCTCCCCCCGCTTTCCCCTTTGAAACTCCATTCTCCATCATATCCCCTCCTCCTCTCAATCAGTCTCTCTTTTATTTTGATGTCATGGTCATTTCCTCCTGTTATGATGGTCTTGTGTAGGTAGTGTCAGGCACTGTGAAGTCATGGATATCTAGGCCATTCTGTTTTTGTTTTGAGGCAGGGTCTTGCTTTGTTGCTCAGGTGGTTCCCAAACTCCTGGGTTAAGTGACCCGCCTGTCTCAGCCTCCTGAGCAACTGAGGTACAGATGCATCCAGCCATACCTGGAACCACTTCTTCTTTATAAGACTTTTCTTACCACAATTTTGAAATAATGATCTTGAAAATTTTTGAATTCTTTAATTTTTGTTTATTTATGTGTGCATATGTGCACACCAGGGTCTCTTACCACTGCAAACAAATGACAGACACTTGTGCCACTTTTTGTACCAGCTTTATGTGGGTGGCTGGGGAATTAAATTTGGGCTGTTAGGCTTTGTAAGCAAGTTCCTTTAGCAACTGAGCCATCTTCCCAGCCCCCAAATACCTTTAAATTCTTGATTTTTTTCTTTATGTAGATCTTGTTAGACTTATCCTTAAGTGCTGTAGTTTCTACTGTGATTGGACTCATTTTCATTACATTTCTAATCCCTTCCCTGTTCTTTTGGTCTTCCAAGGTAGGGTCTTGCTCTATCCCGTGCTGATCTGAAATTCACTATGTAGTCTCAGGGTGATGTCAAATTCTTAGTGATCCTCCTGCCTCAGCCTCCCAAGTGCTGGGATTAAAGGGGTTCACAATCACACCCAGCTTTTAAAAGCTACTGATTTTCACATACTGAATCTATTTCAATTTTTTGAGTTCTTGTCAGTCTTATAGTCATTGAGTTTTAGTTTTTTGGATGGATAATTACATCTTGAAATAATGGAAGTTTTATTTATTTATTTTCCCAGTGTTTATACTTTTCATTTCATTTTTGTGCTATATTGTGTTGGCTAGCCGCTCTAACATGAATAATATGAATAAATAATAACAGTAACAATGGCTAGAAGTTCTAACATGGGATTACATAATAACAGTAACAAGAGGCTTTTCAAAAAACAAAAAACAAAAAACAAAACAAGATAAAACAAACAAACAATAACAAAAAACCATGCAGCTGGGTATGGTGTTGCATGCCTTTAATCTGAGCACTTGGGAGGCAGAGGTAGGAGGATCACCATAAGTTCGTGGCCAACTTGAGACTACATAGTGAATTCCAGGTCAGTCTGAGTTAGAGTGAGACCTTACCTCCGGAAACAAACAAACAACAAAAAAGAATTACGTGGTCTTACTATGATGTCCTTCCTGGAAGGTCTCAAACTCCTGGTTTCAAGCAAACCTCTTGCCTCAGCCTCCCAAGTAGCTGAGACTAAATGTCTGTATCATAGTACTTGCCTAGACATTTTTGTTTTATTCCTAGCTTTGAAGAAAATGTGTCTGTGTCACTACTAAGCATGGTATTTACAATAGATTAGAGTGAATATGTTTTACTTGTGACTTTCCAAGAAATTTAAAGCATTTAATTTGTTTCAGTCAGTCATGTTGGTTGAATTTTATTAAGTGCTTTTAAATTTTTATATCTAAAGAGATATGATATCTGAAAAGATATGATTTTATCTTAACCTAGTGTAATGAATTACATTAGTAGATTTCCTTATACCCTTTCACTCATTTGCTAATATTTTATTTAGGATTTTTATATTTGTAGGTGATATGATCCAGAGTGTTATATGTGTGCCATCTGTTTGGGTAGTAAATGTTAATTAGCTTTACAAATGGCAATGAGACATTTTCCCTCTGTTTCCATGTAGTAATGATCTGTTCCTTGGTGCTTTCTCAGAATTCATTTGCAGAACCACCTAATGATAAATCTTTTATTACCTTTAACTTCTATTCCACAGCTCTTAATCTATTTGGGCTTTCTACAACATATAAAGTAAATTTTTAGAAATTTATGTTAGAATAAAGTTGTATATGATATATTTTAAAATTTAATTTTATTTATTTGACAGAGAGAGAAACAGGCAGATAGGGAGTGAAAATACGTGCACCAGGGCCTTCTGCCACTGTAAATGAACTCCAGACACATGCACCACTTTGTGCATCTGTCTTACATGGGTCCTGGGGAATTGAACCTGTGTCTTTTGGCTTTGCAGGCAAGTGCCTTAACCTCTAAGCCATCTCTCCAGCCCTATATATGATATTCTTTTGTTATATGGACTCTATTACTTTTATGTCCCTTAGCTTAATATTCTTTAATTGTGTGTTATCCAATTTAAAAATCTCATTTGTTAAGGTTTACATTGTCTTTTTCTTTTAAAAATATAGCTTTTTGTTTGTTAATCAACTTTAAAATTGTATTTTGTTTCATTTAAAAGATTTATTTTAATGCCAGGTATGGTGGTCTACGCATTTAATCCTAGCACTCAGAAGGCAGAGGTAGGAGGATCACTGTGAGTTTGAGGCCAGCCTGAGACTATATAGTGAATTCCAGGTTGGCCTGGGCTAGAGTGAGACTCTACCTTGAAAACCAAAAAAGAAATAATTTTAATTTATTTTTTTTTGTATGTGCATGTGTATAGTATGTGTGGTGGTGGTGTGTGTGGTGCATGCCCTAGTATATGCAGATGCATGCACCCCCTGTGCATGTATGATGAGGCCAGAGGAAAACATTGGTGTCTCTCTACATCACTCATTTGCTTGTCTCCCTGAGACACAGTCTCTTACTGGTTCTGGAGCTTGCCATTTTCACAAACTCCAGGGATTCTCTGGTCTCTACAACCTACGAGACTTATAACCTACAGGGTTATAGGCATGTGCGGCCACACCCAGTTGTTTTACATGGGTGCTGGAGAATTGAACTCAAGTAGTCTCAGGCCACCATGGGTCCTCATACTTTCACGGAACACACTCAACTGCTGAGTCATCTCTTCAGCCACTCAATTTTTAAAAATTATTATTAGTATATATGTATATGGATGTGTGAATATATATGTTGTGTGTGTGTGTGTGTGTATGCATGTGTGCATGTACACACACGCCATGGCACATGTGTGGAGGTCTGAGGATAACCTTGGAGTGTTTGTTCTGTCCTTCCACTTTGCTTAAGACAGGGTCTTCCTTGTTTTTTGCTGCTTTGTGTGTGCTGGTCCAGTCTAGATGGCCCAGGAGCTTTGGGATGCTCCTGCCTCTGCCTCCCATTGTTGGAGGCATGTTGGGACACATGTGCCACTTTGTGTCCAATTTTATTTGGGTGTTGGGGAATTGAACTCAGGCCTTGTGGAATAGAACTTGAGCAGGCAGGCTTGCAAGCAACTAGCTTTAAACACTGAATCAGCTCTCTAAGCCCTTAATTTTGAATTGTTTTTTAAAGCAAACTTTCTTTAGGTTTACTTTTTTCTCCTTTAGTAATTTCTTGGGTTGAATGCTTCATTCTTTTACTTGAAGTTGTTTTCTAATAAATATGTTAATGTTGTAGATGTTTCTCCAAGTGTCACTTTGGTCTCATCCCATAGGCTTTGGTAAACAGTATTTTCATTGTTCTTTTTTAAAATAGCCTCTCTTAGAATCTTGACTTCATTTTTAGCCCAAGACCTATACATAAATGTGTCTTTAAATATCTGAATAAGATTTTGACTTTGAGTTCTTTTTTTCTATGTTTTCTGCTTTAGTTAAAATATAAGGGTTTCTTCTTAAGGCCTAGCAGAAGGCAGTGTTCACATAGAGCATCAAGGAAGCATATTCAAGTCTCCTGTACTGAATTCACATGCTAGCTCTTGCAGCCTGTTCACTGTTTCTTTACACGTTCATGTCCTTCAGCAACTGCTTCTACTCTCACTCCCAGCCTTAGTTTCTCCAACTGATCCCTTCGCTCCAGCCACACTCAGGTCCTTCCAGGACAAGTTTGTCAGCCATCTTGATCCACCAGGAGCTGCTCCCTCTGTTCATCACAGCAGATTCAACTGCTTCTTCAAATGCAGCCCCAGTGGGAGGACTCTCTTCTCCCCTGTCTTCTCCACCTCTTTTCTCTGTGCCCTATAGCACCCTGATGAACACCTTAATCACTAAGTTCTAGGTTATATTTACTGAACAGTTATATTTTCCCAAGATTGTGCCAAGACCCTTACATACAATACATCACTTAATTTTCACTATAACCCTGTGAGGCCATAGTTTATGGGAGGGAAATAAGGACTTAGAGAAAAGAGTTAAATCTGCCACTTGCTAGCACAAGGCAAAGATGAACTTTGGATCTAAGTCCATCTGATCCAAACACTCTACTCTTAAAACTTTTCCCCTTGCACTGTCAGTACTAATTTCTTATGTTCTCTCTCCCTCCATGCCAGGAGGTAGCAGAGGGCAGAGTTGTGTCCTGATGTCTCTGAGCCACCAGTGGATGCACAGAAAGCCTTGGGCTGGCTGAGTTAATCAGAGGGAAGGCTGTTCTGGCCAAGAGTCCTGGATGGAAAAGTATAATTCTAGTTGGTGAACAAGCCTGAAGGCAGAATCACCACACAGAGAAGTTTTCTTTTGCCATATCTAATAAACTCTTGGAACCTTTATCCAAGGAGGCAAGGCTCAGAGGAACAACGTGGTCTCAGGGTGGGATTTCCAGAGCTCTCAAGAGTCTCTTAAATTAACTTTAGTTTTCATTACAGAAAGAAACTCTGTCTTTGGTTTGACTTTTTTTCCCCCCTCTACCTTCTCTAATATATTCCATTGATTGGATTAGATATAATTTCTTTTTTTTTTTAAATTTCAGCATTTAATTTGAAATCATCAACCAAAAAAAACCCCCCAATTCTGAGAATTAAACCAATAATTTGGTCCTGGCCTAGGGAAACATACCCCTGGAAGACTGTGCCTTTCTCATCTGCGAAACCATAATGAAAACCACTCTGAGGTGTTAAGGAAATCTGAATTCTGGATTTGGGCCACTGGTTTAATGACTACTGATTCTCCTCCTTAACAAATATTCATGATTTCAAAAGCTGGTGACCTTGTGAACACGTGTGCATCTGAGTTGCAGTAACCTGGAGTGAGGCTCCTGGGATTGTGAGAGTCTTTGCTTACTGGGCACAGGCTCCAGAGCCCTTTTAAAATTCTCTCTCCTTTTGAGCAGTACCAGTGGAGGCATAACTGCTGAAGTGATCACATGAATGAACCTAGGGGTCTCCTTATCACACAAGCAAACTCTAATGTTCAGGGGATGGGGCTGGCTAGAACACTGGGCTCCAGTGCAGTCAAATGTGACCTGCCCCTCTAGCAGCGGGGAAGGATCTGGTTTGGATTTCCAAACTCCTCTTTGGCAATTGCTCTTTATGATGTGATGGATGATGTTTGGCTGAAGGGCTGAGATTCTGTGGCCACAGATTAAATATATTTTCTCCAGTGACAAGTTAGATCATTTACGGATCAGCCCCGCTGTCCCCTGCTGGAGTGTCTGTCAAGGAAACAAGGTTTGGGGAAGGAGGGTGCACAGCAAAGAGAGCTACGTATTCTCCTTTCTGGTCCTTCACCAGCTCCCTGACCTTAGGGCAAACTGATTAAGTTCACTGGGCTCATTTCCCTTCTCTGTCCACTAAATATATCAGACTCTATCAATGATCTCTCTAAATCCCTAATTCAAAAGTTCTAAGATATATTCTCATTTTGTAATTCCCTCTAGTATGTAATTCACATAATTCAACTGGGGAAATAAACTCAAAAATCACATTGGAAAAGTATATTAACAGGCTTTTATATAAACTTAGCACTGGCTTTTTAAAAAACAAGACCAAAACAAAAGTTATTCTCTTTTGGTTTTAGGTCAAGGGCAAAAGAAATCTACTGATCATTTCTCATCCTCTGCCCACCACCAGCTACAAGACATGCCCTACTCCTTGCCCTACCTTTCTCTTCCCACCTTCCTCTCCATGCTCCCACAGACCTGCACTGCTACTGATGAGCTGCAGGGGATGCCTGAGCACCCAAAGTTGCCCCGGGCATTTTCCTTCCTTCTTCCCTTCGTAGGAGCCCAGGGCCTGCAAGGACACTCCCAGAAGGGCTGTCTGAGGTCCTCTCCTGCACCTTGTTAAGGTGAGAGTCAGGTCAGGAGTAGGTTCAGGGTCAAGGGCTCTCTGCTGGCTGAGGCTGCCCAGAAGGTCCTTTGGGGAAGCCCTGCTGACTCACACACTCAGGGAGGCTGGAGTCAATTACTGGTTCCTTACTCCCCAGGCTGCTAAGAATTGGGAAAGAAACCTTTTCCGGTTTTCATTCACACAGTTCTGGGATTGATTAGAGGGCAGTTGATTATGGGCAGGTCTACAGAGCTTCCATCTTATCCAGATCTGGTTCTGTGTTAAGGTGCAGCGCTTATCTGAAGCAGACTCAATTCTCTGGCCCTGCTGGGAATCTGCCCACTTGGCTGCATTTCCCTAGCACAGGAGGTTCACTTAGGCCACCAGCAGGCCACAGGTAAGTCTCCTGAAGGAGACACTGGAAAAATGAGGTGGATCTGTTTGTCTCATCTCTGGGAGCTGCTGTTTCAGCCCTTTCCTACCCCCTCTTGGCTCTGACAGGCTGACCTAAAATGGAATATACTTAGAACCTTTAAGGGGATAAGTTGGCTGGCAGGTTAACTATAAATTCTGGCCTTTGATTTGAAATGGCACCTCAAGAGTATGGCACATGAAGGAGCTCAGTTCAAGTGTGGAATGAACATTGAAGGGGAGGGAGGGCTACTTGTTACTCAGCACTCTACAACTTAAGCTCCTTCCCAACTTCCTTCCTCATTTCCTTTCTTGCATTGTGCCTTGAGTTCACAGATGAGTTCACTTGGAATCTGAAGACTTGAGTCTTGTCCCCCACTTAAGTTTCTGTGTGCATTTAGTCAAATGCACATGTGTAGGGCAGCTCAAGAGTAGGCACCAAACTACAAATCCACAGTGGCCAACTTCTCTACTTCTTCCTTGGAGCAATGACATGTGGTGCTCTGGGGTACTTTTCTGATCACTGTCCGAGTCAGACAGGACTGCCAGTACAGCAAAGTAAGCTATGATGTGCCCATCCTTTCCCGCCATCCTCCGTTTAGGAAAAAAAACAAAACAAAGCACTTTCTAAGAAAGTTTGCCTGTGTGTTCTATCATAGTGGAATTTGCATGAGAACTTGATCTAGTGCAAGGATCCTCAGTTTTCACTACACTATTTTTTTTTTTTTGAGGTAAGGTCTCACTCTAGCCCAGACTGACCTGGAATTCACTGTGTAGTCTCAGGGTGGCCTCGAACTCACAGTGATTCTCTTACCTTTGCCTCCTGAGTGCTGGATTAAAGGCGTGAGCTACCATGCCCGGCTTCACTACACTTTTAAAAGAACTAATGCACGTGTGCCCATGTGACATTCCAGGTTTCTAAAAGCTCCCACTGATTTGTGTAGCCACAAGTGAGCAGTACTGGTTTACTGTGAAACATTTGGAATTCCAATGTTGCAACTTACTCATATGGTGACTTTGGGGAAGTTCCTTAACTTCTTCATACTTTAGTTTTCTCATTAAAAAAAAAAAAATGGAGCTTAGGGGCTGGTGAGATGACTCAGTGAGCAAAGCACTTGCTCCACAAGCATGAGAAGCTGAGTGTGGATGGTCAGCATCCATGCATATCTTGGGCCTGGTGGTACAGATCTGTAGTCCCAGAACTGAGGGAGCAGACAGAGGTCCCCGGTATTTGCTGGCTAGCTTATCTAGCTGAATTGGTGAACTCCAGGTTCAGTGAGACACTATCTCAAATAATAATGTGGAGAACTCTAGAGGAAGGTACCTGATGTTGACCTGTGTCCTCCAAAGGCTTGTGTGCACATGTTTACCCACACAATACAAACACCCATGCCCACATACCACGTACACATACAAAAAAAAGAAAGAAAGAGGAAAGAAAAAGAAAGAGAAATGGGTCTTAGCCGGCTGTAAGTACTACACACCTGCAGTTCCAGGTACCTGTAGGGTGAGGCAGGAAGATGGCTTGAGCCCAGGAGTTTAAGGCCAGCTTGGGCAATACAGAGAGACCCTGTTTCAAAAATAGATGCATATGAGATTGGGGTGTATCCCAGTCCTACAGTGCTTGTCTAGCACGCACAAGTTCAACTCATTGCACCACAACAATATTTAAAATAAATTTCAAATGGAGTAGCTGCTCAGAGGATTAAATGAGCTAATATGTGGATTAGGCTTACAGCAGAGTGTAGTAACTTTGCTGTTACCATTTTTATTAGTGTTCTTTAACTTCTCTACCCTTCTGTCATGTCTCTGATTTTCTTGGTTCTCTCCTTCCTACCTTAATTGCTTCCTTCTTCTTAGTCTTCACCCCCTTCCCTGCCACCTCCTTCTCTCTTCCAGATGTTTCCTCCTCTCCAATCCTAGGACTGTACCTTGCTGAGGATTTATTAGGGATGTTAGCAGGGTCAGCCTTAATTAATGAGAAGTCTGAGCAATGGGTGATCTTAGGTGCGAGGTGGTTTACTGCTGCTATCAGGAAAAAGGAGAACACTATAAAATGGAGATCTTGCAAATGCTCACAGATACAGATCATCTGCAGCCGCACTGCTGTGCATGCACATGTTGCTGGTGGAGCCGTCCCTCTGACATTTCCCGGTTTAAGCAATGGTTTCACATTAATCAATGCTTGCTCTGTCTGTTGGATAACAATATGTATGATTTATCAGGGATGGTGGAAGGGGAAAACCGCAATGAAACCAAACCCAGCCAATATTTTCTAGTATCTGTCCATCAAGTAGCAACTCCACATCAACTTGCCTAAGCTCCTTCCTCCACAGAACCAACTCCTGAACTACAAAACAGAACTCAAAATGTGTTAGGGGCAAGGCAGGTGACAGACACTCTCCTCTCTGTGGTCAAAGCTCTCCTGTCTTTCCACAGGGCCTCTGGGGAATTGTGCCTGGGATTTGTTTTATTTCCAGGTCTTTCTCTTCAAAGACCCATGAAAAAATGGGTCTGTCCTTGCCTTAGAAAGTCTTTGTGTCCAACCCCCTTGTATGTGGGCTTAGGGCTCCTTACTGTGCCAGTCAGTCAACGTCCATCCAGGAGCTCTGCTCCCCTTTTTGTCAGGGTCAGGTGGCAGTCTGCAGCCGTCTCTCATACTGAGGGAAGCAGTGTTTCCATCAGGACCAACGGGGGCAAAGGAAGAAGGTGGAGCAGAAGGAAATGGAGGAGAATGATCTCTTTGGAACCTTCCTCTAACATGACACCCTGCTGCCCTTAATGGCCCTAGGTGGCTCTGCCCTGCCATGGTCCGGGAAGGAAAGGCAGCAGAAAAGGAAAGATTAAGAGAAGGTGGGTTTAGAACATCTTATCTTGACCTTCAGCACCTGTCGCAGCAAACTGGAGGCAACCTGCAGGTAACCACGTAGCTGCTGCCAAATGCTACTTCTCTGCACTCTCCTTCCTCACCTACATCATCTTTCCAGTGTCTTCAAGAAGTTTAAAGAAGAAACTGGAATGTCAAACACAAGTTGACTCAAAGTCAAGGGGATTCTGCTCGAGGGACTCCACAGCCCAGGCCTCTGTAGGGCTTTTGATCCACCTTTGCTTCTCAGGCCCTTCCTCCTCTGCAGTATATCTCTCCCTTTGGGTTTTGTTCTCAATCCATAACTAATCCCCTTAAAGTGATAGCTGATAAAGGGATTAGCTGAGAGCTCCCTAGGGTTATTTATATTGTATGAAGGGATTTTTAAGGGTTGTTGGTGGAATTTCAATCCATTTGACCAGCAGTATGGAGTGGAGCTACTTCAATGATATCATGCAGGAGAAAGGGGGAAATTAGCATTTACTGTATGCTTAATGTGTCCCAGGCATGGTGCCAGAGGCTTCACATAATGCTATTTCATCTGCTTGGGGAACTGATAAAGGAATTGAGGCCCAATGAGGCGAATAATTGCCTGCAACAACACATCTAGGAAGTGGAGGAGTGGGGCTTTTGAACTCCTGGAACTCATGTCAGTGTGCTTCTGGAGTCTTCCCCTCTGCCAGTCTTTTCTTCTGACACTCAGAGGCTTCTCTAGGGCTGCACAGCACTTTAACCCTCTGTGCTGCTAGCCTCATTATGAGATCCTGGGTTCATTCTTCTCCCCTTGCAGATGAATGGTGCCCATCTGGAAGGCTGCCTGGGGTCACCCAGAGTTTAAGCACACATTATGAGAGTCCAAAATGATAAAGTACTCCAAAAAATAACCCAGCAACTGAGGAGCCTCTTCCAAGACCGCTGGTGTGGACAGGAATGACTCAGCAGTTTGACTTTCAATCTCGTGTCTGTCTGAACTCAAATGCCATTGCTCACTCCTCGTGATGATGGCGGCCTACCCAGCCAGGCGGAGGAGGAAGTTTTATTTCTGGAGCAGTTACAGATAAGGAGTTTTCTGTATTCTATAAACAACAAAAGCTGGCATATTTTTTTCACATAGATATATCTGTTTGTTGGATGCAGATTCTAGGATGTCTCATCATTTCCCCACCACCTCATTTCTACTCCTAGCACTCTGTTTTTTTAGTATTTGAGTGCCAGTTGTGAACTCATAAATGTATCTCACCATGTCATACTAAGTGCATAAGGTTACAAAACTAGAGAACTAATAGGACATTTCTAGATAACTCTAATTGAGTCATCATTCAAAGCCATTCTGTCAGTTGGCTGTGGGCAGCCTAACACCCAGTGAAGGCAAGAGCCCATAGCTATGCCATTCGTTAGTGAACAAGTTATTCCTCTGAAACAGTCATCACTCAGATGGGAGGTAGGAGCCATGCAATCACACTAGCTGTTCTACTCAAGAGAAATTGGTGTCCTTATTTATTTTAAATATCTAGAGTCAGAAACAATAAGGCACCAGACGGTTTTGTCCAGAAACACTCTATAGAGAAGGAAGTTAAATATTTAGCTGGCATAGGAGATATAGAAGGCTGGCATAAGACTGGGCTATACCTCATGGCAGAGAACGTGGTTTGCACACATGAATCCAGGACCACCACAAACACCAAAGTGTCAACCTAGTGTTGTTTACACTTACTTTTCATGTCTGAGTTTTCAAATAGTTTATATCTTGTCTCCTTCTAGCTTAACTAGTAAAGATGACGCCCACAGACTAAGATAGCATGGGACTCTTGGGCTGAATAGAGTCACAATGTATGGAATCTGGATCTTCCTCTAGAGTAGCAGAGGCCCACTGAAGCAGGATCTAGCATTTCCAGAGAACATCCTACATTGTCCACTGTAATGTATAGGAATTCTTCTGTAATAAAATGGAAGGATGATGCCCCATTTTTAGAGTCGGGAATATACTTAAGGTTTGAAGGGTAATTGAAGGACAGGGGCAGAGGAATTGGACACTCTTGAACCTGGTGCTCCTCAAGTCCCACAGAATCCAAGCCTATAAGGTTCTGTGAGGGGAAATGAGGTATTCTGCAACTTCTACTGAGTAAAATGTCTGTCTGCTGGTTTGTTTCTCTAGGGCAGAAAGAAATGAAGGCACAACATGGATATTTAAGTTTCAAATTTCTTTCAGATTTTTTTTGTAAACATTATCTATCTAAGGACCTGGTATAAGACAGCATCTTATTAAAGGGCTGGGGAGATGGTTCAACAGTTAAAGGTGCTTGTTTGCAAGCCTGCTGATCTGAGTTTTGACTCTACTCTGCTGAAATGAGTTTGATTCTACTCAGCACCAGCTTGAAAGCTGGGTTGTAATCCAATGTGCATATGGCAATGGGAGGAAGAGCCAGGAGAGTCCAGAAGTTTGCAAGCAATAGCAGGAGAGATCCTGTCTCAAAGGAAGGTAGAGGAGAGGAGAAATACCCTGAGGTTATCCTATGACCTACACACGTGTACCATGCCACATGTGCTTGATACATGCATATATCATACACATATACAAATATAAAAAGATAGTATGTGGTTAAATATAAATATATTTAGTTAGTAATTTGAAGTTTACTGTTTACTTTTGTGGCTCTGCAAACAACACCATTATGTCCAGCTGCCCAGCTAATAGATTTAAGAACCAGAAAGCAGACTTCAGCCTTAGCACCTAACACTTTTCCAAGCCTAAGGAGTAAGTCTGTTTAGACAATTAGGTTAAATAGGTTTTTGGAGCCGGGTGTCGTGGCCTTTAATCCCAGCATTCGGGAGGCAGAGGTAGGAGGATCACTGTGAGTTCGAGGCCACCTTGAGACTACAGAGTGAATATCAGGTCTGCCTGAGGTAGAGCAAGACCCTACCTCAAAAAACAAAAAAAAAATATTTTTTGGGGGGGGCTGGAGAGATAGCTCAGTGGTTAAAGGCACTTGCTTACAAAGCCTGATGGCCTGGGGTTCAATTCTCTAGTACTCATGTAAAGCCAGATGCACAAAGTGTAACATGTGCCTAGAGTTTGCAGTGACAAGAGGCTCTGGTGTGCCCATGCGCACACACAGTCTCTCTCTCTCTCTGTTTCCCTATTTCTCTCTGCTTCTCTTGCTCCCAAATAAACAAATATAAAACATAGTTTCTTGCTGGGTGTGGTGATGAATGCCTTTAATCCTAGAACTCAGGAGGCAGAGGTAGGATTGCTGTGAGTGTGAGACCACCCTAAGATTACATAGTGAAATGCAGGTCAGCCTGGGCTAGAACAAGGACCCTACCTTAAAAAAAAGTTTCTTTACAAAATTTATTTATTTATTTATTTATTTATTTATTTATTATTTGTGTGTGTGAGGGGGAAGGCATACACACCAGGATCTCTTGCTGCTGCCAGAAAATGCCTGCCTGGCTTTTCATGGGTAGCTTGTGCATTGAAACCAGCCAGTAGGCTTTGCAAGCAAGTGCCTTTAACTAGCCTTAGCCAGCTCAGTAGTTTCATATGAAGGGCTTTGGAAATTAAGGAATAATATATATGAAGTAGCTAACTATTTTTTGATAACTTCAAAAGGACTCTAAGATCAAGGCAATCAATTGAGATTCTTCCACAGCTACAGAGATAAGTCTCAGTCTTTTCTCCTTCTCTCCTTCAGTGCTATGCTAGAGATTGAGCCCAGGGCCTTGTACATAATAAACATGTACTCTGTCACTGAAGTAAATGCCAGCCTCAGGCACAGGTGTACTGATTTAAAAGTCCCAGGAGCTGGAGAGATGGTTTAGTAGTTAAGGGAATTTGTCTGCAAAACCTGATGGTCCGAGTTTGAGTCCCCAGTACCCACATAAAGCCAGAAGCACAAAGTGGCATGTCATCTGGAGTTTGTTAGCAGTGGCAAGAGGCCCTGGTGTACCCATTCCCTCTCTTTCACTTTTTTTATCTCTCTGCTTACAAATAAATAAACAAATGAATGAATAAATATAGCTAAAAATATAGCTAAAATTCCAGACACCTGGGTCTGATCCTTGGCCTCATCAATTAGTAGCTCTGTGGACCTTGGGCAAGTTACTTATGTCTCTAAAATTCCATTTTCTCCCTCTGTAAACTGGGAATAATGATAGGCCATGTAGAGCTGTAGAGAAAATAAAACAAAGATTATTAATGTATCTAAGTGCCGAGCTTATGTTCTGGAGCATATTGAAATATTAAACAAATGGAAGCTATTATTATTATTTTAGATCATCAAAAGCATTTATCAACTTTTCCCAGGTGCTATGCTTTGATTCTGTTTCAATTCCAATAAATTAAAAAGTATATCCATCCATCTACCTACCCATCTGGTCACAGCCCATGGCTAAGCCATAGGGGCTCCAAGTTAGTGACCTGACAGAACAAGGTCAAAATGACATCCAATGTCAATTCTTTGATATGCCAGTCTATAGGTGGGAGAACACTTCCTCCTCCTTCTACCTCATTCTCTGTGTCTACTCAACAGCTGATCATACCAAGAACAGCTGTCCAGAGCTGCTTCAGAGATGGAGCGCTGCTGGGACTTGTTGGAAAATGAACGGGGCACTCTATAGGTGGTTTACACAACCCAGCCAGACTCTGCAGGGTAAGTAAGCAGGGTGGATGACTTGCCATCTGTGGCTGCTGTAGTGATATTACAGCTTCTCTGTCATTCAGACAGCAATGGCAACTTGCCTCAAAAAACACATTATAAAATCCAGTGCATTTCCTCCTTCCTATCTTGGAGGTTTAGGAAGAACTGAAATGGATTCCAAGCTGTTCTGAATTAACAAAAAGAGCTATTTTTCCTGTTGCAGAATTCCAGCTGGACTTTCGTAGGCTTTTCTTTACCACATAACACACCAACACATGATCAAGGGGGCAATGTGTCCAGTGGAGTATCCTGGGGCTTGTCAGCTTTCCTGTGCTTTACACTTGGCTTTGGCCACTGGGCAGGGCTTGGACATTTGCTAGCAAGGCTGGCATGGGGCTATGGCGCCAGTGGCAAACATCCCCTCGTTGGAGGCAGTTTTATTACTCTTGACGCCACCTATACCAGCAGTAAGACTACAGCGTGCGAGGGAAGCTATTATTTACTGTGATTGCCTTCTCTGGCTTCCAGTCTGTGGCCTTAGGGAAGGTGGGGATAGGAGCGCTGGTTGCAATCACCAGCACCAGTAGTGAGTTGAGTATGATTCACTACCAGGAAGCATAACATGGTGACTGTGTGTGTGTGTGGGGGGAGGAGGGCGGGCAGTTAGGACACCTGGCTTTCAGTCCTAGTCCCACTATTTGCTAGTTATTAGATCTTAGACAAACTCTGGGGTCTTATAACTTTCACTTTCCCCCTATGAAATAAGGATAAAGATCCAATGAAAGAATGTGAGGGAAATGCTCTTAAAAAAGAACAAGCTAACTGTGCTATGGAGTGTTCTTTTTATATTTAGTCTAATTCCTGCCTCTCCCACCCCAAGTTCAGAGGATAAAGAAAGAGGGGAACACTGAGAATTTGGCCATCTTCCTCAGCACATTGGCTTTGAGAGCTGTGTGAATGGCAGAGGGCAAATCTAAGTACCAGATCGACAGGATCAGCACTTTTTAGGGGGTGAAGTTGAACAATACTGATCTTAGGGTAACAACACCATTTCCCCTCTAAGGGTTTCCCTCAATCTCCCCAGCACCTTAGCACCCGCTCTTAAACAGTGCCACTTTCCTCACAGTTTCCTGTTTGGTCTCCCAAGTGCCTTACCAGAGTGAAATTCTACTGTGATTCTGGAACTAGCTCAGCATGTTTGCCCAGGTGCCTGCCAAAAATACTACTTTCTGAGATCATGAAAGCAAATAGTAGACTTCTGAAGTAAAGAACAGAAGACAATTGCCCTTGTTAAAATTGGGAGGCCCAGAGCTTTGTTTTCTGAATCAAAGCTCTTGCTTACAGGAATGCGTGTCCTTTCTAGAACTCTAGGATGAGGACAAATAAAACAAATCTGGAAACTATGTCTTCCTCTAATAAAGCACACTCTGGGATATTGATCTCACTATCTTCAGATGATGAGATCTTACTGGAAGCCAATCCTTGGACTGGCAACAGCTGTTGGACAGCTCTTTGCCTGGCCTGCATCCAATCAGCTTTTCTGAGTAAAGAGGAGAAGAGAATCACATTCATGTGAGCTGGACAAACATGGGGCCAGTTTCATTCTTATCTATTGCCTGTGTTGAGACTTCATCTTCAAAAGCAAAATTTGGTCAGGGAAGAACTTTTTTGTTGTTGTTGTTGTCAGTAATAAATCATCTTCAGGAAGTGTAAAAATCACGTATAGGGGATTCTTTTCCCTACAACTACAGATAAAAGATTTTAGTAATCTGTGGCAGGCTGCTACCTCTGGATATCTTGCATTGTTGTAAGGATCAAATGAGATGTGAACATTGGCTACTATATAGAAATCTGTAAAAGGCTAAAAAAAGTTCTTTATATGACATCTACATTTCAGTGATCCCATTTTAACTTTCACAAGCCAATATGAGTAAAATCCAGTAACTGCAATATCAAATCCAACCACATTATTTATTTTTTGGTTTTTCGAGGTAGAGCTCTAGCCCAGGCTGACTTGGAACTCACTCCGTAGTCTCAGGGTGGCCTCAAACTCATGGCGATCCTCCTACCTCTGCCTCCGTGCTGGGATTAAAGGCGTGCACCACCACGCCTGGCTCCAATCACATTATTTATGGAGCAATTTCCACTAATTAATTTAAACAAAATCTATATACCTATCTATCATCTATTATCTATCTATTTATCTATCTAACTAATCTAATCTATCATCAATCATCTATTTGTGGTGAATGAAATCTTTTCAAGTAAACACTATTAATAAGCTACACTCCTAGTATCATGGTTATCTCTTGTCCAGACTTTTTCTATTTAAAAACTAAACACTTTTGGGCTGGGGAGATAGTTTAGAGGTTAAGGGGCTTGCCTGTGAAGCCTAAGGATCCAGGTTTGATGTCCCAGTACCCATGTAAGCCAGATGCACAAGGTGGTCAAATGTTCAATATGTCTGGTGGTGGTGAATTTGTTTACAGTGGTTAGAGGCCCTGGTGTGTCAATTATCTCTATCTGCCTCTCTCTTCCTCTCTCTCTATCTCAAATAAATAAATAAAAATAACCTATCTTTTTGAATAGCCTCCTTCCTTCTTTCTTTCTTCCCTCTCTTCCTTCCTTCCTTCTTTCTTTCCTTTCTCTCTCTCTCTATTTCAGCACTCAGGAGGTAGAGGCAAGAAAATCAGGAGTTTAAGGCCAGCATTAGCTACATAGTGAGTTGGAGGCTAGCCTGAGACCTTTTTATCAAAATACCAATAAATAATAAATAAGACATTTCCAGTAGTTTTTTTATATTCACTATCATTTCAAAAGAAGAAATTATAAACAATGTAAAGACATAGGGAGATAATTTGGTGCTTAAGGGACTCTATAAAATGGAATGTTTTATAGTCATTAAAAATAGTGCTTTCATGGCTGAGGGTGTATGTAGTTCAGTGGTAGAGCACAAGCTTAGCACGTCTGAAGTGCTGAGTTCAATATCTAGCACCCAAACCAAAATAAAAACAAAAACAAAATCCAACAAAATAACAAGAATATACCCCACCAAAGACCAACCAAAGAAAAGTTGCTACAGGGGTTGGGGGTGTGCCTCAGTAGTAGATGCTTATCAGTGGTAGATTCTTAGTTCCCTTCCCAGTAACACACACACACACACACACACACACACGCACACACACCACAGACAAATGCAAAAACCACCTATTTTAAAGTGAGTTGCAACTTGACCCTGATCTCATAGCTTCAGATTATTATCGATTTGCACCCCAGTCATTTGTGGTAGCTTCGCTTTGCATGGTATAGAAGGACCACTGGCTCTGAAAGCAGATTCCAGTCCTGGCTATATTTTTTGCTAGTCATGTCACCTTCCAGTGCCTTGGTATCCTCATTGGTAACATGGCACACCCATCATTGGACTGTTATGAGAATTCAATAAATAGGTACCAAGTGCTCAGAGCATTGTCTGGCAATAATAAGTACTTCCTCAATGTTGGCTTTTATTGTCTTTATTAATCACCATGCATCTGACTTCAAAAGTACAACAAAAGACTACCCACTGGAGGCTGCTCTCATTTGATGCAGTAATAACACCTTTATATCATCAGGTCCCTCATTCCCTACAGGGAAGTTTTCACAAACACAGGATTTGCTACAGAGACCACATAAAAACCTCATATGAAGCCCACTCCAACATAACAACCCATTATATAAAAGCTAAATTTTGTTTGTTTTGAGACAGGGTCTCAACATGTACCCTAGGCAGGCTTCTGACTTGAGATCCTGTTGTCTTGCCTAGACACCCACCCAACTGTGCTACCATGCTTGGCTTAAAGCAATTTTTTTAAAGTTTGTTTTCAAGGTAGGGTCTCACTCTCTAGTTCAGGCTGACCTGGAACTCACTCTGTAGTCCCAGGTTGGCCTCAAACTCACAATGATCCTCCTACCTCCCAATTGCTGGGATTAAAGGTGTGTGCCACCATACCCCCAAAAAGCAATTTTTATAGACAAAGATGAAAGTAAAAATTTCTTTTACTCTACTTGGAAACATGGGAGAGACTAATGAAAGTAACATTTGGTATAAAACCTGGCTTTTGGGATTGGTTAGATCATGCACTTGCAAGGCCAAAATTTTAATAAACTGCTAAATGGTTCAATTTATTTCTCTGTGGTGTGTTCTGTGGTTGATTGCCTTCTTGATCACAGCCACCACCTCAAAAAGTTACTTAAGGAAAACCAAGGGGAGACAACCCTTTAAAAAGAGGGTGGAGGTCAGCACATGCATGTTTCCTAACTCCTGACGCTAGGAAGACAATTCACTATACCTTACTTATGGAGTAGGGGTGGGGGCATAACTGGACCCAAACCATTACCTAATACATTCTCTGTGCCACGTAGGCATCACCTAGAGCTACATTTTATGTGTCATTACTCAAATGGACTAAAGATTGGAGTGGCCTTCTGGGAAGGAAGGGAGCAGAACATAAATAAAAGAGAAAAGAGGTTGTTTGTCTTTCATGATTGAATTTTGCTGGAAAAAGTACTGTGAGGGATAAAAGAAGTGAGCCCGAGTTCCCCACAGCCTTCACTCAGCAAGCCGATAGTATTCTGTTTTGGTACTTGATGGGTAGTGACACGTTTACGGCACTGTGCCATTGGCATTTTCTGCATAAAAGGTACAGTTAGTATAGAGTAGAAAGGAACACAGACAAACACCAAGGAAATCAAAAGATGAATCTTACCTCCACTGAGAATAATGACAGCTATAAATATGGCCAAGTCACTGTCATCTAATTCCAGTGCATTGAACTTCACAGCAAATTCAAATTTGGGCTCCATAAAGTCACCAAAGGGCTTCCGCAGACTCTTGAGGAACTCCCTGGTCATGAATCCTTGGCCCTCTGATATGAGAACTCCATCTTTATTCATCAGGGAGGCCAACATGGTATAGATGATCTCATGGACACCATATTTGAGCAGAGTTACTTGGTCATTCAAGTCAAGGTTTACAAAACCAGGGATACTTTTGGCATACTCTGTGATCTCTTGCACGGCTTCCACAGAGCGAAACTGGCACCCCTGGAAGATGCGGATGGCGACCTCTTTGCTCTGCTCCTGCAGAGGGGTGATGTGTTTGAACTTGATTTTATCTTCTCCCATCATTAAGGAATTCATATCATAGATGACAAATGGCTGAAAATGAAAAAGGAAGTAGCTGAGTTGGAGATTTCTCATTCACTCTGAACTCCCCAGTTCTAAAAATTGTTTGTTTTTTAAAATATGCATTTGCTTTGCTAAGTAAAATACTTAAAGTTGAAGATAGTTAATTATAAGAAAAGTCTCTTTTTATTTATCTTTATTATCTGCTGGGACCAGACATATTTTACCGATTTTGTTCTTTTCCTTCAACTCATACTGTTAACACTTTACCTGTGACTAGCTACTAGTTCTGATTTGATTTTTAAAATGATATAAAATCTCTTGTGTAGCCGGGCGTGGTGGCACACGCCTTTAATCCCAGCACTCGGGAGGCAGAGGTAGGAGGATTACCATGAGTTCAAGGCCACCCTGAGACTCCATAGTGAATTCCAGGTCAGCCTGGGCTAAGGTGAGACCCTACCTCGAAAAAAAAAAAAAAATCTCTTGTGTATCTTGGCTTTCACAGGAATGCGTTTAGTTTTTCAATACAAAATAATTTCAGCAACTCAGAATTGAAAATACTCACTTGAACATAAAATATTCTTGCCGTTTTAGATTAAATCTGCTCAGATTGCAAAGGAAGTACAGTGTGCATATAAAACATACTTCACTATAAAAATCACTCTGAAAGCATATTAGGAATATTTAGCCAAGAAAATGTCTGTTTATTTTTTAATGTTCTGGAAACCATTTGTTTTTTAAAAAGCAGATGTCAAAAACCCATGGGTGAACACTGCAAAAAATTGTAAAATGAAAATGATTTTGAACTTTTTCTTTGTTTGTAGTGCATAGAGATTGAACCCGGGGCCTTATGCATGCTAAGCAAGTGTTCTATGACTGGTATGACTCCCAGCCCTGAGCTTAATTTTAAATGTATTTGTCCTTTTGGGTCAAGTAATCAATAAAACACATATGACAACTTCAGGTTTGCAACAGACTGCTTTCAAAAGTATGTTGTACAGGCTGGAAAGATGGCTTAGCAGTTAAGGTGCTTGCCTGTGAAGCCTAAGGACCCACATTCAACTCTCCAGATCCGTTGTAAGTCAGACTCACAATGGCGAGGCAAGCACAAGGTCGCACATGCCCACAAGATGGCACAAGCATCTGCTGCTCGATTGCAGTGGCTGAGGCCCTGGTGCACCAATTGTCTTTCTCTCTCTCTTTAAAATAAAAAAAAGTATGTTGCGGGGTTGGAGAGATGGCTTAGTGGTTAAGACACTTGCCTGCAAAGCCAAAGGACCCAGGTTCAATTCCCCAGGACCCACGTAAGCCAGCTGCACAAAGTGACACATGCGTCTGGAGTTCATTTGCAGTGGCTGGATGGCCTGGAGTGCCCATTCTCTCTTGCTCTCTTTCTCTCTTTCCCTCCCTCTCTCAAATAATTAAAAAAAATATTTTTTTTTTAAAAAGTATGTTGTGTCTCATGAAATTCACATCCCTTTTGTGGACATTATGAAATTATCAAGGTTACTTTGACCAAGAAGAGGTAACATTTTACATTCATTGCATACATTGAACCCTATAAAGAGATAATCTCAATCTTAATTCAAATGATTATATACTTTGCCACACTGGAATAAGAACTTGTGATATTTGGGTTCTGGCTTTGGTTCTGTGGTTTAACTATGGGACTTAGGGAAAGTCATTTACTCTTCTGAGTCCTCAAGTTTCTTAGGTGAGGAGGGAAGATAAAATCATGGGCTTCTTGGGCTGGAGAGATGGATTAGTGGTTAAGGTGTTTGCTGGCAAAGCCAAAGGATGCAAGTTTGATTCTCCAGGACCCATATAAAGACAGATGCACAAGGTGGCGCATGCGCTGGAGTTCATTTGCAGTGGCTGGAGACCTGGTATGCACATTCTCTCTATTTGCATCTTTCTCAAATAAATAAATATATAAACAAAATATTTTTAAAAATCATGGACTGCTTTATCTTCTCTGGGGAAGATAGATTCACTTCTCATGAGCAGTGTCTATGGAAGGTGTATATATATGGAAACTAAAACTAATTTCTTTTGAGCAGAAGTTTGAGAATTCTTTTTTGAAAGGCAGGCTACTGGGAGGCTGCATGAGTGGCTGTGGTAGACAGCTTCAAGATTTACTGGCCAGAAATTCCATTATGGACTTCTATTGCTATTGTCTGTTCCACTGGAGGGAATAACACACTGAAGAGACACAGATACTGAACAGCCTTCCAAGCTCACGTGTAACTTCAACACCACACACTTGAGTTAGTCTAGACATACTTTTGTTAGTCCCGAATTCACTTCAACCTTACTGCTCAGCAAACTCCCAAAGAAAACAGAACTAAAGACCCCAAAGCAGGATTGCCTGTTGGCTTTAATCCTTTAAGACAATTAGGAACAAATTGTGCTCACTTTATTTCTCAGACATTTCGCTTTTGTTCACCCTGTTTTCAGGATTAATATTATTCATGGGAGAAGAAAAGAGAAGGGCAGAGTCAATCACATCAATTAAAATTTACTGTGTTCTCCCAGAAGGTCAGACTCCAATCATGAGAAAACATGTAAACAGACAATGATGCTTTTACAGGATCTAGAGAAATTTTTTTCTCTTCCTCCTTCTTCCACCATCTCCTTCTCTTCTTCCTTTCTTCATTTTCCAGGCACTTGAGAGTGTATTGTAGTTTATATTAATAAAACATTGACCTTTCTTTTCTCCTTCTCTCTCTTCTATCTCTCTCTCTTTCTTTACCTTTTTTGATAGGGGCCTATGCATACCAGGCTGTCCTCAAACTCACTATGTAGCTGAGGATAACCTTAAACTTCTGATCCTCTTAACTCCACTCCTGAGTGCTGGGATTTCAGGCATGTATGAACCTCTGTGCCTGGTTTATGCAATGCCAGACAAACATTCTACCAGCTGAGCTATATCTCAGCTTCTTGATTTTCTTTACTGTCATGAGAACATGATGGAATGGACATGAGAAGTCCAACCAAACATACAGGACTTCAGACACCATAAACATATAATCATCATCACCCTGGGGTGTGACTCCCCAGTACAGTGCTTGCCTAGAATGCCTGAAACCCTACGTGGCACAAAAACAACAGACTACCTTTCACACATGGGAAGACTATACCCAGAACTGCCCACTTCAGCTTTCGGATGAGCTTCTGCTCAATCATGTGGGTTCTTGGCACAGAGCATATGCATCAAATTTTTTCACCTCCGTATAAGTGGTTTATTTGGAACTCTGCCCTGGTACATCACCCTTGTGACTCTTCCCCTTGACTTCCCCTGCCCCTCATATAAAGCTCCAGGTTCCTGTTTTTGAAACTTCAGGATAGCTGAACATAGGGCACCAAATCCTGCTAATTTTCTCTCCCAATTTAACAACAATGTGACTTTAACCCCTTGGCAATCAGTGTTGGGCAGGATATCCTGGCAGTAAACACTCAAGGACAGAGAAAGGAATCAGCACCCTACCATCATGCCAAACTAGTACAGTTTGGCTTTTTAAAAAATTCCTTCAGCATTTCTAGAGAATCTCGATATTGACATGCAGATGAATACCATGAGTCTGTAATTGTAGTCCCTAGCTATCTCAGACTATGGGGTTTGCCTTGCAGTTTGAAGTCTGCATAGATACTCTCTGCCTCTCTATGAGGATCTGTCAAATTTCAAGAGGGATTTACCAGACTTAACACTGCAAGCAGTCTCCTTGCACGCCACTTTCACATTTTACTGGGACCTACTTATCCTTAAACTTAGTAAGAAGCTCATGGCTTGCCAGCTTTATGGGAGCTGAGTCATTAACTCAAATCATTAACAGCACTGTCTGGTACAGTACTCTATATAAAACACAGTACTTCCATGGTCAAATATTTGTACCTTGTACAAAGCTAGCCCTTTGGGTTAACATGTACAACATCGTTTGATGACTTGCCATTGTAGCGTATGATATTTCTCTTCAGATACTGCATCAAATGGCTGTATAAACATCCTTGCTTATCAGGAAAGAAAATTACAAGTAGGACATGCTCAGGGGCTGATCAAGTTTTGTGGGGCATGAAATGTATACATTGTTAGGATCTCTCAGAATGCAAATGACAAACACAAAATTGCTCTCAGAGCAGTGGAATTGGCTCTGTGCATGGAAGTCTCTGATGTTCAAGCCTTTCCAGCCTCAGAAGGAACCTGCCTGTGGCCATTATGATGTTTGTAATTTTCAGGTGTTGGGCAAACTAGAAAAAGATGAGAATGGAATGAGGAAAGGTGCATTTGGACACAATATTTTTTATTCTAGGGAAACAAAATGTGTTTTAATGGAAAATCAATTCTTTTTGGAGAGATATATCAACTATATTTTATTTTATGTATTTTGAATATAATGGCTCCACATATTAAAGCCAACATGGGAATAAGGGGACAGTTTTATATAGTTTATTAAACTTAAGATCTATGGCATTCCTCCTGCATGAAATATAACATGATAGGGAAAATGGGTTCAGTAGTAAAAATAATTTAGAATAAGACAACTTTCCTTCATTATTTACTTACTTCCTTTTTCCTTTTCCTTCCTCTCTTTCATGCTGGGGACTGGACTTGAGCTTCATGAGCACGACCAAGTTCTTTAGCACTAAGTGACATTCTAGGCCAAGCTTACTTTTTTGAATAAGAAATAGAACAGTACTCTTAGTAATCCACTGACATTAGCATTTTAATATCCAAGTTATCAAAGGGAAGAGATTATACAGGAAGGCACTGAGTTTATAGCTCCTTTTGACTAATAAGATAACAAGTTTAGGAGATAAATGGGAAAGATCAACCAACACAGCACAGACTATTCTGGGTGACTTCTCTAGTTTGCCAGATATGTATTAGTATAGCAGCCAACTCTTTCATAGTTAATCATGTGGTAACCTTGACAGAGTAAAGCTAACTTAGATAGCACATGTCTGAAACTCTCGCACTTGGGAGGTATAGGCTCTAGCATCATTAGTTCAAGGTGATCTTTAGCTACATGAGGAGTTTGAGGCTAGCCTGGGTTACATGAGACCCTATCTTATAAAAACAAAATGAAACAAAACAAGAACAACAAACTGGCTTAGAAAAATTTGAGCCTCATTTTGTGGGCCTCTCTGATATTTAAATTTCTCAAGGAAGAACTCTAAATTCTGGGGCTGGGGAAATGGGTCAGCAATTAAAGGCACTTGTCTACCAAAGTTTGTCAGCCCAGGTTTGATTCCCCAGCACCCACTTAAAGCTAAACTCCAAGTGGTACATGTGTCTGGCATTCATTTGGAGCTTCAAGAGATCCTGACATACCTACCTACCTACACACATGGAAAAAAGAAAGAGAGAGAGAGAAGGAAGGAAGGCAAGAAGGAAGGCAGAATGGAAGGAAGGAAGGAAAGAATGAAAGAAGGAAGGAAGGAAGAAGTGAAAGAAAGAACTCTGAATTCTTAGGACCTATCCTTTTCATCTTGTTCCTATCTGTTTGGACTCACATGTTCTTCTCTATGGGTGACAGTTAACATATGTTAAGTCCAAACACCCTGGTTTGGTTTCACCAAGTTCCTTTTTGTTTCTGTCCCTGTGGTTCCAGTTTTGCTCTTGTTGAAAGCTGTGGGATTTATAGAACCAAATGGGTCCTCAGAAATCGTGCATCACTCTCTGAGTATAAGAAACTGAAACCAAGAGACTTTCCAAAGTCAAACAGTTATTACAGCAAACCCTGACCTAGAACCAGCATTCCCTCTCACCTGTCTCCTTTCCAATGCTTTCTATATGACTTCTCCACTTTTCAATAAAATCACTGTTCTGGAATGAACTAGGGCTTTAAAATGAAGCTCTTCTGCACTGGGATGCTCAAGCAGTGCCTTTTGAATGACTAGTTCCTAGAGGTACCAGTTTGTGATAGAAGTTTGAAAGACGGTCACATATAAATTTTGTCTTCCCACGTGGCTTTGAGAGTTAAGATAAACAAATGAAAGCTTAGTAAGAATTATTCATACTCAAATGAACTAATACACAGCCAAAGCTCTTTGAAAAAGTCATCTAATGACATCTGACCAGTTACTCAGTGGATAAACAAAGGTGCTGGCCAAATGAAATTCAACCGTTGAAAAGAAAACCCAAATGTTTTCCTTCTTAGCTATATTGTGATCATGCTCGTCATCATGATCATCACCATTTGGTGCTAGGAATGGAACCCAGAGCCTTGCACATACTAGGAAAGTTCTCTGTTACTGAGCTATACCCCCAACCCCAGAATATTGTTGGTTTGCTTATTCTCTGAAAACACTTTTGGGGGCTGCAGAGATTGCTTAGTGGTTGAAGGTGTTTGCTTACAAAGACTGTTGGCCTTGTTTCAATTCCCCAGTACCCATGTAAAGATAGATGCACAAAGTGTTGCATGTGTTGAGGTCATTTGCAGTGACAGGAGATGTTGGTGCATCCATACTTACTCTGTCTCTGTTTGCCTCTTTCTCTCAAATAAATAAATAATAAATAAAATATGGAAAAAGAACACTATTCGTTTAAATCTGTCATATCTTTAGGTATTCTTGATGACTCTGGCAACAAAGAATTTGTTTAATTACTATTGACAGATGGATTAATGATATTAGTAGTCTAACTTCTCCAGCAGCTATGGAAATACTTGGCACTGTTTTCTGCTCTTTATTCATACCAGGGTTCCCAAGCCTCTCTTATTCCGAGGGCTACTCCAATGCTTCTCATCTCAGCAGAGGATATTCTAGCTCACTTAGGTTCTTCCAAAGTGAAGGGAAAAGAGAACATGCTTTGTTTAGCTATAAGTGTAGGATTCAAAGACAGATAGTTTTCCAATTACTAGTCAGTAAGAAGATTTGATGGCCTTTGTACAAATGTATCTGGTTACAGAAATGTTTTCACAATTGTTTATAATTCCTCATTGGTTTTATTATTTGGTAGTTTCATATTTCATATACTATGAAAATGACCATTTTTCAGATGGCACCAGCTTGCTTCTGTCATTGTAAGAATAATGACTCTACAAATGCCCATCATGAACAATGTGATGCTTTGGAATCCAAAGTACAACACAGTACAAATAAAAAGTTTTACTTCTTACTTGTAGATAGAGCACAGCCTGGGCTTCACCATCTCTCAGATACGAAGTGAAAAGTTGGCAGGCACACCAAGGGTTTTTCTATTTATTGTTTTATGACAAACCATGGCACTGAGAATGGTTTTTTGAAAACCACTCTGTTTATTTTCATCAACAAATATGGGATTGTGTGACAGTGATACACCCAGTGTGACCATTGCACCAGGGCGATAGTTAAATACTGGGGACTTTCAAAGTCCTTTCAGTTATCAAACTGCCTTCAAGAAATAATGGGCCCTACTTCCAGCACACTCCAGGGTTTCAGAGATCAGCAGGATCTCTTCAAGAAGAAAGTGGCTGGACAAACCACCAAAAGGGAAGTAGGTGGTGAGAAGAATCAGTTTCATCTTATTTGAGGGTGGTAAAAAAAAGGCTAGTTGCTTCTAAAATGTATCCTTCAGTAGTTCTGTAGCTAATTTTTCCCTAGTGCCAAGTCTAAAACTCCCAGCCCATATTCTTATAGGCAAGTTGATGAAAAGTAGGGTATAATGTTGAAGTTGATAGGAGGAGCACAGGAACATTTATCTGTTTTGAAAGGTGCAAGTGGCCCAGGGAATAAGATATGGAAGAAGCAGGTTTTATCTGGGGAAGGGGGAAAGGCCCCTGTTGGCCTGGAGGAGAAGGCAAAGAGGGCAGTTGGTGGGTGCATAAGAGGTTATAGTTAAATTGATCAGTGAGATAAATTTAAAGAATGGTCTGTTCAGGCCAGTCATTTCCTTTTCCAAAGGTTCTGTATAATTGGTCAACCACTACACTGAGCAGCCTCCCCCAGGCTTGGCCTAACCAATGCTGATGACATCAGCTGCAAGCCAGGCAGGCATATAATGAGACCTAAACTGCTCTCCTCACAGCCTCAGCCACTTTTTCACATCCCCCACCCTCTCGAGAGGCCATACTTCAGCAGAACTTTCCCTATCAATGCAAATCTTAGCTTTCACAGTCCTGGCCAAGAGATAGTGTAACACCCCTGAGATAGATGCTATCAAATGAATAATATGACCACACTGATAAAGAACAAGTCTCACTGCAAATAACATTTTGGGTTTCTCTTCCATGTTCCTCCTGATCTATTTCTTTCCACTGGTGCTTAATTTGATTTGGTAGATAAGGTGGAAGATAGAGCACCAAACAATTTGATTTCAGTTTTTAGTAATCAGCAAATGGATTATTTTAATTTGGCCCAGCTTTTCTTTTTCCAGACCTTAACTAGAGGCAATTTTGTTACTATCCAATCACTAATGTCTAGTTTAGTGAACAAATATTGGGCTAGTGAGAAACCCTTTGTTGAAAGACCAGAATTTCAAAGGGCATAAACAATGGTTTTTAATTAAATTAAAGAAATAAAGCCTCAGTAACTATTATGGGCAAAGCACAGGCACAGTTACTAGAGGAAAGGAAATGACAACGCATGGCTCTGAGATGGATAAATCTATAATCAAGAATTGGTAGTCCTTTCCCTTAAAATAGCTTAATAGATATTTATGACATGAAGAACCTCCAATTATCTTATTTTTCCCTCAAAGATTTAGAGAGCCAATAAGTCAACTGGGATGGGATTTCTGAGTAATTTCCAGTGGTTTGGTCTCTGTCCTTCAGAACAAAGATGGGTAAGTGGGCCACTAGTGGTGTAAATATAAATTCTTGATGGTTAGGGCAGAATGTTTGGCCTCTCTGGGCCTCAGTTTCTTTTTTTTTTTCTTTTTCTTTTTCTTTTTTTTTTTTTTTTTTTGAGGTAGGGTTTCACTCTGGCCCAGGCTGACCTGGAATTCACTATGTAGTCTCAGGGTGGCCTTGAACTCATGGCAATCTTCCTACTTCTGCCTCATGCTTGGCCAGTTTTTTCTCTTTTTAAAATATATTTTATTTATTTACTTGAGAGAGAGAGAGAGAGAAGAGAGAGAGAGAGGGAGAGAGAGAGAGAGAGAGAGGATGAGCATGTCAGGGCCTCCAGCCACTGCAAATGAATTCCAGACACATGCACCCCCTTGTTCATTTGGCTTATGTAGGTCCTGGAGAATCGAACTGGGATCCTTTGGCTTTGCAGGCAAATACCTTAACTGCTAAGCTATCTCTCCAGTCCAGTTTCTTTGTCTCTAAAAAGAGGATAATAAGTACTAGCAGCCATAAGATAGCCCTGTGACCTGAAAGTAAGTCATGTGCAAAATATTGAAATTGTAACTACTGGATGCAGGTGCATTATCATGAACTATCAACGACTTCTTTTACAAGTAGTAACTCAGCTACCTCCTTGTCTCTCTGTTAGCTGATTCTACTATTACTAAGTCTTTTAGCTAAAAGAAAAGAATAACATCCTGAGATAGTCATCAAGCTACATTAAAAAGGTAAGATTTCCTCTAAAATCTGTGTACAAAGTTACACGTATCTATCTGGTAGTTCCCTTACCATCCTGAAAGTGTTCACTTGAAAACAAATGACTGCACCCAGGACTTTCAAGGGCTGGGCTTGTGTCTGCTGCACAGGTTCTGTAGCTATTATGACTAGGGACATTTTGCAGACCTTATAATCTGTAAAAACTGAGGGATGGAAACATCATCCAGGTCACACTCCCAACTGTGGCAGAACTGGAAACGGGATCCAGGTATAGTTTTGTTTTGTTTTAATATAATTCCATGTTGCTTTCCTCAGCTTCTTGTTCAGGAACAGTTCTGCCTCTTAAAAAACTTTTGAGGGTTGGGGATGCATCTCAACTCTAGCACACATGTGTAGCATGCTTGAAGCCTCCTTGGGTTTAGTCTCTAACAGCACACACACACACACAAAAATCACCCAAGGAATTTAGGTAGCTTAGATCCTTACAGAAGGTTAAAACCCATGTAGGTGATAAAAGGTAGATCTTCCAGTTCCCCAGGAATAAACAACAGGCACTATAAGGAAAGAAGAGTTGCACAATATCTGGATGTACTTTTATGCCCATGTTGAACTTTGCACAAGTGGCTCCTCTGGAAGTTCTGAAAGGTAAAAGTGTTAGGGCCCAACATGTTTCCAAACCTGGCCAGGCTTCTCTCAGCTGCTTGAATTGACTGTGGTTGTGGATAGTTATTTTGATGCTAAAGAAAGAGGTGGGTCCTAAAAGAGGGGGTTCGAATTAGGGGTCTTTTGAGTCCATTCAGTAGAGTTAAGGTCACCTATACATTCTTATGTTATTCTCAAAGATTCTTATTACAACTTGAAGGACTTATTCCATTTTCAGAATAATGTTTACTTATCCCATCTGAAGACACTTCCTATGTTTTAGACAGTCTATGAAATGTTAACAGCCCACAGCTGAACAATATTCTGCACATGCATGTGTAACATGGCAAATCATTTGCTCAAAGGAAACAACCCTCATCCCCAGCCAGCCCCAATGAAGACAGCAGAAGAGAACTAACTGATTTGTCTGTTGTCTTTCCTGTCAAGATCGCCCTCGCCTTGGCTTTGGTCAGCGGGAAGGACTTTATGTATGAGTCATACAAATGCTTTGCCAGGGCCCGGAGATCAGCAGACTCTGGGTTCAGCTGGTCGATATCACTGGAGATCTCCGCCAACAGCTTCTCCTTCTCGGCCTGTGGCATCCGCCCAAACCTGATGGCTATAGAGGAAGAGGAATGACAGGATGAATCACTGAATCATTACTACTGCTCTAATGTGCACTGTGTTCTCTGCAGCCCTAGTTCCCACAGAGTAAAAGCTCTTCCTCTCTCCACCCAGCTCAAGTTCTGCTTTCTATCTACCACTTTGCTCATGTTTTTATTTCACAATAGTAACACAAATAAGTAAAAATTAAATTCTTTGCTTCTTTAATTAAAAAAATAACACATGATCCTGTTAGGAGGATGGGAAAGTTTGTTTAGCCCACTGAGGAGCATCTGTTTATGTAAATATGAACTAATTAAGAGCCAACACCTGTTAATCCCTTAAGACCCAATTCAAATGTCACTTTCTTTGTGAGGTCTTCGAGTACAGTTAATTTTTTCTTCCTCTTTATACCACCAACCCTTAATACTTCAATGACAGCAATGTTCACACTGTACTGTAATTATTTGCTCTACATGATTACTTATTCCACTATAGAACAATATGCTGAAGGCAAGGGACATGGTCTTATTTATCTTGACAGTCTTTGCACTTTATAAAAGGTCAAGTAGGAGGATCTCTGTGTTTCATGAATTAAAGTAAGGAACTACGCAGAATTAAAAGTCATGAAAACATAGGATTTATTCTCAGTTTGTATGGGCTGTCTTGTCCCTCTTAAAAGAAATCAGACAGTGCTTTATTTCATTTTTTAGGATGGAGAACTTTTACATTTAATGGAGAGAAGCCAGATTTATTCCCCTGACTTGAGAATTACTACTTGGTGATGTTTGTTAGAAAGACAATATCTTAACATTTGGTCTCTTGAGAGGAGAGGAAGTATAAAAGTAAAAGAAAAAAAAAAAAAGCAAAGGGAAGATTTGAGGCCCAAGTTGTAGAAACTATTTTGTTGGAGCTGAGACATAGCTTGGGGATAAAGCACTTGCCTAGCAAGTACAAGGCCCTAAATACAGAAAATTATTAATAATCTCTTTATCCTGCTTTTCTACCAATACTATCTGTAAAATATCATGTTGAGTAATGTTTCTTTGGAAGTGTTCTTTGGACTCTGATTTCATACAATGGGACATGTTGCTATCATACCCAATACTGTGTGCTGCTCTATTTGACACTTACTTGACCAAGGTGATGAGGTTTCATAATGGTTCCCCTCATTAGACAATAATGTGTATGCAGAGGTTATATCACATTCACTTATGTTTCTAGTATTCAGTGGTGGGTACTCAGTCAATGATTGCTTATTATAGGAAACAACAGATAATAGGTTTTTTGCTATGTTATACCAAAGGTAGTATGTCTACCATAAGACAAATTGCCTACAAACATTTATATCTACATTCTTAGTGAATTTCATTTCCTTATTAATTTTATTTTTTGTGCTTGGGATTAAATATAGGGTCTTGTGCATGCTGAGTACAGGTTCTACAGTTAGCAGATCTTATTTTATATTATTATTATTTTGAGATTGGGTCTTTAGCCCAGGCTGGCCTAGAACTCCTGCTCTTGCCCCAGCCTCCTTCATGCAGGAATTACAAGTGTGCACCATCATGCCCAGCTGAATTTTAAGTTTGCCAAAGAAGAGAATAATTTGTACTCTACAGTCTCAAATTTGTAAATTCATCTCAGTTGACTCTAAACTTTACCACCAATTAATAAAACTACTGTGCTACAAGGGCCTTCTTAGACCTTGCTTGGAATTAGAAAGGAAAAGACTTACCTCTCAGTTTAATTAAATTATATTGTATTTAAATACTTTTGATAAATATATACTATTTGAGCCCTTCAAATAGAAATCTTTGAAAAACTGCCATTAAAAAAATCTTGTTTTGGGCTGGAGGGATGGCACAGTGGTTAAGGCGTTTGACTCAAAGCCAAAGGACCTAGGTTCGATTCCCCAGCACCCACATTAGCCAGATGCGCAAGGGGGTGCACGCACCTGGAGTTCATTTGCCATGGCTGGAGGCCCTCACATGCCTATTCTCTCTCTCTCTCTTTCCCTCTTTCTCTGTCAAATAAATAAAATATAAAATAAATCTTGTTTCCCTCCTTACATATCCTATTCTCTTTTTTAGTTGCACAGGGATGGGGGATGGCTGCTTGTATCCTGATGTACTGAGAAGCCCTCCCACTCAGATTTGCTGGACTTAGGATATGAGGCTCATCACTCACTCTTTCATAGCTCTGCTCACGCTAGTCATCTGTAATGTTTTCTTTTCTGTTCTATTCACTAGATCATGAAGGCAGGTACAAGTCCTTGTATAACACATTTTCAAATATAATAAAAAAATAACAAAAACAAAACAAGGGTCTTGGGACATAGCTCAAAGGATGAAGCTCTTGTCATACAAGTGTGAGTACCTGAGTTCACATCCCCAGGATCCATGTAAAAGCTAGATACTGTGTAGTACTAGCATCTGTAATCCCAGAGTGCCTTGGGCAGGAAGGAAGACAGAGGGGAAAATCACCCGGAAGCTTGTGGGCCAGGTAGCCTGGCAAAGCCAGCACAGTGAACAGGAAGAGACCTTGCTGCAAACAAAGTGGAAGGCAAGGACTGACAGCCGAAGTTGTCTCCTGACCTTCATATATGTACTGTGGCATGCACATGTGCCTGTGCTCACATACATGAACACACACATACACACCAAAACAACAACACAATATAACCCCAGACAGAAAATTCTTTGTTAATTATCTGTGAAGCCATTCTTAATCAGCACCTTCTTCTCACAGAATCAATCATTTGCTTACTTGTCCTGTTTATGTGGTAGTGCTTCCTTCTCTATTAATCACGAGAAGAATGAGGAGTTAGAACATGTTAGAATTACTTAGTGTCATTCTAAAACTACATATCTCTAATGGAACCTTTAAATAAGCCATCCCCATACCCGCATAGGAACATATAAAAAATTGGGCTGTGAAAAACTTTCCCTAAATGCTAGACTCTCTTTTATGCACAAATTAATTTGTGTTTCAAGCTATTATAATACTTTTAGTAGGTTTATATTGGCTATTCTATTAGCATAGAAATAATAGGTAGCAGACTTTATCTTCGCTCCTGGGTGTAACAAAATACACACAGTATACAATAAATGTGTGATGAATTAAACTCCAAAATATCAATTTAAAAAGAGAAAAATGGGGCTAGAGAAATGGCTTAGCAGTTTAACGCTCGCCTGTGAAGCCTAAGGACCCCGGTTTGAGGCTCGATTCCCCAGGACCCACTGTAGCCAGATGCACAAGGGTGTGTACGCATCTGGAGTTCGTTTACAGTGGCTGGAGGCCCTGGCGTGCCCATTCTCTCTCTCTTTCTCTCTCTCTCTCTCTGCCTCTTTCTCTCTCTGTCTGTCGCTCTCAAATAAATAAATAAATAAAGAGAAAAATGAGTCAATATGTACATTGGGAAGTTTACAAAGGGAAAATAAGAATTATGACATATTACACTTGATCTTAGCCAAAAGGCTGAGAAGTGATGAATTATGACATATTAAAAGAAGAAGAAATTGTGGGGTGGGCATATGGCGCAGTGGCAGAGTACTTGCATAGCATGCATGAGGAAGCCCTGGGTTTGGTTCTTACCACTGAAAGAAGGAAAACCAAAACAAAAATAAAGACACCCACAGAAATTGTGGTATAAAGCTTTACAAAATCAGTTATCATGTAGTTAGACAGGAGTACTAAAATAACCCACTATTTCACAGACCACTCAATACTATGTCTTCACTGATGAATGATCATTGTGTGACTACTGAATGCCACACATTGTTCTAAGCTCTGGTCAAATTTTCACAGTCAAGAAACTATAAGCATCCATAAAAGTTTACATGTCTAAGAAAGCATTTTTTTCCTTAGTGGGTAATCAAAATAGCTAATTTATTTATAAGTAGCTTTATTCATTTATTTGCAAGGAGACAGAGAGAAAGCATGGGAGAGAGGGAAAGAGAAGGGGTGTACCAGGACCTCTTGCCACTACAAACAAACAAAGTGCATGCACCACTTTTTGCATCTAGCTTTACATGGGTACTGGACAATCGAACCCAGGTTGTCAGGATTTGCAAGCCATCTCTTCAGTCCCATAATAGCTAAGTTGAATAGCCGAAGATATCCACTTCTTACATTGATAGTCTTGCTTTCTTATACCTAACAAAAATAGCCAAAGGAAAGCTTTTCAAATCATTTTGATTAGGATATATTAAATCAAAGTCCTTGTGCTAGGATATGAAAAAGTGTAAATACTCTTAATCTGAAGTAACCACAAAGGGCTAAATCTTATAAACAAAGTGTCTGCATTGCTAAGTGACTATGCCTGCAGATTAGGTACAAATGACACAAGTGATTTTAGCATTTTTATACACCAGAGGGTCAGAAAAGGAATGAATAATACATCCCATTGGTGGAACTAAATCTGCATTAACAAACACAAATCTGAAGTAGAAGTAGACATTTTATTTATATTTATTTGTTTGAGATAGAGTCTCATATAGCCCAGGCTAGCTTCAAACCTGCTATGTAAGTCAGGATAACCTTGAACTCCTGATTCTCCTATCTCCAAATCCCAAGTGCTATGATTACTACTGTGTACCTTATTATTTTGTTTTATTGGTTATTATTTTTTAAATTTTAAAAAATATTTTATTTTTATTTATTTATTTGACAGAGAGAGAGAGAGAGAGAGAGAGGGAGAGAATGGGCACTCCAGGGCCTTCAGCCACTGCAAATGAACTCCAGACACATGTGCCCCCTTGTGCATCTAGCTAACATGCGTCCTGGGGAATAGAACCTGGGTCCTTTGGCTTTGCAGGCAAATGCCTTAACCGCTAAGCCATCCCTCCAGCCTTTGGTTGTTATTTATTTTTTTTCGAGGTAGGGTCTCACTCTGGTCCAGGCTGACCTGGAATTCACTGTGTAGTCTCAGGGTGGCCTCGAACACATGGCAATCCTCCTACCTCTGTCTCCCAAGTGCTGGGATTAAAGGCGTGCGCCACCACGCCTGGATTCCTATTTTTGAGGTAGGGTCTTGCGCTAGCTCAGGTTGACCTGGAATTCACTATGTAGTCTCAGGCTGGCCTTGAACTCACAGTGATCCTCTTACATCTGCCTCCTGAGTGCTGGGATTAAAGGCATGTGCCACATTGCCCAGCCACCCTTTTTATTTTTATTTATTTATTTATTTTTTAAATTTTTTTAAAAAAATATTTATTTATTTATTTATATTTGACAGAAAGAGAAGAGAAAGAGAGAGAGGCAGAGAGAATAGGCACATCAGGGCCTCCAGCCACTGCAAATGAACTCCAGATGCAGTGCGCCCCCTTGTACATCTGGCTAACGTGGGTCCTGGGGAATCGAACCTGGGTCCTTTGGCTTTGCAGGCAAACGCCTTAACCGCTAAGCCATTCCTCCAGCCCCCTTTTTATTTTTTTAAAGGAAAAAAAAATTATTGCATTTGTTGCTTTGCAGTCTACACCTCAGGTGAGTAATGAGAGAGCACAGGAAGTGTTTAGCAAGGTACCTGGCACATGGTTGTGCTTCCTAATCACAGCTTCTATTCTTGTGGACCAAATAATCTGTGGAAACTATGCTTTCTGTGGGGCATAGATCAGAACAGCAGCTGTAGCACACTGTTCTCCCTAACAGATAAAGGACCAACCCCAAAACCCAGTTTATCAGCCTATCTCTTATCTTTTTGAAGTTGCTAGGACTGGTATTTTTGGTTGAGTAATTCTTTCTGTTTCTCTCTCTCTCTTGCCTGTGTGGTACATGCTAGGCAAGTGCTTTACCATGCCACTAAATCTCTTTTTATTATTTTTAATATTTATTTTACTTATTTATTTACTTAGAGAGAGAGGGAGAGAGAGAGGAGAGAGAAAGAACATATCAGGGCCTCCAGCCAGACACATGTGCCACCTTGTGCATCTGGCTTATATGGGTACTGAGGAATTGAACCTAGGTCCTTAGGCTTCACAGACAAATGCCTTAACCTCTAAGCCATCTCACCAGTCATGCCACTAAATCTCTAGCCCAGTTTCCGTCCTTTGAGTGAAGAATCTGAGAACCAAGATGAAAGAAGTTATGGAGGTTGGATGGTTCCCTAGAAGACTGAAGTTAAGGCTTAGAAATGAAAGATGAACATTATAGATTAGGAACCAAAAATAGAAAGCCTGGTACATTTATAAGTATGTTTTTTTCCAGTCTTCTACCATTGATGATTAATCTCAAAAGACACAAGAAAATGCTCTGATACTGTGAGTCACTGGGTTAGAACTTTTGGCCTCTGGAAGGCAGTGGAATTGACATTGCATTTAATGTAGTCAGGAAGTCTACTTAGTAGTTTCTGCTCTGTGAAAAACAAGTTATATGGTTTTCAGAAAGTTAATTTCTTTATCTACAGGATGGGGGACTTGGAAAAGAAGATCTCTAGAGGTATGACCAGTGTGTTCTTATCTTTTTTTAAAGCAATATTTGTTTAGTTTTTGTGGTCCAACAAAATAAAAAAGGCACATTCTCTCTGTTGTACAGATGTAGCACCTGTTAAGGAGCACTGGGATTCAGTTTTATATTTGAGGTAATTAATCACCTACAGAGGGCAGGGTGTGTGATACTGTAGTATAGCATGTACCTAGCAGGTTTAGTCCCTGTCACCGCACATACAAATAAAAGACAAATTTACCTACAGAGCAACGTACTTTGGTTTAAAAAATTGTAAATATCAGAATTGGTAGGCTCCTTTCAGGAAGACAGACTTGACAGAGGCTCATTAATTTCTGATAAAAATATATTAGCATACACATGAAACAATAGCCTTCTATTAGCATATGATCAATTTAACACTGGATACTTAGTACAGATATTACTGAACAACCTTTAAGCACATAGGATAATTAGATATCTTGTTACATAGTGCTAAGAAACAATTAATTGATATGTATCCAAAATACCTACCTATCAGATTAAAGCATATTTTCAAAATGATAAATCAAGAGAAAAATAGAATGAAATAAGTGGTGCTTATTGAAAATATTTTTGTCAAGCTAGAGAGATGATTTAAAAGTTAAGGAGCTTGCCTGCAAAACCTAACAACTTGAGTTCAATTCCCCAGTATCCACTAAATGCACAAAGTAGCAAAGGTGTCTATAGTTCATTTGCAGTGGCTGGAGGCCCTAGTAGGCCCATTCTCTTTCTCTCTCACTCACTCTCTCTGCTTGCAAATAAATAAATAAATAAATAAATAAATAAATAAATAAATAAATAATATCTTGGGGCTGGATAGATGGCTTAGTGGTTAAGGCACTTGCCTACAAAGCCAAGGACCTCAGTTTGACTCCCCAGTACCCATGTAAGCCAGATGCACAAGGTGGCGCATGCATCTGGAGTTCATTTGCAGTGGGTGGAGGCCCGGGAGTGCCCATTCTCTCTCTCTCTCTCACTCTGCCTCTTTTCCTCTGTCAAATATATAAATAAAAATAAAATCTTAAAAATAATCTTAAAAATATTTTTGTCTTCCAACATTTAGGAGTGAATTTGTATTCATGGCAGGCTTTTGACAGCTAGTAAGACCATGTCTCATGGTCAGGTTTTTCATCTCTTACATGTTTGTTGCATGTGAAGTATATATAACTTGTTTGCTATTTGTATAACTATTGCCAATAAGCAATGTTTTTCCACTTCTCTGTTTCTCTCTCTCTTTTGCAATGGTGAGATGGAACCTAGGGCCTCAAGTGTACTAGGCAAACATTCTACCACTGAGCCACTCTTCTAGCTCATCACCTCTCATTAATAAAAACAAAATCCAAAAATCAAAAACGAATGTATGCATTTTGAGGTATTTTAGGACTTGGACTTAACATTTTTTAGTTCCCATGAAGAAAAGGAAGAGTCAACTAGCATCAACATTAAGCCATTTTTTATGTAGGAGTAACATTTTTAAAAATTACCTATAGAGGACATTAAACATTTACTTAGGTTTCTTTCCAAAGCAGAAGCAGCAAGCAAACCACCACTACCTCATCCTCTAATTTAATCTACAATAATCTGAAGTCTAAAACGACATCATCTAATTCACTTACTGAATACCTGTTTGATACAAGACACTGTGCTACACAGACTATGCTGCAAGATGCCAAGATGAAAAAGACACTCTCGAAGGGGAGACCAGAAGCACACAACTGTTCCTTTCTTTATTGCCTCTACCCTTCCCACCTAAGCAGATGTCTGATGTCAGAGCTCTTGTGCAGTAGGACTCTTGTCACCTTTTCTTTAAGGTGATATTTACTGGATAATTTTTCTTCACACCACAAAGGAGATAGTGAATAGTGTTATTTTTTGCATGTGGTGGTGAAGTACATCATGATGGGCAGAAGACGCCTATTTAGCCTATAGTGGCCAGGAAGCAGAGACAGAAAGGGACCAGGGTCTCCTTATCCCCTTCAAGGGCAACGACCCATGACCTAAGTAAGCCCTATCACTTCCCAATAACATCAGGAACTGGCAAATAAGCATGTAACATGTGGGCCTTTGGGGGACATTTCAGATCCAAACTATGTCAAAGATGAAAAAAAAAAAGAAATAAAGCTTAACCCTAGTTATCATTCAGGCTTCCCTGCATAGTAGAACTACTGTTTTCAGAGTACTAAGACAGCTACCTTAAACATGCTGATTATCATAGAAATTTGTGAAACCATGTGTTAAAAGATTTTTACGAAACCACTGCAACTATTTTTAAGGTTGTCAGCATTTTATTTCAAATAAAAGGGAAAAAACAAACATCAATTGTATCATAGGACAGCCTGATCAGCAAAGCTAAGGTTTCACTAATTTTTAAACTTATGAAAAGCATAATTTAATAAATATTTATTTATTTATATGTGTTTACGGGCACACATGCTGTGGTGCATGGTAGGAGGTCAGAGGAGTTGTCTGTGCTCCACCTTCTTTGAGGCAGGGTCTCTGGCCGCTGCTACAAAGAAGTCTGGCCCATGACCTTCGCTAGTTCCACCTCCCAGTGTCATGGAACATTGATTCAAAGACCCATGTACCATGCAACTTGAATCTGCCTTTTACCTGGGTTCTGGGGAGTATAACCTGGGTTGGCAGGTTTTGCAAGGAAACACCTTTAGTCATTAAGTCATTTCCATGGCCCTCAACAGCACAATTTTTTCTTTTTTGGGTTTTTCAAGGTCGGGTCTCATTCTGTAGCCCAGGCTGACCTGGAATTCATTCACTATGTATTCTCAGGGTGGTCTCAAACTCACGGTGATCCTCCTACCTCTGCCTCCCGAGTGCTGGGATTAAAGGCATGCGCCACCACACTTGGCTCCAAAAACACAATTTTTAAGATAAAATTTCAACATTATAGGGAAAACCTGACTGAATCAGTTGCACCAGCTAATTCTCCTCCACTTTAGTTTAAAACAAATGAAGCTGAGTATAGTGGCACATGCCTTTATTCCCCAACACTTGGGAAGCTGAGGCTGGGCCAGCCTGAGCTACAGAGTAAGTTCTAGGTCAGCCTAGGCTAGACTGAGATTCTCAGTTAAAATAATGTATTTATCTTAAATCTACTATGTAGTTCATACATTAAAAGTCCTGAATATTATATACTCACTTATTAAAATTCTTTATAACTATTTTGTTAAAAATAAAAAAGGTGCTTTAAAAATATAGTTAATATCTAGGACCTGATAGAAAGCCTTTTCAATAAAAAGTATAACTTCAAAAAAATTTTAAAAATACATGGAAGTATCCATTTGAAAAAGCAACATAATCCATTCTACAAGTGCCAGTTTCTCTGACAAATGGTAGTTGATGCATGATCAGATGCAGAGATCTTTTAGTACGTTACAGGCTCCTCTCTGTGGCCTAGGAGCTGGGCTTTTAGTTCTGTTTCATTGGCATCTTATGCTTTCTTGTAAAGGTGGTCTAGGTGTGATGATATCGAGTTGGTTGTGTTTGGAATGATACAGTTGACTGACTTCTGAGCAACCAGCGGGACTAGAAATGGTCTAGAAATGACTTGTTTTTTTTTTTTTTTTCTTGGTTTTTCAAGGTAGGGTCTCACTCTAGCCCAGGCTGACCTGGAATTCACTATGGAGTCTCAGGGTGGCCTCGAACTCACGGCAATCCTCCTACCTCTGCCTCCCGAGTGCTGGGATTAAAGACATGCGCCACCACGCCCGGCTTAGAAATGACTTGTTGAATGATAAAAATAATGGGAACACATGTTTCTTTTGATTACGTACAGAAAAATAAAAATGTATTAAAGCACATCATTCTAACATCTGAGTGCCTTGTTCCCCACTGGAAGGATTCTAAAATCACGTCCTTCTACAAATTTAGGCTACGTGACACAACCAAGCTGAAACTCTACCTCAAGAGTTTTAGCCATATGATGTCATTTGTATCTGGACTATTTCCCAAAAGCCCATATGCTAAAGAGTTGTCCTTAGTTGGTGTTAGTAGGATATAGTAGAGCTTTCACAAAGTGGAGTCTAGTGGGATGCCTTCAGATCATAGAGGACGTGCTCTTTTTGAAACATTTTATTTTTAGTTATTTACTTATTTGACAGAGAAAGAGGGAGAGAGAGAGAGAGGGAGAGAATGGGCATGCCAGGGCCTCCAGCCACTGCAAACTCCAGATGTGTGCGCCCCCTTGTGCATCTGGCTTACGTGGGTCCTGGGGAATCGAACCTGGGTCCTATGGCTTTGCAGGCAAATGCCTTAACTGCTAAGCCATCCCTCCAGCCCGAGGATGTGCTCTTAAAGGAAACAACAGTGAAACCTCAACCTTTTCCTTTTCAGTCCCTGCAATGGTGAGCTATTCCATCATAGGCAACAGGGCCAAATGATCATAAACTAGAACCCCCACAGCTATGAGCTAAAATAAACCAAGTCTCTCATTTCTTTCTGTTATTATTATTATTACTATTTTGGTTTTTTGAGGTAGGGTCTCACTCTAGTCCAGGATGACCTGGAACTCACCTATGTAGTCTCAGGGTGTCCTCAAACTCACAGCAATCCACTTACGTCTGCCTCCCAAGTGCTGGGATTAAAGGCGTGCCCCACCATGCCTGGATATTACTATTTTTTTTTTTTTTGTACAGAGTTTCACACTGTGGTCCAGGTTGGCATGAACTGAAGCCTGTGTGACAATCTTCCTACATCAGCCTCCTAAGTGCTAGGGTTCTAGGCATGCACCATCACACTTGTATCAGCCTTATAATTTGATTATTTCAGATATTCCCTATAGTGATAGAAAGCTGACTAACCTAACCTAATATACCATCTAATATACATTTATGTGTTCTCTAGATGGACTACTTTAGATTTATTTATTTATTTTGGTTTTTTGAGGTAGGGTCTCACTCTAACCCAGGCTGACCTGGAATTCACTATGTAGTGTCAGGGTGACCTTGAACTCACAGCGATCCTCCTACCTCTGCCTCCCAAGTGCTGGGATTAAAGGCATGTGCCACCATGCCCAGCCTACTTTAGATTTACATATAGTCCTACATCATGATGCAATCACCCTAAATTGAAGAGCAATTGATTAGAACACATTGACCAGAGTCAGGATTCTGGCATATATATACATATATACATATACATATACATATACATATATGTATATATGTGAATGTGTGTGTATACACACATATATTTACATTCATATACACTCAGGCACACACACATATGTGTAAATACACACATACATACACAGGCACACACACAGTCACATATATTGAGACAGGATTTCGTGTATCTCAAACTGGCCTCAAACTCATTCTGTGTTTGAGGATGACCCTACGATCTTGATCCACCTGCCTCTACCTCTGGAGTGCTGAGATTACTGGCATGAGCCACCACGCCTGTTCTATGTGGTGCTGGGGGTCAAACCCAGGGCCTCACACATATCAGGCAAGCACTCCACCAACTGAGCCACATTGTAAATTATATACATGTAATTTTTGGTGAGTGTGTGTGTATGCATGTGTGCGTAGAGTGTGAACCTATGTGTGCAGATGAGTGTCCTGTGCACAAGCCAGAGGAGGATTTCAGATGTCCTCCCTTAAGTGCTCTTCTACTTTATTTCCTTGAGACAGATGAACCTGGAGCTCACCATTTTTCAGTAAGACTGGCTGACCAGTGATTCTCTGCATACTCCAGCACTGAGGTTATAGGCATGTGTGGACATGTCCAGCTTTTTCTTTTTCTTTTTTTTCTTTGGCTTTTTGAGGTAGGGTTTCACTCTAGCTCAGGCTGACCTGGAGTTCACTATATAGTCTCAGGGTGGCCTTGAACTCAAGGTGATTCCCCTATCTCTGCCTCCCAAGTGCTAGGATTAAAGGCATGCGCCACCACACCCGGCCACGTCCAGCTTTTTATGTAGTTGCTGGGGATTGAACTCAGGTCTTCATGGTTGCACAGCAAGTGCTCTTACCTACTGAGCCACCTCCCCAGCCCCTGTAAATTATATATTTTTTAAAGACTTTGGGGCTGGAGAGATTGCTTAGTGATTAAGGCACTTGCCTGCAAAGTCAAAGGGCTGAGGTTCAATTCCCCAGGACCCACATAAGCCAGATGCACAAGGTGGTAAATGTGTCTGGAGTTCATTTGCAGTGGCTGAAGGCCCTGGAATGCCTATTCTCTCTCTCTCTGCCTATTTCTCTCTATCAAATAAATAAAACATAAAGACTTTGACATGTGTGTGTGTATGTGTCTATTGTGGTATGCATATAGAGGTTAGAGGACAACTTCTGAGTGTTGGTCCCTGTCTTCCACTTTACTTGAGGCAGGGTCTCTGTCTCTCATTCTTCCTATTGTTGCTCACTGCTGTGCTCACAAGGCTAGCTGGTCTGCAAGCTTCTGGGAAGGTCTTTTGTTGTTTCCGCCTATCTCATGGTCAGTGTGCTGAGATTACAGAAGCCTGCCAAAAGCTTCTAGCTTTTGCATGGGGTCTGGAGACCCAAACTCGGGTACTCAGGATTAAAAGGCAAGCTCTTTATTCACTGAGCCATCTCCTCATCCCTCAAAGCACATATTTATGGCACCAAGTCACATAGGTGCAAAGTTTTAAATTCAGGCAACCTACATACCAGATGCCTACATATTTGGGAAGACTGTAACATTGTCTTAAAGATATGGTTGAAAAGTTAAAAAAAATCAATGAGTCATGTTGTTTGATTACAAAGAATCACAGAACTTGGGGCTGGAAAGATGACTTAGTGGTTAAAGTGCTTGCCTGCAAAGCCTAAGGACCCAGGTTAAGTTCCCCAATACCCACATAAAGCCAGATGTACAAGGTGGCACATGCATCTGGAGTTTGTTCTCTCTCTCTCTCTCTCTCTGTCTGTCTGTCTCTCTCTCTCATAAATAAATAGACATGGGGTGGAGAGATGGCTTACCGGTTAAGTGCTTGCCTGTGAAGCCTAAGGACCCCGGTTCGAGGCTCGATTCCCCAGGACCCACATTAGCCAGATGCACAAGGGGGCACACACATCTGGAATTCATTTGCAGCGGCTGGAGGCCCTGGCGTGCCCATTCTCTCTCTCTCTCTCTCACTCTCTCTCTGCCTCTTTCTCTGTCACTCTCAAATAAATAAATAAAAATGAATAAAAAATATTAAAAAATAAATAAATAAAATATATTTTCAAAAAGAATCACAGAACTTTAAGCTTTGAAATGACTTAGTGATTAACTGATTTCAGTGGTTTCTGACACTATTCCCCAGGGCCTCATAGAGTTCCTAGAACGTTACTTCAGAATCATCCAATAAAGCTGCAAGTGCATGGCTAATGGAGAACCTAAATACATGAAATTGCTTAAACAGAGGCAAAAGAATAGAAAGTCAGTAGCAGACAGAGAAGCTAAAGTATGGTGGTACACATGCCTGTAACCTCAGCATTTTGGAGGCTGAGGCCAGGAAGATTTTGAGTTCCGGGCAAACCCAGGCTATGTAGTAAGATCCTGTCTCAAAAAGCACAACAGTATAAAACCCAAAACTCTCCCGGCAGGTTGTGGCAAATTTTCTTCGTGTGTGTGTGTGTGTGTGTGTGTGTGTGTGTGTTCATTTCTTCCTTTACATTTGAAAACAGTGAGGGTTGATTTTGTTATATGTAGCACTGTATGTCTCATTGTGTGACTTAAAAAATGCATTCAATATGAATGGAAAGCTCATTACTATTACCTCCCATTGGTCAAAGGAGTGAATTTTGAACAGTACTACAACCACCTAGACAACTTTTATATTTAGAAATGTTTTCCTGGGCTGGAGAGATGGCTTAGCCATTAAGGCACTTGCCTGCAAAACCTAATAACCTGGGTTTGATTCCCCAGTACCCATGTAAAGCCAGAGGCACAAAGTGGCACTTGTGTCTGGAGTCCGTTTGCAGTGGCTAGAGGGCATGGAATGCCCACTCTCTCTTTCTCTTTGTAAATAAATAAATAAATGAACAAATATATTTTTTAAAAGTAATGTTTTCCTCATCAGGATCTCAGGAAGATTTAGTCAAAGCCAAGTTGCTAAGTTTCTCTTCCTGTGTACAGAACATATGGATATTTTCTGTGCAGCAGACACATTCCCACAAAAATTCCAAGAAGGAATTTTCTTAGTCACTGTTGCAGTCCTTTTAGAATTGAGCTGCTTACGTCTCTGATGTCATGACATTTAATTCTTTTTTTCCTTGCCTTTGCAAGAACTAATAGAATGCTCTGTTAAGACTCTCTCTAACTAGAATATTAATTGTTATGTGAAGTATATTATGTCAAGTTGATGATAGCTTTCCTTGACTTTTCTGAGAGGAGAAAATTATCATCCATATTCCATAGGTTGGATTGATTTTGGGGGAGAGTGCTGAGGAGGGAACTCAGGATCATATGTATGCTAACATATGCTCTGGCACTGAGCTACATTCCTAGCCGGCAGGTTGGGTTTTAAATAATATTTGCCTATAAACAGTAAGCAATGGAGGATGTATTTTATGAGTGTATGCTTACTTATGAACAATAGGAAATATATTTTACATCAATGTGTACAGTGCCTGTAAATACGAGGAATTGTATTTCACATGAGTGTGTGAAGTGACAGTTACTTTTTTTTTTTTTAAATAAGCAAAACTCACATAGCATTAAAAGCAGAACTGGCATGCTTTCCTAGGCTATCTCAATGATATGACCTCAAAGTCTATGATTTCTTCATAAAGATGAAATAACTATTGCAACTTGATTGCATCAACTAAAATATAGCACTTGGCTTGAAAACTTGCCCTTATGTTTTATGAGGTTTGAAATAAAACGGAAACTGATGGAATTAAACCAGCAAATTATTTTGCAATCAATGACTGCAGTTGTACATTGCTACAAAGCAGATGTGGTCAAATGTTGAGGAAAGTTGGACTAAATCCTCTTCCTGTCCAATACTGTTGATAGCTCTATTCATAATACGTTCTTGCTTTTAGAGGAACTGACCCATATTAACAACTATAATTTGTAAACTATTTTAAAAGTGTAGAATATCAACCAATTAGTGATTACCAAATATCTTGATGGTTTCCATTGTTGGAACCAAACCTTTGCATGATGGAACAAAAATTTAATTTTCTAAGATGCCTTGTAGTCCATATAGATGAAGATTGAGTTAAAAAATTATTGTGGGGCTAGAAAGATGGCTCAGTGGTTAAGGCACTTGCCTGTAAAGCCTAAGGTTCTGGGTTTGATTCCCTAGTGCCCATGTAAAAGCCAGATGCATAAGATGGTGCATGTGTCTGGAGTTTATTTGCAGTGGCTGGAGGCCCTGACATACCCATTCTCATTCTCTCTCTTAAGTAAATAATGAAAATAAAAATAAGAAAGATTATTGTCTGAATAGGTCAGTTTTGAGAGAGATGAAAGTGAAAGACAATAAAAATTGAGTTGGGAGTATAGCTCAGTAGTAAAGTCATGCTGGGCATACACAAGGCCCTAGGGTTGATCTCCTGTATGAAAGAAAGGAAAGAAAGAAGAGAAGGAAAGAAAAAGAAAAGAAAAGAAAGGAAATGGGGAAAAGTGGCTATTAAATGAAATAAAATTGGGTTTAATTTGATTACTTTAGTATTTTTGTTTTTTTTAAATATATTTTATTTATTTATGAGAGAGAGAGAGAGAGAATGGGTACTCCAGGGCCTCTAGCCACTGCAAATGAACTCCAGATGCATTGACCCCCTTGTGCATCTGGCTTATGTGGGTCTTGGAGAATTGAACTGGGATCCTTTGGCTTTGCAGGCAGATATGCCTTAACAGCTAAGCCATGTCTACAGCCCTTGTTTGTTTTTTTGAGCTAAGGTCTCACTCTAGCCCAGAATGACCTAGAACTTACTCTGTAGTCCCAGGCTAGTCTAGAACTCACAGTGATCCTCCTACTTCTGCCTCCCAAGTGCTGGGATTAAACGTGCGTGCCACCAAGACTGGCACTTTAGTATTTCCTTTTTTAAATTTCTTGAACCCACAAGGTTATTTGAAAGAATTGACTAAGACTTGACAAATATAATACTATCAAGTTACAGCTACAATTTGTTTTATAGGCCAATCAACCAATGAGAAGCAAATGGTGATGAAAATTATTATTTTGAGCAGGCACATTGTCCATGATTTTGATGAGTTAGTGCTAGAGTTCATGACAACATGGGTCTTCTCAGGTCTTCTTCATTACTTCTCTCAAGTAGACATCCAAAGCCATGAGCTTTTTTTTTTTTTTTAATGTTGGGGGTGTAACCCATGGACCTCACACATACTATACAAGTGTTCTACACTGAGTTACACCCCAGTACTGTAAGTTTAAATTTAGATCCATATTTAAAAAGTATGAAGTTTTATTCTCTAGTGTTTCTATGACATTGATGCTTTGTTAGAAATTCAGAATATTTGCTATTTCATTTTTATAAATCCATATGTTCTCTCAAGTCAAGGGCAGTGCTTTACTCATTTTTGCCAGGCAATGAACAAAAGTACATAACTCTAAATTATAATATGCCACTTAAAATACACATAAGTATAATTCTGCTTTCAAGACTCTTAAAGCAACATAAATACAGAATCATTGCATTTTCTTTGAAGCACCATAGTTAACTATAGTTACACACACACACACACACATATCTATCTATCTATCTATATATATATATGGTGCTAAGTGCCCACTTACCATTATGAGACATCCCCACAGCCAGGCATTTCTGAAACCGACAGTACTGACATTTATTTCTACTTTTTTTGTGGATCCGACAGTTAAGATCACATCTATCATAAATAAGCTTCAATCGAATGGTTCTTCGGAAAAAACCCTACAAAGGGATATATAAAAGAAGAAGCAATTTTAAATTTTTGTGATCCGTGGAAGCAGGTACCTATGGCTAAAGCCTGGGGGTTAGAAAGGTGTGTTCTACCACAGGAATCTTGCACAGGTCTTTTTACCTCTCTGTAGCTCACCTTTCTTTGCTATAAACTAAAGAACAGGAGGATGTCCTTTCAGGCTCTTAGACACTGACCACATACAGCTGATGTCATGCAATCTACCTTGGCTCTGCATTCGGTTTTCAGCATGTTCTAAGAAGTGCTCTGGATTTAATGTAATGCAAATAAAACACCATGTAATCAGTTCAGTCTCTCTGCAAATCATTCCAGCAGCGTGCCCCAGCCTTTATAATTGTGCTAAGCAGTTTGGCAAAGTTACAGTCATTTCATTCTAAAACATGATCAGGGCCAATAAAAATCCACATGTGGATAATTTTTTGGAATTCTCAATGTTGCATAATTTCCTGCAGAATTTGTTTCATTTATTTATGTGGTTGAAAGAGTCCCCCATCATTATAGTTTACAAATAGAGAGAGATGATAGGAATTAACATGAGAAGGAAACTGGAAATCCTCCGTAAATCTCAAAATGAATTAAGAAATATTCATCTGAATATACTACATATTTTAGATAGAAATGAAAAAAACTTAGTTAGAAATGTATCCTAGCACCATTTTGAGTCCACAAGATTTTTATTCTATTTATCTTCATGAACCTCAATCCTCAAACCCTTAAAACCAAATTTATCTGGTCTTGTTTGGGACAAAAAGTACCTAATTAGTACTGGTTCTGTTGTTGGTATATATTTTGATTTTTCCAGAATTTTTGTGTGTGCTGGGGATTAAATTTAGGGGCTTATACATATTATGAAAGTGCCTGCCACTGAACTACACGTCTACCCTTAGAAGAATTGTATTCTGAATGCTAAACAAACAAGTATGTTTTATTGCTTACTTGATATCCGAAGTGGAAAATTAAACAGACATCTCCAACCTGGAGTGTCCAAAACTGAAGTCCCAACTTTCCTCTGAAAACTCCCTTTACTTGTGGCTTCTTCCAACTCAGCTGAGGCAACTACACCCTCTGTTTCTCAAGCCAAAATCATTGAAGTCATTCTATATTAAAAAAAGTTAGAGACAAGGTCCCATGTAGTCTAGGCTGGCGTGGAACTCACTTTGTAGCCAAAGATACGTTGAACTTCTGATCCTCTTGCCTCTTGCCTGGGATTATGGAATACACTCCACATTTGGTTTTAAGTGGTGCTGGGGATGGAACCCAGAGTTTCGTACTTGTTAGGAAAGCACTTTTCCACCTGAGCTACCTCACTAGTTCCTTGATGATTTCTTTCTTGAAGTCACTCTTGATTTCTTTCTTTCTCTCTACTGGCTATTTTTTTTCTCTAAATACAGGCTGAATATGACATATTTGAGCTTCTTGGAAGCATTTGGATTTCAGATTAAAAAATTGTTGTTGGAATAGTTAAATATACATAAGGAGATCTCTTAAGAAGTGGATAGACCCAAATCTAAATAAGAATTTGTATTTCATATACTTTTTAAAAAATTGCTGGGGATTCAACCCAGCACTTTGTGAATGCCAGGCAAGCACTCTGAGCTACATTCCCAGCCTTGCTACCAACCCTGCTTTTCTTTTTTTTCTTGTTTTTGGTTTTTCTAGGTAGGGTCTCACTCTAGCTCAGGCTGACCAGGAATTCACTATGTAGTCTCAGGGTGGCCTTGAACTCATGGTGATCCTCCTACCTCTGCCTCCTGAGTGCAGGGATTAAAGGCATGCGCCACCACGCCTGGCTCCTACTTTTGTTTTTTTTTTTTGATAAAGGTCTAGCTATTTACCCCACTTTGGCTTTAAACTTGTAATCCTGACTCAGACTCCCACGTGTTGGGATTACAAGGTGCCTGTACCATGACCAGCATGATACACATTTTATATACATAGCTAAAGTTGGTACTGGGGCTCAAATCCAGGGCCTTGTACAAGCTAGGCAAATGCTCTAACTCTAAGCTATAGCACTAACCCTTGGCCTGTTTTTTTTTTTTTTTTTTTTTTTAATGTGTGGTATATGCATGTGTGTGTGCAGATGTGCATGGCTGGAAGTCAGACAAGACTGTTGATGTGTCCTCCTCTATCACTCATCCATGTCCTTCCTTGAGGATAGAGTCTCTTTCTCTGAACTTGTTTTCATAGTGCGAAAGCTATGATTTATTAATTTTATAAGTATATACCATTTTGTTATATATATGTTATAGTTGACAATCTACTCATATGGTGGTAGCTGTTTCAATGACTAACTTTTTGATATTATGAGTGTACTTCTATAAATATTTTAATTTTTTTGAGGAAGATTCTTACTATATTGCCCAAGGTGGCCAAAACTTGTGGCAATCCTGCCTCAGCTACCCTAAAGTTAGGATTATAGGCATTGTACCACTATATTGTAAATATTTTATGATTAATGGGTACATGAATTACCTTTAACTGTTATACCTTCTTTTTGTGTTTCTGAATCTTTTGTATGTATGTTTTTGTGTTTCTAAAGTCTCTTGTATTTTCCATAGTCTTGTCACTATTTGCTATTGATTGCATATGTAAAAATCAGAACAGCAATAGGATGAGACAAAACCAAAACATAATTATACTCGCAAAAGTAAAAGCAAATATTTATCACCAAAGTTCACTAGTGGGAATAGTTCTGCGCATTCTTCGACCTTTGGTTTGTGAAGAAAACATACCTTTTTAATATTCAGTGACCCTAGCACCCCTTTAAGAACTGGGGGCCCTTTAAATTCTAGCAGATCCTAGGAAGGACATATGTCTTAAAATGCTGGTAGTCTCATTCCTAGTCATTTCTTTGAATCTATTTTTCATTTTTGTCACTTTTTCCTACTGTGGCCCAGTATACTTTTTACCATTGCATTGAATTTTTGTTGCAATAACTGTATGTTTAACTGTTAGAGGCTTCACTTGATTTAATTTTCAGTCTGTCTGGTCATTCTGCACAGACCTGATGTGCCTGATTTCTTGTTGTGACCCCATCCTCTTTCTTTAAATGATTCTTACTTTGCTGTTCCATACTCTGTATCCCAATGTCTGATTTTTTTGGAGGGGTACTTTATACACGGGTTTTGTTTGTTTCCCATAATTACCATTCAAAATTATTGTCTTCTTTGTGGTCCCTGATGTCTTATTTCGAAATTATCTCTTGATCTTAAACTATGGAAATTCTACAGGTTCTAAAATTGGAATTTTTTCCTCCAAAGAGAATTTAAAAATGCTTCTTTCAGAAGTTCAGGTGCCACTGACTTACAACTTTCAGATACCCTTGAGAATCCTGGCTCAATTGGAAAGTTCCAAACTCAACTCATCCTCCATGATGTCTCAGAACATTAAGATTATCATTGGGGCAGTTAGTCACTGCATCATCTCTATGGGCATCTGGCCCAAGGAAAACCGTGCCCCTCAAAATAGGCCTGCAGCTCCTACCACAGAAGTAAGGGTTTCAGTTGTTGGGTCATTTACTTCATTTTGCCCTTGATTCCATTTTGGAGAGTTATCCTTTTCTCTTATTAGATTAGCAATATTTCAAAGAATATGTCCTGTGAAAGATTTAATGATTTTAATAGAAGATTTTAGTTCTCAAAGGGTGCTAAGGACTGTAGTATTCCAAACTAATTTTTGTTCCCCCTTTACTGATTAGTGGTGGCATAATATACAGAACTGTTCTTATGGCTAAATGTTGGCATTTTTGTTTGTTTTTGGTTTTTTGTTTTTCAAGGTAGGGTCTCACTGTAGCCCAGGCTGACCTGGAATTCACTATGTAGTCTCAGGGTGGCCTGGAACTCACAACAATCCTCCTACCTCTGCCTCCCAAGTGCTGGGATTAAAGGCCTGCACCACCCTGCCCAGCTCATGGCTAGTTTGTATGTTTTTTTTTTAATTTTTATTTATTTATTTGCAATCAGAGAGAGAGAGTGAGAGATAGAAGAGAGGCTGAAACAGAGAGAATGGGCATGCCAGGGCCTCTAGCCACTGCAAATGAACATACATACATACATACATACTTTATGAAGTTTCTTTTCTTTCATCTCCTTGATGAACTGATAAAAGAAATGGGCCACAGAGAACTCAGTTATTTGGTATAACAAGAGAGGAAGGTTGAAAAAAGGATTCTAGGGTAGAGAGATGGCTTAGTGGTTAAGGCACTTGCCTATGAAGCCTAAGGACTCATGTTCGATTCCCCAGGACCCACGTAAGCCAGATGTACAAGGTGGTGCATGTGTCTGGAGTTTGTTTCCAGCTGCTGGAGGCTCTGGTGCGCCCATCTCTCTGTATCTCTTTCTCTCAAATCAATAAATAAATAAGTAATAGGCTGGAGAGATGGCTTAGCAGTTAAGGCATTTGCCTGTGAAGCCAAAGGACCCAGTTTCGATTCCTCAGGACTCACATCAGCCAGATGCACAAGGGGCATATGCATCTGGAGTTCGTTTGCAGTGGCTAAAGACCCTGGCATTTCCATTCTCTCTCTATCTGTCTTTCTCTATCTCTCTCTGCTTGCAACTAATAAATAAATAAGAAAAGTTTAAAAAGTTAAAAATAAAATATTAAAAGAAGAGTTCTATTAAGTTTACCATATGTTGTAGCTTGACTTTTATGATATATTTCAACAATAAATCATGTTTTGTGATGATCTAGAGTTCTTTAATGCTACAGAATAACCATCCTTATTATCATTTATGTATTGTAAATAAGCTCAAATTCCTGAATTAGATATATATGGACTCTAGTATGTACCTGGGAACATGCTTGTACTGTTTTTCTCCCATTAAATTTATGATAATTCATGTTTTGTCATCCTTTGACTTTCAAAAAATGAAACATATAAGAGTGTTTTCCTTTGAAATTGTTGACTGATTTGAAAAACAGAGCTGACTTCTGCAGTTTCTTCATATTCCTAATAAACATTAACAATGTACTTTATTGTTTCCAAGTCTGTTAAATAATGTTTATTTTCAACTTTCATCTTTATTTTTTTCAACAACTCATTTCTCAGATTATCATGAAGTCTACAAATAGGCATGACAATGCTGTATCAGTTACTGTTTCAGAAAATGCTTTTGGGGCTGGAGAGATGGCTTAGTGGTTAAGGCACTTGCCTGAGAAGCCTGAGGACTCAGGTTCAATTCCCCAGTACCCACATAAGCCAGATGCACAGGGTGGCAAATATGTCTGGAGTTCATTTGTATGGCTGGAAGCCCTGGTGCACCCATTTTTTCCCTCTCCTTCAAATAAAAATATAAATAAAATATTTAAAAAAATAAAATGTGGGCTGGAGAGACAGCTTAGCGGTTAAGCGCTTGCCTGTGAAGCCTAAGGACCCTGGTTCAAGTCTTGATTCCCCAGGACCCACGTTAGCCAGATGCACAAGGGGGCGCATGTGTCTGGACTGCGTTTGCAGTGGCTGGAGGCCCTGGAACGCCCATTCTCTCTCTCTCTCCCTCTTTCTTTCTCTGTCTGTAGCTCTCAAATAAATAAATAAAAATAAACAAAAAATTAAAAATAAATAAAATGTTTTTGTTTATACATGATTCTTGGTTCTATTTCTTTACTTTTTTCATTTTTTGTTTTTTGCTTTTTGTTTTTTTGAGGTAGGGTCTGGAATTCATTCTGTATTCTCAGGGTGGCCTCAAACTCATGGTGATCCTCCTACTTCTGCCTCCCGAATGCTGGGATTAAAGGTGTGCGCCACCATGCCTGGTATGGTTCTATTTCTTTTTGTCTTGTTTTTAATTTTTTTCCCAGTGTTTCCTTAATTCCTTTATTTCTAACAATACTCTGTGTACAATGAGGCCTCAGAACATTATTATTATTTTTACCATGGAATTAAAAGCTCCCTGTTGAGCCTGCATCCAGCCTTCCCATGAAGTAGTGTGGCCCACAGAAACTGAATTAATGAGCTACCCCTGTTGAGTAGGAGTATATTCAAACTATTTACCTCAGCAAGGGTCCAAAAGGAGAAAGTACAAAAGTAGAAGTACAAAAAAATAAAAAATAAAAAATAGAAGTACAAAACTAGATTACATTGTACTGTATGGTAGATAATATTTACTTATAGCTTTGGATAAATCTGTGGCTCTAATGATTGTTCACCAAAGATTAAAAAATATGATTGCTACAGTTTGAGTGTGTCTCCCAAGGATTCATGTGTTAAAATTTAATCTCCATTGTGAAATATAAGAGGGTAGAAACTTAATCTGACTATGGAGATTGGAGGTGGAGCAAGACTGAGATTAGATGAGGCCATTAGGGTGGAGCCCCCATGAATGAAACTCAGTGGCTTTATAAGAGGAAGAGAGACTAGAAGACATTCATACACACACAAATGCACTCCTGTCTCTCATCATGTGAGGTCCTGGACCAAAATCATGAGCCAAAAGACACCTCTTTCTTTATATGTATGAAGCCTCAGGTATTTCATTTTACTAATGAAAAAAGAACTAATACGATGATGAAACCTACTAATGAAAAGAACATCCAACTTATAAGCAATAAATGACAGTTTTGTGGCATACATAGCTCTCAGTAGCTAAGAGGCTTAATTTTCTATAAGTGTAATATTAACCCACCCAAGAATCTGTCACAAGTTCACTTTAATCCAAACCCAATGTATTCATTCCTTTCTGTTGGGATTTTGAAAAGGATCACTAAGATGAACTGTTCCACTGGCATTACAGCAGTGTAAGAAGTTCTACTAATAGTTATCTTATGGAATATAACATTCCTTTTGATTCATAAAGTACTCTTCAGCTTTATGGCCAACTGAATTTTAATTATGAGTATCATACATCCTAATGGAAATGGCAAATATTTAACTGCCAAAGAAACTTTTGAACTACACATGGGAGAGACAAACACGCTTACTAATTTCATTTTCCTTGGATTCCACTGAGCACTTGTGATAAGCTAAGGAGACATCTTTGGTTACTGACAGCCTCTGGTCTAATGGACTCAGAATGAGGCAGCAGTTTGGTGTAGGTCCTAAGGAGCAACAAGAAAGTTCACATGGTTCTCTTCCTTCCTTTCTCTATCATAACTGGGATATCAAACTATGTGGTTTTAGCCCTCCTTTACTCTTAAAACTCATGAAGAGTTCAAAGACCTTTATTCATGTAGGCTATACCTACTAATATTTATTAGACTAAAAATTAAAACTGAGAGGAAAAATTTCAAGATAAGATCTGGATATTGCCCAAGCTGGCCTAAATTTTTGGGCTCAAGTTATGCTCCTGCCTTAGCCTTTTAAGTTTCTGGGACTTCATACATCATATGTCAACAACACCAGCCCCAAACTGAGAAGTAATACAAGGGCATATAAGTAAATATCCTACTAGCTATCAGAGCTGTTGTCATCACCCCAAATCATGTAGTTTTTAGAACCCTCTACAGCCTTTTGAGAGAATGAAAGTGGAACTCATGGCTGTAGGGGCCCTGCACCACACTTGAAAAATTGTTGTCTTCAAGAAGCCAAATCATATTGTTTCATTAACATTTTTCCTTTTTAATTATTAATTTTTTTGTTGTTTTTTAGGTAGGGTCTTGCTCTAGTTCAGGCTGACCTGGAATTCACTATGTAGTCTCAGGGTGGCCTTGCACTCTGGGCAATCCTACCACTGCCTCCCAAGTGCTGGGATTAAACGAGTGTACCACCATGCCCGGCCCCTTAATTATTAATTTTTAAAGTTAGCATATATAATAATGGGTTTTATTATGGCATTTTCATACACATGTAATTTCATGCACATTTTCCAATTTGACCCCATTAACATTCTTCTTATGCTTATCTTAAACATAGGTGTGGTGGTATAGGCATGCAATCTTTCATTACAGGGAAGGCTGAGACTGGAAGATTGTGAGACTGAGGCTTGTTTTGAAAAAACTTAGATAAATAAATAATAAATTAAAATTTATAGGTTTTCTATTTTTCCTTCTCAGGAGGTATAACTTTCTAGGTATTTTAGCCTAAGGATTCTGTAAATTATTAGTTTAGCATATAATACTCTTAATTTTCATGTATTTTTTCCCTATGTCAAATTAAGAACTGGAATTTTGCAGGTTTATTTACTATCCATCTTAACCTTCTATTCTGTTCTTCTTTCTTTTTTTTTTTAATAGGATAATCATGCAAAAAAAGTGCCTCAAGACTCTTGTGATGGAAAATATGTATTAATACTGGGATGTAAAATAATAAGATTATTACACATTGACTATGAGGCTACTGAAGGTCATCCAAATGAAAACATCCAACAACAAAAAAATAGATACAGGGATCTAAAGTTGGGGAATCTGGGCTGAAGATAATGCTTTTAACAATGGGAAGACCTAAAGTATGCATGATTTACTTCCGGTGATTCATTACTGTAGATTTGGAGTGGAGAAATTTGTTGTTTTTTTATAGAGTACCTGTTATTTCCTAGTCATAGGTACTATAGTCAATGATGTTATAGTATAGAACCATTAAGAGCAAGCATTTTACCCTGTTTTTTTTTCTTGCTTTTGTATTTGTCTGGCAGTGCAGGGGATGGAACTCACAGCCTCAAACACGCTAGCTAGGCACATGCCCTACCACTACGCTACACTCCTAGACCCTTCTACCCTTTCCCAATCCCAACTGGAATACTCTTTTTTTTTTTTTTTTTCTTTGAGGTAGGATCTCACTCTAGCCCAGGCTGACCTGGAATTCACTATGTAGTTTTGGAGTGGCCTTAAATTTATGGCAAGCCTCCAACCTTTGCCGCCAGTGTGCTGGGATTAAGAGTCGAGTGCCACCATGCCCAGCCCAACTTGAATACTCTTAATTTTCCTCTTTCTTCTGTTTTGCTTGCTTTTGTCTTCTGAGGTTTAGCGCCTTCAGGACTCAGCTTTTATTACTGTGACCAAGTACTACAATGTTTATGTCTTGCAGTTTTCATCTATCCTCACTAATGTTCACTATGTGACTAGTAGAGTCATGGTGGAACTATTTGCTTATAGGTTCTAATTTTCTAGGTGTTTTAACTAGCATGTAGAAAACATTAAATTACTATAGAAATCTAATCAATCATACTGTTTTTACTTATTTGTGTATTATCAAAATAACCCAAATTGAATGGTTTCTTCAGAAAAACAGCATAGAATTTAGCAACAATTTTCTTTTTATTTTTTTATTAAGTAGAAACTTTGTATGTGCTCATGTCTGTGTGCATATGGAGGCCAGAGATCAAGCTGGGTGTTTCTCTCTCTTACTCTCCACCTTATTTATCAAGGCAGGGCCTCTCATTGAACCCAGAGCTCACCAATTTGACTAATCTTGCTAACAAGCTTCCCCTAAGGGTTCACTTGTCTCTGCTTCCCAAGTACTGGAATTATGGGTGTACAATACTACTCACTACTCTCAACACTCACATGAGTGCTGGGGATACAAACTCAAGTCCTCATGTTTGTGTGGTAATTGCTTTACTGACCAAAACAACTCCCCAGCCTTTTTTTTTTTTTTTTAAACAAAAATCCCTTTACCTTCTGTGAGCTGAGATCACAAGCATGTGTTATTGTGCTTAGCTCATGAATGGGTTTTAGTGTTTTAAGTGAAAGCATCTCTTGCCAGGAGAATTTTGAAGAACTGATTTTGAAATTTAGACCTCAGAGATGTATAAGACCTTGGATAGCTAATCTAATCAAGCAGTTTTGCACTGAGATAACCCCATTTCTTGGGGTGAGTTAGCAACAGCAAATGGGATAGGTGGGATAGGTAAATTTTCAGTAAGTTTATTTATTTATTTATTTTTTACCTTGCATCCTTCACAAGCATGAACTCCATAGTGAAAGCCTGAAGCTTTATCTCCACAGACACGGCACTCAATGGCCATGAGGGAGTTGGAAGGCTCTTCATGGGGCCTGTTGTAGAGCTGGGTCTTTTCAGAATAATAAGGTGGAGATGCAGGTTCTACTTTGATTGCACCTGTACGTTGGAAAACATGAGAAGATTATTGTCACATGGCAACAATCCTACAAAGGCACTGGGGCAAGTCGCCATGGTACACTTTCATGCCATAAATTTTACTATTTCAGAGTAGAGATGCTGTGGAACATGAAAACACTGGTATTAAAGCAGCAAAAAGTAAGGCTTTGTCATCTGAGGCAAGTCCCAACACTTTAGAGCCTCACCTGTAAAAATAAAAGGGAAAGGAAATTAAGTGTGAGAGAATTATGTGTACAACCCCATGACCACCCGTTAAAACCTAAGCTTTCCACAAACAGCAGGTAGAATTTGAAACAGTACAGCTTATTTATCTGGGGGATGAACTGTATTTGGCATTCACCCTATTATGTTTTATTGAAATGTGTTTTAGAAGCTTTAAAATGATTCTTGTAAAAGAAACACAGAATGTGGTATAAAAAGGTCATGGCAAGCCCAATCTGAAGGTACTTGATAGACACAGACTCCAGGTTATCATCATGTTGAGTCAAAAGAGGTAATGGGTAAGATGACCTTTGAGAGAGAGCAGGAGAAGTCTACAGAAAGCAAGCGTTACATTTACTGGTGGTTCAGGCCTATGAACTTTCCATATTAGGCTCTGAGAAACCACACAGATAAATATAACCACATGCATTACTTATCTATGAAAAAAAACTAGAAATGCAGGAAGTTCTTACTTATTATCAAGTAATAGTTGCCAGTGACACTATGGTGGCTCTGGAAAACCAGCTCATTAGCCCTCAAGATAAAAATCAAGGAAACAGTATCACAAAAATTATAGTTCATCTTGAAAAATTCAGCTCTAGTTTTTCTCGAGTGTAATGTTTTGATGTTTATGGCATAAAGATTTATCAATAGGCTATAAAGTTAAAATATAAATTTGTGGGCTGAGGAAATGGCTTAGCAGTTAAGGCATTTGCCTGAAAAACCTAAGGACCCCAGTTCGATTCCCCAGGTCCCACGTAAGCCAGATGCACAAGGTGGTGCATGTGTCTGGAGTTCATTTGCAGTGGCTGGAGGCCGTGGTGCACCCATTCTCTCTCTCTCTTTCTCTCTCTGCCTCTTCATTTCTCTCTCTCTCTCAAATAAATAAATAAATAAATATAAATATATATTAAAAAAATATATAAATTTGTGCCAAGTAGATTTCAGTATAAATTTCACAAACTACAGATTAGAAAAAAAAAGTATATTAGTAATTTAATGATAATTGGTCACATAAATTACTTTGCAATGGCTACTAATTAAATTATGAGTCCAAAAGAATTTGAAGCCTACATGATGAACTCTTCTTGAGATACAACTAGCAATGCAATCATGCTAGAAAATTCTCCTAAGGAGGAAACAGGAGACACAAAAGAAAGGAGGGAGAGAAGAAAAGGAAAAAGGGAAAGAATGATCTGGGACATTCATATGCCACCTTCCTTGTTGGCATATCACAAGTACCTAATAGTTCAAGGATAAATATATTAATAAGTGAATAGAATAGGCTTTTTCTACAGAGTTCTAATCTGTGGTGCATTTATTCTAGGGTTATTCAGAGATTGGCCCAATTGTACTCCTATAGTTTGAAAAGTGAACATAAACATCATACTTTGATATTCTTGGAGCTTCAGGTCGTATTTATAATCAGCAACCATTGGGTCAGCTCTTGTGAATGGAATGTCTTCATAGTGTGGAGCAGAAATGCTGGAAAAATCAACAGTGGTGAAGGGTTTGATGTCAAAGGAGTGGGAGTGGTCATCCATCACAGAGAGGTCCACGGAGCTGATTCCAAAGTTGGTGGGCCAGAATGGCATCTCTGTGTCAACCATGGTAATTTCTAAAATGAAGAAAAAAGTATATGGAGCTAAGTGTTGGAGGACAGAGAAGTCTTCTCAAGACATATAAGAGGAAACTGAAGGAGCCTCATCAAGACTATCACAGTCACAGATGGAGAGCCTCCTCACCTTGCTGGCATCTTCCAGATGGTTTTGTGGTGATGAGGTTCGTTCTAACTTGAGTACCCCAATAAAATTCTATGATGATATAGGTATATAGAGTCTATCTAAACAAATGTCCTGCCAATAGCTTCTTCCTCACTGTCTTTACTGAAGATCATCAACTGAGTCTGCTAATGATTGTTTTTCTTACTTAAAATTTCATTTCATTTCATTTTTGTTAAGGTATAATTGACATAGATGTTGTATATTTAAGTTATACAGTGTAATATGTACATTGTAAAATGATCACCACAGTGATGTTCTGACATATATTTAAAATATTTATAATCTCACAGTTATTTGTGTATATGTAAATACGTTTGGTGAGAATACTTAAAGTGTACTCCCAAGAGTGCTGATTCCATATCAAGCCTGACAACCTGCGCCAGGATGATGGAGGCAGACACTAAGGACACTCAAAATGCACCAAAGCAGAAACCCAGAAGCTGCTGAGAGCTCAACACTAAAGCAGACTTAAAACATATCTACCATAACTCAGGGAGTTTTGCAGAAGAGGGGGCAGAAACAGTGTAAGAGCCAAAGGATGGGAGGGAATATCCAGAGGCATTGCCTCCTCCCACAATGACTGACTGCTGCTGTCACAACACATAACCCACAACTCTATGGTGAATGCCAGCAATTCCACAAGAGGAGAACCCTCAGTGGAATGAGGGCAGGAAGGAAGGAAATGATGGTACCAACACATGATATGTCCTTACAAAATTTCTACTTAATAAAAACAAAGAAATGCTCCCTTAGCAAATTTCAATTATATAATACAGTATTCTTAACTACAGTCATCTTGCTGTACATCAAGTTTCCAAAGTCTATTCATCCTGTGCAATAGAAACTCTGGCTGATATTTTCCCATTTCCTCCACTCCTAGCCCTCTGGCAGCCAGCATTTTACTCTCTGCTTTCCTGAGTTTGATTTATCTGGATTTCCCATATGAGTGAGATCAGGTGGTATTTGTTTTTATGCACCTTGATTTTTTTTTCCTTAGCATGATGTCTTTTATATTCATCTATGTTGCTACAAATGACAAGATTTTCTTTTTTAAAGACTGTGTAGTATTCCAGTGTGTATATGTGTTCATGTGCATGTGAAAACATTGCAAGTCATTGTTTTCTACTTTTTGTTTGTCTACAGACACTAATGTTGCTTTCAGCTCTTAGCTACTGTAAATAGTACCACAATGAGCATATCTCCTTGACTCACTGATTTCAGTCCCTTTGGCTACATGTTCAGCATCGCATGGTAATTCAACTTTACAGTTCTTAAGGAATCTCCATTCTTTTTTCCATAATGGCTGTACCAGCATACATTCCTTCCAACAGTGTGTAAAGACATGTGTTTCTCCAGATCATCACCAACAAGTTCCCTCATCTTCATTTCAAATAGCTGTTCTAACAGGTATAGGGTAATGATAGCTTTTACTGTACTTGTGATTTGCATTTCCTGATGATTAGTAATGCCTAATGCCTTTCCATATACTTGTTGGACATTTGTATGTCTTTGTTTGAGAAATGGTGATTCAAGTCCTTTGGACGTTTTATGGACTGGATTACTATTTGATGTTTTGTTACTGATTTGAGTTTCTTAGATATTTTAGACATGAGTCCATTATCAGATGATACTGTGCAGGTGGCCTCTGTTTTGTTGACTACTTCCTTTTACTCTGCAGAGCCCTTTAGCTTGATGTAGTCTGTCAATGGTGATTCTTTTAAATTTTATTTTAAAAAATTATTATTATTGTTAACAACATATTTCATATGGATACATCATGTGTTGGTACCATCTTTTTCCTCATTCCTGCTCCCATTCCACTGGGGACACTCCTCAGTGGGGTTGCAGGTATTCCCTATGGGGTTGTGGTTTATACATTGGGGAAGCACCAGTCAGTTATTTTTGGGGGGAGAGAATGCCTCTGGGCATGATGTCTCAACCTGTGGCTCTAACAATCTTTCCATCTTCCACAAAATTGAGCTGTGGTGGGTGAGTTTTAAATCTACTTCAGTGATGAGCTCTTAGGAGCCTCTGGATCTCTGCTTTGGTAGGTGTTAAGAATCCTCAGGGTCTGTCTCCTACACCTTGGTGCTGATTATCAGATTCAGCATGGAAGCAGCACTCTTGCTCATCTCAGTTCTTCTGTGGATTCAGCTGTGGCTTGGCTGAAGTGCAAGGGGTAGTTTATCTCCGCTGGTCTCACTATCAATGGTGATTTTTAAATAGTCTAAGATTTTCAGACAACTTTATTCTTTGAAAACTAGAAACCCTAAGTATTTTTCTCCTTAAGATGAATTTTTGCTTTGTGTCTAAGATGCTTTTGTGTAATCAAAAAATTAAATTTAGGTAAATGAATTTATTCTTTAGCTACATTCTAAAATAATTTTCCCTTAGGGTAATCATACTAAATGAATCTTTCAAATATTTATCTTTTCTGTTGATACATCTTTTCTTGATGGGGAGAAAGTCTTTCCTCCACGTATTAAGAACAGGCAGGTGAGAGACACATGGAAACATATGATTATAACTGAGATAATGTCAACATCAGAATTTAGCCCAGAATTAATCTAAACCATCCTCTCCATAAAAACCCAAACAAACCAGAAGTGAAAACAAGAAGCAATATAAAAGACAAAAGGAAAAAGACTTTTATGTATTCTAAGGTCTCAGGATAACTAGTTTCATAAACTGTCTGCCAGAATGACACAGACCATATGTAGTTTTCCAAATATGATTTGTTATCACAGTAAGTAAAATAAAACTCTACCAGTTTGGGCACTAAGTACTTAATGTGAACTTGTAAGCCACTGGTGAGTACTGATTTTCAACCCTCATGCAATCACTACCTGTTTGACTTAGCTTCCTTGAAATGAGTTGGCTATTCAAAGTAGTACCTACAAAAAGCAAACACTACTTAAAGCATCTTTGGTGAACGACATTAGTGTGAAGCTGTGTAAATGCAAGATTGTTAACATTGGAGACAGAAATGAACTGCTTATAAGTTCTGTCTTGATTGCAGTCATATTGGCACTGCCTGACAAAGGTCTGACTTATAGTAGGTACTAAAAATCTATTCATTAAGCACTAAGTGAATGGATGACTCAAGGAGAAGACTATGAATTTTTGGTAGAGGGTGCAGGGAAGGAGAGAAACAAACAAATCTATTGAGTACCTTCCATGTACCAGACACATTTACCTTTACTTCACATAAGCTATTATTCCCACTTTATAGATCAATAAGCTATGACTAGTGAAGTCAAACAAATTGCACAAGGTAACTTAACTTGCACAAGGTTCATAAACTAGGTATGGGAGATTCAAACTCAAGGATGACTCAGAAGTCCTATTCTGTAAATATTATCTCATTGATGAAAAGGTTCCTAAGGGCATCTGGGAATGGGTCTTTTGCTTTTTCCCAGCATGCAGAGAGCTAAGGAATTTGCTCTCAAAGGATAACTCTTGCATGTGATTAAAGAGTTCAGCTGTGGTCATCTTAAGAAAAACATATTGCCTTGAAAATACAAATAAGGAGACTATTCTGTAAGTGTGTTTCAGTGGCTCCACAAGGACTTATTGAAACATTTGGGTTCCCATGTCTGAATATCTACATAATAAGTACCCAAACAATCTTAAGTTATCTGTATTACAGCGTAAATACTTATACCAAAAAGAAGAATATGCATTGGTGATAGCTTAGAGGTCATCCTGGGTCTCAATGACACCCAGAAAAAAGTTGGAGCTCCTAATTTCAATATTCATCACATGAACCCAACTATGCTAACTCCATTAACATCAGTCATCTCCCTAGCATGTTTAATTTTCATTTCTCCATGTTTTCTCTTAATATATTAGCTATTTTCATTTCAAAAGATAGCTCTTGGGGCTGAAGAGATTGCTCAATGGTTAAAGCTGCTTTCTTGCAAAGCCTATGGGCCAGATTTGATTCCCCAGTACACACATAAATCCAGGTTCATAAAGAGGCACGTGCATTTGGAGTATGTCTGTAGTAGCAGGAGGCCCTGGTGTGCCCATACCATATATGTATAGTTATTTTTATTTATTTATTTTTTTTGATTTTTCAAGGTAGGGTCTCACTCTAGCCCATGCTGACCTGGAACTCACTATGTGATCTCAGGGTGACCTCGAACTCACAGCAATCCTCCTACCTCTGCCTCCCAAGTGCTGGGATTAAAGGCATGCACCACTATGCCCAGCTAAATATTTTTTAAAATATAAAAAGAGCTTTTTTTGTCATGATTGTAATATCCTCAAAGGTGGGCTATTTACAATTTCTCATGATATCAATTGTACTGTTTGATTATGTGAGTTAAAGGCAGTGGATATGCTTCTGTATGAACTGAGAAATTCAAATCAAGATGCATAAATAGCTGGGTTGCAGGAAAAATTGGTTATTCATCATTTTATTGGCTGACTTTTTTTTTTTTTTAAGAAACCAGGGCCTTGCACATGATAAGAAGGTGTTTTTCCACTGAGCTATATCTTAGCCCATGGATTCTGAAAATAGTCCATGTTAGCTTTGAACTCACAATCCTCCTGCCTTAGCCTTCTGAGCTTGAATTTATAAGTAAGCACCACCAGGTCTGGAACTGCAGGTTAGGGTTTTTTTTTTTTTTTTTTTTTTTTTGAGGTAGGGTCTCTCACTCTCTGGCCCAGGCTGACCTGGAATTCACTATGTCATCTCATGGTGACTTCAAACTCATGGCGATCCTCCTACCTCTTATTTTTTGTTTTTAAGAATAGTTTTGGGTTTATATAAAATTGAGTAAAAAAATAAAGTTTATTATATATCTTTTCCCCTCCTTGTAACATAGGAAAGTCTCCTATTATTAACATCTTGCATTAGTGTAGTACACTTTGTACAATTGATGAGCCAGTATTAATACAATACTATGAACTAAAGTCTGTGATTAATATAATACAATGAACTAAAGTCTGTCATCCACATTTAGGTTCACTCTGCACTGTTCAATTTTATGGATTTTAATAAATGTATAATGTCATGCATCCACCATTATAGTATCACACAGAATTGGTTCCTTGCCCAAACCAACTCCTGGTTCCATGTATTCATCTCACCAGTCCTTCCCTCAAGGAATACTTTGTTTTTAACCATGCTTTACTAATAAGGGCACACTGGTAGGAAAGCAGAAGAAACAGTGACTTCTATATCAAATTATCATGTCTTAGTGTGGCTTCTGAGGGCCTCTTTACTTATCCAAGACTTTATTTCCATGATTGGAATATCCTCTTTATAGGCATTCCATGGGGCCTGCTCAGGTTAAACACATCCTGCATTTTTCAGTCTGCTGAAGCCTTTCTCCTATCCTTCATCCAAGGAAGATTAGGTTACTATAAGGTTGTTTTGTTTTTCCCTTCTTTTGTGTGCTGGGAATTAAACTCAGAGTTGTACTCATGCTATGCAAATGTTATACCACTGAGGTATATCCCCCACCTAGGTTTCCTTATAGAAGGAAATAAAAAAAGATAAAAAACAGCTTTTCTGTTCACTTCTATCAAAACATACTGCTCAAATACATGTTTTCACCTTCCCCTTCTCCATTTCTTTTATTCTGGGACACCTTGACCCAAACAACATTACTCTAAAGATCCTGTTTACTGATGGTTACTGGAGGCATGTGGATCCCTAGCTGCTTTATTTTATTTTGACTTAGAGATGGGTCCTGGAAGCCTGCTTCTCATTTTGTCTCTTGAAAACATAAGCTCCTGTTGCTGCCAAGCTGTAAGTCGAGTAGGTGTTTTTTGTTACTCCGTGCAATTACCCATGAAAGAACAAATGGACAAAATCTTTGCAGAAACAACAGGGCTTCTCAGGAATAAGTAAGTGTCTTAACTTTCCAGCTGGGTGACACTGAGTCTTGGTGCCTCAGGGCATATCCATCATTTCACAACCTTTCACTAAAGTCTTTGGGCAGTCCTTGTGGGCAAGGACACATATCTCTTTGACCTTCAAACTTGCCTTTAAATGCTGTTATAGTTAATGAGCAGGCTTTTCACAATACTCTGAAGTATAATTTTTTTCAAACAAAAGTATAAGTGAAAGAGTAATTTCTCTAATTTGATAGGCTCTCTTTGGGAGTGTGAAAGTGGGTCAGAAAGATATTAATTATGAAATCAAGCGCCAGAACTATATGGTTTGCCTTTGGGATATGTTGTCCCTTATGAACAGAATGAAAAGCAGAGCTTTGATTAAAGTTACTAGGGTGGACTAAGATACGGTTTAGTGCTAAAGCATTTGCCTGGTATGCCTGAAGTCCCACAGTTCAATCCCCAGTATAGCCAAAAGAAAGTGGGCAACAACAGAAGTTAAAAAACAATAATTAAATCTATATTGTGAATTTTTAAAACTTAAATTTAATTATTTAAAGGTTATATTCTTTTTTCTCAATTTTTATTAACATTTTCCATGATTATAAAAAATATCCCATGGTAGTACCCTCCCGCCCCCCTTAAAGGTTATATTCTTGTATCCCCTCTCCTCTACTGATATTCCACTGAAGGCCTTCCTCATTGTGGTTATTGGTATTCACTGTGGTGTCCTGAAGGCCTCAGTCAGTCTCTGTGGTGATAGGGGGTGAACCTTGCCCCGGGATATACTTGCCCACTTCATGGCTCTTAGAATTTTTCCACCCCTTCTTCTTCTTCAATGTTCCCTGAGTCTTGGTGAGCATGTTAGAAGTCTGATTTAGTGTAGTCTCTGGATTTCTGCTTTTATGAGTCCTGAGTGACCACAGTGTCTGTCACCATTATTTATAATTTGTGGGGTGGGGAGAGAGAGAGACAGACAGACAGAATGAGTATGGGCACATCAGCGCCTCTTGCCACTGGAAAAAAAACCCTCCAGATTAATGTACTACTTTGTGCATCTGGCTTTACATGGGTACTGGGGAATTGAATCCAGGCTAGCAAGCTTTACTAGCAAGTGCTTTTAACTGCTGAGCCATCTCCCCAGCCCTGTGAATTGTTTTAAAGCCATATATAAAGTGATATACGAATGACAGAAGAGGCTAGGGGTGTAGCTTAATGGAAGGATACTTGTCTAGTATATACAAGCTCCTGATTCAATTCCCAGTAACCAAGTGGGGGCGGGGGGAGAATACCTGGGGAAACACTGCATCTCTTTAACACTGATAGTAGTTAATAACAGAACCCTAAATTCTTGGTAAGGATTATACTATATGACACTTGCATTATCTTACCTAATTCTCACAACAGTGCTAAGAAGTAGGTACACTTGAAATTCTTAAAGACTAGAAGTAAACTAGGGCTGGGAATGTAGCTCAGTGGCAGAGCACTTGTATAGATGGTGTGGAGTCCTGTGTTTCATGCCCAGAACTGAAAGAGAAAGGTGGAGGTGGGGAACTGAGGCACAGATATAGAAAGTAACTTGTGGTAGAGCACATGGTTATTAAGAAAGGCTTGGTGTTGAAACTAGATGGATGTTGAGAATTAACTCTTTGAACTAAATAGTTCTGGCTAGGAAGAAATACTTCTTCTTGACCTTCTATCTTTTCATGAAACAACAATAAATTTTAACAACCTTTTACTCTGTACTGGAGCTGGGTCAGACATGGAAAAAGAGAGCTGGTGATGAACTCTGAAGAAAAACTCAGAGGAATGTGTTAATCTGGGTCACAGTCATTGGATCTCTCATAGATTCTCTATTTGGCAGTCTTCTTGAAAATCACTGTCAATAGGCACTTAACCACTGATTTTTTTTTTCAGTCTTTTCTTGTCTCAGTTTAATGTAATGATGCTTCTACTTGCTTATCCAGCCAGCCCTTCCTTACTGATTTGTGAAAAGCATTTCACGGAATAAACTGACCTGGGAATTATATAATTCCTCTCTCATCATGAACCAATATCCAGTGACAAAAATTCTGAAACATTATGGAGGAAAAGGCCATCTTGAGATAGTTTAAGTTAACTGTTTGAAAGAGGAAATAAAATGAAACAAGATGAGCTCATGAATATAGGGGGTATGTGAGTGAAAACACATCTTTTCTGTCTCCTGGCTCAGCATCTATCTATCTATCTATCTATCTATCTATCTATCTATCTATCTATCCATCCATCCATCTTCTATTATCTATCTATCTATCTATCTGCTGAGAGAGAGAGAGAGGGAGACAGAGAGAGAGCGAGTGAGTGAGTGAGCTAGAAAAGGGACTTTTAACCTATGAAAATTTTATAGATCCAGATTTATTTAATCTTAATCAATGTGTATATGAATAACATCAAATTTTAAAGTCTCATGCAAGAGATGACTTACCAGATGGCAAATTTAAAAAAGTAAATTGCAGAGGGCTGGAGGGATGGCTTAGAAGTTAAGGCACATTGCCGGGCGTGGTGGCGCACGCCTTTAATCCCAGCACTAGGGAGGCAGAGGTAGGAGAATTGCTGTGAGTTCGAGGCCACCCTGAGAATACGGAGTGAATTCCAGGTCAGCCTGGGCTAGAATGAGACTCTACCTTGAAAAACCAAAAAAAAAAAAAGAAGTTAAGGCACATGACCGCAATGCCAAAGGACCCAAGTTCGATTCCCCAGGACTGACATAAGGCAGATGCACAAGGTGGCACATGCGTCTGGAGTTCATTTGCAGTGGCTAGAGGCCCTAGTGTGCCCATAGTCTCCCTCCCCCTTCTCTCTCTTTGTAAATAAATAAATTTAAAAAGTAAGGGGAAGGCCTTTCCTGGAGGAAGTGGGTCACTTGAAGGTTTTAGCCCAACCCCACTTCTCACCCTAAGTTCTTTGCTTCCTGTTTGGGGACAGAAGCAAGGAGGTGAGGCATTCCAGCAGCATTCTCCTACTGCCATGACTTCCCAGTCATAACAGCCTGTTTCTCTCTCAAACCAAGAGCCACTAAGTTCTTCCTCCTTTAAGTTGGATTTTTTTTCCTGGTGTTTGGTCACAGTGACAAGAAAAGTAACAGGCCGGGCATGGTGGCGCATGCCTTTAATCCCAGCACTCGGGAGGCAGAGGTAGGAGGATCAGGAGTTTGAGGCCAGCCTGAGACTATGTACTGAATTCCAGGTCAACCTGGACAAGAGTGAAACTCCATCTTCAAAAACAAACAAACAGGCTGGAGAGGTGGCTTAGCAGTTAAGCGCTTGCCTGTGACGCCTAAGGATCCCAGTTCGAGGCTCGATTCCCCAGGACCCACATTAGCCAGATGCACAAGGGTGCGCATGCATCTGGAGTTCGTTTGCAGTGGCTGGAAGCCCTGGCGTGCCCATTCTCTCCCTCTCTCTCTCTGTCTGTTGCTCTCAAATAAATAAATAAAAATAAACAAAAACAAACAAAAAAAGAAAACACACCAACAGCAAAAATCAATTTCAAGTTAATATAAAGGTATATAATAAATACATATATGCCTATCTTATGTTACTTTTGCAAGTTACTGTTCGAACACTAACAGTGAAGAAGGATGGAGCCAGTATGAAGTTTGATGTCCTGGGTTCAAATCCTACCCTATTGTTGACTTTCCCCATCTGAACTATAATGATATTGCCTACTCACAGTTGTTATGAAGACTAAATGAGATAATATGTATAAATACCTAACACAGGTTTAGATACTTAATAAGTTCTCATTAAACATTAGCAGTAATTTTTGCACATATTAATAGCTAGAGTACTAATAGTCATGTAAAAGGTGGGCTAAAAGCCTCCTACATTACCACTAGGGGACAGGAAGAGGAAGAAACACCAGCATAGTCCTATTGTTCAAAGAAGACTATGCCTAAAACAGATGTCCTGTTTTAAAGACCTCTGGAACAGGAGAGTCCATTCTAGTGTTTAATTGCTCTTTTGTGGCCAGGAAAATTGGTCATATCTGGCATCTCTCCAACTGTGTTATACATATGCTAATGATGTTCCTTAAAAAAAAACACTGAAATGAAAAGTGTCAGGTAGTCAAGTTAAGTTAGGAAATGTTAGGTAAAGCAAGGTTAAGGTGGTTGAACACAAGACCTAAACTCAAGAATATACAAAAGAGAAGGGAAAGCATGCATGCAGTATTTGAGGAGTTTACTATTTGAAGGATTTTTGTTTTTAAAATGTTGTTTTATTTTTATTTATTTATTTGAGAGTGACAGAGACAGAAAGAGGCAGAGAGAGAGAGAGAGAGAGAGAGAGAGTGAGAATGGGCGTGCCAGGGCTTCCAGCCACTGCAAACGAACTCCAGACGCGTGTGCCCCCTTGTGCATCTGGCTAATGTGGGTCCTGGGGAATCAAACCTCGAACTGGGGTCCTTAGGCTTCACAGGTAAGCGCTTAACCACTAAGCCATCTCTCCAGCCCTATTTGAAGGATTTTTGAAACAAGGATCTGATGTTGGAGTTTATATCTATTTCTTCACAGTTATTACAATGCAAGTAGGGACAACTTATTTATCCTCAAATAAGAAGTGAAGATGAGAGGAGAAAGAGTATGTATTTGGGAAAAAGGAATATGGTACTAAAAGAACTGAATGCTTATCTTCAGTGAATAGTGGATACAGTATAAAAAGTAACAGCACATGCATGTAATTCCTTTTGTTTACATGTGTGGGGGGTGCACATGTACATGGGCATGTGGAAAGCTAGTGGTTGATGTTGGGTGTCTTCTTTGATTGTTCTCTACTCTATTTACTGAGGTAAGGTCAATCACTTGAACCCAGAACTTGGCCAGCGCTGGGATTACAGGCCTGGCATTTACATGGGTGTTGGGAATCTGAACCCTGGTCCTCATGCTTTTGAATCAAGCACTTTATCCACTGAGCTGAGTCTCATAGGTATGTTATTCTAACAACGTGAAGGTAAATGCCAGAAGGTTTGGAGTTAAACATCATTACCTTTAAGAAATGGGGATTGACTGTGGCACTGGGGATTCCTATTCTTTGTGAAAGTTATTATATGGTCTGATTTAGAAAACTGTAAGTATGACTGATAAATTAAAGATTAAGTTATATATCCTTTATTTTTAATTCTACCAGTGAACTATACCCCCAGCCCATAAAGAGCTTTCATTTTCTCATGGTTTCACTTAATAAGGGGGAGTAAATCTATTCCTTGAATGTGTTGTATAGACTTTTAAAATAATCTGGAAAAGTTGAGAAAAATTTATTGTAGCTTCAAGTAGAATACAGAAAAACAAATTTTATACTTGGCTTTCAAAGTGTGGCTGTTCTCCTTTTGATTTAAACATTTAAAAATAAATTTTATCTTCTTGTCTTTGATTATCATAGGTTTTTTATTTATTCACTTATTTATTTACTTATTTCCAAGAACAGAGAGGTAGAGGAGAAACAGAGAGAATGGGCATATCAGGGCCTCCAGCCATTGCAAACAAACTGCAGACACAAGTGCCACTTTGTGCATCTGGCTTTATGTGGGTATTGGGGAATTGAATTCAGGACATTAGGCATTGCAGGCAAACCACTGAGCCATCTCTCCAGCCCAGCTTATGTTTATTAAAAGAGGAAATGACTCCTGATTTCATTAGAAGTACAACTCAATAATAGCTAACAGCTTTCAAGCAGTTATGTACCCATTATACATGTAATTTTGTGCATATTACCTATAATGTCCTGGCAGTTACATACAGTTAGTACTGCCACCTAACAGTGTTCATAATTATACCTAGAGTCCCATTAATTTCTCAGTGTTACACAACCAGTAGTACAGCAGGGATTTGGATTCAGTTGTGGTTCCTCTGAATACAGAATATGGGCATCATACATTAAGGGAAAGTTTAGAAATAAAAACTTTTGTGTACCATTTGTTTATTCAATAAAAGAAACATGTCTTCATTCTGCTGTCTACTTAGACTATATTAAAAATAAACCCAGTATTTCTCTGGCTTGACTTCCCAGTGGTAATTTAGCACAAGTTGAAGCATACTAATATGTATCTCTCTATGTATACTTCTTTACAACAGGCTAGAAATTCTCACAGGAATTTCTGAATTCAGATGAAAATTCAGAAAAGCTTTAGCCTTATCATTATTAGCCTTCCAGATGGAAGATCATGTTCGTTTATGAGCTCTAGAAGGTCATTTTTTTTCTTGAATGGCCCGTATCTTGTTTAAGCAGCTTGTTCAAGCCAGTCCCAAGGTTCTAGGAGAAAGGAAAGATAAGATCATGGACCATGGTCTTATTCATATTAACCATATCTTCTGCTTTGTTAGCTAGAGATTCATAACCTTTTCCCTTATGGTCAAAGTGGCTTAAGAGTGGTTCTTCTGTTAAGTTATGTTCTTGAGTTTCTAAAAAGAAATGTTATTAAAAATCTAACCAGAACTGAGGCTCACTGTTGAATAATTATGGTGGTTGAGTTGAAATTCCTACTTTGCCTAATACAGACCAGCATCAAGTGAAAATTGGTATCCATTCCAAAGGAAATGAGGGGACATGCTTACAAATCACATGGACATTAAAAGGACAATTGGCTGGGGGCATGGTTCAGTAGTAGAGCATGTGCTTGCAATGCATTAGATCCTGGGTTTAATTTTTGGCACATATGCATGCATGCATGCATGAATACACACACACACACAATAAAGTATTATTAGGAAAAATTCCATGTCCACAGATTTAATAACCTAGATAAAATGACCCTTCCTAAAATTCACATATGAATAAATAGACAATCTGAATATGCCTACATCTATTAAAGAAATCGGCTGGGCATGGTGATGCACACCTTTAATCCCAGCACTCGGGAGGCAGAGGTAGGAGGATCGCCATGAATTTGAGGCCAGCCTGAGACTATATAGTGAATTCCAGGCCAGCCTGGGTTACAGCAAGACCCTACCTTGAAAAACAAACAAAACCAAACAAAACAAGAAAGAAACTGGATAAGTAATTAAAAACTGTCTAAAACAGAAAGCACCAGCCCAAGATATATTACTTAGTCAATTCTATCAAACATTTAAGGAATAAATTACACTACTTTTCCATAATTTCTTTCAGAAGATAGAAGCAGACAGAATAATACTTAACTCACTTAATGAGGCCATTATGAGATGGCTCAGAGGTTAAGGCACTTGCTTGAAAAGCCTAAAGGCCTGGGTTTGATTCCCCAGTACCCATATAAAGCCAGATGCAGAGTGGCACATGTATCTGGAGTTTGTTTGTAGTGGTAAGAGGCCCTAGCACCCACCTTTCTCTTTGGTTCTCTCTGCTTGCAAATAAAAAAAAATCTCTTTAAAAAGATAATTATAGCCAGGCATGGTGGTGCATGCTTTTAATCCCAGCACTTGGGAGGCTGAGGTAGGGGGATTGCAGTGAGTTCAAGGCCACCCTGAGACTACAGAGTGAATTCCAGGTCAGCCTGGGCTAGAGTGAGACCCCACCTCAAAGAAAAAAAAATAGAGAGAGAGAATTATAAACCATTTATCCTAGGAATGCAAATAAAAAATATTTTTTGTACCTCCCTCTGTCTCTCTTTCTTTGCAAATAAAAAAACTTTTTAAAAATGCTATTTATTTATTTATTTGAGAGAGAGAGAGAGAGAGAGAAAGAGGGAGAGAGAGGGTGAATGGGTGTGCCAGGGCTTCCAGCTACTGCAAACGAACTCCAGACACATGCAACATCATGTGCATCTGGCTTACATGGGTTCTGGGGAATTGAACCTTGATCTTTGGATCTTTTGGCTTTGCTGGCAAGCACCTTAACCATTAAGCCATCTCTCCAGCACTATAATTCTTTCTTTCTTTCTTTTTTTTCCTGAGATAGTGTCTCGCTCTAGCCCAGGCTGACCTGTAATTCACTATGTACTCTCAGGGTGGCCTCGAACTCTTGGCGATCCTCCTACTCCTGCCTCCCAAGTGCTGGGATTAAAGGTATGCACCACCACACCTGGCTTTAAAAAAGATTCTTTAGGACTGGAGAGATGGCTTAGCAGTTAAGGAGCTTGCCTGAGAAGACTAAGAACTCATGTTAGAATCTCCAGGTCCCACTTAGCCAGATGCAGTGATGCAAGTGTGCAATATCACACATGCGCACAAGGGGGCGCATGTGTCAAGTTCATTTGCAGTAGCTGAAGGCCTTGGCACACCCATTCTCTCTCTCTCTCTCTCTACCTCTTTCTCTCAAAATAAATTAAAAATATATATTAAAAATTATATATCATCCTAGGTATGCAAGGCTTGTCTGACATTCAAAAGACAATGAACTCAATCAAGTCAATACAGTTAAAAAAAATCAGCCTGAGCTAAAGTAAGAACCTACCTTGAAAAAATACAAACCTTCCCCCCCCCACACACAAAAAAACCATTTAGGGGCTGGAGAGATTGCTCAATGGTTAAAGGCATTTGTTTGTGAAGCCTAATGACCAGGTTTGATTCCCCAGTACCCATACAAAGCCAGATATACAAAGAGGCACATGTGTCTGGACTTTGTTTGCAATGGCAGGAGGCCAAAGAACTAAATAAATTGAGAAATATTCCATGCTCATGAATAGAAAGACTCAATATTTTATAAGATGTCAGCTCTTCTGAACTTGAACCACAGATTACCACATTCCTAATAAAACTCCCAGGAAGTTTTTTGTAGAAAAAAAAAAAAAACTGATGGAGAAGCAGAAGATCCAGAATAGCCAACTTAATATTGAAGGAGAAATACAAAGTTAGGAGATCTACACCACTTTCAAGAATTACTATAAAGCCATAGTAACTAAGAGAGTATTATGTTACCAAAAGAACAAATGCTCAGAGGAACAGAACAGAAAGCCTAGACACATGCAAATATAGTCAGTCAACTTGGCAAAGAAGCAAGGGTAAATCATGAATACAAGGTAGTCCTTCAACAAGTGATACCAAGTCAATTGGCAAATGGATACCCATAAGCAATATGTATATAATATTGCTTCTGTCATAAAATAATTAAATGAATCATAAGTCTAAATGAGATACAAAGCCACAAATTTCCTTAATGAAAACATAGGTAAAAACCTAGATGACTAGGGTTATGATGATTTTATTTTTAGATACAACACCAAAGTCATGATCCATAAAAGACAAGCCTATTCTATACAAAATGATGTCAAAAGGGCTAAGAGTTGGATCAGAGGGTAATAGTTCTTGCTATGCAAGCATTAGGATTTGAATTCAATCCCTAGAACCTATATAAAATTCCAGGCATGGCCACGCATATCTGAAACTCCAGTGCTTGGGGTGGGGGGTGCACACGGAGTCAAAAGGATCACATCTAACCTGAAAAAATGGTGACCTTCACGTTCTGTGAGACTCCATCTTAGGGAAATAAGGTAGATCAATAGAGGAGAGGACCCTTGACATTCTCCTCTGGCCTCTGCATGCATGCACACAGGGCTTGCACACCCACATGCATATACCACATGCATGCATACACACCACACATACTATACACACACTCACACACACGTGCACACGTGCACACGCACACACATACACCAACAATGTCAGGAGAACTAAAAGACAAGCTACAGGCTAGGAGAAAATGTTTACCAAAAAACACATATTAGACAAGATTTATCCAAAATATAAATAATTCATAAAATTTAAGAAAATAAACAACTTGATCTGAAAATGGGCCATGCCAGGCATGGTGGCACATGCCTTTAATCCCAGCACTTGGGATGCAGAGGTAGTAGGGTTGCTGTGAGTTTGAGGCCACCCTGAGACTACATAGTGAATTCCAGGTCAGCCTGAGCTAGAGTGAGACCCTACCTTAAGAAAAAAATGACCATGTTTGCTTGAGAACTCACAAAGTACTCAATATAAAAATAGAATTTGTGAGATGGGGCTGAGCACCAGTGTTTCAGTGCCAGGGCTAGACCCCATTCTACAGTGGTTGCATGGGAGCAAGCAAATCAGAGGAAGATGGCAGAGAAAATGGAGAACCAAGATAGACTGATAAGAAGATAGCTGACTGCCCATCACGAGATATGCCACTTCTCCACATGTGCCAGAACCCAAGAGAAATTGTAGAGGAAGCTGTGATATGAACACTGCTCTCACTGAAAGCAGAAATCCAGAAGCTACAGAGAACTCAGCATTAAATCAGACTGCCAACAGGCCTGCCATGGCTCAGGAAATATTGCCAAAGAGGTGGTAGAAAGATTATGAGAGCCACAGAGTGGGTAGGAATACTGTAAGGTGCATCCCCCAACCCCACAGCAACTGACTGTGGCCTTCATGACCCCACAATGAATACCATAAACCCACTGAGGAGGACCCCCCAGGGTAACAGAAGCAGGAGCAAGGAGAGATAAAAGAGTATAACGTATGTGTGTGTGGCCATAAAATTTTAAAAAAAATTAAAAGAGCACCAGGCATTGTGGTATAATTGTGTTCAAAACTGGCAATATTTCCTAGAACTGAGCCAACCCGAGGCTCTTACAGTCTTTTTGCCCTCTCTTCCAAGATGTTCCCCAAGCATTGGTTGGCAAGATAGAGACCTGATTTAGTGTTGCTTTCTCTGTAGACTCTGGATGTCTGTTTTTTTTGAAGTTTGAATGATCGCAGTGTCTGTCACCATTTCTCTGGAACTGGTTTTCAGGCTAGCCATGACAGCAGTTTTCATCTTAGTATATTAATTCAATAAGTGTTGAATTAGTAATATAAAACTAAAATCAGCTCAAATCAAGACAACCAATTATCTAACACTATGTGTAAGGTATATTCCAGGCCTCAGAAGAAATACATAAGAATATAGTCTCCAATCCTGAGAAGCTTGCAAAGATGAAAGACATTTAGGGGCTAGAGAGACTGGCCTGCAAAGCCTAACGACTCAGGTTTGATTTTCCAGTCCCCACATAAGGTAAATGCACAAGGTGGCATATACAACTGGAAACACTTTAGAAATGTGCAGAAGAGACTAATGGTTTCTGAAATAGAGATAACTTTTTTGGTAGAGATGGGGTTGAAGTATGTACAACTAGAATTATGATTTGGATTTGGATTGATATTGATATTAATATTGAATCTATCACCTGGCTTACCCTTATATCTATTAGCTGACATTGCTTAAGAAATAGTAAAAAAATTATTTAATATCATAAATGAGTAAATTTTGTATAGGACATAGAATTACATATTAGATTGGTATTCTTTAGGTCAATTAATTTTAAAAATTCTATTGAGAATTTTAACATATGAACATATTACATATTGGTCATATTCCTATAGGGTTATACTCTTATGTCCCCTCTCCTCTGCCCCTATTCCACTGAGGATCCTCCTCATTGGGGTAAATGGTAATCACTATGGGGTTATGAATGCACCAGTCAGTCCTGGGGCTGTGTTCAATGATTCAGAGTATATCTTCCTGTCTTACGGCTCTTTTTACACCCCCTTACACAATGTTTCCTGAGTCTTGAAAGTTGTGCTATAAATCTCCTTTAGTGTTGAGCTCTCCCCATCCTCTAATATTTTGCTTGATGAATTTTGAGGGCCCAGATGGATATAATAGTGACTCTCATGCTAGGTAGTCAGTTTTCTTTTTTGTCATTCTGATGGGGGTCTTGGGTCTCCCCCATATTTGCTGCCATCCAGATGCTGGGTGTCCTACACTGGTGGTCTTGTCATGGGTCTGGACTGGAGAGTGCCTCAATTGTTTTTTATCTTGGGCAACTGTGGCTAGACATGTGGTTCTAGCCATGGAAATGAGATTTCTTTATAAATAGCAAATATTTCTATGTCATTCTAGCCATTCGTAGTGCAAACTTTCACTTTTAGCTTTTATTTGCATCATATTTTAATTCATTAAGAGAATTTTCTCAAGTTGGACATGGTGACTCATTTCTGTAATATTAGCATTTGGGAGAATGACTGAGATAAGAAGGTCTGAATTCAAGGCCAGCCTCAGCTACATGGCAAGATTAGGTCTCAAAAAAAAGGCAGGGAGGGCTGGAGAGATGGCTTAGTGGTTAAGCACTTGTCTGTGAAGCCTAAGGACCCCGGTTTAAGGCTGGATTCCCCAGGACCCATGTTAGCCAGATGCACAAGGGGGCGCACGCATCTGGAGTTCCGTTTGCAGTGGCTGGAAGCCCTGGCGCGCCCATTCCCCCCCCCCCTCTATCTGCCTCTTTCTCTCTGTCTGTCGCTCTCAAATAAATAAATAAATAATGAAGAAAAAAAATTTTTTTAAAATTAAAAAAATAAAAATAAATAAAAATTAAAAAAAATTAAAAAAAAAGGCAGGGAACTGGAGAAATGGCTTAGTGGTTAAGGCACTTGCCTGCAAAGCCAAAGGACCTAGGTTCGATTCCCCAGAACCCTTGTAAGCCAGATACACAAGGTGGCACATGCATCTGGAGTTCCTTTGCAATGGCTGGAGCCCTGGTATACCCATTCTCTCTCTATCTGCCTCTCTCTGCTTCTTTCTTTCTTTCTCTCTCAAATAAACAATTAAAAAAAATATTTTTTTTTTAAAGAAAAGAGTGTGTGTTGGGATGGTGGTGGAGACATAGCTCAGTGTTAGAACTTTTGCTCAGCATGCATAAGGCCCAAGTTCAGTCTCCAGTACCATGAGGAAACATTAAATTAGTCAGTTATCTCATCCTTGTAATCCTAGCATTTGGGGGGCTAAGGCGGGAGAACTGCTGTGAGTTTGAGACAAGTCTTGAACCAAAGATCAAACAAAAATTGCACAACCTACATAATAGCCCTGTGATTTTAATTATAATACTAAAGGCAGGTGAACTATATGACAACAGTAAGAAAATATCAAATAATCTTACATCATTTAATTGCTTAATATAAAGCAAAATAATAAGAATAGTATAAGCCGGGCGTGGTGGCGCACGCCTTTATTCCCAGCACTCGGGAGGCAGAGGTAGGAGGATCGCCATGAGTTCGAGGCCACCCTGAGACTCCATAGTGAATTCCAGGTCAGCCTGGGCTAGAGTGAGACCCTACCTTGAAAAACCAAAAAAAAAAAAAAAAAAAAAGAATAGTATAATAAGAATATTTTACTTTTTCCTTAAGGAGTGAGTTAATTAGAAGGTTTTCACATGTTTGCAACAGGATATTAAAATTCCTGCTTTGTTTCTTAGTCTTTTTATTGGCTATTTGCCAAAATAAATAATTGAAATTTGGTTTCTTTCTTCTGGAACTATAATTAACAATATGTATCTCTCAGATAATATCTAAATATTCTGAAAAAGATGCTAATGAAAAGACTGAGAGAGAGTAGAAAGTAAGGCCAACTTACTTAACCAGGAGGATAGAAAAGTTTGGATAGCAAAGATAATGAAAGCCTAGAGTGTTCTAGGGTGCTAGTTTTTGTTTAAGGGTGAAGGAAGTCAGAACTATACCTGATTGGCACATTGCCATCGGGCAAAGTGCTGAGCAGTTTATAGCTTGGATATTAGTTACTTAAACAAAAAAGACACTTGTTGCTCTGCTAGCCAATAAGCCTTTTGGAGACTCAAATGAATAAGTACTAAAAGAGGAGCAGACTTTTAGAAGAACCTAGGGGTTAAGAAGATTCACAAAGAACTAACATTACAATTAATATGTGACTGATATCTAATTATTGTAGTCAAACTAATGGAAGAGCAAGTGTCTATTATTTCTCAGTAATTGATAATACAAAATACTTGTACATAGTTCATAGTGTATTGATTTATTTTTATTAGCATTGGCTTTAGGATAATATTCAATATATACCAAACTTTTGGTTTTTTATTTGCTTCAATCCCTGGCTTCAGGAGCTTGGCATGGTATAAGAGATCAGCTTGGTTTTAATAAGTTGATAAGAACTTACTAAATGTCTACTACATATTAGATATTTTATGATTTGTGTTAGAAAAGAGACTAAAATATGGATCTTTTCCTCAGTGATTACATAATTCTGTCTAGGAAATACACAAAACAGAAAGAATAGACTGTCTCTAATTAAGGGAAAAGTTTTAAGGTGGAGACCATCAATGTTGGAGGATTTTACTCTCTCATTTGACACGTATGAGCAGCACAGCTCCAAGCCTCAGGAGAGACCAGTGGACAGGCAACCTAGACCAAGATATCTGCCTCCATGGTGTTGTGCTTTAAAGGGATGAAGCAGACCATAGCAATAAATATAATCAAGTAACAAGCTATATGGTACAGCAGACAGTGATAAATTCTTTAGAAATCAGACAGGAGAAGGGCAGGGGGAGGACAAGGTGACATTGTGATCAAGATCATTCTCACTGGAAGATCTGATGTGAGCAAAAGAAGATATCAGAGGAGGACTATTCTGGAAGGAATAAGAGCTGGAGAAAATATGCCAGGCAGGAGAGCATCTGGAGTGTTGGAAGACTAGAAAGGATGCTAGCAAGGTTCCAGCAGAGTGAGGAGAAATAGATAAGAGAAAAGAAGGAATCACAGGAGTTGCCTGAGATGGAGCCACTGGTGCAGAGGAGATTTGAGCTTTTGTTACACATGAAATTTGGAAGCACTGGCAGGGTGTTGAGCAAGGGACAGACTTGACTCTTTAATTCTAGACCTCTGGATGATAGATTGAGAGCAGTGTTGGAGGGGCAGACACAGAAAATCCTGACAAGAGACTTATATTCAGGAGAATCAGGCTTCTGGAAGCCTGGGAAGTAAAGAAGGCTGTATGTTCTAAACAAATTTTCAGATTAGAGGGGATAAAAGCAATAGCAATATGTATTCAGAGAATGTTTTATCGAGTAAGTAGAGGTTGCTTGACCTGACCTTGAATGACAGGGAAGATCTGAAAAGGCAGAAGAATTAGGAAAAGCATTTCAGGACGTATTCAGCTTGGAGGTAAGAGTGAGTAAGGCCTTATTTTGGGGGACAATTTGATTAGTATGAAGAGAGCAAGGAGGGCCAATTCTTGAGCTCTGGAGGAAAGGAAGGTAAAATACATGAAGAGGAGCCAGGTAAAGATGTTTGGACTTCACTATGATGTCTTATAAATAGTAGATACTCAATAAATATTAGTAGGCTGATAAAGACAAGCATTTGAGGACTGTTTTTCTGTTGATATAGATTTAATGACAGAGAATTTCTCACTTAGAAGGTCAGATCAAACACCACACAGATTTTGCATGGAGTAAGGAGGGATATTTCACATGTAGGTAAGAGCTGGCACTGCATAATATTAGCCATAAGTGCTACTCACCACTTGTGGAAACCCCAATCTTGTGTTAGCAATCTCTTGTTCAAATAAAAATTACATGGGCTTTAAATACAATGTACTCAAAGCCATGTGATCTTCATATTGAGGCTCTGAGAGTTGGATTGCCATTGTCATTGGTAACATGTGCAATGTCTGTGTCTAAATTAGCTACAAGTCCAAAATTGAATTTGGAAATGATGATGATGATGATGATGATGATAATAAAAAGTAACCTAGTAGAAATTTATAGAGATATAGTTCCATTCAAATGAGTCCAGTACTTTATCACACACATGTTCAGAAATACACACTAGTTGACAGATACAACACATTTATTGGACAGCCTCTAGTACCTATTTTAATATTGTCTAAGGAGCTTAAAATAAAAGAAACTTTGTGTCAACTCTGTTAACAACTAAAACAATGAAGAAATTTACTTTGCTCAGATTTCCTCTGAATCAAGGAATATGTGCCCAACAAAGTGCTATGATAATTTTAGAATTTTTTCTGGTTAAAGGTATAAGTAAGTGGGAATGCTCACAGAGACCTTTATCTGCCAACCTTTATCAGAGCTACTAATGTGTGTTCATTTAATGATTCATATTTTAAGCTGGGCATGGTGGTGCATGCCTTTAATCCCAGCATTTAGGAGGCAGAGGTAGATAGATCCCCATAAGTTTGAGGCCACCCTGAGACTACATAGTGAATTACAGGTGAGCCAGGGCTAGAGAGCAAGACCTTACCTTGAAAAACAAAATGAAAGAAAAGATTCATATTTTATGCTGCAATTGTCACTTTTGAATAATAACTGCTGTCAGTTAGCCTTTAAGACAGTTGTACTGAGATTAGCAGCTTTGAAGAACGGTTGTAATGATTAACAAAAATAAGTCAGGTATGGTGGGCAAGGCTGCGATTCCAGCACCAAGGGACAGAGTCAGAAAGATAGCAAGTTTGAGGAGAGTCTGGGCTAGATAGCAAGATCTCAAAAAAAAAAAAAAAAAAAAATTAAAGACATAAAAAATCTTGTGTTTTCTTATAAGCATCTAATGTAAATGACATTTCTTTTAGGTTTCATATACTATAATTCATAATTTTGAGACAGATTAAAAGAGAAGTGAACATGTTTTGAAAAAAAATAGTAAGATGATTCTTAAAATCTACCAACTAAGTCCTAGAGTTCAAGAAGGAAGTCCCAACAGTTAAATCATTAATAAATGATGAAACTAGAGCCATGGAAAAGATTCATATGGACAATTATGAAATTCTTTAAAAATACCTTGAGTATTTTTTCTTTCACACTGCTGTAGATGGAACCAAGGGTTTTGAGCATACTAGGCATGTGTTCTACCACTGAGCCATATCACAGCCCTCTGAATTGTTGTTACATGGGTGGTGATGAAATTCAAAGCTGTACAAGTAACTCAAGCCTTTTCTGTATTTCTACTTCAGCATATAGATATCATTACAGTCTGAGATAGGTCCTAATGTCTCTGGGAAAACAAAAAACCTAGTAATCACTGCTTTCACTTAAGCCCAAAGAATGATTTCAATTTTTGGCAATTCAATTTCTTCAGAGACAATTGTTATTGAAATTGGGAAGTAATTTCCCATTTAAAAAAAAACCCTCAGAGCTGGAGATGAAGGTCAGTAGTAGAGCACTTGCCTAGCATACACAAGGTCCTGAGTTCCATCTCTGGGATGCATGAAGTTGGTTTCCATTCCTAGTACTGCAAAAAATAAAAAAATTAAAACAAAACCAGACATAAAGCTGCTTTCTGTGAGTTTATTTCCTTTTCAAAACACTGATGGGGTTCCCATAGCAACCCTACATTGTTCAAGTAACTACCACTTGTTTTAGTGCAATGAAGATGGCTTAAGTTTTTGTTTTCTGTATTCTATAGTGTTTCAAATTTTGGGTATTTTATCAGAGTCCCCTATCCAGTCGTCAAGTGATGAGCTCCACAGAAGGCTTTAGACTTGCATTCACAAATACTGTGCCATGTCATCCTCACAATAACCCCAAGCTTTCTGTTAATATGTGTGGACACAGAAGGCCAACAAGAAAAAGGAAAAATGACTCACTCACATTTCACAGTATGTATGTGGTCAAAAAGGTTTGGTCTTTACATTATCAGGTCCTACTTGGGTCCCTTTAAACTTCAGAAAGGGTGAAATTATTATTAATTATCTAAATGTTTCTTAGTACATTGTCACCTAGAGTTATATAGAAAGTTTAAATACCCCTCAATAAAGCAGTGTGTAATCAATCACTGCTCCCATCTCCGGAGAGACTCTCGTTTCGAAGGGCTGTCTATTGCAGCATTTGTCATGTCTCTAAGGCACATTTCCATTGCTCAATCAGCTCCAGAGGACAAGTGTGTCATCATCTTTTAAGCTCTGGTGCAACAACTGAAAATTATAGAATCCACACAGGACTAAGTCTGGCACTCAAAGTGGGAGGCATATTCAGCATGAGCTTGAGGAAGCTTCTCTTCAATCTTGCCAATTTTTACTAGTGGAAATGGTTTCAGAGCCAGCATGGGGTTACTTGGGGTTGCCTGCAGAGCTCTTGATAAAAAAGAGGGGTAACGTGAAGGGGACATAGTAATACTGAGGTCTAGGAAAAGTGTTGGTGTCCTCTTTAGGCACAGTGGCTAAGTAAAATAGAGACTTTAATTTCATCAATATGACCAGTGTATCTGGACTGCTAGGTCACTCACAGTAAACATGCTACCTTTTCTTCAATAGTAGCACACATCTCCTTGTACCACCCATCAATTCTATTTTGCCTCAGATGGGGAAGAAGGTACAAAGAAACTAACTACCTAGGCCAAGCGTATCATCTCTATAGCATTTCATTAATGCTGGCCTCAGATAGCCAATGATCATCATATGCCTGATAAGTTCCAGGTATATCCGTTTCTTTTGGCAGGGGTGGAGTAAATATTTACTGGACAACCACAAAAATACAATAGAAATAAGTAGATTTTTAGCCTTTAAGGGCTTAAATTTTTAATAGAAAAACATTTATGGATTAAGAAATAACCATAGACCTCATAAGCCAAAGGTTAAACTCCTGGTCCAAATTATAATATTTTAGCTGCTCATAATTTTTTTTAAGTGACAAGGTCTTGCTATGCCACCCAGAATGGCCCTAACTCCTTGGTTCAATTAATTCTCCCACCCTAGTATTCCGAGTACCTGGGAATACAGGTATGGACTACCATACCTCACAACTAATTTTACTTTGTACCATGTTATTTTACAAGGAAAGTCCTGAGTTATTCTCTTGAAGAAAGGTGAGACTCAAAGAAATCATAAGTATGGCAAACTCAGGCATGAAAATATAAGATTGGTACAGAGTGAAAATTAACTTGAATCACATAACCATTCCTTATCACGGGTAGCACTTTCCTCACCTCCAGTCAACCTAAATATTTATTAGCTGCATTGTACATATTTTTTTGCAAAGAGAAAAACTATCAAATGTTCACTCAAGAATTATTTCACAAGATAGCCAGGACATTCTGTCCAAAGGCAGGCTAAAACTAATACAGAAAAATAGCAATCATTTTCATAGCTTCCAGAAAATAGAATATTTTTATAAAATATAGTGAAACTAAACTCTGTTTTAGGAGGCTCACATGACAGAAGTATACACTGAGCCAATGTCTGAGCTGAGGGTTAGCTCAGAGTAGAATGCTAGTCTACTATACTCAAAATTTTAGGTTTAGTGCATAGCATCACATACATATACAAAAGCATAATAGAATAATAAAATAATATTTTCAGAAATATTTTTCTTACCTTTTAAAAATGCTTTTATTTTTAAAAAGTCTATTCTAGTGTATTCAAGTTTCAGGTTTCCAGAAAATTTAAAAGTGCTATTCATTTTAACCATTAAATGACTTAATTTTAAAGTTTAAAACACAAATTTTAAAACACAAATCACCCTACTTAACATAATCTGTTTTTATTTGTAATCTATGAGAAAAGAAAGTAAAACAAAGAGAAATACCATAATAATAATAAAATGATACAAAATAGAAGAAGCTGTGCTAAGAAACTCCAGTAGAAGGAGCTGTAGAAATGAATAACTTAATAATTTTGCAATGATCAAGAAAGAAATACTGAAAAAACCGAGATTCCTATTCAAGTGTGACAAATCTGAGTAGAAGTCATAGCTGATCATTTATTTTGCATGCATTTAATGATATGGGAACCTCATTTTCTTCATGTGTAAAATTAAATGCTTAGAATAGATATTCTTCAAGACCTCCACAATCTATTTTTCTGTTTTAAAAGGGAATAAAAACTGCTACAAAACATATCTAACATGTAAGATAAAAGGAGGGAAAGTGATCTTTCCAATATTCTGAAACGCTCATACATATTTTTGTGAGATGCATGCAAATGCAGGATATAAAATGAATAGGACTGGTTTCGGATATCAGTATATCCTTAATGTTTACAATTCAGGAAATGGAAGCCATGCACAGAGATAAACTATGGATTAAGTTACGTTTCTATGCTGAAGGTTTAAATACAATATAAAATGCTGGCTGGGCGTGGTGGTGCATGCCTTTAATCCCAGCACTTGGGAGGAAGAGGTAGGAGGATCGCTGTGAGTTCAAGGCCACCTTGAGACCACACACTGAATTCCAGGTCAGCCTGGGCTAGAGTGAGACCCTACCTTGAAAAACCAACACACACACACACACACACACACACACACACACACACACAGTAGGATGCACATGACATATTAGAGTAAATACAATGTAAAAACAGACTACAAGAACAATCTCACCTATACATAAGCACCCAGAGCATCCCCGGCAGCTATAACTGGAGCAGAGTTTACCTTGTGAAGTGCTTGCAGGCAGTGTATCAGTGAAGGAATCGCTCTCTGGGTCAACAGCAGAATCTCCCAGAGTTTCACCCATAACAATGGAATAAGGATTTGCTGTAATTCACACTGATATTTTATCTATTTCTTACAAAAGATCAATCTCTTAAAGCAAAGTCTTGTGGTCATACAGCTTGTGAATCTGTCAATGAGTCAAGACATCAGTTTTCAAATATTTGGGAGAGGTGGGAATAAACACAGAAAAGACCAGGCCTGAATTGGCTGGCACTGTCCTGTGAAAGAGCCAGCTATGACAAAATGGTGTGTCATAACACAGTCCGCCGCTTTGGCAAGACTTGGTACATTACAAGGAAAACATTGCCACACTGTCTCGCCAGTGACCCACACGTTCAGTGTCTTATGAGGGGCATGAACTGTACAGTATTTGGGATTAGCAGAACAGAGATTGTTGAGTATTCTATTGCTTTTTTATTGCAGTAAAACACACTGCAATTGCTTTCTAAATGTAAAATTTTAAATCTCTAAGTTATGAAATATTTATCATTTAAACGTATTTGGTCAAGTTTTTCTTAAAGGTCTATTCTTGGTTGAATCTCTATTCACATTATCAGAAGAAAACTGGAACTTAACTGTATATTCATATTTTACATTTTGCCATCTACATGCTACCAAAACATTACATGTCTAAGGTAATTTATTCAACTAGTTTACCATGTCTAAAATGATATTTTGATCCAAATCCGATAAAATTCAACAGCTGAGAGAATAAAGGCCTGAAAAAGTTTCAGGTTAATATATGAAGGTTTTTTTGTTTTAAAATTATTTATCCATCAATAGCAACTACAGTAATGCTCTCACAGTTGATGTCTGAATGATAAGGGCCATGTCACAATGAAAAAATAGAGGTTTTTCTTCTGAGAAGAATAATGCATTAACAGAAAAAGAAAAGATTTACCCTGCTAGGTTGGCAAGGAATTGTGGTCAGTTTTGTAATCAGGAAAAAGCTGGCTTCTTGCTCAAGGCCTTTGCCCTTTTTGGCAAGGAGAAATACTAGCTGTGCCAAACTGCTAATGTGGGAGCAGGCCTTGTCACATAAGTGGCCTAACAGAATTGCAGTGATTTGTGGATTTTAAAAGATGCCTCTACATAGGGTGGCATATCAGAGGGCAACAATTCTTTGAACTACATTCATCCTGATATGCCACAACTGGAATAATCATATATCTGGCTAATCTATGTTGAGTAAGTATTTATTCTTCAAGGGGACTAGTAAAAGTTTCCCTGTCAATCAAGGAGTAATAGCTTGGTGGGAAAATGCTCATGGGGAAAATGCTCCCAGGGTCTGAACAACACAAAATGGAGAGGTGGCCTTCATTATTTAAGCCTCCCACCAAAAGTCATTATTAAGGTAATTCAAGTTAAAGTAAATTTCTTGATAGTCCAATGATAAAGCAAATTATCATTGTGTAGAATTAGTTTTATCACTATTTAATTTGAATTCCCAATAAAAAGATTTACTCTGTCCCTTTTAATTCTTAGAAATTTACTTATGTTACAAAGTAATCTGATATAAAGATGAAATTATAGATACAAGGGCATAATATACAAGGATGTGAAGGAATCCAAGATTCTTGGTGGATATAGTTCAAAATCAACTACTAAAATTAAGAACACTGTCTCAATAGAACAAAAGAACAACTGGGGCCTCATAATGTCTATAGGTAGCTCTACACAACATCTCAAGATGTCTTTGAGTTTAGAAAATAAACTTTAGCTTGATTTTCTATGAAGGAACAGTATGTCAGTCAATTCTCTATTATCACCTTATTCCTGCCTTCAGATTCCAAAATTTCAACTTTTAAACATGGTTGAGGAGTAAGTGTTACATAGTGGTAGAGCATTTGCTTGTTGTGTACAAAGGCCCAGGTTTGGGGCTGAAGAGTGGCTTAGCAGTTAAGCACTTGCCTGTGAAGCCTAAGGACCCTGGTTCGAGGCTCCATTCCCCAGGACCCACATTAGCCAGATGCACAAGGGGGCGCACACATCTGGAGTTTGTTTGCGGTGGCTGGAAGCCCTGGCGTGCTTCTCTCTCTCTCTGCCTCTTTCTCTCTCTGCCACTCTCAAATAATAAATAAATAAAAATAAACAAAAAATTATATAAAAAAGGCTTGGTTTTGGTCTCCAGGATAAAAAAAAAGGGGGGAGGAGTTGATTAAAACCTTAAGTTTGAAATTCCTAACTGTGGCAAAAGATACCATCTTAGAGTGAGTTTAAGTAGTATAAGAAAATGAGGCTCTCCTAAATGACAAGTTCTCTAGGTCAAAAAATGAGGTGGAGGGTGGGGGCTGGAGAGATGGCTTAGAGGTTAAGACACTTTCCTACAAAGCCTAAGAACCAGGGTTTGATTCCCCAGTACCCATGTAAAGCCAGATGCACAAAGTGGCACATATGTCTGGAGTCTACTTGCAGTGGCTAGAGGACCTGGCATGCCCATATTCTTATTCTCTTTCTTCTACCCTTGCAAACAAATAAATAAAATATTTTTTTTTAAAAAGCAAAGCAGGAACAGCAGTAGACCAGTAGTATTCAGGTACCATAAGGACAGAGGAAGAATGGCACATACGGGGAGTTTTAATGAGCACCTACTATTCCTTTCTTAATACCAATGACTAGGATGAAAAGTGGGGGGCAGTCTCTCAACACCTTCTTCCCCTTTTCATATATCCTCCCATTCATGTCATGTGATTTCGTGGATCTTCTCAGTTTTGTTTCTGAGGCCAATGATCTTACCTCGGTCTCCATTCTATCCTAGTTTCTGTTACTATTTTTTTGTTTATTTTTATTTAGTTATTTGAGAGTGATAGAAAGAGAAAGAGGCAGATAGATAGAGAATAGGTGCGCCAGGGCCTCCAGCAGTGAAATGAACTCCAGATGCATGTGCCACCTTGTGCATCTGGCTTAAGTGGGTCCTGGGAAATCGAGCCTCGAACTAGGGTCCTTGGACTTCGCAGGCAAGTGCCTAACCACTAAGCCATCTTCCCAGGCCTCTGTTACTATTCGAGTAATACACAGATTTAGTCTTTCCAATTCTTCTCCAAGGGGTTAATTTCTGAACTCTCTACTTACTATTACTTCTATTCTCTTCTTCCCTCCCTTCTTCCTTCCCTTCCTTCCTTCTATTGTCTTCCCTCCTTCCTCCCTTTCTTTTTCAGACACCACTCAACTTGTGTATCTACTGGATAACTAGATATTAAGTCTCCACTAGTTTTTATACTGTGCTTTAGTTATTCAACCATAAGATTATTTTTACACTTGATCTTAGCCAAAATGTTATGAATCAATTTTTTTTTGTTTTTAATTTTTTTTAAATTTTATTTATTAGAGAGAGAGAGAAAATGAATGGGCACCCCAGGGCCTCTAGCCACTGCAAATAAACTCCAGATTCATGAGGCACCTTGTGCATCTGGCTCATATGGGTACTGGGGAATTGAACCTGGGTCCTTAGGCTTCACAGGCAAATGCTCTAACTGCTAAGCCATCTCTTCAGCCCAAAACTGCCTTTTCTGGTATCAATTTGGAATTTATCCCATAGATTGAGTTTTTTTTTTAATATTGCTTTGATTGATTTCTTTTGTATAAAATAAGTTATACTGGGCCGGAGGGCTAGCTTAGCAGTTAAGGTGATTGCCTGCAAAGCCTAAGGACCCAGGTTCGGCCTCCTAGAACCCATGTAAGCCAGACACACAAGGTGACTTATGAGCACAAGGTAGCACAGGTGTCTGGAGTTCAATTGCAGTGGCTAGAGGCCTGGCCAATTCTCTCTATCTTTTGCTGTTGCTCTCTCTCTCATGAAAGACTAAAATAAATAAAATGAGTTATGTTAGTTGTGTTGTAGAATGTAAAGTTTGCATAATCTTATTGAAAAAGTTTCTTCATTAACTGTTATCAGTACTGATAGCACCTATGCTGGTTCCTAAAAGTTCAGGAGCAACCCGAAAGCTGACATATCTCTACTCCTAGCCCAGTGCTTCTGGTTGGCATTGACATACATGTTGATTGTTTTTGTTGATGACGAGAGTGATGAAAGAATACCTGATTGCCACATTTCTGTCACATGTGTCATTCAAGGAGTTTAGAGGCCTAATAAACTGAACAGCATCAATTATCTTCTTGTTCCAACAAGACTTCAATTTCCCGATAATGCTTCCAAGGTATAGACAGACAGACTAAGCTCCCTTCTACCCTTACCCAGAATGACTGTCTTTTCCTAGCACAACTAAAGCTGGCTTGGAATCTTATCTTCAAGAGGTTTGTTGCATCAGCTCAGGGTTTCTTCACAATCACAGGGGAGAAAGCTTGGGGGGAATGATGTGCCAATGGGACACATATCTATGAGAAGAAATAAGCTTGATTCTAGATGCCATCCCTGCAAGCCTGACACTCCCACAGAAAGACACCAAGGAAGGCCATTGCTCAGTACATTTATGTTATTTTTGATTGACACATTCTTCTTTATCAAAAACTAATTTTGTTCAGATTTTTCATATGTTAAATGTTAAAAGATGTTACAGAACTATATTATTTTGATTTAAAGAAAAATAATTCAATAAAATGATGTTAACTTGAGCTTTATTAGATGTATATTTGGCATTTTAAAAAGGTCTTGGCTCTGAAGCAACAGACATTGAGCCAGAAAGCCTAGCTTTCAGGTTCTTGTCTTGCATCAACTTTTTGGGGATACATTAATCTCTAGAATGAGAAAAAAGCCTCTCTTCAAAAAAGAATGACTACATTTTTAAAAGTTTTACTTAAATTTATTTTTCCTCTTTAAAACAAAATCACAACTTCTAGGGAAGTGACAAAATATAACACAAATTAATAATTATTCATTTGAAATTACCTACCTTCATCTTGAACTAATGAATAATAATATTTTATGATAGATAGTTCTAATACTTTTCCATAAAATAAAATTCACACCTAGGACATTGTTAAAGTTGTGTGCCTGATTTTACTTATATATTTTTGTTTTTGGCACGGAGTCTCAAAGCTCACTATGTTGTTCAGGTTGGTCTCAAACTCCTGCGTTCATGCAATATTCGTGCCTCAGAAGAGTAATTCTGAAGGTCCTTTTGGGTTCTATTGTTAAGATATGTTATACTATGCCTATAATTATTTAAAATTTAGTAGAAATTTTCTGTATTGTATCTTTACTCACATTCTAATCCTGAATTTCTATGTTCTTTTGTACCTTAACTGATAACAAGGTGACAGTATAAAGGCACTTTCATATGGAAAACTAATGCCCAATAGTAAATTAAAAGTCTCAAAAACTTGAAAGCTTCCTCTTTTTTTCTTTCTTTCAAAAGTTAACTTTTGTAATTCTTGAAAAAGAGCCTAACCTGTTTAACCACTTTGTAGGGATCAACTATACACTTTTGAAATTATTGCACCTTTGAACCAAAGATGTCCTACCTAAACTATGCTAACTTGTCTTTGCATGTAATAGCTAACATCTGAAATTCTACAGTAATTGGGTTTCCAGCATGATAAAATACCATGAACTATATTGTCAATGTACATTACTGTTGTGGGAAATCCTAAACCTCTAAAGCATGTATCTTCATCAGCTTTGATTTTATCAAGTACTTTTTGAAGATCAGTTGCATGGAGGTTTCTTTGGTAATATCCTGTCATGAGTGAACTATACTGGGAATCCACAGATACTATAGCAAACTTAATCTGTGGAACTATATGTAAGTTTGGTTTATGTAAAATAAGTAATTTACCAGTATTATGATTATACTAGTGGAAATATATTAACTACTAAAATAACAGACTGGCCAGGTATGGTAGCACATGCCTTTAATCCCAGTACTCCAGAGGCAGAGGTAAAAGGATCACTGTGGGCTCAAGGCTAGTCTGGAACTACACAGTGAGTTCCAGGTCAGCCTGAGCTAGAGTGAGACCCTACCTTAAAAAAACCCAAATAAGTCAATCAATAAAATAAAATCACAGAGTGATAAAACTTTGTACAAGGAAAATTAATATACTCAAACTCTTAATTTTTCATGTAAGAAAAAGTGACCTCATAGATATGATTTACCAAGCCATTTCCCAGATAGTAATGGTTTGAGCTATAAATCAGATTTCTTGATTTCCAGCTCAAAGCTCCAAAGTGCGCTTCAGCTCAAATGTTCCAATCAATTATCCTTAATGCTGCCAATTATGTTAGAAGTCTATCAGCATGAAAGCATTTTGCTATATGAATTACTTAATATGGATGAATTACCCATGAAAATCAGAGATCATAACAGAGTTCAGGTCCAGTGTTCTCTACAATAAAGTGCTCAACAAAATCTTATTAATTCAAATGTGATATTTGAAAAGTAATCCAGGAATTCATTTGCTGACAAATGTTTTCTTGCTTCATTCATAGATTCTAAATGACTTATTTTAGAATTAATTCTAGGGTTCTTCTGTTGCCAATAGTTCTTTAATAGTGAGGTCCAGGCCAGTCTGAGATATACAGACCTTGTCTCAAAAAAGCAAAAAATAAAAACCACCTCTTATTATTATTCATATTCATTGTTGGAAATTAGAAAATGCAAACTAATAAAAATAAAATCAGGCTGAAGAGATGGCTCAGCAGCTAAGTGGACTTCCTGCACAAGCATGAGAGCCTGAGAGGACCTAAAACTGCCTGGATTTGACTATCCAGATCCCATGTAAACATCTGGGCATGGCCGCATGTGCCATAAAATCTTAACAGCAGAGACTAGGTAATTGGAAATCTGCCAGTTTATGAAAAACAAGCTCAGGTATCAGTAGGAAACTTTGACTCAAATAAGAATAGGCAGACTAGAGAAATAGCTCATTTGGTTGAAGGTGCTTGTTTGCATGGCTTGGGTGTAATTCCCCAGTACCCATATAAAGCCAGATGCCTAAAGTGGCACATGCATCTGCAGTTCATTTGCAATAGCAAGAGGCCCTGGCATGCCCATTCTTTTGTTCACTCTCTGTCTCTCTCTCCCTCCTTACAAATAAATAATAAATAAACAAAAATACATATTTAAAAAAAGAATAGGCAGAAGAGTGATACAGTCTGACACCAGATGTTCAGCTGTGGCCACTAAGCCCTACATATACACACAATCACATCACATTACACACACATAAGCAAAAAGTAAAAAACATTTTTTTTAAACACTATATTTCCAGTATGTAGAGATCACCAGTGTTTAGCTCTTAGTGTTCATTCATCTGGATCTTTTTCTGGACATATGTGTGACATAAACACATACATAGAACCCAAGTACACACACATATACATATATGCACAATTTATTTTTAATCAAGGAGTTTTAGCATTTATCTGTAGAATTTGTAGGTAAATAGTGGTAGCATTTAATATGTAAATACTGCATATGGTAGATATGTAGTATTTATTACTTTTTAGTCAATGATCTTCATTTTTCCATTTAATTTGGTTTTTCATTTCAAACAATATCCAGTCTCTATTCAAATTTCCCCAGTTGACCCAGTTCCCCAGCTGATGTTGGTTTATTCCCATCTAAATCACATCCAAGATGATGAACTGCATCATCTTGAAACCTGGTTATATGTCCCTTAAATCCTTTTAAATCTAACACAACTTCCCTTTCCCTTTACCAATTCCCTTAGTGTTAAGGCTACTGACTAATCAGGTCAATGAGATGTAGAACATCCAACTTTCTAGATTTGACCAGTTATTTTCTTGTAGTATTATTTAGCTTGCTTCTCTGTCCCCTGTATTTCCTATAAACTACATGTTATATCTAAGGATTTGTGGGATTAACTCAACATGTCTGGCTTGATTAGATTGTTGGGATGTGCTTTACATATTATACTACTTAAGACATGTGGCTTCAGGCCTGGTGGTGTAGGAATGTCAACTCCCCTATTCATGAGCCTGGGAGTGAAGGATTACAAATTCAAGTCTAACACAGGCTACAGAGTGAGTTCGAGACCAGTCTGGGCAACTGAGTAACAGACTGTCTCAAAATAAAAAGTAAAATAAGAGCTGGGGATATAGTTTAGTGATAGAGAGCTTGCCTAACATGAGCAAGGCTCTGTTGAGATTGAATGTCCCATACAAAAAAAAAAAAAAAAAAAAAACACCCAAAAAACAAACAAACAAAAATCCCCAAAGCAAAACATACAATGACAACAAAAAATCCCTCCAATGTATGACTAACATTAATGATGCTAAGATTACTCATTGATTTAGAATGATAGTAGTCAGACCTCTGTTGTATGGCAACTTTTTTTTCTGTCCTTGCAAATAAAAGCAATCTGCTCACTGTTTCAATGATGATTTAGCTAAAGGTTTTAATATACTTGATCTTCTTTTCCCTGAATTAATAGTTTGAGTTTACAAAATGAAGTATTTCTAATTCTATAGTTCCTACCCTTAGTTTTGTTGGCACTTTCTCCTTTAAAATTATTGTTATTTGGAGTTGGGTATGGTGGTGCACGCCTTTAATTCAGCACTGGGGAGGCAGAGGTAGGAGGATCACCATGAATTCAAGGCTACCCTGAAACTACATAGTGAATTCCAGGTTAGCCTGGGCAAGAGTGAAACCTTACCTGGAAAAAAAAATGTTATTTGGACTGGAGAGATGGCTTAGCAGTTAAGGTGCTTGCCTGAGAAGCCTAAGGACCCATATTTGACTCTCCAGGTCCCATGTCAGCCAGATGCACAAGGTGGCACATGTGCACAAGGTGGCACACGTGTGTGGAGTTAGATTACAGTGGTTGGAGGCCCTGGTGCCCCAATTATCTCTCTCATAAACAAACAAAAAAAGGCCAGTCTGTTGGGCTTGCCTCAAAAAATATTTATTTATGAGAGACAGAGAGAGAGAGAGACTAGGCACTACTGTTGACATTTTTCTATATGACAGAACTTTACTTCAGAACTAGAAGTATATGATCACTCTGAACTGAACTACAGTTCTTACAGGGAAGAAAAACTAAGAGTTCAATTTGTTCTCTTTTATTAAAAAGGTAGATAGCTGCAATACTAAACTGTCAGGAATGTCAGTTTCCTCCGTTTATTGAATATTCATATGATAAAACACATATGTAAGATTTTTTCAGTTATTTTTAGAGAATTTTATTTCAACTTTATTTTTCTACTATGGCAATTATATGCAAGACATGTATGCCTTTAGGTAGCTAATTCTTTTTTTATTGCACACATAAAACCGCTTACCACCCCTAAATAATATAACTAATGCTTCAGTTTTAGCTAAAGTTTTCATCAAGAGAGAGTTTTGCTTTTAGCAAGGATTTATTCCTAAATGATAGGGGAGAGTTAGAATACAAACTCAACTGGTTCTTCCAACTTTATCTTGTACATCAGCATAGCTTAGGAACGTGGGGTCCGAGAGTCCTGACAAGTCTATAGACTAATTAAACTACCACATTTCAACCATCTACTTTGTTCTTCATACTCCAGGGCTGGTTTTCTGCATAGATCATTGACTAGGAAGTATGATGTTCTGGTTATATTTACAAACATAAGTTACACCTTAATAAGCTTCATTTGAAGCATTTAGAAACCATATCATTAAAACACAAAGGGGGAGCTCTAGAGTTGGCTCAGCAGATGGGGGTATTTGCTTGCTTGTAAACCCCGATGGCCCAGGCTTGATTACCCAGTACCCCCGTAAAGCCAGAAGCACAAAGTGGTACATATGTCTGGAAATCATTTACAGTGGTAGGAGGCTCTGTTGCACCCATACTCATACTCTCTGTTTCTTTCTCAAATAAATTTTAAAATATTCAAAAAAAAATACAAAGAGAAGGAGGGGACCCAAAACAGGAGGACAAGAAATAAGTTTTTAAAGTCTAAAACAGGTGTCTCCCTGAAAAGTAAAAATAAATTCAATCCTTAATTTAGTCCCTTTTCTAATTATGTTTTTATTTGTTATCTATTGCACACAGTCAGATGAACAGCTCAAAAATGCCTACAGTCACTCTGGGCAAGTTGACAAATATCCTACACATTGAAATGAGAAGTGGGAAGGAGGCCAGATTGCTTAATTGTTTGTTACTTGGGAATCTGAAGAGGTGGACAAGCCAAAATCTTTATGGAGATCCAAAGAGCACAACTCCTTCCTTAGGCATCTGGAGAAAACAATGGGCCAAGATTCTCATTCTGTGTAATCACAGAGGATGATTCCATTGTATAGTCCATTGTTTCTTCCATGTACTGCCTGAAGGGGAAGTGTATTGTTATCTATGAGAGACCTTCCATAAGAGAGTTACATAGGATGAGAACATAGCCTCTGGGAGATTTTATGAATGATGTGGCATTCAGTTCAGTAAGGAACTTTCAGATAAACATTTTGGGAACTCTGTACTTAAAAGACCTGTACATTAAGATCAGGAAGCTCTGATAATCCAGAGTTAATTAGAAAAGCAATATGTCCTACTGAATAAAGGGGCTTTGAATAGTTTCTTTTGGGTGGGGGCAGAGAATAACTGAGGAATTGGAAATCATAGATAATAGAACTATTAGATTTTCATATGTGCAAGAAATCCTAGAGAATATTTACTCTGACCTTCTCTTTGCTTTTAGTTGGGGAAACTATGTAACAAAGAAGGTCTGCATTTACAGATACAGAAATAACAGCACAAAGAAGTTAAGTAACATGCACATTGCCTTATTTGATATAAATATAGAATTATTAAGTTAGAATCTATGATATCCTAGTTATTGTATCCATTCTCTAATTTCACTAAAACCTTAATTTTTTACCAATTGAGCCTACTTACTGTGGGGGAGGGTATCTAACAAAAATATTATTATGTAGTTCTATAGCTCTTACAAAAAGATTTAAACAGCTTTACTAGTTTTTTTTTACTTTATTATCTTTATTTATTTATTTATGTATTTATGTTTGGTTTTTCTAGGTAGAGTCTCACTCTAGCCCAGGCTGACCTGGAATTCACTATGTAGTCTCAGGGTGGCCTTGAACTCACAGTGATCCTCCTATCTCTGCCTCCCCTCCTGAGTGCTGGGATTAAAGGTGTGCACCATCATGCCCAACTATTATTTTTAATTTTTGAGACAGGATCTTGCTGTATCTGAGACTGGCCTTGAACTTAATACATAGCCCAGACTGTCTCTGACTGGCAGTGATCCTCCTGTCTCATCCTCCCAGTTGCTGGGATTATAAGTATGTGGTACCATGCTCAGTTCTGAGGTGCATTTAACATCTCACATTGATTTCCATTTCAATTTACTAAGTTTTGCAACATCATAATAAATCAGTTTTACAACATTTTCATCACCCAATCTTGCTAATTTACATTCAGTCCCAGTTCTACTGCCAATCCTAGGCAACTACTAATCTACTACAGTATCTCTACAGATCTGTTGCTTTCATTGGAAACTTTACACACATGGAATCATGTAATATGCAGTCTCATGTTGGCTGTTTTCATGTACTTGTGTTTTTACTGGGTACTGGGTACTGGGCACTGCATGCACACAGAATCACATAATATACAGTCTCATGCTTGGCTATTTCCCCTACTCATGATTTTGTGGCTCATCCATATTGTAGCATGCTAATAGTGTACTCCTTTATTACTGAGTTGCCTGGATTCAGCTGCATGTGGACAATAGCATTTAAGTCTATCCATGCAGCTCATAGACTTTTACAGGACTTTATTACAGACAAGGCTGACCTGAAACTCACTCTGTAGTCCCAGGCTGGCCTCAAACAGCAATCCTCCTACCTCTGCCTCTCAAGTGCTGGGCTTAAAGGTATGCTCCACCATGTCTGACATGTGTTTCTAATTTTTTATAAAAAATATGTTTCATGAAAAATGAAATCTATGTTTCTTGGAGTTTTATTTGTTTTGGTGCTAAGGATTGAATACCAATTTTGTGCATACTAGCATCCATTCTACCATTGAGCTATCTATAAGTCCAAATTCTATGACTTTAATTTTGCTTTATGTTGATGAAATAAAAATTCATATTTCAGATTATCTATATGACTAAATAATGTCAAATGGTTTCAGTGCTATGGTTTACAATTTTACTAGTGCCAGTATTATCACTTTCCTTGTCTAAGAATAATGAGAAGGGCAAAGGTAGGCTTTTAATATGTAAATAATTTGTTTGAGTAAACTGAAGGCCAGATGAGCTAGTCAAGATGTGGAAAGAAATGATTCACAGAAAAGCTCCAAAGGAGAAAAGTCCAGGAGAATCTAGTTGTACATATAGCAATAGGTACCAGAAAGTAATAAAAAGAATGTGTGTAACAGTCATTTCCATAGCTGCACTTTTAATATGAATGCTAAAAGCTTGACAACTTGTTATTTAATTTGTTTTTGGTCCACAGATATATAAGAGATCTAATTATAAGAATGGAAAAGTGGTTACATGGAAACATAGCTCTTAAATGCCACCATGGCTACAAGAATTTATTCCAAGTTGTATGTTATTAACCTTATTGAGCCTTTTGTCATTTTATAAATGTCTGCTAAAATTGAGATATAAAACATTCATTTTCAGCTGGGCGTGGTGTTGCATGCCTTAAATCCCAGCACTTGGGAGGCAGAGGAAGGAGGATCGCCGTGAGTTCAAGGCCACCTTGAGACTACATAGTTAATTCCAGGTCAGCCTGAGCCAGAGTGAGACCCTACCTCAAAAAACAAAATACAAAACAACAACAATGACAACAAAAACAAAAAAGCATTCATTTTCTAAATCATGTTTTTCTATTAATGACTGAACAGTGATCCTGACCCAAGTATTTAATCTAGGATCTTAGTCTCATGTTCATGGTTGGTGCTGGGAGGAAAGGAAGATGATTTAGTTAAGTTCAAGACTGAAGACTCAGGTGTAATGGCTCATGTCTGTAATCCTAGCTCTTGGGAAGCTGAGATAAGAGGATTGCCCACAAGTTCAAGTCCAGCTTGGACTACCAAGTGAGTTCCAGGATAGCCTGGGTTACAGAGTAAGACTCTGCCTCAAAAAAAAAAAAAAAAAAAAAAAAAAAGATAAGAAAAGAAAAAAGACTGAATAAGAGGCAGGTGGGAGCTAGACTCAAGCTTCAGATATGCCACTAACTTGGTTTATGAGCTGAGGCAAGTCATAACAACTCTTGTCTCAATTCCTCATTTTTCAAGTAGAGATAGGGAAAGGGGAATAGATTAGATGGCATCTAACATTTTCTTTGAGATCTTCTATTTGAAAAATGTTACTAGTGCCCATATAAAGAATTAGTCTAACATCTGGTTTATTATTGCTATAATTTGCAAGCACATACAAATGCACATGTGTGAGCATGTGTGCACAAGTGTACACACACCAAACACTTACCCTCTCACCTTATTTCTCACTATTTCCTAACATGTAACTTAAATTCCATTCAAAAGAATTTATGTGCTCACTCTTATCTGGCTATGATATATAGAAGGTGCTCAGTAAATAGTGGGTGGCTGAATGAATAAATAAAGTGAATGTATGTATTCCTACTTTCTGCCATCCCTCAGGACTTATTTCCAGCCTCATATCTTATTTATGCTATAATATTTATCTAATTTTCTCTTTTGTTTATTTATTTAGTTTTTTATATAACATTTAATAATAACATATTTCTCTTGGTTGGAGAACAGTATGTACTTATTGAATGCTCATTCATTAGTTATACCCCCTTATATATTAAAATAACTCACTGTGGAAAGCCCATATCACGTAACTTAAACCTAATTTGCTCCACATGTTTGTTTTATTCTTCAGATACATATTGTTTTTTTTTTTTTTTTTTTTTTTTTTTTGGTTTTTTGAGGTAGGTCTCACTCTAGCCCAGGCTGACCTGGAATTCACTATGGAGTCTCAGGGTGGCCTCGAACTCATGGCAATCCTCCTACCTCTGCCTCCCGAGTGCTGGGATTAAAGGCATGCGCCACCATGCCCGGCTTCAGATACATATTGTTAAGTCCCTTGACAACAAGAAAGAGTATGCCTTTTAATTTCATTTCTAATTCTTAATATAACATTGTTGTTGAAGACTTGATTATTAAGCCTCCACACAGATGAAACACTGTATCTTTAAAGGCCTCAGGTAAATAACCTACCTCAAACATAAATGTCCACAAGAAGCTCAATACCTTTGTTTTGCTTTCAAAAAAGGTGATAAGAGAGATGGTCTTCATCCTTTGAAAAACTTCCCTCTGCAAATCTAAAGACCATTCACAATATTCTTCTTTTCCCAGCTAAATAATCAATTGCTCATAGACTAATGGTCTTTAGACCTGATGCAATTTCTGGTACTTAAAACTTCTAGTATAATTCCTGGACTTGTATATAGAAACAGCCTTAGTGACAGAGCACAGGGTTTGAGGACTGGGCAAGTTGTTGAGCACTTTCGGGCTTCTGTTTACCCCTTTGTAAAATGGGAAGTAGTATCTGTCTTATCATCTAGAGGTATTATTAGACTTAAACATGTTACTTTATTAAAGAATTTTGGTATTTTCAAGCTCTGTGAAGCTGGGGGTAATGGTGTATGCCTATGGTCACAGCTACTCTCTATGCTAAGGTAAGATGATCACTTTAACCCAGGAGTTTGAGGAACATTTGGGCAACATGGAGAGAACTATTCTCAAAAAAAATCAAAACAAAGGGAAAAAAATACACAACAAAACATTTCTATGCAAATGTAAGATATTGTTTTCTCCTATTATTACCAGAACACTAAAAATATTTTCCTTAAGGTTATAATTTGAGAGCTTCATTGAATGAACATGAAAATACACACAAAGGTAGGGAGTGTGGATCAGTGATTGAGCTCTTGCCTAGCATACATAAAGCTCTGGGTTCTACCACTATAAAAATAAATAAGTAAATAAATAAGTAAAAGACATACATTAAGAGTTGTGCCATAATGTTTACATAGTTAATTCTGGGTGATGGGATTATGAGTGACTCTTTTACTTTATACATTTTGTACACTTTGTAATAGCCGTTATTGCACTAACAATCACAAAAGCCAAATAAAACAGGGAAGCTCTGCAGCAACTGAGTATTAAAAAAAACAACAGCGATCATTCTGAGGACACTTTAGCACAGTATAGTTATAGCAAGTCTTCCCTCGTTCCATTGATAAAATTGAGTTTTAGAGTAGATTACTAAGGTAAATGGAAGTGATGTTTACCTAAGCTTTTTCAATGACTGATCCAGAATAATGTCTTTGCATTCTTCTAAAGGATTATTATTTCCCATCTTCTTTCTCTCTATCTCTCACTGAAACATTTCTGTTAGTAATAGTATCACTAGTGCTCAAAGTATGACACATGGAAAACCTCAGACAGGAAGCTTAATGTTAGTACTGTACAACAGACACCCACAAGCTGCTAGTCTGGTTATTAGCCTCTGCCTACTCCCAGTTCCCCAGGAGCAACTGGTATGTCAGTCTGATCTCTCTTGTGACATTTAGACTATGTTCATAAATTAATTTCCAACTCAACTTTCATCTTATTTCTGAAATATTTTTATTTTCCTTAGAGATAGCATCTTTCTTTGTTGCCCAGGCTGGTTTAGAACTCCTTGGCTTAAGTGGTTTTCTTTCTTTGGCCTCCTCAGTGGCTAGGACTGATTACAGGAATGTCACTATACTTAGCTTTTTTCTTACCAAGAACTCTAATCAGTAATTTTTTGTTTGTTTGTTTCTAGCACTGTCTCAACTTAAATACCACTCTCCCTTTAATTTATTTCTATCATTCTCATTTCCTACTCTTGCTGCTTAATGTTTCTGAGATAAGTGATTCCCATATACTTTATTACCCCTAACCAGGACATGTTTTAAGAATGAAACAGGGAAGTATTAAAACAATGTTCATAGGACACTGGGCACAAATTGGAACTGTCATAGGCAAACTAGGCCATCATCACCCTAAGATTAAGTAAGGTGAGGAGATGTAGAGAGGAGAAATGTCCTGAAGCCTTTGATCCTTGGCAACTAGTAAATGGGTCAATGTTGCCTTAGTTGTTTGTTTTTCTACACTGCCTTCTACTTCTCATGTTTATCTCATTGATACAGAAATTGTAGTAACACCTTTTTAAGGTATCTATAATTAGAATGTGATGTTGTAAAATTTCTTTTCCTTTCCTTTTTTTTCTTAGACGTTAAAGGTTCACATGGGCAGTTGTTTTGCAAAGGAGGGTAGGAATTGCAAAGTTTTTGCTCTAGGCTCTCTTGCATTAAGAGCTGTTGCATCTGGCCACTTCTCAAGCCACAGATGTGAAACAATTAATGCCCACTTGGATTACAAATCTCATTTTAATATCTTTCAACATAAATAACAATAACAATAGTTAACTTGTACATTTCAAGGTTTCTAAGAGGGGAGACACATTAATTACACAGGGACCACACTATAAAACGTGCCTTTCTTTGCAAAATAATAATAATAATGATGATGATAAAAATAGCTGATTTCACTACGTAGTCTCAGGGTGGCCTTGAATTCATGGTGATCCTCCTACCTCCGCCTCCCAAGTGCTTGGATTTTAGGCGTGCGCCACCATGCCTGGCCAAAATAGCTGATTTCAATGAAGGCAGTAAAATTTGGTTTGATGACTACAATTAACCAAACATCAAAACCAGCGAACACCAGAATAATCCCACTCTCTATCATAAGTTTCAACTAGTGAAATGATTGTGTTTTGGGATTGTTACCAAGTCTGCCAAAAAACTCACAAATATGACCTAAAACAACACACACTTTGAAGATACAAGACCTAGTATATTCTCTGGAGATTGCACAGAATGCTAATACAAGTGAAGTGGCTCATGCCTGAAATCTCAGTACTTATGCAGCAGAAGCATGAGGATTGGAGCAAGATTGTGGCCAGCATGGTTTATTCAGCAAGTTCTAGAACAGCCAGGGCTACAAAGGCAGACTTGAAAAAAAAAAAAAAGCCAAAACTAAACAAAATAAAACCAAAAGACATAGAACCCTAATATATATCAAAAACATCTCTATCTAAATCCTAATAACAAACCTTTTCTATTAATCTGAAGCTTCAATTAAATAGATTTAACTTCCTTGAAATAAAACCAATAATTTCTGTTCCCCCTATTTTTGTAGCATGGTAGGTACATTGTTTTATGCAACTTGGGAGCCATCACTTTAGAGTAGGCTAATGACAGTTCATAGCATTTTAATCCAAGGTCATGAAAAAGGCTAAAACTTGGGAGACTGGGTGGGTGGTGGATATTCTATAATCTTAGCACTCAAGAAGCTGAGGCAAGAGAATCAGAAGTTCAAAGCCAGCCTGAGCTATATAGCAAGACTTCTTTAACAAACGTAGAGGAAGACAGGACAAAGATTTGGTAATAAGTAAAATAAAGAAGAAACTAAGTAGAAATAACTTAGCAAATAAGATGCTCACTAGCTGGCAGGTGGAGAGCAAAGATCAAGTGAACAACTCAAATAAAAGTTGAGACATGAAGGGTTTGCAGGAGTGATTCAGGACAGGGTGATAGACCATGAAGTATAAATTAAGAAATAACACTAAATAAGCTTTTACAGTTTAAGTAATATGTTACATATATTATTTATTTAATATTGAGAGGTAGAAATTATTCTCATCTTTCTGAAAACTGAAGCTAAAAGAAGCTATACAATTTGGCCAGATTAATGGACCAAGAAGTAAAATCTACACAAGAAAATTAAGTCCAAATCAACAAAGACTTGTTGAGCCAACCTAGGCAAACAAAACAAAACAAACAAAATCCTAGTGTAGTATTAGGTGTCTGTATTGCCAGCTACCCAGGGGACTGAGGCAGAAAGATTGCTAGAATTCAAAACTTTGAGGCCAGTCTAGGTAATATGGAGAAACCTGTATCAAAGCTAAATCAAATGGAACTAAAATTTTTTTGCTATTTACAAGACACTGTGGGAAATACACAGAAGTATAAGTCTGCCCTTAGGGAATTTGCAATCTTGTTGGAAAAATGTTAAGCAATGGCCATGATTTGAATAAGAAACTAGCCAACAGCAGAAGAGATGTCAAAAGGTAGACCTGGTTAATTGCCAAGTAAATGGAAAAAATGACAAAGTTTCATAGGGATTCAGAAAACACGTCAAACAGGATGGTTTCTGGAACCATGGAAGTCACAATATTTCAATGAGGGCTTATATGGCACACAGGGTGAATTTTACAATTTTACATGAAGGATGGTGGCTATGCTTCTGTGTCATTTTCCTATGTTTGTCATTCAACAGTACCATCTTATTATTATGGTATGAGTAAAAACTACTGTTTGATTTACTGATGAACTGATCAATTACTGAATGAATGAGAACATGGAGAGGAAATATGGGGTGTTCTAGGCAAGGGGAAGAAGGAAAAGTATGATTTGGAGTAGAGAGACAGACTGCAGGTAAACAAATTATAATGCTTTAAAGTAGTCTAATAAATGGCTTAGCCAAGTTATAAACTTAGAAGATAGAGTAAGAGCTAGTAATACAGGTCTTTTGATTTTCATTGAAGTACACACATATAAATACAAAGGATGATGGTTTTAAATTAAATACACCTAAGCTTAAACCCAACATTACTTTATACACCTATTTATTTAAATCTCTGTCTCTTCCTTTATAAGAAAGGATTGTTGCACAGATTGTGAAGATTAATAGAAATAATGTGGAGTCTGGGTATGACTCTGGGGTTAGCATCTGTGATACTCTGGGTTCAACAGAGAAAGTGGGGTGGGAGGGAGGGAAGGAAGAGGGAAGGAGGGGGAGAAGAAAGAAAGAAGGAAGAAAGGAAGTAGATAAAAAGGAAACAAATCATTCATGTAAAGCCTGAACTAAGAAGTTCTTGGCACATAGTACATATAAGTTTTCATATGTCTAGACTACATTTAAAGGGAATTTTACTTTATTAAGATCTGAAGCTGGGTGTGGTAGCGCATGCCTTTAATCCCAGCACTCGGGAGGCAGAAGTAGGAGAATTGCCATGAGTTTGAGGCCACCCTGAGACTACATAGTGAATCCCAGGTCAGCCTGGGCCAGAGTGAGACCCTGCCTCGAAAAACAAAACAAAACAAAACAAAAAAGATCTGAGGCTGGCTCAGTTTGTAAAAGTGTTTGCCTCACAAGCATAAGGACATGAGTATGACCCTCAGTATCCATGTAAAAATTCTGGGCATGCTGGTTTTGTGCCTATAATAGCAGAGCTGGGGAAGTAGAGATGGGCAGATCTTTGGGGCTTGCTGGGTAGTCTAGCCTAGTTGGTGTGCTTCATGCCAATGAGAGACCCTATATCAAAAAAAGGTGTTTCTGGGGCTGGAGAGATGGCTTAGTGGTTAAGGCGCTTGCCTACGAAGCCAGAGGACACAGGTTCGACTCCCCAGGACCCACGTAAGCCAGATGCACAAGGAGGCGCACGCATCTGGAGTTCGTTTGCAGTGGCTAGAGGCCCTGGCACGCCCATTCTCTCTCTCTCTCTCTCTCTCTCTACCTGCCTATTTATGTATCTCTCTCTATCTGTCTAATAAATAAATAAAAATAAAATTTTTTTTTTAAAAAAAAGGTGTTTCTGGGCTGGAGAGATGGCTTAGTGATTAAGGTGCTTGCCTGGGAAGTCTAAGAACCTGCTTGAATCTCCAGGTCCCATGTAAGCCAGATACACACTGATGCAAGCATGCAATGTTGCACATGTGCACAAGGGGGTGCACACGTCTGGAGTTTGTTTGCAGTGGCTGAAGGCCCTGGAATGCCCATTGTCTCTCTCTCAAAATAAAAGTTTGAAAAAGGCATTCCTGAGGATGACACTCAAGGTTGTCTTCTGGCTTCCAAATAAACAGGCATACATGTCTATGCACACCCATACACATAAGCAATTGCACACATATGAAATATGTACACACATGCACACAGAGATGTATTAAAAATAAAGATAGACTTTGATATTACTACCATTTGAAATATCTGTGGTATAGTTGCCTCATGACTTAATTTACTCCAACCTAATATAGGCATAGCTTTGAGATGACTTTTTACATATATGTATATTTGTAATGTTAGAATTAGTTTTCAAAAATTGGCATCCAGGTAAGTGATAAAAAATTACAAATTTTGATGAAATCAATAATGCTGAGGAATGTACAAATAAACCTAGTTCTACTGGCTGGAATTATATAAACATCCATATAGTGAATTTTAAAATGCAATATAACTTTGATTAACTGTTAAAACTCTTAACTGTGCTGAAAGTTGTGCAACTGAGGGAAGAATTAAATACATTCTTTAGCTTCATTTGCTTTTTTCTCTGAATCTAGAGGTTAGGAATTTACTCCCATTATCTTTGTTACAGGCAACATCTTAGACACATGTGTCTGGATGGTAATTGCATAGGAAATTGGAGACTGATTTTATATAGCTCAAATGGGTTGAAACCACAGTCCCTTCATTAGGGTCTGTGTAAGTGTCCAGTGAGTGACCTTTAGACAGAAGAAAGCAAAACACCAGCAGACCACCAGAACATGCTACCATTGCCATTTTCTGAACACACATCCTAAGAAGAGCCATGAGCTCAATTACACATGTGCAAACCGCTGATTACCTCACTTTTCCTTGCCTTCAACCACCTTTCTCCATGCCTTCAACCACCCTGCTTATTTGTCCCTAACGCCCCCTAAACACTGACCATAGGGAGGGAAGATTTGGACCTTAGTCTCCTGTCTCCTGTCTGGCTGCCTTTGGCATGAACACTTTCTCTTCTGCAAAATTCCTCATCTCAGTGACTGGTATACCACACAGCTGCCACAGAGGTATTCTTTCAGTAACGGTTGTTTCTAGACTTTTATAAGAATTGAACAAATGCTGAAGGAGAAAAAGGCAGTCAAAGGGTGATATTATTATTATTATTTTTTTCGAGGTAGGGTCTCACTCTAGCCCAGGCTGACCTGGAATTCACTATGTAGTCTCAGGGTGGCCTCAAACTCACGGTGATCCTCCCAAGTGCTGGGATTAAAGGCGCGCGCCACCACACCTGGCTTGATATTATTTTTTATAAAGCAGCTTCTAGAGTACTTCCTGAGATAAACCTCAATGCTTTCTATACCTATAGTAAAATGTTGTTTGCTATTCAAAATGAAACTATGACATTAGAAGCTCCTAACTCATCAGTATGGAGCTATCTAAATCCAATATATTTTTTACTTCACCCTGAAAAGTAAACCAAAACAAAAATGATTTAGTACATTGAAGAGAGATTTTTATGCCACAGGAAATGAAAGGAGCTTTCTGCTTCACTGAGTTAGCCAGAAACATAATTTGACCAAGAAGAAGGGCTGGTGTACAATTTGCTGGCAGAATGTATGATTATTAGCATACTTGAAGCCCTAGGTTCAATTATCCCCACCATTTCTTCCTACCAAAAAGTAGTGATTTTGGCAAGAATAGTGTGTTTCTTGTACCTTTTGGTTTATTACTACTTATTATGACTAGATTCTGTCAAAAGAATTAGATAATTGTTTGATTTGACAACCATTGACACAAGGCTATCTATCCCAGTATATAAGGTTTTAAAAATATTTTGGATGTACTGGGACCAATTTTTCTTTCTGTTCTAGTCCTCTCTTGTGTAATTTTGTCTTATATGCAAATATCTACTTGATATCTTACAGGTATCTCAAGATCAATGACCAAAAACCTGCATTTACATGTATTCCTCCAATATGGCACTCCTATCTTTATAATCGGCTCTATCACTCTCCCAGCCACAGAGGTTATATATATCTGCACTAATGTCCACACTCAATCAATTGTCACACCTCTCTGACTCTACTGTAAAGTATTTATGTTCAGTCACTTGTGTCCTTGCCTACCTCCATACAGGCACTTTCACCTCTCATGCACACCTTTCCCATGGCTTCCTATCAGGTATCCCATCTGTGCTTACCTCCTCCAGCCAGAGACATCCTTCAAAGATGCAAATCCAACTATATCACTCCTCCCCCACTTAAAGTCTATACTGACTTTTACGCATCTTAAACCCAAGCTTCCCTGAATGACCTAGCCCTTGCTTATCTCTGAAGCTTCAATGGACTGCTTTTCTCTTTTTAAATCAATCAGTGGACTACTTTTTGTAACTCAGAGCCTCCACAACTTACATTCCCTTCCTGCTACATTGTTCTCACAACTCCACTAAGGTAACTCTCCATCTCAATTATCAATGTATAAAAATCATTCCTCCAAACCCTCAGACTAGATTAAATCACCTGTTACTCTGCACAACTCACCAAACTCCTTTTCCTCCCTCATGGCACTCATTATTCCAGGGACAACTCTTCTGCTTTCTGCACTAGGTTATAAATTCATTGAATCAGTGCAGTAGCTCATTGGTAGCATAAAGAACAGTGAATGAAACCCTAAAGACTGGAATTTTATGGTTGGTTTTATTAATTCACTGTGCCATCTGGGCAAGTTGCTTAGCTTCTCTAGATCATCTCTGTAAAAGGAGAGGAGCTGGATTTGGCCAGGCTGTGTGTTGGCTTCTGTTGCTTTTTCAGACAAGGTCTTACTATGTAGCCCAGCATGCTCTGGACTTGGTATTCTCCTATCTCTGCCTGGTAAGAGCTGGAATAATAAGCATGCATCACCACACCTAGATAGTTAGTATTTTCTTAGTCACTAAATGGGGCATTTGTAAATGAAAAAAAAAAAAAAAAACACATAAGACAACAACAAATCTCGTAGTCCTGTTAACCTAGGCTCCAAAAACAGGTACAAAAACCAAAAAAATCTTATTCCATACATGTGTTCTTAAATTGGGAAATTCAGCTGGGCGTGGTGGCGCACGCCTTTAATCCCAGCACTCGGGAAGCAGAGGTAGGAGGATCGCTGAGAGTTCGAGGCCACCCTGAGACTACAGAGTGAATTCCAGGTCAGCCTGAGCTAGAGTGAGACCCTACCTCGAAAAACCAAAAAAAAAAAAAAAAATTGGGAAATTCAGGCTTCACAACGAATTGGTAGATTATTACTGTTACAAAACTACAAATTTAAAAATTCATGTGTAGATCTCTAGGAATCTGTGGATCTCAGCTTGAGACACAGATGTTCTCTTCAAGGTCTAAAGTTTCATCATTCTGAGAAAAATAGATGTTTATCTTCCAGAGCACTTCTTAGTGAGTCACACCCACACATAGGCATGTGAAGCTAAGATGTAGGAGATGAGACAGGGAATTCCAATGCACTAAAGCATCCAGAAAAATAAAATTTCACTTGAGGAGAGATAGATTCTTAGGTAATGACTTTTAGTAGCAGTCTGAAAAATATTCAGCCTGAATTCAATGTATGTGGCCATGGTTAAACACCTACCTGTGCTCAATGGAATGAGGTTTTGTTTGTTTGTTTTGTATTTTACTATATGGGTAAGGATGGGAGAAATTCAATTAAAAACTGAGAGAAGCCGGGCGTGGTGGCACATGCTTTTAATCCCAGCACTTGGGAGGCAGAGGTAGGAGGATCGCTGTAATTTCAAGGCCACCCTGAGACTATATAGTGAATTCCAGGTCAGCCTGAGCTGGAGTGAGACTCTATCTCGAAAAACCAAAAAAAAAAAAAAAAAAAAAAAAAAAAAAAAAAAAAAAGGAAGAAAAAAAGAAAAGTGAGAGAAGTCAAGAGAAAGACAAGAAAAAGAAAAGTGAGAGAAGTCAAGAGAAAGACAAGAGACAAATAGCCCAATTACAACATGGGCAAAGGGCTTGAACAGATATTTGTCTAACAGCTCATGACACATGAAAAGATGTTCATATTACTGTATTTAAAGAAAAGCACATCAAAAGCACAGGGAGATACCACTCATATCTTAGAGGATGGTCACTGAAAATAAATACATGAGTAAAGTAAGGTATTACTGAGGATGCAGAGACTCTAGAACCTAAATATGTGGCTAGTTGGAATGTTGGCAGGTGGTGTGGATACTACTTGGCATTTCTCCTGCTACTCTAAAGTCACTTATGAAGACCTTACCAGAGTCCAACCAATGCTAGCACCATACCTTTGAGCATTTAAAATTGAAGATAACTAACATAAATCTCTCTTCTCTACAAATTATTCAACCTTAATTTTTGTTATAAAAATGGAAATGGATTTATTTGCCACATAACAGAATTCCACTCCTAAGAATACACCTAGGAGAACTGAAAACAGAAACTCAAACTCATATATAAACACCATATAATTTCAATAAAAATAAAAATATATTGGGCTAGGGGTATGGCTTAGCAATTAAGGTGCTTGGCTGCAAAGCCAAAGGACCCAGGTTCAATTCCCCATGATCCACATAAGCCAGATGCACAAGGTTGTACATGTGTCTGGAGTTTTTCTGCAGTGGCTGGAGGCCTTGGCATGCCCATTCTCTCTGTCTCAGTCTTTCTCTCTCAAATAAATAAATAAAAATTCAATTTTTAAAAAAAATTAAAACATAATTTTAATAAAAATGGCAAAACCCAAGTGTTCATCAACAGATGAAAGGCTAGACAAAATATGTTATATACATGTAATGGAATACTATTCAGTGATTAAAATGTCATTTGATACAAGCTATGACACATGAATGAACCTTGAAAATATTGTGCTAAGTGAAATAAGCCACACATAAAAACACAAATATTGTATGACCCCTCTGACTTATGTGAAATATTTGGAATAGGCAAATTCAGAGAGCCTGAAAGTATAAGAAAGTTAACACAGGCTAGAGATGCACAATCATGACTTATTGTTTGGTGGATGCAGAATTACAGTTTGGAGTGATGAAAAGTTTTAGAAATAGGAAGGGACTGGTTGTATAACTGTTAATATAATGAATGCCACTAAGTTTGTTTAACTGGTAATTTTTATGTTAAGCATATTTTGAAGTTAGAAAGGTCCCAGATCGAGTTTAACCCTAACAGGCATTACAAACCTTCTTCTGGCTCAGGTTAAATATTAATCATCCTTACTGATCAACTTTAAAGCTCCCAAGGATAACTGAAAAAAAAACAGCTGAACTACAAATTTAAATATTGTATTTCCCATTATCTTTTTTAATCCTCTCTAGTGGAGGTGATAACAGCAAATCGGAATCAAGGAGGGAAAAGTGAGTGTGAGTGCTTCCTTCAGCACAGGCCAGAAGCAGACCTTAATAGTAGGTATACAATGTCACTCTTTTCTTTTTAAATTTTTTTTGTTTTATTTTTTTGAGAGCAACAGACAGAGAGAGAAAGAGGGAGATAAAAAGAGAGAATGGGCGCACCAGGGCCTCCAGCCACTGCAAACGAACTCCAGACGTGTGCGCCCCCTTGTGCATTTGGCTAACATGGGTCCTGGGGAATTGAGCCTTGAGCCAGGGTCCTTAGGCTTCACAGGCAAGTGCTTAACTGCTAAGCCATCTCTCTCCAGCCCTCCAATGTCACTCTTAAAGTGCCTGTATTTGCAAGGGAAAGTAGGGTTTTTTTTTTTTTTTAATTTTATTTTTCGAGGTATGGTCTCACTCTAGCCCAGGCTCACCTGGAATTCATTATGAAGTCTCAGGGTGACCTCAAACTCACAGTGATCCTACTACCTCTGCCTCCTGAGTGTTGGGATTAAAGGCGTGCGCCACCACGCCTGGCTTATGAAGGGGAAAGCAGGGGAGGGGAGGGAAATACCATGGTTTGTTGTCTGTAAGTATAGAAGTTATCGATAAAGTATACACACACACACACACACACACACACACACACACACATATGTATATATACATTGTTTTAGGTACTAAAGAATCACTCTTCATTCAGCTTGTTTTCTTCTTTTAAAAAATTTTATTTAGTTGAAAGTGGAGAGATGAGAGAGAGAGAGAGAATGGGCCCACCAGGCCCTCTAGCCAGTGCAAATGAACTCCTGATGCATCTACCACTTTGTGCACCTGGCTTTACATGGGTACTGGGGAACTGAACCTGGGTTTGGACTTGGGTTGGAAGCCCCTCTCAGAGGTGCCAGAAAAGCATTCATGCCAGCTGCCCTCCCACAGTTTGCTGTGGTCTTTCTTCTCTTTTAGTTCCAGCTCCTCATTTTCTTCTAAAAACTTGTCAACTAAGTCAAAAGAGATCATGTCTTTAGTTGATCTTTTTCAGTCTTCTTGAAATTAAAACTCCTGAGAGGAAAAAGGTGAAGGTGACTACTTCAACAACAAATATTCTGTTCTTTAGACTTCTTACCACGTGCTCAGAAGCCATGTGCTAAAATTATCTAAATATAAGCAAAATGCTGGTTTCCTGAGCTGGGCCCCATCTGCCAAGATTCCTCTCAGATCACTGACTCAGATGGTGCAAACTCTCCATACAAAAAGTCATACCTGATGCTGCCTACCAGGAGGCAGACGAGCGCTGAATCCAGTCAGCAGCAGCCCATGGACATTAGAATAGCCACTCTCTTGCTCTTTTGCTCCTGGGTTCTTTTCACCCCACCCCTTCTATTTTAAATTGCAAGATAATCTCTTTCATGATAATGTCTACGCATACTTGTAAATGTGCATATTGTGAGAACTGATTGAAAGTAGACGGGTTATTCTTTTAAAATAATGTAATAGTTTTAGTTTGGAAAAAAATAAATAGTTATGCACCCTCTTCCAGTACTTTCACAGGATAGCTGTCTCCAGAAAGTGGAAACTCCGGATGTCTAAATGGTTTCAATGAACATTCTGTTGTGGATGCCTAGATGTCTGTTCTGCCTAGTATTTTAGTTTCTACCCAAGAATCAAAGCACCATTTGTGAGATCTTCATTTTTCTGTATCTGACATGAATTTCTACCTGAGGAAAAAGGAAGTTTCAAGATAATCTGCAAGCTTAAAGGTAAATAATAAAAGAAAAGACAAACACATCTTCAAATCTTCAGATGGCTGGAACTAAGTGATCTGTTAAGTGTGAAATGTGCAACTCCAGCCAACTGCCAATCAGAAAGTTGAAAGGCTTCAGCGGCTTGCAAGACAGCACTAAGTGATAATATTTTGGGAAACTGTGTAAGAATACTAAACTTTGTATTTGGACAGATATTCCTACACTCTATTCTTATTTCAAAACATTAACCAGAGATGTATCTGTTTTAGTTACAGCTGTAGCTTTTCCTGTATGAAATATTAAAGTTACAAATTGGCTTGTTTGAATGGTCTGGGAAAAGTATATTCTGTATCACTGGACTGTTATAAATTTAAAGCCATTTCCTCTAGTTCTTAGCTCATAATGGCAAAATATTTCTTTTCTTTTCTTTATTTTTAGTTTTTCAAGGCAGGGTCTCACTCTAGCCCAGGTGGACCTGGAATTCACTCTATATTCTCAGGGTGGCCTGGAACTCACAGCGATCCTCCTACCTCTGCCTCCCAAGTGCTGGGAGTAAAGACGTGTGCCACCATGCCCAGCTCTTGGCAAAATATTTCCAACTAAAAAGTACAATACACTATATTTTTATAGTTCAGGGTTTTTACAACACTACCCACCATATTTGGGGGTAGGTTACAGTAGCAAGAATGTTTATGCAAGCAAAAGGTATGGTGACATTTGTAAATTAAAATTAAATTAATTAAAAATTAAATTGGAGTACAATTAAAATCATATACTTAATGGGAAACATTACCAAATTTGGGATGATTTCTCATTATTTTGGACTTTTTTAATTACATTAACATCACTAGGTTTGCTCAGTAATAGATTTTCTGTATTCCTAGATAATTTTTTCACCATAATATAAAACATGGTTCCTCATTATAAAAATACTCTTAGCAAATTTTAAATTAAACAAAGATTAAAAAAACTAGAAATCAAATTAATTTTAATTGACTACACACATTTTTAAAAATATTGATTTCCATTAAATTCAATCAATTCTCAAGTGTGGCTCCCTTTTAACAAAAGTTATATAACAACCAAATTTTTTTTTAAAAATAATTAAAATTATACAAAACTAGGAAGTACACAAAAGTGACTATCCAAACATGATTAATAAATCCATGAATTATTAAGGAAGGGAATGAGAGAGAGATCAAAGAGGAGAAAAGTAACACGAAGACTATACAAAGACTCTTTATTGGTAATATTTTTCTTTGTAATTCAACTTTCATTCATTTATTATTTAACTTGTTGAACAGCTACTATGTATCATGTGTTATACTGAATGTTAAGTATAATGAAGAAGATACTGTTTTGTTGGCAAAACAGTTTATAATTAGTGATACATTTAGACATTTACCAAGTAATATTTTCCCTCCCCCGACTTTGATACAATATTTTAGTGACCTCAAACTCCTAATGAAGACCAGGAAGGCCGTGACATTGACCTTGCCATTCTCTTGCCTCAGACTCTGAAGTGCTGAGATTATAGGTATATACCACCACTCCTACTCCATTCTTACTTCTTTTAAGCTCCACCCTTGTGTTGTTTTTCTTCTTTTTTTCTTTTCCTTTTCTTCCCCTCTCTCCTTTTCTTCCTATTCCTCTTCTTCCTCCTCCCTCTCCTTTATTTCTTTCTCTCGTTCTTTCTCTCTCTCTCTCTCTCTTTCTTTCTTTCCTTCTCTTTCTTCCTTTCCTTCTTCCTTTCTTTCTTTCTCTTTCTATCTCTCAACAGGACCTCGCTATGTGGTCCTAGCTGGCCTGAACTCACTATGTAAATTAGGCTGGCCTTAAATTTATAGCAATTTTTATGCCTCAGACTCTCAGTACTGGGATCACAGGTATGTACCACCATACCAATTTTGTATTATTTATAAAGGCTTCCACTTTCAATACATCTTTCAATTAATTCTCACAATATGCACATCAAATGTCTAATTCTGATCTTTAAGATGAGGTTTGATCATGTATCTTCACATTGCTCAGGGATTTTCTATTAGGTATTTCACATTCATTTCGATTTAAACAAGTCTAAAACCAAGTTCATCTTTCTTCCTCTTTAAACAAACCACCTCTTTAATATTTCTTTTCATACTTCTTGTTCTCGATATGCATCAGTCAAAAAATCTTTTTTCAAGCTAGAGATGGTAGCTCATGTCTTTAACCCCAGCACTTTGGAGGCTGAAGTAGGAGAATCACTGTGAATTTAAAGCCAGCCTGGGCTGGCTTAAGACCCTGTGTCAAAACACATACACATATTTTAAAAAACTCTTATTTATTTATTTGACAGAGCATAAGAGAGAAAGAGGCAAACACACACACACACACACACACACACACACACACACACACACACACACAAAGAGAGAGAGAGAAAGAAAGAAAGAATGGGCATGCCAGGGCCTCTAACCACCGCAAATGAACTCCAGACTCATGTGCCACCTTGTGCATCTGCTTATGTGGGTGCTGGGGAATCGAACTGAGGTTCTTTGGCTTTGCAGGTAAATGCCTCAACTACTAAGCCATCACTCCAGCCCTTTTTTAATTTTTTTAAATTTTTATTTATTTATTTGAGAGAGCAAGAGAGAAAGAGGCAGACAGAGAAAGAGAGAGAGAGAGAGAATGTGCACGCCAGGGCCTCCAGCCACTGCAAACGAACTCCAGACACATGTGCCACCTTGTGCATCTGGTTTACATGGGTCCTGGGGAATCAAACCGAGGTCCTTTGGCTTTGCAGACAAATGCCTTAACCACTAAGCCATTTCTCCAGTCCCCCATTTTTGTTTTCAAAATCATCTTTATTTTTTATATTCAGTCAACAACTTGTATAGCTTATTGAAAATATTCCTCACCTATTCCTTCCAAACACAACTTTTATTTATTTATTTATTTATTTATTATTTATTTATTTATTTTACTTATTTATGAGAGAGAAAGAGGGAGAGAGAGAGAGAGAATGAGAATGGGTGCACTAGGGCCTTCTGCCACTGCAAATGTACTTCAGATGCATGCGCCACCTTGTGCATCTGGCTTACATGAGTCCTGGGGAACTGAACCTGGATTCTTTGGCTTTGCAGGCAAGCACCTTAACCACTAAGCCATCTCTCCAGCCCCCAAACACAACCTTTGTCTGAACTCTTCCCTATGCAGTCTCAAAGCTCCCCACTGCATCCTGGACTAAGTCCAAAATCCTCACTGTTTGCTGTGTCTATTGATACCTTGGAATTCCTTCCCTATCTTTAAAACATCTGACTTCTTCTTTCTCATGTATCCAGGTCCATCCTGGAAGGATAGATATAACTAGCCTTTGAAGAAGCCATTGAGCATCCTGCTCTAAATGTGTGCTTTCTTATTGAACTTTAACACATGGTTTCCTTAATCATACATTGAGTAACTCTATTATTAAATTGTCTCATTTGTAGGTATTGTCTTTGAAACAAAACTGAGCAAAGAGTATGTCAAAATTCTATTTTGTCTAATATAGTGCTAGATGTATAAAAGAGGTTCATGATGACTTATTATTTTAGAATACTGTAAATAGGAACCAAACAATCTTACTGTCAATAATTTTTCTAGCCCTGGCCTGACTTAGAAGCCCTCTTCAAATGTTATATAAATATAATAGTCTTTAACTGGTCTGTGAATTGACTTCCTCACCATTGAATTAGATAGACAAAAGTCTTGGTAAGGTGCCAATGTGATTTTTATGGATTTATTTTCAATATTTGCAACAAAAATTACACAAACTTAAAACTATAAAATTGTAGATTTAGCTTAAGCATTCTTTATCTGAAATGCTTTGGGATCAGAAATGTTATGGATTTCAGATTTGTGCATAACATGCTGAAATATCTTGGGAAGAAGAGAATCTAAGCACAAAATTCTCTTGTGTTTCATATACTCTCAGATGGTCTGAAGGTAATTCTACACAATGTTTTTAGTATACCTGTCACATGAGTTTACGTATGAAAATTTTCACTTGTGCTGCCATGTTAGCTTTAACGAAATTTTGTATTTTGTAGCATTTCAGGCTTCCGATTTTTCAGATTAGAGATGATCAATCACAAAAATTCTTTTTCTTAAAAAAATTATTTTTATGTATTTATTTATTTGACAGAGAAAGAGAGAGAATGGGCGTGCTAGGGCCTCCAGCCACTGAGGATGAACTCCAGACGTGTGCGCCCCCTTGTGCATCTGGCTAACTTGGGTCCTGAGGAATTGAACCTGGGTTCTTTGACTTTCCAGGTAAACTCCTTAACTGCTAAGCCATCCCTTCAGCCCACACAGAAATTCTTTTAAAAACAGTTTTAAAATTTTATTTTCAAGGAGAGAGAGAGAGAGAGAGAGAATATAAGTTGGCATATCAGGGCCTTTTGTACTGCAAAAGAACTCTAGACACATGTGCCACCTTGTGCATCTTGCTTTTCGTTGGTACTGGGGAACTGAACCCAGGTTGGCAGGCTTTGTAAGCAAGTGCCTTTAACTACTGAGCCATCTCTCCAGCCCAGAAATTTTTAAAATATTTCAATTTATTTATTTGCAAATGAGAAAGAGAGAGAGAGAGGATTGAATGGGAATACCAGGGTCTCTTGCTGTGGCAAACAAATTCCAAATGCATGCATCATTTTGTGCATCTGGCTTTATGTGGGTACTAGGAAATTAAATGCCAGGCCAGCTATATTATGTTCCCAAACCCCAGCAATTCTTAAAACTCAGTTCTGTAGCATGTCTTACACCTTAAGTTGATAAATTTAAAAATAAATTCTTGCTGGGCATGGTGGTGCATGCCTTTAATCCCAGCACTTGGGAGGCTGAAGTAGGAGTATCACTGTGAGTTCAAGGCCAGCCCAAGACTACATAGTAAATTCCAGGGCAGCCTGGGCTAGAGCAAGACTCGACCTTAAAAAAAAATAATGCTCATTGAAGACATAACAAAACCATGCTAAATAAGGGAAATAAAAATGTATTTCAAGAATTTAATTTCAATTGCATTATGATTTTATAACATGCATATTTGCTAGAAACTGACTAGCCAGTCTGTATTCTCAAGTGCACTAAAAAAAAAAAAAAATCTTTTCTTACATCAACAATATCATTGGTCCATTCCAGTAAGAACTTAATGCTGTGAGAATAGCACCATTCAGTCTGGTGTGTCTGAACCACTGGAGGTGGTGAATATGTGGTAGGCACCAATTCCAGCCTTTTACATCCCCATGCTTTTCACATTGGTGCTTAACATAATGACAGGGAACCTAGGAAGGAGCTTAGTACTTATTACTGAATAGTTGTAGGGATTCTTTTAACTCATATCACAGATAAATAGTTAAGCAAATAAATTGCCCTTTATTTGGTGCTAGATACACTAACCCTTTCCCTAAATGAACTACATTTACTTCTTATTATATGGTACTATTTTAATGTGATGTCTGAAATTGAGAAAAAATAAATGCAGATATAGCTAAATAGTCTCAATGAACTGTGCTTGCTACTACAGACCAAATCCCATGAGGTAAAGCATCCAAATATGCTGCTATAAATCTTAAATTACTTAAAACCCATTATCACCATGAAGGAACTACATATCAGTAGGTCAAAAGAGACAAAACTCACACAGTATGCTTCTCTTGAATTTGTAATATGTAAACAGACTCAGGAATAGCTGTGCATTTTACAAATAATTAAGACAGAAATGTCTAAGGTACATTTCTAACAACACATCCTTAGAAAAAGTTAGTCTGTGCTAAGAAACAATGTAGATTCATTGTAAAATGTGGTATTTTTATTCTTAGTGTGATGGGGCACCGTCCATGAAAATTCCATCCTCTTAGAAGAATGATTTGGACTTAGCTGGTAAGTGGGGTATGACAGGAGCATATATGTGATTATGAATTTAAATAGGATGAAATGAGCTCTTGATCTCACTTGGTTATGATGTCTTCATTTTGAAAAAAATTAAAAAGTAAAGGCAATGATCATAATAATGCCATAAAGATACACTCTTGTAAACATTTTCTAAGCCTTTTATATATTTGGTTTTACTTGATCCTCACAATAAACACCTTCCTATTTAACAGGTAAGGAAACTGATATCTAAAGTTTTTGAGAAGTGGCCAGTTAAGAGAAGAGACAACCATCTCAGTGGCCTGACTCTCTGGTGATTTTTCTGGAATTATATGGTTAAAGTTCTTCCAAAGTCCAACTAGAGATCAGTGTTAGTAAAAAGTTGAATATTAAACATCTATAGTGATAGGAAAAATAATTTTCATTGTATGTAAGTATATAACACTTTCTAAGTAATAAACCTTATAGTTCCAGTGAAAGTAATGAAAATTTTGTGGTTTATTAATCATGATATATTTCTCTAGATATCCATAATGTAGAAAACTGAAAAACATTGGTCTTTTCAATTGTATTTATACTTCAGTGGTCACCTCTTTATACAAAGTGCTTCAGTTTTACAAGATTATCTGGAAGAAGTTCAATGGCACATTGTTAATACTCTGCTCCTACAAAATTATTTCAAAGCTCCATGGGAATTTAGATTTGCACAAGTTATTAGGATGTGACCTTTCCCTTAGATTTCTTATTTTAGGATCCAGTTAACATGGTATTTCCCCAGTGGGAGCTGTCGTACTTCCTTCGCAGATAAGAAAAATAGCAAACACAAATTATAGTGAATAAACTTAGGGAAATATATATTTCTGATTCAGATGAAACTGAAATCTTAAAAGGAGACCACACTATGTGTTCTTGTGTTTGAAAGGAAAGCCATGTGGCTTGCCAACAAAAGAAAACAAAAGTTACGCCATTATGGTATTTCCCTGAAATTTATTCCTAATTGTTTCTTGACCTGGATAATAAGTCTTATGACTTTTAAAGATTATTAAAGATGTTTGCGTCACTTAATTTCCTATGCCCTGCCTACTGAGAGTATAAAAGGTTACAAATATAAAATAATTTAAGTTATTCCAGATCACAGGCTCTAGAAAACAAGGCACTCATAAGTTAAAAAGGAAAAATAATTAAAATAAAATGAAGGAGATACGGTTGCTTCCTGTTTGCCCTGTGGAATAATAGGAACATCTGATTTTTGAGCTCTTACTATATAACTGTGGTATAATTTATACACATTATTTGTGACATACAAGTTACTGGAAGTAACTAAAGAACCTTATCAACTTACTAACACTGATCTCTAGTTGGACTTTGGAAGAACTTTAACCATATAATTTCAGAACATACACATATAACCATATATAAATACAAATAAAATTGAGGACAGAAAGATAATGAAGGCCCTAAATAGAGAGGTGACAATTAAAAGGAAAGAATTTCACCCATAATCTTTACTATTCATTTCAATAATTTTAATCATATGTATATATTTGTGTCTTAAAATTTCCTCTTATGCTATCTTTATCCTAAAACTATTATTTTCTCAAATCTTCAAACCACCAATTTTATTTTATTTTATTTATTTATTTATTTTTTTTGGTTTTTCGAGGTAGGGTCTCACTCTAGCTCAGGCTGACCTGGAATTCACTATGGAGTCTCAGGGTGGCCTCGAACTCATGGAGATCCTCCTACCTCTGCCTCCCAGGTGCTGGGATTAAAGGCGTGCGCCACCACGCCCGGCTTCAAACCACCAATTTTAAATAGTTGATCTTTTCAAGGTGCTAGGCTCAAACACATGCATGTTAGGTAAATGCACTTCCCCTTAGCCCTACCCCTATCTCCCTATGAAAGTTGATAATATTTTTTTAATTGACCAAATAATTTTTTGAAAGAAGATCCCACTATGTAGCCCAGGCTGGCCTTGGACTTGAGATCTTCTTTCCTCAGCCTTCTGAGTGCTGGAATTACTGGTCTGTATTATCATGTCATGCTAAATAAGTAAATATTAAAGTTGATTTATGGGTGTTCTATTTTCTTAAAGCTGCATTTTCAATAGCTATTATTCTTTCTTCTTAGCTAGCAATCCAAGGACTTGAAGTCAAAAGCAAGATGGTGGACTGGAGAGATGGCTCAGTGGTTAAGGCGCTTACCTACAAAGACTAAGGACACAGGTTCAATTCCCCAGTACCCACGTAAAGCTAGATGCACAAGGTGATGCATGCACCGAGTTCATTTGCAGTGGCTGGAGGTCCTAGTGTGCCCATTTTTTTCTCTCTCTCTCAAATTAATAAATTAAAAAACAAGATGTTGCAGTTTTTACATTTTATTAAATTTGCATAACCTTAGCAAATAATCTGCATCTTCCTGTAAAGCAGGTAAGTTGTTGGCTTTGTTAGTATGTTGGGATTTTTTTTGGGGGGGGGTTGCTGGGAATGGAACAACCTAGACACTTGTGCATGCTAGGAAGCATTCTACCACTTGAGCAACATCCTAGCCCTACGTGGTTGTTGTGTTTAAATAGCAAAAATCCTCTCATGTTATTTGATCCCTAGACAACTGGTGAGGTTCTGTATCCTCCACCCTCATTATCATACAATCACAAGTAAAAGTATGGTGACACACAGGACTGTAATCCCAGCACAGGAGGAAGTAGAGGAGGCTCATAAGAGTTCAAGGTCAGTCTCACCTATACAGCTATACAGCAAGTTAGAGACCAGTTTGGGCTACATGAGACTCTGTCTCAAAGAACAAAAAAGAAAGAAAGAAAGAAAGAAAGAACGAATGAATGAGTCATTACAACATGTTCATGCTTTGCATGTTTTGTTCATTTGCTGTTCATGATCCTAAGGCCAATGTGCAGTGTCATGACTACTAATATAGTAACAGTCACTGCCCAAGCACTTTCACCAACAAATTCCTCTCCAACAATTTATCAGAAGACAAGTTTTAAAATGAAATGAAACAGGTAACTGGAAATATTAATTATATATAATAGAGTAACTTCATTTAAAAAGCAAAACAAAAAAACACTAAAAAAACATATACACACACACCTAAAATATGTCACTAAAATGGAGGGTCACGTTACCATGACAACACATCTGAAAGCCAGACAGAAACAAGGGGAAATGTGGAAATATGTATGATCTAATAGGACAAGAAGCTGAACCAAAATGCTAGATACTATACTGCCTGTAACTGAAAAAAATGTACACATGTTAACAAGAACTGGAAAAAATGATGAAAGGAAGTTTTTGTGATTGTGATCTTTTCATTTTACACACATTTCCACAGCTTTTCAGGAATTAAACTGTTTTAAAAGAAATTAGGAGGGGTACAAAGGTGAAGGCTGAATATAGCAGAAGCATACTGTATGCATGTGTGAAAATGTTATGACAAGACACACTATTAAAAAGCAGTGGGGGCTGGGGAGAGGCTCAGTGGTTAAAGGTGCTGGCTTTCAAAGTCTGTCAGCTGAGCTACAATTCCCTAGCCATCCACATGAAGCATAAATGGGCATTCGTTTACAGTGGCAAGAAACTTTGGTGCACCCATGTACACATATACACACACACATATATATATAGTTTAAAAAGCTAAGAGTGGTCCCAAGTACCTGTAATACCAGCACTTGGGAGGCTGAAGCAAGCTGATTGCTGTGAATTTGAGGCCAGCCTGGGTTACATACAGAGTTCCAGGATAGGCCTAGGCTACACTGTGAGAATCTATCTCAAAAAACAATAAGCAGGGGTTGGAAAGATGTTTCAATGGTTAAAGGCTCTAGATTGCAAAGTCTGCAGGCTCAGAGTTCAATTCCCAAACCACCTACATAAGGGGACACAAAGGTGGTGCAAGTGTCTGGTGTGCATTTTCAGTAGCAAGAGGCTCTGGTTCACCCATACACATGTGCACATGCTCACACATACAGGAATAAATGAATTTTTTAATTTTTAAGTAAAAATACAATAAGCAAGCAAGCACACAAATAAAATAAAAAAAACAAAACAGCAATAAGAAAGGAAGGAAGAAGGAGAAAAGGAAGGGACTGAGGAAAGAAGGGAGGAAAGAAAGCTAATATAAGGGCTAGAGAGATGGCTCAGCAGTTAAAGGCACTTGCTTGCAAAGCCTGATGGCCTGAGTTTGATTCCCCAGTACCCACATAAAGACAGATGCACAAAGCAGAGCATGAGTCTGAGATTTATTTGCAATGACAGGAAGCCCTAGCATGCCTATACACTCTCTCTCCTTGCTTCTTTTTATCTCTCTTAAATAAATAAATAAATTTTTTTAGAAAAGCTAATGTAAGCCTTGGCTATAACTCAGGCTGAAGCACATACTTAGCATATGGAAGACCCTAGTTCCAATTCCAAGAAAATTAGAAAAAAATAATGTAAAAGGAAACAAACCCAATAGCCAGAATTCAAAAGTAATTCATGCTAACCCTAATCTTTCTCTAAACATACCATCTGTCCATCTTTAAGGTTTTATTAGCATTCATGATCTGTGTTTCAACCTGGAATTCAGACAGAGCAGGGCAGGAGAGCAGAGCTGTGTACTGAAGGCAGACCTCAATCCTGTCTGTGAGCACATGCAAACGATGATAAAGATCATTGTGTCCTAATAGTAATCTACAGAATTGTGATTTGCTCCACTCAGTACACTTATAATTGAATTCCTCAGTCATAAAATCACTGGAACCAAACAAATTCAGATATCTTTTATCTAACCCTCTTTTCTCCTTTACCATCAGTTAACATATTTCTTATGGGGCTTTTCTTCTTTTTATAGGTTCATTTGTCTTAGTTATAAATTAACTCCACAAACAACTCACTTGGCCACCCTAGCTCTGCAGTTTCCTATGTACCTGGGTTTTTCTTTGAACTTCACAACTTATGGTATAGGGGACCATTTACACTGCCAGCTGGTAAATAATGTTCAGAAAATCATCTCTAGATTATTTTTTAACATTATTTATTTATTTGAGACAGAGCAAGAAATAGGAAGAAAGAGAGAGAGAAAGAGAGAGAGAGAGAGAGAGAGAGAGAGAGAGAGAGAGAGAGAGAGAATGGGTGCCAGGGCCTCCAGCCACTGCAAACGAACTCCAAATGCGTGTGCCCCCTTGTGCATCTGGCTTACGTGGGTCCTGGGGAATTAAACCTGGGTTCTTTGGCTTTGTAGGCAAGCACCTTAACTGCTAAGCCATCTCTTCAGCCCCCTCTAGATTATTTTTTAAAAACTTCCTAAGGATAAATGTCTCTAAGCAGATAATGTCTCATAACTAGATACCTTGGCAAAGAACTAGAATATAACTACTAAAGACTTTTGTTATCTATTTTTCCTGGTTTATTGTAGTGAAAATACATAAAATTTATTGCCTTAATAATTTTATTTAATTGCAATTCATTTTAAGTCACTAGTAATCAGTTCAGTGCTGTTGGTAACATTCATGATGTATAGGCAAGCTCAGGAACTTTTGTCAGTTTTCAAAGCTGTAACTGTTCCCATTAAACAGAAACTCCTCATTCTCTGCCCCTAGCCACTATCTATGAATCTTACGGCATTAAGTACATTTTCTGTTTTCCCTAAAACTGTGAGCTGATGTAGTTTAATAATAAGCAGTTGGCTTTTCTTTTCTCATCTTTCCATTCAAGGGAGTTTAAAGAAAAAAATTCAGAGTCAAATCCCAAGTACTTAGCATTTAATTTTTAATGCTAAAACAACTGATTTTAAACCACTCACTTTCAGATGCTAAAGCACATACCTGCCCCCTTTTGCTTTTTAAGGGCTTAGTTTTTCTATTTTGTTTTGTTTTGTTTTGTTTCATTTCGAGACAGGGTCTTACTCTAGCCTAGGCTGACCTGGAACTCATTCAGTAGTCCCAGGCTGGCCTCGAACTCGCAGATATCGCCTACCTCTGCATCCCTAGTGCTGGTATTAAAGGCTTGTGTCACCATGCCTGGCAGTCTTTCTATTTCAAATGGCTCTTCAGCTTTCCTAAAGTTAAAGCATACAACACTGTCTGATTCCCTTCATGCATCTTAGTTCTTTTAGTACTTACTACTTGTATGCACTATGCTCCCTGACATCTTGACTAAAAACAACAATCTTCTCTCATCTGATCATTACAATATGACTACTGATTGTTAGTTCTTTGTCAAACTTTATCTTGGGTAATAAAGATTGGTATTCCAAGAGATTATTAATGTAGTAAAAAATTTCCAGGGTTTGGACATTCACATCCTAACCTGACTGTCTCCCAACCCAATTAAAAAATTGCTAAGATGTAGTTCCCAAGGAGGTGCAGGTTTGTAGTGTTGGAATTTTCCCTCTCCTGGTGCTGGATAGCAAACCCAGGCCTCAAGGACTGCACCCCATATCCTATGGAGTTTTTCCCATTCACCATCTTCTAGTGGGCTGCAAGTAACTAGCAGCTACCTAGTGTAAATCAAGCAAGAACCAAATTTGTAGAGACGGAAGTGGGAAAGTGCCTGTGAAGACCTGGGTTCAACTTCAAGCACACAACAAACAACAAAAACAGCTCTGGGGTGAAGCACACACCTGTCTCATATCTGCCAGACTCTGTTCTAAGATTCACCAACAGAAACTATACCTTTGTAAATTAATGAAAGCCAAGGAGAATGATCATTTAGTGACTTCAATGTGACTTTTTAAAAACTTCATATTTAGGAGTAAGGAGTATAGCTCAGTGCCAGGGTGAGTGTAAGGTCTTCGGTTCGATTCCCAGCATGACAATAAATGAATAAATAAGTTTTTAAAAGGCAGCAATGAAAAGACCCATTATTACTCTGAAGTGATTTAATACTTACAGAAAAGATATATAGTAGATAGCATTTCCATAGGCCTTTTCGTACAGTTAATATACCATCCATAGCACAGTTATCAAAATGAAAAAAAACTGACACTGGCACAAAATATTTACCATTTTATTTGCATTTCATCAGATTTTCTTTTAATGTTACTCTTCAGTTCCAACAGCCACTCAGAACCCCACTGCATTTAGTTGCCATGTATCCTTGTTCTCCAAACCTGTGGTGAGTTCACTAGCAATTGCTTGTCTTTTATGTCCCCAACACCCTTGAAGTGTGTTGGCCAGGTATTTTATAAAGTGTCTCTACTCAGGTTTGTCTATAGGTTCCTCATGATTTAGCTGAGGTCAAGGGCTTTTGGTAAGAATCTCAAATTCATTATGTGTTCTAAGGATATATCATAGGGACAGACAGGCTCAGTGTGTCTGAGTACCTTCGACAATGACCTTGGCCACTTGGTTATGATGTTGTCTACCAGGATTCTTTGCTATAAGGTTGTTTTCCCCCCAATTTGTAATTAATCCATATTGGGGGAAACTACTTGACAGTTGTGAAAACATTCCATTTCTCCTTACATTTTCACCTACCCGCTAATGTTAGTCATCATTGGTGGATCCTACCTGTAGCCATTGCTATGGTTCTCTGACAAAAATTTTTAGTGTGCTCATTCTTTTTACATTGAGTGATACAAATAAATATATATAAAATATATAAAATTATATATATATATATATATATATATATATATATATATATATATATAGTATTGGGTAGTTCTAATCCAGTTCCATAGTTAGTTATTTTATTGTTTAGATTGTTCCAACTTTGTTCACCTGGAGCTCTTTCAGTCTCCAACTTACTGCTCTTTGAGCACACCATACTTCTGGCACCACAAGATCCTCCAGAGTTGTGCTGTGCTGTCCTTGCCCTAGCTTTAGAATCAACCTCCTTTCCAAAGAGCTCTGGTTTCTTGTGAGAGAAAATAGAATTTGGAAACCACAATCTGGTTTGTTAGTGGGGAGACACTGCTTCTAGACCCTCTCAGGAGACAGGATTAAGGAACCTATCATCATAATGAACCTAAAATAATATACTTGCAATTATTCCATGGGTATTAAAAAAGAGGAATGTAAGATTTATTAGAGATTTATTTTTAAAGATTTGCGCTATTTCTCAACTTCTAGGTCGTTTCCTTATCTTTGTTTTGTCTTAGACAAATATGTTACTGTGAACTCCCCCTGACTGGCAAAATATATTCAGAAAGTATTGTACAGTTAAAAATAAAAGTTTCCTAAGAAATCTTACAGTAAGAGACAACAAAGATTATTACTCATTTTTAAAAAGGATACTTTAACATAAAAATTTAGTATAACAAATTCTGATTTACCTACTTGTAAAGGATGATCTTCTTGTATATCTGTGGTTCACAGTTGGCTTCTTTCAAATCTGAACAATTAAAAAAAATAGTATTTTCAATATACACCCACACCCACACCACACACACACACACACACACACAGACACATATATATGTATTCAAAATCCTCATACAACTTAGGTTGCCAAAATGTACACAGATGAATAAATTTCCTGCATATTTGCTTTCACTGAGCTTATATTGCTTGATATTCTTTAGAAATAACCAACAAACTAACCAATGACTCACAGGAAATTACCCAGGCCAGAGAATCATCTCAAAATTGTTTCACAAAAGAGACACATATTCTATTCGTTTCTTTTGCTCTCCCAGCTGGGTCACTGACATGAGGCAAAGCCTTTTATCTCCTCTATCTCATGCGTCAAATTAATAATGATACCTACATTACCATACAGGAGTTAGGAAAAACTAGATCTTAAAGGGATTAGTAACTTCAAAAGATAGAGTTTTGAGGGTTATGGGTGTGACTCAGTGGTAGACTAAGCAGGAGGCCCTGGGTTCTATCCCCTGTCACACACACAAAAGATATATGCTTGATAAAAGTTATACATCATAAAGAAGATATTTATTGCAATATAATTTCACTCTGGAAGCTACATGGTTGGAAAGCCTGAGGTAACAGTCCAAAGCCATAACCATTTAGGCATGGTAGATGTAAGAAACCCCTTGCAGAGCAATTTTTTCAGAGGAAGACCCAGAGATTGTCTAAATAAATGATTCATATCCTTGTCTCTTACAAAGGGTCCAGGGAGCTTAGAATAGGACACTCCATTAAGACAAAACAGCATCTAGTGCCAAAAGCTTTATCAGGAGGGCCTGGAGAGCCCCAGCAAGCAAACCCAACATTCCATACAGTCCACTCTAACCTACATAAAAACTCTAAACCTTATTCATTTTTACTTTTGGGCCTTCAGTTTAGAATTTACAGAATTACTCTGCTACCTGATATATATATGGCATAAAAGCAGTACATAATGAAGATAACTGGTTGTCCTAATCTGATTTCTGATATGAAAGAACATGAACTATAGCCAATGCACTTTGTTTGTTGTCCCTAGCACTGTGTGGTATAGTCCTTCTGCTTAGAAATGGGAAACTTCTTAATGTAATCTTAGTATCAACAATAAAGAAACAATCTGGTTCTCAGAATGGGACATGGTCTTCTATAGAAAGCAAAAATAGGTGCTTTCTGTCTGTATGCCCCCCCACCCCCTGTGTTTGTTGACATGTCTTATATAATTTACATAAACACTCTGATTTGTTAGACAGCAGTGAGATGAGAACCTACATCAAAATTGTTCTTTACATACAACACATGAGAAATAGTTTCATCAGTAAGAGATTACTTTTTTTTTTTTTTTCCTTTTTTGAGACAGGGTCTCTGGTATCGCAGGCTGGCCTCAAACTTGCTATGCAGCTGAAGACGACCTTGAACTTCTAATCCTCCTATCTCTATTTTCCAAATGCTGAATTACCACATGCACCACCACACCTAGTTTCTGCAAATGCTATGAATTGAACCTAGGGATTTGTACATGATAAGCAAGCACTCTACCAACTGAGCTACATCTCCAATCTACTTTGAATTAAAAATAAATAAATAAAACAAAGCATTTGGGGCCAGGGAGATAGTTCAGACTGCAAAGTGTTTGTCTTGAAAGCATGAAGACTTGACTGAGTTCCATGGCCAGAACCCACTTTAGAACACTAGGTGTGGAGGTGTGTACCTACAATCCCAGCATAGGGGAGATGGAGACAAGAGGACCCCTGGGTCTTACTGACCAGCCACCTAGTCTCCAGACCAATAAGAGACTATGTCTCTAAAAAGGAGGTGGCACCTAAAGGAACAATACCTGAGGTCCTCCTCTGGCCTCCATATATGTGCATCCACACATGTAAACATGCACACACATTAGATGACAACCCCCCTTGCAACCTCTGTGAAGATAAGAAGTAATTACTTCACACTCAAAAGCTCACATTAAAGACCATTCATACCAACCCATTCAACTACTTTATATCTGAGATAAAACTTTTTATCAGAATTTCAGTAGGGCAAGAGCAATTTACTCACACTAGTCTGTCTGAAATAGAATATACAGTAGAAACTGACCTGGGAAATAGAAAAAAGTAAGTAGGAAAATACTTGAAAACTGATCCAACAATTAGTTCCCAAAGAGGCTGGGAGTGTGGGAGTGTACCTCAGTGGGTCAGCATTTGTCTTTAATCCACAAGGTCTGGTGTTCAATCCCTACCATTGCCCTAAAAAAAAAAAAGCAAAACAAATTGCTTCTTCCAAAATCTCTGATCTTCAATATTTTTTTTTTTTTTTGAGGTAGGGTCTCACTCTGGCCCAGGCTGACCTGGAATTAATTATGTAGTCTCAGGGTGGCCTTGAACTCACAGAGATCCTCCTACCTCTGCCTCTCGAGTGCTGGGATTAAAGGCATGCGCCACCATGCCCGGCTTTCAATAACTTTTTATTTATTTGACAGAGAGAAAGGGAGAGAAAGATAAAATGGGCACGCCAGGGCCTTCAGCCACTGCAAATGAACTCCAGATGCAAGCGCCATCCTGTGCATCTGGCTAACGTGGGTCCTGGGGAATAGAGCCTGGGTCCTTTGGCTTTGCAGGCAAATGCCTTAACCGCTAAGCCATCCCTCCAAGCCCCTGGTCTTCAATAATTTTATAAGTGATTTTTTTCAAATTCTGAAGGAAGAGATAATTTTCTTACTATAAAAATTGTTTATAAGTAAAATTGCAATGACTAAATTAATTTTAAAAATATTTATTTATTCACAAGCAAAGAAGGAGAGAGAGACAGAAAGAATGAGAATGGGTGTGCCAGGACTTCTTATCATTGCCAATGAACTCCAGATGCATGTGCCACTTTGTGCATCTGGCTTTACATGGGTAATGAGGAATAAAATGCAGGCTGTCAGACTTTGCATGGGAGTGCCTTTAACCACTGAGTCATCTCTCCAGCCCCTAAATTAATTTTTTAAACATATAATACTGATATGAAAATCTGGCCAAAAATCAAAGAAAAACTTCTACATACAAATAATGCTTTAAAATTATAAGTAAAATTTTAATTTAAAAATGCAACAATATACCAAAAGACAATACAACTATAATCAAATTGGATTTATCCCAGAAAGCTAAAAGAGATTTATTATTAGAAATTTACCAATACATGTAACAGGATGAGGCCAAATTTTAAAAGAAACCATATGATTATCTCAAAAAAATGCAAAAAATATTCAAAACTTAAGTTGTGGATATAGCTGAGTGGAAGAGCACTCAGCTTGTTCACTCAAGGCCCTAGGTTTCAATATCCAGGATCAAATAATATTAATCCAACATAAACTAAGAAATTTTAGTAGCAAAAATATCTGTCTTAATACTAATTTGGTTTTGTGAAATACTACACTGACATTTCCTGAGGTATATCCTATAAATAACTAGTTCCTTTTCCAACAGCAAAGGTTTCACCAGAAAATATATTTGCATATGCTGTACATTTTTTATATTCATAAAATACATTAATATTATATATACTCTGTAAACCTTACAATTAAATTTAAAAATCACCAATAATAATCTGCTCAACTTGATTATTCTCAAACATATATAAACACTTGTTTCATCACTTTCTGTTTTTCCTCCCCCCATCTACTTTACTGTGGTTATTGTCTCCCATCTCTCTACTGTCATATCATAAGTTGTTTCTTCGTTAATTCCATTCCAGATTTCTGGAATTACTGCTTTCCTGTCACAAGAAAATGCTCTGATTTATGGACTTGAGAATTTCTGTATGTAAATAGCTACCCTGTGATCAACGTGATATCTCTGAGCACAGTTAGAGAGAGATGGTATAACACTGTATAGAAGGTACCAACCAGATACAACTGATATGATGATACCAACAGTGTAAAAGGGTTATGCAGTGACGTAGTCTGTGTATTTGTTTCTTTTGTGTTTTTAACATAACCTTTGTGAATTTTAAGTTTATATGAATAGAAAGAAGTGGAGAAAGTCAGCAAAAAGCTGTCAGAATGCATATAATAGAAATCTCAGAAGGAAGGGCCAGGAAAAGGGACTAGGAAGTAATTACAAGGTAGGATGAGACAATGATTTGCTGGTTTGATGCTTGTAGAAGTCAATGTAAATTTTCAGGATTTTATTGAGCCAATTCTTCTATAGATTTTTAGTAAGTACTAAATATGTACTTATAATTTCTTATAATTGCCTCTAAACAATAGCATAACAAGTATTTGCATAGTATTCACATGGTATTGGATATTATAGGTCATCTAGAGGGGATTTAAAGTATGTGGGAACATGTGGGTAGATTATATACAAATACTAAATGATTTTATATAAGGGACATGAGAATCTGAAGATTTGGGTGTACCAGGTGGAAGTAGTCCTGGAGCCAACTCTCACGCATCCCAGGATGCATAGGTTTGTGACCTGCTAACCCTTGTCATCACAGCAGATTCATTCCATTAGAAGAAGAGCTCAACCTGGGTCCTTCCCCAGATTTTTACAGCAGTAATTTAAATCTACTATTCAATTAACCTCTATAAGCTCAGATAAAATAAAATAACTTTATTTGTATTAAAAACAATGAAAAAAGAGAGAGAATGAATTTTCTAACAGTGGTTTGTGGAGTTCCTGAAAATAAAGATCTAGTGATCTCATTTGCCTTGTCACAAATAACAAGAATAAAGAATAAGTGCTATGCTTTAAAGTTACTGCTATTTACCATACACAAAACTGATCTGCAGTGAACTAGAATTAAAAAAATTAAATCCAGTTACATATCTGAATATAGCTACACTTATGTAGATCTAATTGTTACATGTGGAATGGTAGTGGTGTGTGTGTGTAAAAATCTCATTCCCTTAGAAAGTCAGATACTGAAAAATTAGGCTCTTGTACAAGACAGGATTTAACCTTAATAGTCTATACCACGCTTATTGAAAGAAAAAAATGAGATAATGTGCAAATGTGTTTTAACTAGAGTCTAATAAAGAATAATAACTACTCAATAAATGTTAAGCAGTACTTTTTGACCTTTTTTTTTTGTACTTGAAGTTAATTAAGAAACATTTCTGGCCAGGCGTGGTGGCACATGCCTTTAATCCCAGCACTTGGGAGGCAGAGGTAGAAGGATTGCTGTGAGTTTGAGGCCACCCTGAGACTACATAGTGAATTCCAGGTCAGCCTGGGCTAAAGTGAGAACCTACCTCAGGAAAAAAAGAAAGAAAGAAAAAAAGAAAGAAAGGAAGGAAGGAAGGAAGGAAGGAAGGAAGGAAGGAAGGAAGGAAGAAAGAGTTCTAGCCAGGCGTGGTGACGCACGCCTTTAATCCCAGCACTTGGGAGGAGGAGGTAGGAGGATCGCCGTGAGTTCGAGGCCACCCTGAGTCTCTATAGTGAATTCCAGGTCAGCCTGGGCTAGAGTGAGACCCTACCTCAAAAAAACAAAAAAACAAAAAAACAAACAAACAAAAAAAAAAAAGAAGAAAGAAAGAATTCTTTAGCAAGATAGTTAAGGTACACTTTGGCTAAGAATTTAGATTGTAGACTAAAGGGCATAGTGAATGGAAAGAAAGCATTTCACAAACATGAAATCATACATTTTCATTTATATTTATAAACTAATTAACTCTAATCAGTAATATTACTCCAGAAAGTTACAAGAGCTATTGCAAAAGGGGAAATAGATTGAGACTATAGATGAGAACTACGAAAGCAACAATTCTTTGCTGAGCATCTGCTACTTGTTAGCAGTGTTCTAGACAAGAAGGATATAGGATAAACAAAATGCACAAATCTTCCAGCACTTGTATAACCGCACATATGAATACATAAAAAAGTCAGATGCTCAAGGATCACCTGCTAAATGCATGGTTTGGAAAAAATAGGATAGAAATCAAGGTTGTTACAAATAACCAGGAGTTACTTCAGCAAGCTACTGTACTTTACAAGTTTTATCAGTCAAGGCCAATTGAGTCTTTTGGGCCAGTGTGAGGACAACTAATGGAAACCCATTCATAAGTGACAGCCACCCAACTGCATCTTGTGTCAGAAAGCAACAAAAACTTCAGAATAAATGCATCCCTACATTTGTTATTTTAAAAAATATTTTATTTTTACTTATTTATTTGACAGAGAAAGAGGGAGAGAGAGAAAGAGAGAGATAGAATGGGCGTGCCAGGACTTCCAACCACTGCAAACGACTTCCAGATGCTTGCGCCCCCTTGTGCATCTGGCTAACGTGGGCCCTGGGGAATCAAACCTGGGTCCTTTGGCTTTGCAGGCAAACACTTTAACCACTAAGCATTCCTCCAGCCCTACATTTGATATTTTGATTAGTAGATGAAAATACTGTCATTTTCGCCTTATAGTTGAAGTCTAACCAAGGGGAAAATATGCATTGAGAAACATACAGGCAACAGAAAAAGCCAACAGAAGAGAAAAAAGAAAACAAGAGAAGCATCAGAAAGAAAAAAAGAGCAGGGAGAAAAGAATAATGATGGGAGATAGTGCTGGAACTGAGGTAAAATGAAGGGAAAAGAAGTAGAAGGAAGAAAAGGAGAGTCTCAGGAACTCAGTTTACTCAGAGGTAATAACTTAATTTTTCAGGCTCAGCAATTTACTTTGTATATGACCACCAGAATTCACCATCACTGGCATTTGAAATACTGTGCAGAAATTAAGAAGCCACTAACATTGCTTGATCAAAAGTTTTCACATTGGTAATTACATATAATTGCTACTTTAAAAAAACTGCCTTTGCTTTTTTTTTTTTTTTGCTTGCGTGTGGTTGCATGCGTAATGTGTTGTGTGTGTGCACGTGCATGCATGTGTGTGTGTGTGTGGAAGTGTCTGCACATATATGTGTCCATGTCATGGCCTGTGAACTTGCCTGTTTCTGGCTGTGCTTACCTGAAGTGTCATGCTCCATTGTTTTTCCACCTATTCTTACTTGATCTGGAGTCTCTTACTGATTCCAAAATCATTTTCAATAAATATTCTAGCAGATTTAAGTGAAATGATATTTTCATACACCTGATACCATAAGCACTAAAATAATCCCCGTGAAGAGGATGCTTCACATCAGGCTGGAAAACATTCTAGAATTTTTCCCAAAACATACTGAGGATATCAATCCTACCAAAGTCTAAATGTTCCATCTTCTACGAAGTGCAATTAATTAGCAGTAAGCTTGGTTACTAAATGTTGACAGAAATAATGTGCTGTTTGCAATGAACAAGTAAACAGGCTAAATAATGAAAGTTATCTATCTTCACCCACATCAACATGGCATCCCAAGAAACCCCCAAATGGGTAGCTAATGCCGAACCTTGTTCAGTCATGACATTACATCACAAGAGCAAAACCAAATGATTTAAAGGTCAGCAGCTTGACTATGATTTATGCAACTCACTTCTGCAGAAATTTGCATTACTTGTGAAAAACATCACGTGAAAGAGGAACTTACTATAAATATTAAAATTGAAAATAAATGAATGCCTGAGAAAGCATTGGAGAATAATAGTTTCTTTAAAAAGAATTGGGGAAGTATGGAACTGGGATATAACTTGTTATAGTACATGCTTAGTGTGTAGGAGGCCCTGGACTCAATCTCCAGCACCACACACAGATCAAAATGTCACATTGATGAACTGACTGCAAGATACATTTAAAAATCTAATTTGCACCAGGCATGGTGACACATGCCCTAGTACTTGGGATCTGAGGTAGGAGGATCGCCATGAGTTCAAGGCTGGCCTTGGTGTACAGAGTTCCAGGTCAGTCTGGAGTAGAGTAAGATCTTGCCTCAAAAAATCCTAATTTTTACATATATTCACGTAAACTTAATTGCAAATACTGATGAAAACAGCCAGAAACTTAGTATATATTACGAAGGACGTGTTCTAATATTTCAGAATAGAGGAGAATCAGCACCATCAGATTAGATGGGAACTTATAAGCCACCTAGCTCATTTTTCCTGTCAAGGAAGGTTTGCTTTCTGTTATAGACTCTGTGTCCAGCACATGAAATTGTACATAGTGAGAGTGCTCTAAAAACAGGACATTCCCCAGAACTCAGCCATCAAATTTATTTCAGTATTGATGCAGTATTGCTCTAACTCTGGAGTGAAGGAAATTGTTTTCAATCTACAATGGGTAATTTTATAAAATGTCAAATCATGTGTTGTGCTTGAATGTCATGATAATGTATTCAAATTTGTATTACCATTGTGTCAGGTCAGTACCACACAGTGTGGGTAGTAGCACTCAGTATCCTTCTACTTTAGAGCATGGCTCATGTGGCCGTTTCTATTCTTACAGTCCTTCCATGTTATGTCCAGGTTTTGCAACAGCTTCCTGGTTGTTTTCTCTGCACACAACTGCCAGGTTAATCTTCTAATTAAATCATCTCCATCTTCTTTTTCTTGTTTTTCAAGGTAGGGTCTCACTTTAGCCTAGGCTGATCTGGAATTCACTATGTAGTCCCAGGCTGGCCTGGAACTCATGGTGATCCTCCTATCTGCTTCCTGAGTACTGGGATTAAAGGCCTCTGCATGGCTTCCACAGTCTGACATCTACCCACTCTTTATAAAATAAAACCAGTACTCCTCCATTTGCATTCTAGACCTTTTTTATCACACTGAAAAAAAAAAAATCTACGATTCCAACCACATTTCTTACTTCTTACTTCTCTGTATTACTCCCTACATTCTCCTCTAACTGGTGGCTATGGAGTTTCCCCCTAATGTTATGCTTATTCCCTATTCCAGGCCTTGTTTTCTTATATTGGAATTTCTTTTCCTTTTCTCTTTGACTGTCTCAAGTGAGTAACATTAATTTTTTAGTTTATTTTTATTTATTTATTTGAGAGCTACAGACAAAGAAAGAGGCAGATAGAGAGAGAAAGAGAAAGAGAGAGAGAGAATGGGTGCGCCAGGGCCTCCAGCCACTGCAAACGAACTCCAGACGTGTGCGCCCTCTTGTACATCTGGCTAACGTGGGTCCTGGGGAATTGAGCCTCGAACCAGGGTCCTTAGGCTTCACAGGCAAGAGCTTAACTGCTAAGCCATCTCTACAGCCCAGAGGAACATTAATCTTTGATTTTACATAAAGTTAACCATTTTATTTTATTTTATTACTCTTTTTTTCAGTTTATTTTTTTTTGAGATAGGGTCTCATTCTAGCCCAGGCTAATCTGGCATTCACTCTGTAGTCCCAGGCTGGCCTCAAACTCACAGTGATCCTTCTACCTCTGCCTCCCAAGTGCTGGGACTAAAAGTGTGTGCCACCACATCCACTCTACTAAATATAATAACTGTACACATTATGGGGTGCAGTGTGAGATTTCAATACATGTACACAATGTGTAACGATGAGATCGGGGTAATTAGCTAGTACAATCTTAAAGCTGTGCAGCAGGAACTGTTGTATTGCTCAGTGGTAGAGTACTTGCTTAGCATGAATAGGGTCCTGGGTTTAATTCTCAGCACTACTTAAAAAAAAAAAAAAGTAAGGCAGCGTCCCCTGTATGAGTTCCAAAACATCTTAATCACCAAAGGAAGTCCTGCACTCATTAAGGAGGCACGCCCCTTCCCTTTTCTCCACTAGTAACAACCACTAGTCTTGTCTAGGTTTCTCTATGGATAGTTCGCACAGATAAAATCACTTTGGTTCCTACATTTTTCATAGTGCTACCAGGTCAATCTCTATAATTTCCTGGTTATCTCTTGCCTTTTTAGATTTTTATTATTTATTTGTTTATTTATTTTTGGTTTTTCAAGGTAGGGTCTCACTCTAGCTCAGGCTGACCTGGAATTCACTAGGTAGTTTCAGGGTGGCCTCGAACTCATGGCAATCCTCCTACCTCTGCCTCCCAAGTGCTGACATTAAAGGCATGCGCCACCACTCCTGGCTACTTTTTTTTTCTTTTTTTGAAGTAGGGTCTCACTCTAGTCCAGGCTGACCTGGAATTCACTATGTAGTCTCAGGATGGCCTTGAACTCACAGTGATCTGGTCACATTTATTTTCTGACTAATTTCAGCCCTGTATCATAATACTGCTGTAGATTATTGGTTAACCATGTCAACTTTATCCTTTTCAGGCTCAAATTAATTGTAGGCCTCCTATCTAAGGTACTCTGTTGTTCTCCTCTGAGTGTGGAACCTACCTAAACAGCTGTCTAGTTCCTTTTGCCCAGCTGTACATGAAGGAGTAATAAAATAAGAAAACTGAAGTTTGGCTACTCAAAGGAGGGAAAGTCTCAAACTTGTTTCTGCTCTTCATCCTTCTATTGCCTTCTCTCAGAAAGAGAAGTGTCTACTCATGTCTAGTTGGGAGTTTCTTTGCCCTAGAAGCTGAACAGGTGTGGGAGCTGTAGGAAAATGGCAGGTTGCCCAAGGGTGGAGAGGGTGCAAGTTCCCTGAGTTCATCATTAGCAATCAGACTCCTACCTTCATTTCACATCCACAGATGAAGGCCTACCAGGAAGAGTGGGTGTCCAGAGTTATCACAGGGCATTTAAAAAAGGCACATCCTTTGGCTTTGCTTTTTATATGCAAATCGGTTTCTTAGTCTAATATTTTGATTTGAAATTCACAAATACAGATTTTACTTGTAAGAGGAGATTAACTTCAATAATTAGGATAGTATTTGTGATTTATATATTAAATAGCTGACCAATTAAATTATTTTGTACATTATAAACCAATGAATAGGTCAAAACTTGATGTTATATTCTCTAACATGACAAAAGTATGAATAGCAAATCTGAGTGACCTTCTGACCTTCTGCATTGTGTATGGTTATAAACTTTACTCCAGCTGTAGTACTAAGAATATGTTACAGTTGCTATTGGAGGCCTGCAAACAAGAATGCAAGACAGTTCTCCAGCCCTTAGGCCATTATAAAACCTGTTGGTCTGACCAGAACAACTAAGAGGTCCAACATAGAATGTTGATAATAGAATGTCTATAATTAACATAACATAGAATGTCTATAATTAACATTTTTCCCTTTCATATCCCATTTTGCCTGCTCTAGAGTAACATAATGAAATTTTTTTCTGACATTAATTCTATATCTTTATGTTATATGAAATGTTATATGAAATGTAAAGTAACCTTTTAAAGAACAACAACTTAGGAAATTACCTAAAAGTGTAGAGAATAGTAGCTCTGAGAATTGCATATAAGTGATAGTGAAAATTAACTTGAAAAGAACTTATAAGGTATTTACAATGCACCTGTCCCCAGCTACAGGTCATAATGAGAGAAGGTATGCAGTGCACAGATAGGTATGAGGAATGACAAGACCTACATTGGCCATGCCTAATCCCACGGAAAGAACAACTTTGCTTGTACACATAAATATAAAAATGAAAGACAAGGGCTGGGGAAATGGCTTAGCAGTTAAAGGCACTTGCTTGCAAAGCCTGCTGGCCTGGGTTCACTTCTCTAGTACCCATATAAAACCAGCTGCACCAAGTGGCTCATGGAGTTTGTGTGTAGCAGCAAGAGGCCCTAGTGCATCCTTAAATATTCATTCTCTGACTCTTTATTTTTTCTCTCTCTCTCCTTTCACATACATATTTAAAAATTTTAAATAAAAAAAATTAAAGATACCAAGTAATCATCAAATATATGTAATGTAGAACAGAGAATATACTAGATTATATTTCAGAGTAGATCTGCCTTCTAATCATGTTTTACTTAGACTAAGATTAAAACTAGTTTGTATATTTTGAACTCAAAAGCTGGTGGCCAGGGTACATATTTCCTGCATGTGTTGTTTGACAAAGAAAATCAACGCGACATTTAAAAACTTAATATCCATACCAAAAACAAATTAGTTGTGTGTATTTACTTGTTAGGATCACAGATTCTAAGAGCCACAATCAAATGCATGGTGTGAGTTGTGTGGATGGCCTAAAGGCTCTACCAGGCCAATGTGCTATGTTCAGTCACTCATTTTTCTTAGCTTTGACTGAACTATGGTTATTTGCCCGTCCAGTGCTAGATGCAGGTTTATGTAATCAGCACATTATAATCTTTAGACTTAAAACCTCCAGTCTTACCATTTACATGGCTGTTTTCAGTAAATCAGTTTGATCCCCATGTAAAGTGATCATTCAATAAAGGTAAAGTTTATGGGATACAATAAGCATATTGGAGAAATTAGCAAAATCTGAAAATTCTGGTTATATCTACATTGAGCTATGGTACTCAACATCCCATAACATTATATGAAAGAACCAAATCTATTTAATTTCATATAAATCTCTCCAAAATTTATTTTCCTTATTTTTTCCCTCATCCCCAATTCGTGCTCAGAATTTTCTTTAAGTGGTCACTAAGATATTTTATGTCAATTTAAAAACCAAAATGAGGGGCAGGGTGTGGTGGCACACAGTTAACTTTCTTTTCTGGGATTTCTAGAACAATGTCAAAAAATGATGGAAGAATTCAAGGGCTGTTACTGAGCTATGTGTACATGTATACAAAACATTAATAGATATATTATAAATACATATATGCATGTATATATATGTAAATATATCTAATCTTACACTGTTCACCACATTTTGCACTGAGGGATCATAATGACATTTGTTATAGAAGTTTACCTTGATATATTTCTGCATCAATTGTTATTTATGGATACAGGTTCAACATCATCAGGAATTGGAAAACCAAACTGTCATGAGGGCATTCAACTTTATTAAAATACATACATACATATGTATATATATATGTATGTATGTACATTTTTAAGGAAAAATGTAAGAGGAGGGCTTTAAAAGGAAGTAACTCTGGAAACCATTTGGAAAGCTTTATTTGGCAGCATACATTAAAGATCAAATAGATCACAGGCCCTAAAAAATCAGAAAATTGAACTTTATAGACATAAGTTTGTAAACATTATAAGGCTATAAAAAGAGATGAATTTTAAAGGACTTTTCTCTCACACAAATAAATAAATTATGAAAATTAAAAAGTACATGCGAATACAATATGTGGAAAAAGTTTTAAATAAAATTTGGATATAACAAAAAAAATTAGGTAGTGCCTTTGCATTTATCTTCAGTGGCCTTAAAGGAATATAATAGCTAGAGGATTCTTTTTAAAATATATTTTTATTGCTGGGTATGGTGGTGCATGCCTTTAATCCCAGCACTCATGAGGCAGAAGTAGGAGGATTGCCACGAGTTCAAGGCTACCCTGAGACTACATAGTGAATTTCAGGTCAGCCTGAGCTAGAATGAAACCCTACCTCAAAAAAACAAACAAACAACAACAACAAATATATATAATTTATGTGAGAGACAGGCAAAAAGAGAGTGACTATGAGCATGTCAGTGCCTCCAGCCACTGTAAATGAACTCCAGATGCATGCACCACTTTGTGCATCTGGCTTTATATGGGTACTGGGGAGTCAAGACCAATCAATCAGGCTTTGAAACCATTGAGCTATTTCTCCAATGGTAGCTAGAGGATTCTTAATGTTTAATTTATTCTTTACCTTGATATTTACTGATCAAGTTCATAAACTAAAAAAGTGTAATTTTAATTATGAAAGTAATTTCATACTACTAGCTAAACTGCAAAAAACCTCACTACTAAAATATAGCATTATTTTTGTGCCCTTTTTTCCAGACTTTTTCATGTACACATATAAGGTTATAATCAATAGTGCACACATTTAATTTTTTAAAATTTTTATTTATTTATTTAAGAGATACAGAGAGAGAAAGAGGGACAGAGAGAGATTGGGTGCAGCAGGGTTTCCAGCCACTGCAAACAAACTCCAGACACATGCTTTCACCTTGTGCATCTGGCTTATGTGGGTCCTGAGGAATCAAGCTTGAGTCCTTTGGCTTTAAAGGCAAGTGCCTTAACCACTAAGGCATCTCTCCAGGCCACACATTTTTATTCTACTATTTTTTGATGAATTCTTTTCAGAGTTGCTAGTAGTTTTCCAAATTGTTATTGATATTCTACATTATTACATCATAATATCCTTCACCATTCCCCTTACTATTGAATAATTCTTTCCAAATATGACTTTTTTCCCCTCTTTTTTTTTTTTTTGGTTTTTTGAGGTAGGGTCTCGCTCTAGCTTAGGCTGACCTGGAATTCACTATGTTGTCTCAGGGTGGCCTCGAACTCACAGCAATCCTCCTACCTCTGCCTCCCGAGTGCTGGGATTAAAGGCATGCACCACCATACCCGGTTTTTTCCCCCTCTTTTTAAGACAGGATCTCACTATGTGGCCCAGGCTGGCCTGAAACATAGGATTCTCCTACCAGCCTCCCAAGTGCTGAGATCACAAGTGTACACCACCACACCTGGTTCAAATATGGGTTTTTGTAGCAATGCTTTTATAAAGACTTTATGTACCTGGATTTTCCTACATTCTCTAGCCCTCTGGCAAAAGCCTCAGAAATGGGAATTAACACTAGAGTGTGCAACATATTGCCCAACTACTTTCTAAGCAGCCTGAACTAAATCACAGTGACATCAGAGACACGTAAATACAAATTTCTTCAGCCAGGACCTTATGCATGCTAGGTGAGCACTCTACCATTGAGCCACAACCCTAACTGCAGTCCCCAACCCATAGAAGTTTAGAGTAAGAAACAAAACTATTATTAACAATTACTAGGAAGGGTGCATTTTTTCCTTTATTAAACTGAAATTGAGGTTTACAAATTTGTATCATAGAATTTGACTTAACATAAACCACTGCTCCAGGGCTAGATCTTTCTATGTGATACTATAAAATCTAGTCTTATTTGGAGATGCAGGTTTCTTAGCTACCATTCAAAGACAAAAAGAGCCAGTGAGACTCATTCTAAATGAGCCAATTAATCTACCTTGACAGGAGCTCACCTATCCTGATGGAAGCTTATAGACTCCCAGCTAGCGTACCTTGCTTGACAAGAGGTTATAGACAACAGCATTGAGTTTTTCTAAGTAACAAAGCCAACTGGGGTGGTTTCTTACAGGATGGTTTGAAGGGATTCTAAGAATGGGAGAGAACTATGGCAAAGAACTTAACTATAGACAAGGGTAAAGCCTGCTAAATACAATCCAGGCTAAGCACATTGACAAATGAGTTTTCAATCTATCAGGAATCTTCTTGAATCAGAGGTTCCCAAACAGTATACTACAGCAGAATCCCCAGAGCACAGCTCATGAGGCCTCATCCTCTGAGTTTCTGATTTAGTAGGTCTGAGGTGGGGCTCCAGAATTATGTCTAACAAATTCCTAAAAGATATTGATTCTGGTCTCAGGACCACATTCTAGGAACTACTTCAATAGACTAGTTCTTTAATCTTAGAAAATAGTTGTTAAGGGGTTATAATAGTGCTTGCCTTGCATGAGGACCTGAGTTCAATTCCTAGTACTCTTGTAAAATGACAGGCATGGTGGACCTCTAATTGCAGTGTTGGAGAGGTAGAGAAAGGAGGATCCCTGAGGCTCACTGGTCAGCTAGTCTAGCCTAAATTGGTGAGCTCCATGCCAATCAGAAATCTTATCTCAAACAGAGGTGGATGACATTCCTGAGATGACACACAAGTTGTCTTTTCACCTCCACATGCATGCACCCACCCAAACACACACACACACACACACACACACACACCACATGTGTGTGAACAGGCATGCAAGCACACATATATTTTAGAAATATTTATTGAGCACCTACTAAGCACTACACTATATGCTGGAGACAGAGGGGTGAATAGGCCACTTAGTTGGTACTTCAAGAAACTGATCATCTGTATCTTTGTAGACACTGAACTTCATCAGTACTAAAAGTCAACAAATTTGAACCTTGTTGAACACAAAATTTAAAAATGTTATATTGCCTTTAAATAAAATCAGGATGTTTCTAAGTACTTCCAAATGCTTTAAGAAAACATGCCTGCCTGGGCATTTTCTTTACCCTTCTGGATTACATTGACATATGCAGATGATTTTTTAAAGTTTTTGCTTCACTTTTATTTATATCATTCATATGTTTGTTTTTTCATTTTAAAACCTCATACAGTACATAAAACAAGATAATATTTTATATGGGTATACTTTCCACACAATCAAAAACTTGTTTACACAGGTAATTATCAACTGCAAGAAAGGAACAATATTTAGTAAGGTAAGATGTTGGCATTCTCAGTTTTAGGTTCATAAGCTAAAAAGATTGTGTAAAACATGAACAACAAGTAAGCAGTGTGCTTAGTCATGGAGCAAGAGAGTGGCCATTCTTAATTGTTAAATAACACCTATTAGCTGATTCATAGAAATAATGAACTTGCTTTTGAAGTGACTACTAAGCTTTGGTTTCTAACAGAGGTACATTTACTCTACATAATCATTTTCATCTAAAAGAAAAAAACTAGAACATGTATGAAATTTTGTGATCTGTAGATCTGTCAAAAAGTAAGCCTAATTTATACTTGTTTGGCATATTTTTTTCCCAAATGACTGAAAGGACCCTTTCACCTCAATCTGTTAGGAAGGTACTTTAAAAATCTGGCAGGACTAACTCATGAAGAGAGCAGATATCACAGAGGAAATAAAGGATATAGTGAAGAGGTAATATTCAGGTATTTTATTATATCACCTAACTACCGACTCACAAGTTAACTCTGGTAACAGTTCCTAGGTAAAATGGTATTTCACAATAACTGCTTGTTTCTTTCAGATCTAAAATAGTTCAAGGTATATTTGCAATTTGTCTTGATTTTTAAAAGAAAAAGACAACAAAGCTATAAAAAGTAAATATATCTTTTCTTTTTTAATATTTTTAAAAATTTTTACTGACAGAAAAAGGCAGAGCTAGAGAGGGAGATTGAGAGAGAGAGAGAGAGAGGGAGAATGGGCACACCAGGGCCTCCAGTCACTGCAAACAAACTCTAGATACATGTGCTACCTTGTGCATCTGGTTTACATGGGTCCTGGGGAATTGAGCCGAGGCCCTTTGGCTTTGCAGGTAAATGCCTTAACTGCTACACCATCTCTCCAGCCCATAAATATATCTCTTCTTATCACTGCTATTCTACATGGTTAACCTCATATTTTGTTACTAGGGACTGGCTTATGGGAAAATTTAGACAAATATTACCTTAATTATTTTTTCTCTCCTAATCCCCTTTTCAACTCTCCATATGACTTGCTTCTTTCCTTCTTTCTTCCTTCTTTCTGAGTTTTCTTTTTCTTCCATTTTTTTTTTTTTTTTGAAACAGTGTCTCCTATAACCTAGGCTGGCCTTGGATTGCTTGATCTTTCAGCTTCCACCTCCCAAGAGCTGGGATTACCGGCTTGAGCCACCAAGACTAGCCCTCCACATGGGATTTCTGTTCTCTCTTTCCAGCCCCCTCCAAATATGTTACCTGTTGTTTTCAGGTATTCAGGAATCAAGGAATTAACTTCCCAGGTTTTTGCTAATAGTGATGTGCTCAATTAGCACTGCTAGGAACATTGACTTTAAAAATAGACTTTAAACCTTCAAAAGACAAGGACAACTTTAGTGGTGGAATGATAGCCACAGGAGGAAGGCGAAGGTTAAGAAGTTGTTTCCAGAACTTCATCACTCTACTCAGACAGTTATGTATCTCCACTGTTCTCATCATAAAGGCAATTTCATTGCTTAAATGTATAGGATGAAACAGTAACTAACTTTTTTTCATTCTCTTTGCTGGATTCTCTCCTCAAGCTACTTAAGAACTGGAGAGAGTAACAGTACTAAGCAGCAACTTTAGAATTTAAGAAAGTTTAGAATCCTGTGATGTCATGGAGGAACAGGGTAAATTCTTTCAAATCAACCTGGTATACTAGGACACAATAACCACATTACCTGCCGACTGTGGGAGCAGAGAATACAGGGATTTGTATGTTATGCACCTACTCACTCCTACTCAGGGTATTTCCCTATTTCTCTGCTTCCCTCATATCTACCATACTCTTATCTGTGGCAAACTGTGAAGGACTTTTTCATTCCTGGCCTTTGCCAATCTAAACTCTTCCCAGAAGGTCAGATAATTTGTTTCTATGTGTCTTATCTCCATTTTTTAATTCCAGATGAATACACAAATAAAGGTTCTTTTTTTTTTAAAGTGAGGTAATTGAACATAGTGGTATACTTCTTTTATTAAAACCAAGCAAAGTATATAAATCAGTAAGAGAGCACTTGACTAGAACACACAAGGCTGTGGGTTCAATTTACAATACAATAAAATAAAACACAACACAAAACAAAAATAATAAAGTGGGGCCTGGAGGTACAACAGTAGTAAATCCAGGTGCTGTTTGATTTCCTAGTATCTAAATAAATAATGAAAATTTAAGAAATAACAAAGTCAAATATAAATGTTCTCTCTCTCTCTCTCTCTCTTTCTCTCTCTCTCTGTTTGTTTTACGAGGTAGGGTCTCGCTCTAGCCCAGGATGACCTGGAATTCACTATGTAGTCTCAGGTTGGCCTCGAACTCATAGCGATCCTCCTAACTCAGCCTCTTGAGTTCTGGGATTAAACTGAATTAAATTAACTAAACTATCCTACCATCCCAACTGTAGGGTGTAAAATCTGTTTTAATTGGTTTAAGTTGCATGGATTAATGGCATCTTTCCTTTATTGCTAAAAAAGTGAGATAGGGGAAAAATTCACTTTACTCTTAGAAAAAGATTTCTCAGTTGAAAATGGCCTGATCACTGGAATAGCCCAAAATACGAGGACTCTTAGAAGCCTAAACCGTGCCTACTATGAAGAGAGTAGAAGTTAAGTTCCCGCTCCCCACCCCTAAAGGGATGTAATGCCACAAGAACATGAGGCAGCCACTCATCCCTACTGTTAAACACCAGCTTCAGACATGCTTTGCCTTCTGTTCTTTCATCCTTTCAAGTTAGGTGTTACTCTGGCCTGGTGGATCCACCTTCCAACATGCAGAGGGCTTTGCCCGCAACACTGCAATTCAGGTCCGGAAAGGGTAGGAGCAATCCTTCCCAGCAATTCCAGTTCTGCACACAAGCCTCTTTCACCCCATTTGAAAAACTCTTTCAGATCACAAAAATTCTACTTAGGATAGAGTCCCCTGTTTGCTACATTCAGTCCAAGTCTCTTTCTTATATAGGAAACACTTCAGGATAATAAGTATTATTTAATTCATTAAGGAAAATTTAAAATGTATTATTTGGAATGATGCATGGTCAGTTACATGCTTGTTCAATTACTCCCTAATAATAAGTAAGAGGGTTATTACCAAGGATATTAACTTTTCAGGCCATTAGAAGGCAATAATTTTGGTTATTGCCTGTTGCAAGGGACCCCATTTTAATGACAAGTGCATGATATTATTTGGTCTTTAAAGTGCCGGCACTAAACTATGTTTGGAGCTGAAGGATTCTAAGCCGTTTACTTGAATAACATATATTCAATCTCTCAAGTTGTGCCTTAAAAAGTATGTAAAGAATAGAAGTTTATTAAATGAAAGCACCATCTGTGCTATACCATAATAGGAACATGAGAGTATGTATATGACTAGTTTTAGACTAGTTTTTGTCTAGAGCCATCAGGGAACGTAAAATACAATTGTAAACTGAAAACAAAATATTCCCAGAAACATTTTATTAATTGGCCAACACATGCCAGGCATTATCCTCATTTTTAACCGTAATCTCAATCCATGTAGGTTGTACTTAGAATATCAACATAATTTAACTCGGGGCCAAGCTCTTATCATTTAAGATATCCAAGTTTACTGATAAAGTCTTAAAAATCATACAAAAAGTAGAAAATAATAACTTCAATACTATTCATATTTCACAAATATGAAATTAAAAGTTTAAAAAAGTGATTTGCCTTGGCTACTTGAAACAGATAAACAATATAAAAATTTATACTCTGAACAGAATATTTAGTATTAAAATACCAATGTGCATTTATAGTTGAAGGAAAAAAGTAAGAACATATAAACCTGTTCCTTACGAGAATTATTTAAAGTATACATACTACCAGTGGTGGATGTTATCTTAACATGTATCATAAATTTTCACAAAATATGGCTTATTGTATTTGAGTTGATTTCCCTCTAAGAAACTAGTTAAGTATGCTAGGCAAATAAAATTTAAAGCATATCATTTTTAGTGAAAAATGGTTTAGAAATATATATTGTATAGCTCTCCAAAATCTACTTCTGTATTGTGAAAAAACTACAAATAGCACATAAAAACTCCAGGAAGACGTCAAATAACCTTAAATTGAATTTTTTACCTTATATGCCATGAAACTAACTGTAGCACGATATTCTAGGCCTATCTATGCTGATGAAAAGTCTTACTGGTTTTGGATGGAGTCAAATTAGATTAGTTTCAAAGGACCTTTGTAAACAATCAAAACTATTGCTCTTTCTGTTGCTTTTAGGTATTGAGAAAAAGAATTAAATAACAGATAATGGTGACATTTACTATAAAAAATAAGAAAAGCAAGTTAGAAATTCAGTTTGACAATTTGTGGGCTGAGCATATGTTTATGATTACATACTAATGACTTAAATCAAGTTATCCTGACTAGTGATTTTTTTCAATCCTCTATACCAAATATTTACTTAGAGAAATCCTATGAAAGCAAAAAATTCTTTTACTATATTTCCACACCCTATAATACATATTATATTTCCAAGCGCTGATGACGATATATTCAGCAGTAAGACACTTAAATCGAGAATGATCAACATTTTCTGTCATATACACAGGGCACATGTAAGTACTATAAAAGATGAGAAAATATGGGCCAGGATACATAAGACATTTGAAAAAAACTATTTTAACACATTTTCATGCAAGTCTCCTGTTATTAACAACCATTTTATAATTTAAAAACTAAATGAAATGCATTACCAATACTTGTATTTGCTTTCAGAGTAGAGCTTTTTATATAGCTTCCCTATATGTAAGTGCCTTGACAATTAAGGTTGATGGCAAATATCCTTATTTTCAGAAAATTATAGGAGAGAAAATAAGTATTTTTTTTAAAAATCAGTCACATATTCTGTAATCTATTTTGCCGTCATATTTCTAAAGTCACACTTTCCCCCATGTGAATTTTAAATGTCATAAGGGATTGAAATACTGTAATGAAAAAATACATAATCTAGAGTTTTAAAAATTGGTTCTGAAATATGTGAAGAAATTAGCATTAAGGAAACTAATCGTTTTAAAGGAAATATTGTATGTAAGCTTTAAAAACTGGAGTGGAAAAAGATTTTTCAAAGTACTCTTAAATTCAATAAAGAATATGATATCTGTGGATGCTTTTGTTTTAATTTTAGACAACGCATTCTTTTAATTATAAATGAATGAGGAACCAACATCTAAAAAAAAAAAACCTTTGGCCTAGAGTTCTCCAAAACTTTCAACTTCACTAGTGCCATGGTTTTATAGAAGTTCTAAGAGCAGGAAACAAACTTTTATATGTGAAAAAGAGTTTTTGATTAAAAAAATAAAGTACCATGAATATTTGTTTTCCTTCTAATGAACTGCAAAATATTGAGATGGCCACCAGTTGATTCTAAGATCAACAGTTATCAGCAAATTAAATATCAAATACCATCTAATTTAAATAAAGGATAAAATTTACATGAAGCACAGAATAAGAGAAAAATGGAAGGGTTTGTGATACGTTTCACCCTTTGCCTGACGCGTGGTACTAGTTTCAAAGTTTCATAAAAATAAATATTTTGCTAGTGTTTCTAATTCCAGAGCACGTCTGACGGAAGATCACAACACAAAAATTACCTTTAAAGCTGAAGGAGAATGTTTGAAAAAATACCTTCCAAACGGTAAATGTTAGCATCTATGAGTTTCTGTCAAATTTTCAGGGGAGTGGAAGATATTTGAGAAGTCATAGTGAATGACTGTCAATACTTACACTAGAAAGGATTTCTGAATCATGTAGCATGGTGAGTGAGTTATGTTTTTAATCAGTAATTATCACTTAGCTATAGACAGAAAGACTGCCACAGAACACCTGATAGCTATAGAGGACTTGCCCAGGTCCAAGAGTAAGTTACTCATTGCTCTCTTAATAACTCCAGTTAACAAGTTGTTTCATGAATGATAATAAAGAGTTGAAATTACAACAAAGTACTTCAAAACCAAGAGATTTTTTTCCCCAACAATTGGCTATCATACAAAATGGTTCATCACTTGGTCTGGTTTTTGTTTTCAAATGATAATTTACACAATTTTACATTTTTATCCTTCATCTTGACAAGAAGAAAACTATTAATTTCTTCATGGCAAAAGGACTAGAACTATTCTTTAACATTTTTTTCTCCTAACATAAAAATTAAAAAAAAAAAAACACTACTTTTCCAATTGTTCCCCCTCCCCCAGACTCAAGTGAATCAGAATCTCATTGTACAAGAATAGAACAAAATAATGATGATATTATAATTTTGCCCATTTGGGACATCTCACCAACACATTCCGACCAAAAAAAAAAAAAAAAAAAAAAAACCCAAAAATTATCTGCAACCACAGTGGGCCCACTCACCTAAGCAATGGGAGATAACAAGAAGAATTTAGAATTGCAGCCTTCTGATCCCCAGCAGAGGTAGAGAGGCCCCTTCTTTACCTACCAGCTGCCTTATATAAAAGCAGCAGTTGGTGACTCCCAGGTTCGGCCTCCTCACCTTAGGCTCCTCCCCGACACCCAAGCCTTAAAGCCTGGCCACCACACACCCACCTCCCCGGTCCCCGCACAGAGCGCAAGGGGACCTGGCATGTTCAGTGACGCCGACCTTCAGTGACCCTCCCTCCCTTCCTCACACGAGACAGTTTTCGCTGTCCCGTGTGTGTGTGTGGGGGGGGGAAACCCCACGCGACAGTGACCCGACTTTCCCAACATCTGGCCTGCGGTGTTGTGGAGTGGGCTGGGAAGAGTGTGGGGAAACGGGAGTGTGTCGCTCCACCACCGTCCGCACGGTCCCCATCCCGGTACCTAGGCACTGAGCTCGAGGGGGACACCAGCCCAGGCGCTGCAGGGCACCGAGGCCGGGCGGTCCCCCCACCCGCTCTCTCGCGCCCTTCAGTTTGTCTCCACGGTCGGCGCACACCCAGAGTTGGTGGCGGGGGGGGGGGGGGGTGGAAGGGGACGGTGCAGCCGTCCGAGCTCAGGGTACCTTCTGGTCAGGACTCCACGCCCGCCAGGGACACCCCCAAGTTCCTCCCCCACCCAAGGTCCCCGACGCCTGCGCACCTCCGCCGGTCCTGGGAGTCGGCGCGCTCGCCAGCCCGCAGGGTCTTCCCACACACACACACACGCTCCCCGCGCCCGGGTCCCCGGCGGGCGGGATCGCCCCGAGGGGTGAGGACGTCCCCCATCCCCGGCTCCGAGCGTCAACCCCCGGCTCGGCGAGCCCGTCACCCTCGGTCCTCTGAGCGCGCCTCAGCCCGTCGGTTCTCAGCGCGTCTCTCCTCAGCGCGGCTCCCCTCAGCCCGCGCTCCCCTCAGCGCGTCTCTCCTCAGACCGTCTCCCCTCAGCCCGCGCTCCCCTCAGCGCGTCTCCCCTCAGACCGGCTCCCCTCAGCGCGTCTCTCCTCAGCGCGGCTCCCCTCAGACCGGCTGCACTCAGCGCGTCTCCCCTCAGACCGGCTGCACTCAGCGCGTCTCCCCTCAGACCGTCTCCCCTCAACCCCGCTCCCCTCAGACCGTCTCCCCTGAGCCCCGCTCCCCTCAGCGCGGCTCCCCTCAGACCGGCTGCACTCAGCGCGTCTCCCCTCAGACCGTCTCCCCTCAGCCCGCGCTCCCCTCAGCGCGTCTCTCCTCAGACCGTCTCCCCTCAACCCCGCTCCCCTCAGACCGTCTCCCCTCAGCGCGGCTCCCCTCAGACCGGCTGCACTCAGCGCGTCTCCCCTCAGACCGCCTCCCCTCAGCGCGTCTCTCCTCAGCGCGGCTCCCCTCAGACCGGCTGCACTCAGCGCGTCTCCCCTCAGACCGGCTGCACTCAGCGCGTCTCCCCTCAGACCGGCTGCACTCAGCGCGTCTCCCCTCAGACCGGCTGCACTCAGCGCGTCTCCCCTCAGACCGGCTGCACTCAGCGCGTCTCCCCTCAGACCGGCTGCACTCAGCGCGTCTCCCCTCAGACCGTCTCCCCTCAGCCCGCGCTCCCCTCAGCGCGTCTCCCCTCAGACCGTCTCCCCTCAGCCCCGCTCCCCTCAGCGCGGCTCCCCTCAGACCGGCTGCACTCAGCGCGTCTCCCCTCAGACCGTCTCCCCTCAGACCGGCTCCCCTCAGCGCGTCTCCCCTCAGACCGGCTGCACTCAGCGCGTCTCCCCTCAGACCGTCTCCCCTCAACCCCGCTCCCCTCAGACCGGCTGCACTCAGCGCGTCTCCCTTCAGCGCGTCTCCCCTCAGACCGCCTCCCCTCAGCGCGTCTCCCCTCAGCGCGTCTCCCCTCAGCGCTTCTCTCCTGAGCCCGCGTTCCGTCCCCTCAAGCAACACCTCACTCCCCGCTCCCTCCGCCATCGTCCTCCTCTGACCTGAGGCCACCGGCAGGGGCCTGCGGCTCCGTGGTCGCCCCCCCGCAGGCGGCGGCTCCCGTTCCGACTCCCAGTGAGTTACCGTGGGCCCTGCCTGCCCGTGGCCATGGCCGTGGCCGTGGCCGGGACCGGGACCGGGACGGGGGAGGGCGTGTGCGTGCGCGCGTGTGTGTGAGTGTGTCGGGGGTGGGGACGGAGGCGCGGAGGGAGCGGCGGGGGACGGCCCCGGGCTCACAGGAGGCCGCCGCTGTCGCTGCCGCCGTCCTGGCGCCCCCGCGCCAGGTTACCTGGGCTCCTCCGCTCTCGTCAGCCTGGCCGCAGGGAGGAGGCCCAGAAAGGGTCCCCGTGTCCCCACAGCCCTACCTGAGGAGCAGAAATATACCCAAGGTCAGGTCCCACTTGGGGGGGCGGGGAACAGCTTGAGTTACTTGGCTGCGGGGTGATGGGGGGGCCTCCACCCCCTCGTCTGTCTTGTGGTTTGACTTTCTCGAGATGAGCTTTTAAGGGACGATATAAAACACGGTCTCTGGGGTCACCTGTTTTTATTTTATTATTATTATTATTATTATTATTATTATTATTATTTTAGTCTTGTAACTACGTGAAGCTGCACACCTTCACAGTTCCCCTTTTGCGCCTTGCGGCTTCCATCCTTAAGCTTTAGTTGGAATCATTTCAAGTTTTTCTTCAACCCATGAACAGAATTTCTTACAGTTTTTTTTTTTACACAGGGGACCTGACAGGAGTGGGTGGGAGTGGGGAAGTTGCAGGGCTTGGGAATCTCATATTTTCAAGTTAAGAGTTTTGGGGCATGCTGGGCCCATGATGAAGTGGTTCCTTTCCCGACCTCTCTCAGTCATAACTGATCCATCCATCCCCCAACAGGATTCATGGGGTGCGCATTCAGAAAGCCTCTGGTGTCCTGGACATCAGGTCTTTCTCTTTTTCCAATGTCATTCAAGGACTGGTTGTCCGTGACAAAGACATGCATAAAGCCTCACACTTTCAAAACCTTCTGAAGGTCCTTGCTCAGGATGCTCCTCTGTCTTCAGCATCTTAATTTGTCAGGAATATGTACTTTTCCTTCTGGTACAGAAAGTCCTTATTTGTGCTCTGAAGCAAATTTTTGTGAGGATGTCACTAGGAAGAAAGTTCAGAACTTGAGTCAACAGATCAAGTCTTCCCTTCCTCATGCCCTAAAATAAGAAAAGTCACAGGTCAGATGCACAGGGACTTCGAAGCCCATGTTACTAACCACTGAAAGACCCCATTTCTATGCCTGCTATTACGTGGCCATGTTGACTTGTTTCAGCATTCTACCCCAGAGAGGAGTGCTGCATGAGTCCAACTTCCTGTTCATCCTTGAGGTCCAATAACTATCTTTTCTTCCTTCCTTCCTTCCTTCCTTCCTTCCTTCCTTCCTTCCTTCTTTCCTTCCTTCCTTCCTTCCTTTTCTCTCTCTCTCTTTCTTTCTTTTGTGACACGGTCTTACTGTAGTCCTGAAATTCACTATGTTCACCTGGGTGGCCTTAAAGTCATGGTAATCCTCCTGACTCAGCCCCCTGAGTAGTTGGATTACAGGCTTGCACCACCACATCAAATGTTTAAAAATTACATCTTTATTGAGAGACATTTTACATAATCTAAAATTCAAACACTATACATTTAAAATGCACATTCACTGAGTGTTGACTTATTGACAGTGTTGTGTCACCATCACCATAATCTAAACATTTTCATTTTCATCACTCCATAGAGAAACTTCCTTCTCATTAACAGTCATGCTCCCTAACCCTAGGTTAACCACCAATCTACTTTCTGTCTGGATAGATTGTCCTGTTCCAGACATTTCATACAAAAAGAATCATATAATATGAGGTCTAGGGGTTGAGGAAAAGGTTTAACAGGTAATAGCATTTGCCACCAAAGTATGAGGAGGGCCTAAAACCGCCTGAATTCATTTCCCCAGCACCCATGTAAACAGCTAGATGTGGACAAAAGCCTGTAAACTTAGTCCTGTGTGAGATGAGAATCAGAAAAATCACTGAGGCAAGCTGGTCAGCCAATCTGACTGGGAAAATAAAATGGCAACTCCAGGTTCAATGAGAGATTCTGTCTCAAGGAAATAAACTAGAACAATAGAGAACATCAGATGCTCTACTCTGGTCTCTGCACACCCAGATACAGGATGTACACATCTGCACACACATGTATACATCACACACATACACATCTCCTAAATAACAATAAATAATAAAAGCAAGATAAGGTCTTTTCTGACTGGTTTCTCTTACTTAGAATAACATTGCCAAGGCCCATAATATGTAACGGGGTTTTGGGGATTCAAGAAAGGTTCTTAAACTCCAAAATCTGAGTTCCTGTCTGTTTTACCAAAGAATTCAGATAAAACAAGACTGAGAAGGAGAATTTTTGAACCATTACAATTTTTTTCTCTCTTTCTCCCTCTTTTTTTTTTTTTTTTTTTTCTGAGGTAGGGTCTCACTTTGGTCCAGGCTGACCTGGAATTAACTATGTAGTATCAGGGTGGCCTCGAACTCACGATGATCCTCCTACCTCTGCTTCCCTAGTGCTGGGATTGAAGATGTGCGCCACCATGCCCGGCCACAATTTTCTTCTCTTTTTATGAGTGAGTGAGAGAAAGAGAGAGAGAGAGAGAGAGAGAGAGAGAGAGAGCGAGCGCATGTGTGAAAGATTGTGAATTGGCATGCCAGGGCCTCCAGCCACTGCAGTCAAACTCCAGACTTGTGTGCACCTTGTGCACATGTGCAACCTTGCGTACTTGTGTCGTCTTGTGCATCTGGCTTACATGGCACCTGGAGAGTAGAATATGGGTCCCTAGGCTTCGCAGGCAAGCACCTTAACTGCTAAGCCATCTCTCCAGCCCGAACCATTACAACTTTATTCATGAATACATGAGGGAGATGGAGGGTCCAAGAACCAAGGAAGGGAAAATGGATACACCATGTGGTCCGAAAGCCTATGTGGGAAGTGAGCTGGAACTGACATATATAAAGGGATTTAGAGAGGAAAGAAAAGAAAGTGCAGAGAGCTCCTGCCGTGTGGAGGGCAGGAGGGGGGTAGAGAGCCCATGTGGGAGTAGGTTGTTCAGAACCATGCAGCTATGAACAGTCATGTGCAAGGTTATTTGTGTATCATTTCTCTTGGGTCTGTAGACAGACTTGCTGGGTCATATGGTCACACTATGTTTTTGAGGAATTCAGACATTGCTGATGAGAATGTAAAGTAGCACCGTTTTTTAAAAAGTTTTATTTATTTATTTATTTATTTAGAGAGTGAGAGAGAGACAGACAGAAAGAATGGGTGCATCAGGGCCTCTAGCCACTGCAAATGTACTCCAGACGCATGTGCCACCTTGTGCATCTGGCTTATGTGGGCCCTGGGGAATCAAACCTGGGTCCTTTGGCTTTGCAGGAAAATGCCTTAACCGTTAAGCCATCCCTCTGGCTCTAAAATAGCACCATTTTATGTTCCCAACAACATTAAATGGTTGTTAGCACATTTTAGAACTTTTATTGACAACTTCCATAAATATAGACAAGGTACCATGATCATATTCCACTCCCAACATCCCCTTTCCCTCCTCCCAAATCTCACCTCCACTGAATTCATTCTCTTTTCAAATGTCTTTCTTCTATTTTGATGTCATCATTTTTTTTCTCTCATATTATGCAAGTCTGATGCTACCCACATAAGATGAGGTCATGACTATCAATCAAGGCCGCTTTGTATCTGGATGTCAACATTGTAAGCAGTCTTCCCCTTCCTTTGGTTCTTAGATTCTTTCCACCCCCTCTTCCGCAATGGTTTCTGAGCCTTGGAGGTTGTGATAGAGATGTCTCACTTAGTGCTGAACACTGCACTGTCACTTCTTCTCAGCACTTTGGCCAGGTTTTAGTCACCCCAGCGGTCACTGCCATCTGAAAAGAGAAGCTTCTGTAGCCAAAAGTAGCACTTTTTTATGAGAGAGAGAGAGAAAATATGAGCTGAGCACTCCAGGACATCTTGCCACTACAAATGAACTCCAGATGCATGTGTCACTTTGTGCATCTGGCTTTATGTGGGTACTGAGGAATTGACCTGTGGATGACAGACTTTGCAAGCAAGTGCCTTTAACTGCTGAACTATCTCCTCAGCCCTATTGTTGGCCTTTTTATTGCCTTTATTATTTTAGCCAACCTAATGGGTATGAAGTAATATCTCATTGCTTTGTTTTATATCTCTTCAATGACTAATCATTTTGAACATCTTTTCATGAGGTTTTGGCTATTCTTGTAATTTCTTGAGGAAAAGTCTATCCCAATCTTTTCCCCATTTAAAAAATTTGGTTGTCTTATTTATTTATTTATTTTATTTTATTTTTAATTTATTTATTTTGGTTTTTCGAGGTAGGATTTTACTGTAGTCCAGGCTGACTTGAAATTCACTATATCGTCTCAGGGTGGCCTTGAACTCACAGTGATCCTCCTACCTCTGCCTTCCCAGTGCTGGGATTAAAGGCGTGCACCACCACGCCCAGCTATCTTTATTTTAAATTGTAACAGTTACATATAATGCATATAAGTCCCTTATTAGATATATAATTTGCAAATATCTTACCCCTTCCTTTAAATTAAGGGCAACTTTTTATTGTTTTCATTTTTCTAAGACAAAAGATGTAGCCTCAACAAATCTCAAACTGCTATGTAACCCAGGCTAGTCTCCATCTGGTCCTCCAGCCTCAGCTTCCTAAGTCTTTGATTTACAAATGTGTGCCACCATGCCTGACTTGTCCTTTTATTTTCTTAATAATGTCATTTGAAGCACATATTTTCATCTTTAATGAAGTACAATTTATTTATTTGTTTATTTTTATAAAGTACCTTTTTAAAGTTCTCTATATATTTTTATTTATTAATTGGAGAGAAAGATACAGAAATAGGCAGGTAGAGAGAGAGAGAATGGGTGCGCCCGGGCCTCTAGACACTGCAAACGAACCCCAGATGTGTGCATCCCCTTGTGCATCTGGCGTATGCAGGTCCTGGGGAGTCGAACTTGGGTCCTTTGGCTTTGCAGGCAAGTGCCTTAACTGCTAGGCCATTTCTCCAGCCCCAATTTATTTATTTTTAATTTGGATGTCTTATGAGAGACAAATCCAAAGCCGTGATATTTATCATCAAGTTTATTTTCTGAGCATTACATTGACTTAGCTCATAAATTTAGGTCTGCAATCCATTTTGAGTTAAATTTCACATATGATGTGAGGTAGGAGAAAAAATCTACTTTTGGTGGGGAAATTTTCCATAATTTGACAACAGTGGCTAAGGAAAATTCTATACAACTCAGTGAGTTCATAAATGATGCAAAACTTGAGAGTTGATCTGAACAGTTTCTAAACTCTTCTGGATCAAAACTTTTGTTATTTTTAAGGCATCTAAAATTAGTGAAACTTACATGAGGGTAAGCAATATAAAATGAGATAGTATAGACTTTCAAACTGCTGGTCTTCACCTATTAATGGGTTATAAAATCAATTTGGTGGGTTATAAACTATACTTTTAAAATAAAATAAAAAATCTGAATGGAAAACATAAACAATTCAAATGTGGCTCATGTGTTAAAAGAAAGTGTTTTATAACTTTTGTCTTGTATGTCTATGTTTATGTGTACCAGAAGTTGGTGTAAAATGGATTTCTTAACCATGGATGACATTTTTAAAAGTTGGAAAAACACCACATAAACTGAGCGTAGAATTCTTTCATTCCACAAACATTTATTGAGTGCTTATTTTGTGCCAGGCCCTCTGCTAAGTACTGGGGATAAAATGATAAACAGCACATGGTCTCCACCCTGCAGCAGACACATATGGAGTATGATCCATATGGAGTTGCTAGAGACAAAAGATTGTGTCTGATTCAGTTTTCCCCAACCACAAAGATTCCTTCCAAATATTGGTATTGAGTTCCATGACACTTAATTTTTTTCACTAATGCTCAGTTTTTATTTGAAATGTACACTTCCAAAAATGGAACTTTTCCCCAGGTTCATACTTGCATAGTATGTTTATTATATTGGGAAGGAAGCACAGGTCTAATAATGTGACGTGACCATAAGTGAACTGATTTCTATCTTCCTTCAACTTAGTTTATACTAGCCTCACTGAATATTCCTTAAGTATTTAAAACTAGCATTATTATTATTATTATTATTATTATTATTATTGGATTTTTAAGGTAGGGTCTCACTCTAGCCCAGGCTGACCTGGAATTCACTATGTAGTCTCAGGCTGGCCTCGATCTCATGGCGATCTTCCTACCTCTGCCTCCCGAGTGCTGGGATTAAAGGCGTGAGCCACCACGCCTGGCTAAAACTAGCATTAATTTTGAAAGGATAAAATTAAAAATGATGACAATTTTTTTTTGGTCAGAGGGTTCCACAAACCAGGGCATTGGCATTAATAATGATGTCTAGCCATTTTGTGGGTTGAATTTAGTAAAATTTAATGTGCTATATTTCCAGTCAGCCAATGGAGCCACTCAGAACAGCAGTGTGCAGTCATGACATTTGTTTCTCCTCTTTATCTATGACACCACTGATAGATTTTTGGGACATTATAAATTCCCAGGTGATTTAGAAGATCTTAATTTAAAATTTAAAAAATCATAACCAGTTTAACATGCTGAACAGGTTAAATACACACTTCCACAAATGTGTCTACCAGGTGAATAACTCAACATGCTCCCACATGTAATTTTTAAATTCAGCCATGAATTTTATCAGCAACCTCTCACCTGTACTTTGAATTTTATTTTTATCTATTTATTTGAGAGAGAGAGAATGGGCATGCCAGGGCCTCCAGCCACTGCAAACAAACTCCAGATGCATGCGCCCCCTTGTGCATCTGGCTTATGTGGGTCCTGGGGAATCAAACTGGGGTCTTTTGGCTTTGCAGGCAAATGCTTTAACTACTAAGCTATCTCTCAGGCCCTGTGCTTTGATTTTTATTAGGGTCCTTTGCATCCTGCATCCAATGACTTGTCTGTTTATTATTATTATTTATTTGCAAGGAGAGAGAGGGGGGGGGAGAGGGAGAGGGAGAGAGGAGAGACAGACAGAGAGAACGGGTGCGCCAGGGACTGCAGCCACTGCAAATGAACTCCATCTGGCTTACGTGGGTCCTGGGAAATTGAACCTGGGTCTTTTGCTTTGCAGGCAAACACCTTAACTGCTCCAGCCCCTGCCTTTTTTTCCCCCCAAGGTAGGGTCTCCCTCTAGCCCAGGCTGACCTGGAATTCACTATGTAGTCTCAGGGTGGCCTTGAACTCAAGGTGATCCTCCTACCTCTGGCTCTCGAGGGCTAGGATCAAAAGTGTGTGCCACCATGCCTGGCCAACTTGTCTATTTTTTATAAACTCTTTATATCAAAGTCAAACTTGTGGTCCTTTCTTCTAAATTCAAATTGCCTGATGATTTTCACTATACCTGCTTAACTCAATATTATATTTCTATTTTGAGTGGTTGCCTGTAAATAAAACAGCTGGTACATTTTAATTAAATTATTAAATGGAGCTGGCAACAGTGCTAAGACATTTGCATAGCATGCACTAAGCCTGGGTTTAATCAAAAGCTAAAGAAGGAAAAGAACAAAAGAATCATTAGGTAAGAGTATAATATATTTATGTATTGGTTAAATTGGCAAATATCTGTAATATAGCCCTTGGAGACTGAGGCAAGAGGATCTCAAATTTAAGGCCAGTCTGGTTTATGCAATGATACCCTGTCATAAAACAAAATAAAACATAGAAAATATAGCCAAATTGACATTTTTTCCTTGAATAGTGCAAAACTTAGATCCTTTTGGGCTTCGATAAAAGAAACATTTTTAAAATTATTTATTTATTTATTTATTTGACAGCAACAGACAGAGAAAGAGGCAGATAGAGAGAAATAGAGAGAATGGGTGCGCCAGGGCCTCCAGCCACTGCAAATGAACTCCAGACGCGTGCGCCCCCTTGTGCATCTGGCTAATGTGGGTCCTGGGGAAATGAGCCTTGAACCGGGGTCCTTAGGCTTCACAGGCAAGTGCTTAACCGCTAAGCCATCTCTCCAGCCCAAAAAAGAAACATATTTTTAAGACCACTTCTTCAACAATACTTTTTCTAATACTTAATGAAATAATACCTTATTTTTCTTTTATTCATTTTTAGAAACAATTTTTATCTGAGTTTGTAAACACCTATGATAGTAGCAATCATTAATTTTAAGGAAACTTTATTTTGTAGTTTCAAAAATTATTAGTTAGATTATTTAAATTTTAAGGTTTTAATGATTTGGAACTATTTTAAAGGTTCAAAAATACTTTTGGTGCTCAGTTCTCTCATTTTTCTCTACTTTATTCCTAAATATGGACCTATTTTGTATATCAGATTGACTTCTAAGCCCTGAGAAGTAGGGAGTGGAGTAAAGTTTAAGAATAATAATGAAGGTTACCTTGGAATGACAAGTCATCCTACTTTCTGTCATTTCCTCTTAAATTCCCCTGCCCCTGCGCCATGGACATAGTAGCTCATGTCTGAAATCCCAGCACTCAGGGGCTACAAATTCTAGGCCAGCCTGGACTACATAGGGAGACCCTATCTTAAACAAATAAACTTTGCTACTGAAATTAGTGCAAGAATTTTGTTTTAGTTAAGTACTGGCATCATGCAGAGAGAGAGGCCTTGACCTTTACTTATGTTTATTGTGAAGTTGAGCCAGAAAATCATCCTCTCTGAAGCTTAGTTTCCTCACTTGTATGATGAAACTATCATGTATTCTCACAACTTCATCAATGAGATGGCATAAGAAGATGTGTATGGGGCTGGAGGGATGGCTTAGTGGTTAAGACGCTTGCCTGCGAAGTGTAAGGACCCAGGTTCGATTCCCCAGCACCCACGTAAACCAGAAACACAAGGTGGTGCATACATCTGGAGTTTGTTTGCAGTGGCTGGAAGCCCTGGTGCGCCCATTATGTCTCTCTCCCCTCTCTCTCTCTCTGCCTCTTTCCCTCTCTCAAATAAATAAATAAAAATATAAGTATAAAAAAAGATGTGTATGGAAGCATTGAGAATAGTTTTCTAATGGTCTCTTATTAATATTAAAACACAGTGTAGCAGATAGATTCTCACTGCTGGGACTAAAATCCTGACCAGGAGAAGTTTACAGAAGAAAATCCCATTTACAGTTTCAAGGGAAAGCTTCATCATGGTTGGAAAAGCATGACACAGCAGAGAGCTGGGGCATCACATCAGATGGAAGAATGCAGCAAGAGTGAGCTAGCTAGCACTGGATTATACCACCCCAAGGCCCATCTTAGTGACATGACTCCTCCAGCAAGACTCCACTTCCCAAAAGCCCCACAACTTTACCAATTTGCCATCAGCTGCGTACCAAGTATTCAAACACAGGAAACTCTGGGAGACATTTTGCATTCAAACCACCACACACAGTTTGGTTGCTAAACTGAGTGGCTCTGACATGTACATTTCCATTTTGTTTTCCATCTACATGGACTTTCTACTGCTGTATCACTTTCTGTCATATATGTAAAAACTACTAGTCTAATGAATAAGTATTGAAATAGCTACAAACTCCAGATTTTAGTAGGGATTGTTTTCTTTGGACATGTGTGAGTTTACAAAACCCGGGCCTTTTCCTATAAAATCAAAAAAATATGGAAAACAATAGACATACATAAAAATAGGCAGAGGGATGGAGACATGGCTTAGCAGTTAAGTTGCTTGCCTGCAAAGCCAAAGGACAGGTTCAATTCCTCAGGACCCACGTAAGCCAGATGCACAAGGTGGCGCATGTGTCTGCCTTTCTGCACTGGCTGGAAGCTCTGGTTTGCCCATTCTCTTGCTTTTGCTCTCTCTCTCTTTCTCTCTCCCTCTTGAATAAATAAATAAAAATAAAATGTTTTAAAAATAGGTAGAATATTAATTAACCCCATGTTCTCATAACCAAGTTTAGTTCATGGTCTAAATCACAACCCTCACTCACATCCCTCTCTTGTAACCAGATAAGGCATCTCATTACAAGATTTCAAATTGGTATAAAATAGGGTTCTTTGACTTAAAAGTTGCGACAAATGATTTGCTCTGGGGAATTTTAGATTTATCAGAAAAGTTTATCGACTGACTTTTTTTTTCAGGACTTATTGTCTATCATCTGTGAGTTGAAATCATGTTCCTTGCTGCTAGAACAATTGTTTGCATCGTATAGTGCTTCAGAGCACCTAAGGACATGAACATGTTTGGGCTGAGACATGAACAAGGAATCTGGACCTGAGGAAGGATAGTCAGGTAAGTTTCAGTTGCTAAAATAAAATGAATTTTAAAAATGTGTACTTGTATCAAGAGATTACAGAAAATCTTGGTGCCATAACATTTAGGATAGCTGGGTACAACCGCTTTTGCCAGATCCTTTATGGGCAGTCACCGTCTTTTACCCCTTATTTGTGCCATACAAGATAGGATTGTGTGCCTATACATAAATAAGTTTGAAAAGGGTAGCATGACCCTCTTCTTCCTAACTTTGCTGTGTTTCTTTGGGAATTTTTTAGGAGACAACACTGAGAAGCAATCATGTTCCTCATGTACTGGTCCTCTGGTCTAATACCTGCTCTATTTTAATATAGGTTGCTGCAGAGCAGTCTTCCTTACTAAAACTTACTAAAAGTTACATTTTTATTACTCTTTTTTATGCCAGACTTATTGTACTTACCGTGCCTGCAACCAAGTAAATGGACAATCCATGATGGATTCTTAATGTTTAATTTGTAAACCCAAGCCTTCTACCAAGGAAATAATTAAATATGACCACATCAAGAATCTTTCATCACTGTCATTCAGTCATTTCTTTCCCTTTCCTTCCACTCCCTTTCCTCCTCTTCCTCCCACCAATTATTATTATTATTTTCAGTACTAGGGATGAAATGTAGGGCCTCAAGTATGCTAGAGTAATGTTTCACCACTACCCTAGCCCTGAACTTATATGTGTGTGTGTAAGTATGTATGTATTGGATATTTTGAAACTGGGCCTTACTCTTTAACCCACGCTGACCTCAATCCTGAGACAATCCTCCTGCTTCAGTCTCCCAAGTGCTGGAATTACAGGCATGAGACCCCATACCTAAAGGAAAGTTTTAAAATTTAATTTATTTTTTGTATGTGAGTGTGTGTGTGTGCGTGTGCGTGCGCGTGCATGTGCTCATGTACACATCCACCACAGTGCATGTGGAGGCCAGCAGCCAACCTTGAGGTGTCTGTGCTCCTCCACCTTGTAGAGATAGGTGTCAGTCCTGGTACAGTCACTTATAGTGACATTGTTTCATACACTTTAAATCCTTTCTGAGGAATAATGTTTGGCACAGACCAGAGCTCTGTTTTGCTTTTTTTTTTCTTTCTGGATTTTAATTGTTTGGGTAACTGGTATGCTAGTCATACATTGCATTTATATATTTAGAAAATTTTGTAGAGTGGTAGGAGGTGGGGAGGGAGATGGGAATGTTGAACTAAAGGTTAATACTTTGTTTATTGACAGACCATTTTGGCTGTATCTCTTCTTACATGGATGTATTTTTCTCTCCCCAAAGTGTTTTTCTGAGTTTAGTCTTCTAGAAAATAGATTTATTCTCTTGAAAATCTTAGTAAGTCAATGTTCTTCATATATGCTTTTACAAAGTCTTTTAGTATGCAGAATTTTATTTATTTAGTTAGTTGTAGTGTGGTATTGTTTTTGTCTTTGAGAGAGAGAAGATATCATGTAGCCTTAGTGCAGGCTAGTTCCAAATTCACTATGAGGCTGAAGGTAACTTTGAATTCCTAATCTTCCTGCTTTCACCTTCTGAATGCTGGGGTTACAGATGTGTGTCACTACACCCAACTAGTATTCAGAATTTTTAACTATTTTGTTTATTTATTTATTTAAGAGGTAAAGAGAGAGAGAATGGGCACACCAGTGCCTCTACCAAATGAATTCCAGATGTATGCACCACCTAGTGCTTCTGGCTTTATGTGGGTACTAGGGAATTGAACCTGAGCCCTTTGGCTTGGCAAGCAAGTGCCTTAATCACTAAGTAATCTCTTCAGTCCATAGTATTCAGAACTTAAAAAAAAATTCTACAGCTGTATGAAGATGACACTAGCGTAGGCTTTTTTTTTTCTTCAGTGTTGGACATTGAATCCAGGGCCTCGTGATCTACCAGTAAGCTCTATCCCCAGCTCAGCATAGGTCTTAAAAAAGATAAATTTAAATAACTTCTCTAAAATTGTTTTACCAAATGAACTGCAATGGCCTAGATGAATGCATAATTTATTAATATGAAAGTAAATTATAGCTTGTAGAGCACTGTTTAGTCTGAGTCTATAAAATATAGTTACTTCTCACTATGATGTTTGAGTAATACAATCCTAGAATAGCTATAGACATTTCTAAAAACTGGTAAAAGATAATCTACCCATCCATAATATAAGATGTTTAAGGAGGCAACTCTATATAAAACAGGTACAAGCCACAAAATCAATAGAAATTTAATATATGGGTAATTCAAAGCAATCCAATGAAACAATGGATGGAAGGATATTTGAATATAATGGAAAAGAAGATAAATCATAGTCCTAGTATTTTATACCAATGACATTTTTCACAAAAAAGTATTTAAAAAATTATAGAAGTAATGTATACTTCTCATCAAAGGTCAGACTACTATATATGAATGTATATAGTAGCAATAGTCATAATAGCCAAGAAGTAGAAACCCAAAAATCCATTAGCTGTGGATGGATAAATAAAATATAGTCTGACTTATACCATGGAATAGTATTCAGGCATAGGAAGGAACAAGGAAGTGGATGGTTCAGTGGTAGAGTCCTTGCCAAACATGCTGTTTTCATATGCAATGACCAGAATGGGCAAACCTATAGAGTTAGAAAGTAGATGGTGGATGACTGATAACAGGTACAGAGTTTTGGTGTGATAAAATGTTCTTGAATTAGACAGTTATGACAATTGAGTGACTTTGTTAAATATATGAAAACCCACTTAAATTGTATATTTTAGCAAGGCATGGTGGTTCCCAGCACTCAGGAGGCTGAAGCAGGAGGATTGTGAAGGCAAGGTCAGTCTGTGATACATGGTGAATTAAAATAAACATATTAATTAAATAAATAAACAGGTTATTTTATGGCATATTAACTATATCTCAGTAATAATCTACTTATGAATGATGTTGAGAAAAAATTACTATTGCTATTCTCCTCTTACTACCCAGGAACTCACGTGTTTCTACTTCTGCCTTTTCCACACCACTCACCATGTCTTGTTACCCTGGGTTGTACAGTTTGTAACTCTATACAAAGGCAGCCAGTCAAGTGAACAGAGAGGCATAAAGCCAAGCTGTGTGTTCATTCTTCATGAAAAAAGGTGGCTCCTCGCAGTGGCCTTGATCATCTTCATGGGTGTTTGGGGCAGACAGGCTTGGTAAATGTATACACCTACCCTCTTGAATTAGAAGCCTAGTGCTTCATTTTACTGTAAGCTATCAAGATTTACTATAATATATCACTTTCCATAAAGGGACACAGGTCTTCTCTTAGCACATTCTAGTTTGTGTGTTGCATAGTTCCTCTTTTTGTTCATTTGAAAAGGACTTGGCATGGTGTTTGGCTTTATGGTATGATCCCCTAAGACAATTTTTATGTTTGCTATCACTGAAGTACCACAACGACCAAGAGGATTTCCTGAGAGTTACTTGTTCTAACAATGCAACTTTTTTGACAGCATTCTTGTGTAAATCACAAAAGAGCTGAAATAATAGTATTTTCTACTCTAAATTTAATCAATGACTCAGCACACATTTATTGAATTACTATTATGTTCAAAAATAATACTCTTTTCCAAACAGGATGAACGCCTCAAATAATCATACTTTACATTCAAATGCTCGTGGGCCTGGAGCATCTTAGGTACTCAACATTTGTAAGTGAATCAGTGAATGGATATCAACCTTGTTTACTCGTGCTATCTAAGACTCAGACAATGATTAATAACTAAAACTTAATAGCCCTTAGGGAAACTTTCTGAAGTTAGGAAAAAAGTAGTATGATTTGGACCACTAAAATAAATCCAAGAATTATGGTTTAGTGTTAACTATTTGTAGGGTTTTGTACTGATTGTTTTCTTTAGCAGTTTTTCTTTTTTCTTTCTTTCTTTCCTTTTTTTTTGCTGCTTCTCCTATTTGTTTATGAAGTATTTGCTCTTGAACTATTAGCTTTTAAGATCACTAAGAAATATTTCTACTTAAAAAACAATAGTCAGCAGTTCTGAGGTCTGGCTGCACATCACATTTGTAGTATTTTGTTTTGATTGTGTGTTTGTTTCCAATCCTAGAAAGGTGGAGTACAGGATTCCTGGAATAATAAGAACCACCTGGTTAAGCCCAGGAATGTGAAGTTTAAGAAATATCTTAGGTGATACTGTGAGTTTTAACTACACAGGTTATTCATAAGCAGATTTTCTTATAAAAATTGGAAGTCTAATCTCCTTTTGTGACTTAGGTATTTCTTATGTATATTAAAGTTTGGGAATCATCTCTGTGATGGAAAGATCAAAAATAGTAAACCATTAAAAATATCTGAAGTGTTTTGTAAAGCTCAAAACATGAGCTCCAATCAAGGCAGAGAATTGCCTTTTCAAGTATCTAAGAGCCATCATAAGATACTATCTTACTGAAAGAATCTTTTCCTTCTCACGGAAAAAAATTTTAATTCCAATTACTCTCAGTAAGAAATGCAAGCAATGGAAATAGTAAACACATTCAGTATGTGGAGGAAACAGTTGGTATTCAGTAAACAGCAAGTAATTTATTGATTTGGCAAGGATCCCTTGGACTCTGGTATATAGTTAACTCTTAATTACCTCAGAACAGATTTACTATTTGGTAAATTGTTTGGAATGTTATTGAGCCATCTCGCCATCCTCTGGCTAAATTCTATGCTCACAAGAGTATGACGGAGATATCAGGGCAGCTAATGGAGCTGAATGGGGCGGCTAAATGGGGTTCACTTTCAATTCCTCATGGGCCATTTCCTCTTTACCTTGTACTGCATTAGGATGAAAGATTTAAAAAATCCGACTTTGTGGAAGAGGCAGACAAGTTAAAGAGAAAATTTAAAAAATACGTGATGGGTATGTTGGTGATGAATGGTAAATGACTGTAATCCCAGCACTTAAGAGGCTACTGGAAGAAAAATTTTGAGTTCAAGGTCACCCTGGGATACATAATGAGATGACAGGGTGGGATGGGGTTGGGGGAGAAGACAGTGCTGTCATATGAAACACAGGTCAAATAAGATGGACCTGGAGACTTTGGTAGAACCAAGACAGAAGCAGACAGAAATGTTTATCAAACCCCTGCTACACGTATATTAAAAGGTATACTATTTGCCTACAGACTTCTGAGGTCAGGCAAAATCATTATTAAAATCGTCATCCTCAAATTACAGTTGGGTAAACTGAGGTGCATAAATCCATTAGACTGAGCTGTACAACTCATTTGGGATAGACCACATATTATAACTCAGTTCCGTGTAACATTTTTGGGGAGGTGGGAAGTTTGTTTTTGTTTGTGAGCTAGGGTTTTACTTTGTAGCTAAAGTTGGTCTGGAACTTACTGTGTAGCCCAGTCTGGCCTCAAACTTGTGGCAACCATCTCACCTCAGCCTCCAGAGTGCTAGGGCTATAGGCATGACCCACCATGCCCAGCTCTAGCTAACCCTTGAGGGCTGTTCTCAGTCTGCTGATCACCCACAGGGGTGAGGAAGTGAAGATTACCAAAAAATGAGGCTCTTTTTAGAGACATTGTGTCAGTGAAGCCAACAGGTAGATTTTACCAAGGGGATACTAATTCTCAACTAGGCATCTTTTTGCTTTTATCTTTGTCTTTAATATGAAAGAGCACATGGTCATAAGCTAAAAAGAAAGTCAAGGGAGAGAGAGAGGAAACTCCCAAGCATGAAGGGATTGTATGGGAGTGGGGTGAGCTCAGTGGTAGAGCATGGGTTCAGCATGTACAAGGCTCTGGGTTTCATCCCAAGCACCAAAAGAAAGAAAAAAAGTTAGTTCCTATCTAGCCAATTTCTATATATGGATGGACCAGAGTAGATTCCAGAGACCAAAACAAAGCAGCAACAGTTTGGCTATTTGTGACACATGAGTGTGTTTAAATAAGAGCAATCACTAGCAATAAATCCCCACTCTGTCTTTTCTCACCTTGGAATTCATTGACATAATGAGAATAGGTTAAGGTAAAGTAGACTGAATTCCTCATTTAACTGCAGCTCAGGACTGCACTTGCTATGTCAGACTAGGTTGTATTCATTTAGATTCAAGGTGAATGTCAGGGGCTAAGCTCCATGCTTTTCTTCCCAGAGCTCACACTATAAAAGCCAGAGTGTCTTTCCTTCTATCCATGGCTGTTCTCACAAAGCAGTTAGTTGCCTAGAGATCTTTCTTTGACAATGGGGAAAAAAAGTGGCGCCCACTGCAGAGCTCTCTGCTGAGCCTGGTGTGGCACTGGAAATTATTAGTTTCAGTTCTCCAAGGTCTTAGTCTTAAAGCATATATTTTCTCTCTGTCTCTCTCTCTCTAATAAATAAATAAATACATAAATAATAAATTATATTTTTTAAAGGTTAGAGAGATGGCTTAGTGGTTAAGGCACTTGTCTGCAAAGCCTAAGGACCCAGCTTCAACTCCCCAGAACCCACGTAAGCCAGGTGCACATGGTGGTGCATGTGTGTGCAATTTGTTTGCAGTGGCTGGAGGCCCTATCACTCTTATTCTCTCTCTCTCTCATAAATAAATAAATAAAATATTTAAAAACTATATGCCAAGCATAGTTAAACATTATTTAAACTGAACTTTAATTATACTAGAAAAGGGAACTCATTTCAATCATTGTTTTGTTTATAATTTCACCATAAGGACATATAATGAAATTTGTATCCAGAGCTCTAAGTTCCTCCCCAGAAGATAATGGCTTTGCTGCTCTGGTGGATTGATAGCTTGTAAATCACACTTGTGGTCATTACTTCACACATTCACAACACTCTCGGAACCTGCTATGGAAGGGCACTAAGGCTAGGGGAAAATGTAAAGGACAGCACATACATTTTCTCCAGGAGTTCTGACTTTCTTAGAGGAAGATTCAAAGGTTACAGATATGATGAGATGGGCTAGGGATGTCGCTCAGTAGTAAAACCATTGCCATGCATGCGTGAGGCCCTCAGATGAGTTCTTAGTGTGGCAAAAAAAATCTAGAAGAGAGTACTAAAGGGCCAGTTTAAATGGTAATACAGTGCTGGGTCACTTGAATTTATTCTACTTAAACATAATTATAGCACTACTACATGAATATATTCTTGTTGGAAGGAACACAGAAAACTATAGGACAAATTGTTCCTGTTCTCTCTTGCCAATCTCCACTTCCATCTCCCTTCCCAGATTGCTAATATCTCTCATGTTTATACTCATGTGTGTACACATATGTGTGCAGATGCTAATGTACTGTGTATACATGCATATGGAGGCCAGAGGTTGATACTGGTTGTTCTTAGTCACTCGCCATCTTATTTTTTGAGACAGGTCTCTTACTGAACCTACAGCTCACCAATTCAACTAGACTAGCTTGCCAGGAAACACCAAAGATCCTCCTGTCTCTGCCTACCCAGAGCTGGTATTACAGGTGCATATGGTCTCACCCAGGATTCTTACGTGGGTTCTCAGGATTAAACTCAGGTCCTCATACTTTACCCAGTGAACCATCTTCCCAGCCTCTCTTTTAGTTCTTTACAAAATATTTCATAGGGGGTAGGGGTGTTGGCTAAGTAGTGGAGTATGTGCTTAATATGCTTAAGTACCTAGGTTCAATCCCCAGCATGAAATAAAATAAAATATAGAATAGTTATAAATTATAGTCACCCTAATGTGCTATAAAATACTAAAATTTATTCCTTCTCTCTAACTGTGATTTGGCACCATTATCCAATCTCTGTCTGTCCTCACCTCACATTCATAGCCTCTACTAGCCACTCTTCTACTTTCTTCTGAGACCAATGTTTGTGGCTTCCACATATGAGTGAGAACATGTGGCGTTTGTTTTCCAGTGCCCAGTGCAAGATTACCTCAGAGTAAATTTTAGAATGTATTCTAAATAACAGAACTAGACAAAAATGACTTTGTTCCTCTTGATTAGCCTACACTGGCAATTCTATTAAAATGCTTCCTTGCTTAATTACTTGTTGAGAAGACTAACCTTCATAATATTTTTCTTGTATTTTAGTTTTTTGAAAGATAGATTTGATGCATTATTTTGATATAAAAATGCCCCCACATAAATGTTTTTTACTTAAAAAAAATCACATAAGTTAGACTTAAATAGAATATACTTGAATTCTATCTAATGAGCATATATAATTGAATGTTATGGATCCCATAAGCCAGAAATAAAATGAAATTAAAGAAAAAATCTTAAGTATCAAGGGATAATGGGAATTCTAATGATATTCAAGGACAGTGGGAATTCTTTTTAAAAATTTCATTCTTGTGGGGCGTGGTGGCACGTGCCTTTAATCCCAGCACTCGGGAGGCAGAGGTAGGAGGATCGCCATGAGTTCAAGGCCACCCTGAGACCACATAGTGAATTCCAGGTCAGCCTGAGCTAGAGTGAAATTCTACCTCAAAAAAAAAAAAATTCATTCTTATTGTTAAACTGAAACTAAAATATTTTTCAAAAATAAAATCTTGCATACTCCCACTTAAAATAGATTTGCACATACATATATGTGAACATGCTTGGAAAAAGTAAGTTCATGCATTAACAGTGGCTATTTTGGGTGACAGTGTGTATTCAAATGATTTTTGTTCTTTATCTTTCTCTGAACTTTCTAGTTTTTAAGATAATAGATACATATTAGTTTTCTTAATTAGAAAAAAAACGAAGTAATAAAATGAATTAAGAACAAGTGGAGGAAATGACTATTTCTCTTGACTTGAGAATAAAATTTTTACCTTTTAGGGGGGTGGTGATATAGCTGAGCTGTATCATGAAGCAACTGGGTTCAATTCTCAGCAAAGAACTGAGTGCAGTGGTATACACATAGAAACCTCAGCCACCTAGTGAGTTAGAGGCCTGCTGGGGAAACATGTGAACATGTCTCAAAACAAACAAACAAACAAAAACAAAAACAAAAACCCTATGCCTCTTTATCTTTACATTTCCCCACATGACTTTTACTTAACAAACCACCAAGCTGGGTGTGGTGGTGCACATCTTTAATCCCAACCCTCGGGAGGCAGAAGTAGGAAGACTGCTGTATATTCAATGCCAGTCTTGGACTACAGAGTGAATTCCAGTTTAGCCTGGGATAGAATGAGACCCTATTTCGAAAAAGCAAAGGAAGAGGAAACTACCAAAGCACATATTTTAAGTTTATAAGAACAACAACAAAAGTGGATGGGGTATATAGTTCAATGGTCAGTGCTTTGTCCAATGGTGAATGCAAATGAAATACAAATAAAATTCTTTTGATCATTAAAAGTACAAAATTATAGTCTTGAGTCAAAACACTTGAAATTGAGGGGATATGATGGAGAGTTGCAAAGTGTACTTGCAAAGGAGGGGAAATTACCATGGTTATTGTCTATAATTATGGAAGCTTTTAATAATTTTTTTTTAAACTTAAAAATTGACTTTAAACATCTAAATAATTACATCTAAAAGCAGTTTACTCTAATAGTATTGGGTCAGCAAAACACACTTATTTATTGATTTGTAGAACTTTTATTGTCATATCACTAATACTTTAAAAATTATAAATTTACCAAAATTTAGTGTCTAGGAAAGCTTATTGTCATTTCCAAAAAAAGAGAAGGGAAAGGAGAGAGGAAGCACTACTTAGTTCGAAAATTGCAACATGCAGTTTGTAAGTGGTTTTGCTTTAGATATTTTTTTTCAACGACTTCTCTTACATAAGAGCCCTGTAATCTCTCCATAGGGAGAAATAACAGAGGGCTACATTATGTTTTAATTTTTCCTCCAGATAGTGTTTACAAATCAACATGTAAAAGTGACTCCATATTTAAAGCTATTAGCCAACTTTGGTGTTCATTTGCCATTAAGGACAATTGGTAATTTTAACAATCAATGAGAGTTTATTTTAGGAGAAAATTTACTGAAAATTTCAGGAAATAACCTTTTTGTTCCAAAACAGCTGTCACTGAACACCATTATATCTACAACAATTAAAATTATCTTTGGTGACTTTTAGTTTCTGGCATTGCTCCATCATTGTTCAGTTAAATATTTTTCAAGTTTGCTAGGACTTTTGCCCACTATGTGCTTACAGCTCTTTATTGTCAATATGTATCTTAGAATTCACCTTTGTGACATTACTTTTTTGAATTGTGGGATAGAGTGTTAATTTCAGCAGTGAACTGCCTGGGAAATCAAGCAATATTTATTAAGAAATTGCAACACACATCTATAAGCTACTTACAGAATATGATCACAAATTATTTTACTATATTTGGTAACAACTATTCCTTTTTCTCTTTTTCTAGATCTTTGCTAAAAGTTCCCAACTTAAAAAATTAGCTAGTGTGTAATGGGAAAAAAGAATAAAAAATATATGTGGTGTCATTTTGATAAATTTGATTGAAAATTGGGAGTAATTTTTCAAGCTAATGCATCGTGCAGAAGATTGATGGCCAAAAACATATAATTTTGCATTCGAATGGAAGTCTTAAACACACTAGTTAAATATTCCTCCAAAATAAGTAGTTTGTCTTAAGAAATATGAACAGACTTGCTATCCTGTGATACCTTCTCTAATTTAAATCCTAAATGAGAATTCAAATTTGCTTATGCAATTTTGAGAGGAGGTACATGTTGTCTTCATAGTTGATAACTGATAGTACAATGCAATAGATTAGGAAGCCTGAATGCATTATATGATGGAAGGCAACACACTTATAATGCCAGGCCTTGTCACTGTCATTTCATTACTACATTTTGAGAGAAAAGATTTATTTGTCGTGATTTTCTTCAAGCCAAAAAGTTGTTGGAAAATAAGAATGATTATTTATTTAAATCTATCAATGAGCATATCTTATATCCTAATATTCTTTTTTTTCTAAACAGTGACCAGTCAATAATTAACCTATCAGATTAAAAAAATTTTGAAATGTCTCCTAACCATTTAATTTTATATAATCAAATCCCAGATTTTGTGTAAGGAAATATAATAAATAACAAAATTGCTTTATCACCCGAGGTGGTTGAAAATGGAGGTTACACAGAATATTATTTAAAAGCAGGACATACAACTTTTATGAAACTTAAAATTGACTGAAAACTCAAAAGCAAACATATCAAGTTGTTAAAAACAATCTTAGCACAAGGGAACAGAATGCTAGTGATTTTTCTTTTCTTGATATTCTCTGAAGTTTTTGGAAATTCAGGCTTTGCTTCTATGGTTAGATGGGGAAGAAAATCTTACAAGTCATGAGAGTGTAAATAAAACCTGCATAAAACACTGAATTGTTTAAAACAGTTTTTAACACACATTTTTGAAAGATAATTCAGGTCTCTAAACTCTTCTTTTAATTTGTAGAACATAAAGTATATTTTGGATCAAAACATGGAACATTCCAGACAATGTGAACTGCACCTGTATCCCCACGCAGCGCCAACAAAACATAGCTACTGAATAAATACTCATCCTAAATTAGGGAGAGGAATTAAAGACCACTTTTCCACTTATTCCTGTGCACAAAAGTGAAAGTTTTATTCTTGGCACAAATCTCAGAATTTGTGGGACTATTTTTTGAAGGTGTTTTTCAGAGTTTAATTACAAAGGACAGTTTTAAGTGGAAGAGAAAGTGCTGTGGAATATAACTGAGCACCATGTCTGGAAACTTGTTTTGGAATTAAACTGAAGCTACTTTGTGAGATTTGAAAATTGACTGATTACATTCCTTAAAACTAGTTCTTGCACGAATTGTGTATTTAAAGATCTATCTACACTGATGCTCCTGGTGGGGATGAATTTGGCTTTAGCAGAATCTTCTATAAGAAGAGTTAATATTTACATAATGGCAAGTCATAAAAGTCATGATTTTTTTGTAGGACAATGTGAGGCAATATGCGAAGAGAGCTGCAAGTTGCAGACAGATTAAGCAAGGGACATTTGGTATTAAAAAGAAATTATGGCTAAATCATTTTTCCACAAAAGTAGTTTATATGTTAGCATTAATATAACGTTTTAGAAACCAATCAGGTGTTGTAAAAGGATTCTGACAGGGAGACAAAAAGGCAAGAGATAAAAAAAGGGAAGTTGGAAAAGAATGAATATGTGAGTAGATATGTAACTTTGCCATTATTTTTATTATTTTTGCAGAAAAACTAGTGAGGAGAGAGGATCGAAGTGAAGACAAGCTAAACTTTAGCTCCCTAAATGAAGTCTTTTGCTAACACATTTCCTTTTTCCTACTGTGTTAATTGTTCAGGATATTTCACAGTAGAAAATCCCCCAACTATTCTATAGTCTACAAAAAAAAACAAGATAGAAAGAAAAGCAAATTAAGTATATTCTTAGATATATAGATAGGAGAAAAAATAAATTGACCTTGTGTTTTAAACATCTTTAAAATAATTATTATTTCATTATTAATCATACATGTGTGGGATATTGTATGATATGTCTAACAATGTGTAAAGATGAAGGGAGTTAACATTTCCATCTCCTTAAATATTTTGATTAACATATAATTATTGTATATGTGCATCTAAAATTTCAACAGAAGCATTGTAGATTTCTTTAAAATCAGATGCAGCATTCCAGGAGCTAAGACAGGAGGATAGTGAGTTTGAGTCCATTTCAGGCTACATAGTGGGACAGTGTCTCACCTCCACCCCCACAAAAAACACAAACAACAACAATAAAAACAAGTAAACTGATGTTTCAGCAATACTCATGTTCTGCAGGAGTCATAGCAAATCCTTGAGGGCCTTGTACTGGTAGGAGTCATAGCAAATCTTCTAGCCTCATCCTGCACAGCCATTGTGAGTCTGGTCAGTAGTCTGTACTTCTTTCTTCATTGAACCTTATTTCAAACCTTCCAGCTTGTACATTTACCAGAATCTGAATCTTTTCTCTTCCTTTTAAATGTTTGATAATATAACCTACTACTTGACCACATGTATTTTATAATAGGTGCAGGTATACATACATGTCAAGCATGACGCTAGATCCACAACCCTGAACAAGTCAGAAAAGCTTTCCATTGTCAGTGCACACCATGTTCTACTCCCTGCAAAATTTATAAAAGTTCTGATAATTTCTTTTTTAAAATATGTTTTTATTATTTTTATTTATTTGTTTGTGTGCGCATGCACACATGAGAGAGAGAGAGAGAGACAGAGAGGGCTGGAGAGATGGCTTAGTGGTTAAGCGCTTGCCTGTGAAGCCTAAGGACCCCAGTTCAAGGCTCCATTCCCCAGGGCCCATGTTAGCCAGATGCACAAGGGGGTGCACGCATCTGGAGTTCGTTTGCAGTGGCTGGAGGCCCTGGTGTGCCCATTCTCTCTCTCTCTGTCACTCTCAAATAAGTAAATAAAAATAACAAAAAATTAAAGAGGGAGAGAGAGAGAGAGAGAAGTAGATGGAGAGAAGGAGAAAATGGGTGCACCAAGGCCTCCAGTTGCTGCAAACAAACTCCAGATGCATGTGCCATATTGTGCATCTGGCTTACGTAGGTCCTGGAGTATTGAACCTGGGTTCTTTGATTTTGTAGACAAGCACCTTAAGTGCTAAGCCATCTCTCCAGCCTAGTTCTAAAATTTTCTGTAGCGGAATCAAAAATAATCTTTCCAGGCTGGAGAGATGGCTTAGCAGTTAAGTGCTTGCCTGTGAAACCTAAGGACCCTGGTTGAGGCTTGATTCCCCAGGACCCGGGTAAGTCAGATGCACAAAGGGGCGCATACATCTGGAGTTCGTTTTCAGTGGCTGGAGGTCCTGGTGCGCCCATTCTCTTTCTCTATCCGCCTCTTTCTCTCTCTGTCTGTTGATCTCAAATTAATAAATAAAAGTAAACAAAAAAGAATAAATGGAGCGCAATAAACTCATACAACTCAGATTTTAGAAAAAACTTTCTTTTCTAATTTGTAAACCATGAACATTAGCCATTATTTGCTTCCTAGTAATTTTCCACACGCCAATCATTCCATCTTGGAACTCTTCCTCAATCTCAGACCACACTTCTACTGTTGTGACTTTTCCCATGTGACCCTTTAAATAAATTCTAAGATTTTCCCATAATTAATTAATCTCAGAAATCAAAATGAAACATGTCACCAGGGCCTTATTTAGAGCCAAGAAATTTATTGGCCATTTTCCAGCCTTCTTTCTAAATTAAACAACCCCAAAAACTATTCTCACCATGTTACTTCATAATATTAAGCATTTTCTATTCGGAGAATTAGGCACAGGGAAGAAAGACTTTTGATACCAGCACGCATTGACCAGGACCACACGTTTTTTTTTTTTTTTTCCCCAATTACTACATAAGGAGTTTTTCCCCTCTAAAATGTCCATAATCATGTGTTTAAAAATAGATACATGAATAGAAATAAATTTCTTCATCCTCAATAGTGAAATACTACATTTTCTTTCTTTACTTTTGGGGCAACATGTGCTTCGGGCTGAATTAAGGGCCCTTTGTATACTAAGTATGTACTCTAACACTGAGCTATAGCTCAAAATTTTTTCTTAAACCTTGCCTATTTAGATCTGGTAAAAATTTAATGTATGATGAAATCTTTATGATTTATAGATGGATTGCCTGAATTACACTTTATCTTTGGTGACTCAGCTTTTGCTCACCTTTGCTACTTAGCCAGGTTCAAGGGTGCTAGAAACAAAGCTTGAACTCACTAGGGTCAAACATGTAAAGACCAGTCATGGCAAGTAAGAGAGAGAGAGAGAGAGAGTTAAAGTTCTGAGCCAAGGTCACAACCACTCTCTCTTCTGTAGGAGACCTATATGCTGCTGCTGCAAAAGATAGCTGCCTTTGCTATCACTGCCATTAAGGGTATGAGACTAAAATATGTTCCTGTGGTATGGAGGAAAGTAGACACTGACCTCACCGTGGGCTGAAGAACTCACCCAGGACAAGGAGGACATGTGAACCATTATATAGAGTCTACACCAGCACAAGATCCCTGACAGGGTCGTAAACAGACCGAATGATGGAAAGATGGAAAATACAGTCAAGTTCTGGCTAATGCTCTGGACAGAAAGCTCCACAAAGACCTGGAGAGACAGAAGATCAATGGCCATAGAGAGCAGCACAATTTCTGGAACCTTCTGGTTGGAGGCTGGCTAGCACACCAAGGCTATTGGCCACTGTAGCTATCCCATGAGTGCATTCAAGAAGAAATGAGTCTGTAGGCCTTCTCTGTTAATATCTTATATACCAAAAAGGAAAAAAGAAAAAAATTCCAATCCAAATTCAAGATTGTCCATTTTGAAGTCTCTTGAGTTGATAAAAAATTACATAGTTCATTCCTCCCTTCCTTCCTCTCTCACCTCTTCCCTCCTTTCCTTTTGAATACTCTCCTCTTAGCATAGGGTTCTTTTGCATCAAGGTAAGTAGGCCACCTCACATTCAACCCTCAAATTTAATTTCACTCTGTGCTTAGGGAGATGTTGATCTGGCTCATGTCCAGCAAACCCATCCCATCTTGTGCATCTCTGTTTTCTCATGACAACCACTTTAACAGTTTACCTCTGAGCCTACTGTACCTGACTTCCTGAATAACAATTCCCAACCTCTTGTTCTGTTTCCCTCTACCTCTGTCTCTTTCCCTCTCTCCCTCAGTGGGGAATGAGCCCAGAGTCTCACACATGCTGAACACATGTTCTACCTCTGGACTACACCCTCAGCTCGGGTCCCCAGGCTATGTCTGCCCTTCTTTGGCTGAAGGCCATCCTCCATTTCCATATCCTCCTTCTCTCTTTCTTTTTCATTTCTTGCATTTTCTTCATTTTTTTTCTTGTCAAGGTCTCTCTAAATCATTATGCAAAATATTTCCATTCTTTAATAGAAAAGCTGGTGATCTGACAGATTTCTAATTATTTTTTCTATGCATTGATGACTTTTGATAGAAAGGAAGCACTCTTACTGTAGATTAAAGAATTACCATTTAGAAAATGAATCTGTTATTTAAAGGGAGTTTTGACTTTTTTCAAAGTTTCTTATTATTTTCAAAAGAAAATATCATAAATATTGAATTTGTAATTATCCTTATGCATGGCTACTAAATCAAAATATATATGCCTAGTTAAATTTAAATTTCAATAATTATTTAGCATACTTTCCATGAAATATTTAAGACATATGTATACTAAAAAGTATTTGCTGTTTATCTGAAATTCAGATTTGACTGGGCACTCTATATTTTCTGATTGACTTCATATGATATTTGTGTGTACATGCATGTAAGATTTGTGAACTGGGTGTTTTTAAATTTGGGAATGAACTCTATTTACAGTTTCCTTGTTGCCTTTCTCCCCTGGAGCAATTTCCTGTTGACATTTTATGTCCCTGAGGATGACTATCAGACAAAACTGAGTAAAAGCACAAAAAGTCTAACTCAAATTAGTTGGTTTTGCTGTTTACTAGTTCTGGCATGAAGTTCTATGGGAAGGAATGGTAAACTTCTCATTTGCTTGTTCCTTACCAGTTCTGAATTCATAATAAGGCATTAATTTCACATGCCCCCTTTGGGTATGTACTTTGTTCCACTTCCTTCTGCTTCCATCTTAAGTGTTGATTGCTTAAGGAGAAATATGTTCCAACATACTCAATTCCCTATCACCTCCCCCATCAAACAAGTATTTGTTAATTTAATAAACATTGTAAAAGTAAGCATTTCTGAACATCTTGTGAAACAGTGATGTAATTTATTTCTTAATCTTTCCTTCAGTTTAAAACAAAATATGTAAAAGAATGAATCAACTAGAGAAATAATATTAATGGGCTGGGGAGATGGCTCAGCAGTTAAAGACGCTTGCTTGCAAAGCCTGTTGGCCAGATACACAAGGTGGCACATGCATCTGGAGTTTTTTTTGCAGCAGCAAGAGGCCTTGGCATGCCCATACGCACATTCTCTCTTGCTCTCTCAGCTTGAGAATAAACAAAAAAAATTTATTTGTTTATTTATTTATTTGAGACAGAGAGACATGCATGGGTCCTGGGAAATTGAACCTGGGTCCTTTGGCTTTGCAGGCAAGCGTCTTACCTGCTAAGTTATCTCTCCAGCCTGCAAAAATATTATTTTGAAAAGAGAAATAATATTACCTAACATTTTTTGAAGAATTACCATCTTGAGGCACTATTCACACATTATTTAATGTCTTAAATCATTTAACCTCCCCCATTTGATTAGGTAGGTATTACCTCCACTTGAGACATGAAGAAAATAAGGCCTAGAGAAGTTAGTTAACATTTTACTTCCTTTGTTAGTAACATTTTACATTAGTATGAGGCGTTGGTCACAATTAATGGGCTGATATTGGTATATGTTGTTATTAGAATCCATATCTTACTCATTTTTTTCTGTTGCTTCTTGTATCCCCCTTTTGTTCCAGAATCCCATAGGATGCCACATTATACTGAGATATCATGTCTCCTTGGGCTCCTACTAGGTGTGACAGTTTCTTGGTCTTTCCTAGTTGATAATCTTTTTTTTTTTATTTTTTGTTCATTTTTTATTTTATTTGAGAGCGACAGACAGAGAAAGAGGCAGATGGAGAGAGAGAGAGAGAAAGAGAAAGAGAGAGAGAGAATGGGCACGCCAGGGCCTCCAGCCACTGCAAACGAACTCCAGATGCATGTACCCCCTTGTGCATCTGGCTAATGTGGGTCCTGGGGAATCAAGCCTTGAACCGGGGTCCTTAGGCTTCACAAGCAAGTGCTTAACCACTAAGCCATTTCTCCAGCCCTTAGTTGATAATCTTGACAGTTTTGTGCAGCATGCTCCTCAGTGGGTCCTTTTCACCTCTCTTCCTCATGATTGGCCTGGGAGTAGTGGGTTTGGGAGAGGAAGACCACAGAGGTAAGCACCCTTCATGTCTACATCATGTCAACCTTGATCACCTGCTAATTTCATTTCTTCTGTACTCTAAAAGGAAGCCATTGTTCTTAGTATACACTGAAGGAGGGGGAAAATATGACTCAGCCATATTCCTTAATAGCTTTATTAAGATATAAAATTCCAATACCATATAATTCACCTATTTAAAGTATGTGATTTGACTCTTGATTTGGGCACACACACATGCATGCTTGCATGTGTGCATGTGTGTATGTGCTCAGGCCAGGGTCTCTTGACATTACAAATGAGCACCAGATGTTTGTGCCACTTTTTGCATATGGCTTTACATGGGTGCCTGGGAATTGAACCCATGATGTCAGGCTTTACAAGTAAATGCACTTAATCACTTGCCCTTTCCCTGGTGCCTCAGAGCACCACTGTATACAAGCTATACAATGATCTGTTTTAAAACATTTTGATCACCCCCAAGGGAAGTCCCAATACCTACGAATAGTCATTTCTCTTTTCCTCCCTTCTGCCATGGCTACTAGCAGTCTATGTTCATTCTCTATAGATTTGACTGTTCTGGGTATTTCATAAAATGGAATTATACAATGTGTAATGTTGTCTAGCTGGCTTCCCTCATTTATCCTAATGTTTTAAAGGCTCAGCCATGGTGTAGCATGTATTAATATTTCATTCCTTGTGGTGGTTTAACAATACCACATTGTATAGAGACACCACATTTTGTTTACCCAACTGTTATATGTTGAATACTCAATACTCAGGCTAGGAAGATTTATCAGTGTTTAGAGGCACTGGCTTGCAAAGCCTGATGGCCCAGATTTAATTCCCCAGTACCTATGTAAAGCCAGATACACAGAATAGTGCATGTGTCTGGAATTTGCTTACAGCACCAAGAGGCCCTGACACACCTATTCTCTCTCTCTTTCTCTCCACAAATAAAGTATTTTTTTTATATCCCTCAAGGCCCTATGTGAAAAGGGCTTTATCCCCATTTTAGCATGGTTGGGAAGTCTTGGAAACTTTAAGAAGTAGGGTCTCATGGCAGATCTTCCTGTTGTTGAGGGTGTGCCTTTGAAGTAGATAGTGGAACCACAGTACCTTCCTTTTCCTCTCTTTCATTTCCTGGCCATGAAGTTCCAACATGCACTCCCCCATATGATATACTGCCTTTCTCCACTCTTCAAAACACTGGAGCCAACCAGTCATGGACTGAAATCTCCAAAACTGTGAGCCAAAATAAGTGTCTTATAAGTTTTTCATTCTTTTAAAACAGTAATAGAAAGTTGAATAAGACACCATAAGTCAACTCATGGACATTTGGGTTCTTTCCACGTTTGACTGCTATGAATAATGAACTTTGATATATACATTTTTATATGAAGATATGTTTTCATTTCTCTTAGCTAAATATGTAGGTGTACAGTTCTTGGGCATAATTGAGCTATTTTACAATAAGAAAACCATGTCTGACTAGGATGTGGGCAGTCCCTACTTTCAGTTATCCACAATGCCTAAGCAAACCTAGTGATTGCCCTATAAAGCCATAACACAGGCCCCACCTCTAATCTGTTGGCAGGTACCCAAATTGCAAGCATGTTGACTACAATAAGGAAAGAATATAAAAACCTACCTACATATCCCATCCTATAAACTTTAGGCAAATAACAATCTACATGCACTGAAAAAGAATAGCTACTATATATTTCTTGTTTTTTTGGTTTAAAAGTTGTGATAAAAGGTAGTATCTCCTAAATCTAGATGTTCTTCAAGACAAGCATAAGTCATTTTTACCACAATTTATTTATCCATCTTATTTTTGAGTGCTAGGGTTTGAACGGAGGGCTTTGTGCATGCCAGGCAAGTGCTTTATCACTGGGCTACATCTCCAGACCCTCCATTGTTTGCTGAGTCCATAGATTCAACCCATATTTGGGCTGCTATGAATGGTGTGCCAGTGGATGTGAGAGTGCAGAAATCTCTTCAACAGACTGATTTCAATTCTTTTGGATACAGTCTCTGTCATGGTATTATTGCTGGATCATGTTTAATCTTTTGAGCAACTTCCATACAATTTCCCAATATACCAACAGTGAGTGAGAGTTCCCCTTTCTCCATTCCCTTGGCAACATTTATTATATCTTGTCTTTTTGATAATAGCTAATGAAACATATATGTATATATATCACATATTATATATGTGTGTGTTGTGTATACATACATACATATACATACATACATACATACATACAACTATTATTCATATTCATAAAATAGAAACCCATTCTGGACAACATAGATGAATCTGAAGGAACATTATGCTAAGTGAAATAAGTCAAGCAAATGAAGAAAAATACTATAAGATTTTACTTATACATGATCTAACAAAAAGTAGAAGTCACAGACCCAGGGAGCAGAAAGTTGTCAGAGTCGTGGATAGGAGACATAGAGATATGTTACTTAAAGAATACAAACTTTTGGTTATAAAATGAACATGTTTTGGAGAGCTAATGTACAGCAATAGTAGTAGTGAATATGTCAACTAATCTTTTTTTGTAATGCAGTCTCAACATGATAGCTAAGCTGGCCTCAAACTCTCAATTCTCCTGTCTCGGTCTCCAGAGTAGCTGGCATTGTAGGTATGACTATGGCTGGCCTGTTAATATTTTGATTGTGATAATAATTGGATGATTTATAAACATATCAAAGCCTCATACTATGTACTATGAATATATAAAATCTTCATTTGATAATTAAATTCTTTTTTAACAAAGAGTAAGTTGTTTGCCTAAGTCCTCTTTTTGAAACTCTTCTAAGTTGCTGCTGTCACTATGAGGACTAAGTGTACCTACAAGGGAAGCAGCTCTCACTTTCTAGTGCAAGGGAGAATGCATATCCCACGTTAGGAAGCACTGGGTGGCAAGTGGTTATATAATTTTTAGCACCAAGATGTCTACACTGGAAAGGAGGTAAGGGAAAGAAACAAATGATGATTCTAAATTCTAGAATGCTTATCCCTTCCCAGTAGCCACTCATGATAATTTAGGGACTCAGCAAGTTTAACAAGACCCCAAAATCCTTCATTATTTATTTATTTTGGAGATGGGGGTCTCGCTATATTTGTTTTTCAGGCTGACTTCAAATTTGTGATTCACATGCCTTAGCCTCCCAAGTGGCTGGAGTTACAGTTATGAGTCATTATGCCCACCCAGAAGAGTCAAAAATACTTAATGTTTAGCCTTGCCTTTAGTGCAAAGAAATTAAACCCATACAGTTTGCTAATACATAGCATTTAAATTGTTCTCTTAAAAGTAAGTGTTGAGAGCTTGGGAGATTGCTCAGTGGTTAAACGCACTGGCTTGCAATGCTTACTGGCCAGAGTTCAGTTCCCCAGTATCCACACAAAGCCAGATGCAGAAAGTGGCACTGGAGTCTGGAGTTTGTTTGCAGTGGCAAAAGGCCCTGGATCATCCATTCTCTCTCCCTCCCTCCCTCTTTCTCTCTCTCTTTTAGGTAAAAATATTTTTTTAAATTTTTTTGTTTATTTTTTATTTATTTATTTGAGAGTGACAGAGAGAGAGAGAAAAAGGGAGCGAGTGAGTGAGTGAGAGAGAGAGAGAGAGAGAGAATGGGCACATGTCAGGGCCTCCAGCCACTGCAAATGGACTCCAGACGTATGCGTCACCTTGTGCATCTGGCTAACATGGGTCCTGGGGAGTCGAGCCTCGAGCCAGGGTTCTTAGACTTCACAAGCAAGCGCTTAACCGCTAAGCCATCTCTCCAGCCCAGTAAAAATATTTTTAAGTAGGTATTCAATTGTGGTTTTATAGAAATACTTTCCCCTATATCCATTATCCCTTTGAAATATGATCAACAAAAGTAAGGACAATTCTAGGACAGGTCTTTCAGCAGATCATGAGCAATGTGGGCATGAGCCTGTTTTAAATGAACAATGAAATACTAGGAGACTGGCAAACACATATTCACCATGTCTTTTCTTTCTTTTGTTCACATTTTCCTCTTTCAAAAAAATTTTTTTTGTTTATTTTTATTTATTTATTTGAAAGTGACAGAGAAAGAGGCAAATAGATTGAGAGAAAGAGAGAATGGGCACGCCAGGGCCTCCAGCCACTGCAAACAAACTCCAGATGCGTGTGCCCCCTTGTGCATCTGGCTAACGTGGGTTCTGGGGAATAGAGTCTCGAACCAGGGTCCTTCGGCTTCACAGGCAAGTGCTTAACAACTAAGCCATATCTCCAGCCCACATTTTCCTCTTGAAAGTTCTATTACAGGGCCCCACACACAGCAGTCAGATACCTCTTGGCTGATTTGCTGATTTACATCTGTACCTACTAGAATTTTGCTGACTCCCCATTGAAAAGATGCTTACCATGAGATCTATTTAGATGGAAGTCACAGTTTAGTCACTGTAAGGTCTTGTTACATTAGGGTGTCATAGAAATATACAAAGAAAAATGGGTTAGGAGATTCCTTTTTTATATTAAAGGCATGCGCCACCATACCCAGTTTTTCTTTAAGATTTATTTTTGTTTATTTATTAGAGACCAAGAGGGAGAGAGAGATAGAGAGAGAGAGTGAGAATGGGTGTGCCAGGGCTTCTAGCCACTGTAAACGAATTCCAGACGCATGCACATGTTTATCTGGCTTCATGGGACTTGGAGAATTGAACCTGGGTCCTTAGGTTTTGCAAGCATGGGCCTTAACTGATAAGCCATCTCTCCAGCCCCATGAGATTGCTTTTTTAAACAATGCAACAATGGGGCTGGGACTGCACCTCAGTGGCAGAGCACTTACATAACATGTGTGAAGCCCATGGGTTCCATCCACAGCACCAGCACCACCACCACAATAAAAGACAGTGGTGAACTAGACTAATATGAGGCTTAAAATAAAGATGCTGGCTGCTATTTTTGATGGTGAGTAGGAAAAAGTTAAAGGAAAATTTTAGCTGAGGAAGGGAGGAAAGCTTTCTTTTCCTGGGGACATTTACAGGCAGACTAGATTTTCCTCTGCCTGGAACCATGCAGACCAGAGCTGATGTGCAGGGAATGTGTCTCAGGTGGGTTGTGATAGTGATCACTTCAGCCTCAAGGGAAGTGGACAGGGCTGGGGCCCACACAGACCCAAGGCTGATCATCTTTGTCTGCATAAGCCTGGTAAGTTAACCCCGGCATGCCCTGAGAACATTTCTTGGGTTTTGTATAATGCAAGGAAAGTTGAAAAGCTCACATTTGTATCAAACTTGGTAGAAGGTGGCCTAGAGGATAGATGAGTCAGTCAGTAAGGACTAAGCACATAAGACATTCTCCCTCGTTTCTTTTCATGAAGACAGATGACAGTACAAGTCATTGCAAGTCTTTCATTTTAAAATTCAGCTTTAGCTGAACATATGGGGATCTCCAAAATCTTTAGGGAGTGAGAAAGGAAGGGTGTTATCTCAGCATTGGAGGCCTCAGCATCAAGAAGTTCTGGCTACTCATTTAATGTGTTTCTTGGGATCTGGGTCCTCTAAGTGGAGTACCCTCTTATTCCCCTCTGCCTGATTCCTATCTTGGTGCTTACCCTAGGCCCCTTAGGGCTGAGGCCTTGTTTTGTTCTTAGGAATCTTTCTTCTGAAGGAATGAGCTACTTTCCTCCCAAAATTAAGCCCAGGGCACCTCAGGAAGAACAAGAAAAAAGAAAAAGAAGGAGGAGGAGAAGATGATGATGAAGAAGGAGGAGGAAGAAGAGGAGGAGAAGAAACAAAAAGAAAACCAACATGTGGAGAGATGCTGAGACAAGGAAAAAAAACATGGAATATTTAAGGAGATTGCAAAGTGTTGAACATTTCTGAAATGAAATAGAAAATCCTAAAGATAGTAAATGATAAAAATAGAAAAGTAATCAAGGGACACATCACAGAACCCCTCACATGAAGGGTGCATAACATGCTCATGTCATATGCACTTTATAAACTATACTTTAATGCATTCTTATTATAGAACACTTGGAAAATGTGAAGAAATTTACTTATTTGTTTATTATTATTGTTGCTGTTTTGGTTCTAGGGATGGACCTAGGACCTCCCATATAATAGACAAGCACTCTACCACTGAGACATACCCCCAGCCTTCAGATTAATTTATGTATCTGATAGATCATTATTTAGCATAAGTAGAGAGATATGATCATATCATTGAGTTTTACATCTTATATCCTTCTCATGACCCTAAAATTCTTTCAAAACACAATTTTTTTTGTTGTTGTTTTTCGAGGTAGGGGTTTTGCTCTAGCCCAGGCTGACCTGGAATTCACTATTTAGTCTCAGGTTGGCCTTGAATTTACAGTAATCCTCCTACCTCTGTTTCCCAAGTGCTGGGATTAAAGATGTACGCCACCATGCCTGGCTCTCAAAACACAATTTTAATGACTATATGGCATTTAGTTTTAGGTAGTACAATTTAAGCTTCCTTTAATACTGGATATTGAGTATTTTTAACTTTTAATACCTAGAAGTAAATTGCAACAAATGTTCTTGTATGTAATATTTATAGTCCCTATTTTTGGGGGGCAAGTTTCATGAATACAGAATTACTAGCTCAAAAAGCAAAAATTTGGGCTGGAGTGATGGCTTAGCTGTTAAGACACTGGCCTGAAAAGCCAAAGGACCTCTGTTTGATTCCCCAGGACCCATGTAAGCCAGATGCCTAAGGTGGCACATGCATCTGGAGTTTGTTTGCAGTGGTGGAAGCCCTGGCATACCCATCCTCTCTTTCTCTCTCTCTCTCTCTCTCTCTTTCTGTCTCAAATAAATAAATAAAAATAAAATATTAGGAAAAAAGCAAAAATTTTGACTTACCTAAGAATTCCCAAGTTATAATCCATCAAGGTTGTATCCGTCTCATTCATATCAGACTCATTCATTGCTCTCTTCAACATTTAGAATTGCTTCCTTTACCACTGCCAATATATTAAGAAAACAAATATCTTTTTATTTAACTTTCATCAAAAAAATAATTGTGTATTTACAGAGTAAATATATTTTACTCTGCATATATTATATGTAGAAAAAAGTCATAGTAATTAACATACACATTACCTCAACAACTTAATTTTTGTAGAAAGAGCACTTAAATTCTTCTCTTACAGTAATTTTGAAATTCATAATATAGAACCTAGGAAGATGGCTCAGTGGGTAATGCGCTTGTAGCACAAGCATGAAGACCCTAGTTCAGATCCCCTGTATCCACATAAAATGTCAGGCATGGTGGTATGTGCCTGTAATCCCAGTGCTGAGGAGGCAGAGGCAGGGAATCCTGGATTTACTAGCCAAGTAGTCTAGCTGAATCAGTGAGCTCTAGGTTCTGTGAGAGATCCTGTCTTTAAGAATAAGGCGGAGGGCTGGGGAGATTGCTTAGTGGTTAAGGCGCTTGCCTACAAAGCCAAAGGACCCAGGTTTGATTCCCCAGGACCCACATAAGCACAAGGTGGCCCATGTGTCTGGAGTTTGTTTATAGTGGCTGGAAGCCCAGGCATACCCATTATCTCTTTATCTGCCTCTTTCTCGCTCTCTCTCAAATAAATAAATAAAATATTTTTTAAAAAAGAATATGGTGGCAAATGGCTGAGGAAGATACGTGATGTAAACTTCTGGCTCCCACATGCATGTGAACATGCATACACCGAGACACCACACAAATACATACAAACAAAACTAAATACATATACACCATTATCTGTGGTCACCATGCTGGACAATAGATTGCTAAAATATATTGCTTTTGTCTGACTGAAGTCCTTTGACCAGCATCTACCCTTCTCTCAACTCCCTGTATCTCTGGTAGTCACCATTCAACATTTTATGTTTATGAGTATGACTATTTTAGATTCCACACACAGTGAAATCATACAGTATTTGTCCTTTTATTTTGTCCAGTTTATTTCTCAGCATAATGTTATCTAGGGTCACCTCTTCACTGTTGAGTATAATCATAGCTGTAGGTATGTCCTATATGGCCTTTATTGTCTTGAAGTATGTTTTTGAGCATCTTCACCAAGAAAAGATGTTGAGTTTTGTCAAATGCATCTTTTGTATTTATTGAGTCCATCACATTTATTGGTATGTATCCCAGGAATAAATCTTGCTTGATCATGGGGAATGATCTTTTTTTATTAGTTAGGTACACAGTGTGTATACAGCCATATTGGTATTATCATTAGCCTCCTCCCTGTCCTCACCCCTCCAAAGGGAACCTCCTTGTTGGGGAATGTGGGTTGTGCATTGTGGGGGTAGCCATCAGTTATGGGGAGGAGGCAATGTATCTGTGCATAGTGTTCCAACATGTGGCTCTAACAATCTTTCCATCCCCTCCTCCATGAAGTTCCCTGAGCCATGTTGGGTTTGTTTTGGGTGTACTTCAGTGATGAGGTCTTGGGAGCCTCTGTGTCTCTGGATATCTTGTTTGGTAGGAGTTGAGTGTTCTCTGTGTCTATCTCCTTCACCCTTGTGCTGGTACCAGGTTCACCAAGAAAGCAGCACTCTTGCTCATTTCCCTAATTACTCTATGGTTTAAGCTGGGGTCCCGGTGAGGTGCAATGGACTGATTCTCTCCTCAGGTTCTGTGTCCATCTGAAAAAGAGAAGCAAACTCTCCAATGGAGTGTGAAGTTAGCACCAGATAAATGGGATAACCATTGTTATTTTACAGAGAATTTAATAGGTGTAGGCCCTCTTGTAGCCCACGATTGGTGGGAGCTTGATAATGGAGAGTGGGCTTAATTTTGGATATGGTTCTGACTTGTTTCCCAGCTCTAGCTATGGGTTCTGTTCCACTGTGTGGATCCATTAGCCAAATCAAGAGCAGCTGGTTACCCACCATGGCTGTGTGCCACTATTGCACTTGTGTGAGCATCACATCAGGTTGTTTTCTGCTGAGTAGCTTAGACCACGAGTTGCTTGGACAGATGTTGGTCATTTTCCCCCAGTCGCTCATGTAGTGCCTTCTGCCACTAGACGAGCAAACTGTCTGGGGACTGACTCTCTTCCAGATTCCAGCCAGGTCACTCCATGTTCAGTCCAATAGCATATGGTATCTTTGGCAGTAGTGTCTTACCATTAACCTTTGGTGGGTTAGTAAGTACTCTGACAGAAATCTGTCTTCTTTTGGGAAACCTTGTAGCTCTCTCTGATCAACAGCTCATTGTGGATATTTATCGCATGCTGGTTCTGGGAGTTATAGGCCAGCGCCAAGGGAAAAGAAGGAAGAAAAAGATGGGTACTATAAAAGAGAAAGAGAAAAGAGGGAGAGAGAGAGAGAGAACAACAACAAAATAAAAAACAGAAGAATAAGATTAGTCTTCATCATACCCTCTCCAGGGTCCTGTGACCCAGGTATTCCCTCTAAGGACCTGATGAAGGCTTAACCATTTAGTTTGTCTTTAGGATATAGAATTTTATGTTATCATTGCCATTTGGGTCCAGTTTTGTTTTTCCCCTCACCATCCTTACCTTCCCCTCCCACTCCACCCTCTGTATTGTCCAGTCCTCGAGATGCTTATTAGGTATGTCAGCATCTCAGGCAGAGGTGAATGATCTTTTAATATACTGTTTCTATATATTTGTTTCAGTGCTAGGAATGGAATCCTGGTCTTTTCATATGCTAGGCAAACACTCTACCACTGAACTACATTCCCAGTGTTACTGAATTTATTTTCTAATATTTTTTAAGGATTGTTACATCTATGCTTCCTTGCTTTATTTATGTTCTGTTCACTGTTATATAAGTTAATCTTAACATGGACAGATATTCTTTATGATAATGCTACACACAAACCTAAGTAGAATTGTCTACCTTAAGTGCGTCATTATTATTACAGTTACTCTTTTCCTCAGGAGCCATATATTATAACACCGCCAATAAACCCTGGGAAGGAGTTGTATATTATTCCTTTAACTAAGATTTAGTTAAGTTTTAATGGAGTAATGGGCGGTATCTGGATTCTCTTTCCCTTTATGTTATGAGTCATGGAAAGTATATGCCCTTCCCTGTGCTGTCACTGAACAGAGAAATCAAAGACTGCCTGTACACTCACTGTAGTCTCACACACCATAGTGAACATTTACAAATGAGCTATTAATTCAGTAAAATTGCTTTCTAGCTAGTTATGGAATTACAAAATGTACTTCCCTTAGATACCTAAGCCATATTTTGTTGTGCAAACATGATAAAACTTGAAAATCCAATGAGGTAAACCAACACAATGCCCACGGGAGACTATACTCTGCAACTGCTTTGCAATCTCAAGGCTGTGGAGTCAATCACAGTTCCCCAGGTCAATAGCAGGACTGGGATTTGTTTGTGTTTTTAATGAAAAACAGTGTTCTTCTGAGGATGAGAACGATAACCCAGGAAACAGGATCTTAGCAAGGTTCAGAAATATAACAGGTATTGAAATGTGCAGATTAACAGCTGTGTTCTGGTTAAATTTCCTATTAGATCCATTCCTATTATATTATATTTGAATCATCATTTAAAATGGTAAGATGTTGATCATTTGAATCATATTCAAGTGTCAATCTCCTTTGCTGGGTTTTCTTGAAGTTGCTCTGTTTTCCCAGGTCTATCTTGCAAAGGCATGTGGGCTGGCATGGATGAGATATAATATTACATGTTCTAGGAAAGAATAGGATATAAATGCCTCCTTACCCTCTGGTCACAAAACAAACCTAGGTATACAGCACTCAAATTCATAACTGTTCACAGGTGTTTTGGAAAGGAACACATGCAGCCCTCCAGAAAGCTAATTTTAACCTTGAATTTAAATTCTCTCATCTAGGTCTAGATTTTCATTCACATTCTAGTGAAACAAAGCGGATCAAATATCTTCCCCTTTGTTTCCTACTGAAACAGCATCAACACAACAGACTTTATAATGGCACAAATACACTAGGACAAGTTCAAATGAAGAAGAGACAACCAAGATTGGCAGAGAACCTATACCTTTAGAGTTAGGAGGAAGGAGAATCTGCAGTAACTGACAGTGGAGAAGAGGGAAATAAGACCTAAGTCTTCGAATGGTGGAGGGCAGCAACTCTTCTGCAGAGTCCCAGAACGTTCGGGAATTGGTACATCAGTGAACCTTAGGAAGGAAGGACAATTGAGGGTTGTTTAGAACTTTGTACCCAGAAGGTTGAGTTCCTCACTGCCCTATAAAAGAAAGATTTATTCTTTGGAGAACTTGAAAGAGACAGAGGGTCTAGGTACAGGACTGCAGGCATGATGGGGTTGTGCAGGAGCACTGATGAAAGTCCCATCTTTGTGCTCCAGCAGCTAAGTTTATTTCCCTTAACTATCAAGTCCATCCTCCATCCTCTTTCCTTCTCTCACTTTTTCCAATGTAGAAGACTGGATGATTCTCCCTTGGAGAAAATACCACAAATCTTAAAGCCTTCTTGACACTGGCATTTAGTGGCATCTCAGCAGATCACTCCTGCTGGCTCATACCACAGAGAAGATTGCAGGTTAACAAATCCTGTCCATGTTTCAGTCTGAAATATAATCTGTCAAAGATCACTGACCCATCGAGGAATGCCTCCAACACTAAGGGCACACAAATAATCAAAAAGAAAAACAAGTAACAATAGAGGAAGAAGAAGAAAGGGAGGGAGGGAGGAAGGAAGGAAGAAAGGAAAGAAGGAAGGAGAGAAGAGAGGGAAAAAAGAAAGAAAGTAAAGAAAAATGGAAAGAAGGAGGAAGAGAGGAAGGAAGGAAAGAGGGAAGGAAAAGATAAGGAAGGAGGAAGAAAGGAAAGTCCTCAGAGAAAGCAAGCCCAATAATGTCTGAGAGGAAAAAAAGTACACAGCATCTGTGAAGTAAGAAGAATCAAAACAAGAACTCATTGAAAATTTAAAATATTATAGACAAAGATAAAAATGAGAAATCTGAGAAACTATCCCCAAAAGAACTAAAAAACAAAAAGGTAAAAAGGGGGGGGGAAGAAAAGATAAGAAAATTAGAGGACCATTCTAGTGTTTGGAGAAAAAAAAGAATTCTTAAAGAGAAAGTAGGGAATTAACTTAAAAAAACATTGAGGAAAAAATTCTAGGAGTCCATACCAAGGATGCATAGTAGTTAGGTAGGTAGGTAGGTAGGTAGGTAGATAGGTAGATAGATAGATAGATAGATGTAAAGTGACTAGATGGATAGGAAGAGAAGGGAGGTGTGTTAGCTTTCTGTTATAGTAACAAAATGTCTGAAATAACTTATAAAGTGTAAAGGAAAGTGTAAAGGTTTATTTTGGGTCATAGTTTTTGAGGTTTCAGTCCATGGTTGATGGATCTACTGCTTTCCGGCCTCTGGTGTAGGGATACTACATCATGACAGGAGTAGGTAATTGGGAAAACCTGTATGTGTCATGGTTGCAAAGTGAAAGACAGAGGGAGAAGGCAAGGTCCCACAATCCCCTTGGAGGGTACAATCCCAATGACCTTGAATCTCCTCTAAGCTCCCACTTAAAGGTTTCTGCTATCTCTTAGTGCATTGTGTTAGGCACTAAGCATTTAACACATCAGCCTCTGGTAACATCTAAAACCCAAACTATGCAGCAAGGCTCTCACTTTTGGCAGAGTGCTAAGGTCATACTGGTAAATGTGGAAGGAGTGTAGGAATAAGTCATTTGCCATATTATAAATATTGGCTCAGGCAAGAATCATTAATGGATAGTAAGCCAGCAGAAATTTTATTGGCTAAGAGAATTTTAGCATGTTTTTAAAGAGACTGCCTGTATTGCTTATTGCAAGAGGAGGAGAAAAGGACTACACGTACAACCAAGTGACCAAACATAACATCATGAATGAGCTACAGATGGGCATTAGGTGTCTCTCATATTTGATACCCTATAAAAGACACACCATCATTGATGTGGTAGTTTCACCAGAAATGCATTATTTGAATTTAATCATGAGAAAATATAAAGAAGTCAGAATAAGAATTCTATGAAATAAAAGGGAAGAGGCTTTATACTATAAGAAATGCCATAAAAGGCAAAGTTATCTGTGGATGTGCTTCAGATGACAGGAGACTGAAGAAGCATGAGAGCTGGAGTAAACACCTGAGCCTCAACTGACTCCTGTGCAGGAGGAAAAAATACATGGCAAACATTTTTTGATCAATTGCTAAAGAAGAGAGACTTGATTAAAAAAAGTACTACATTAATGCTAAATTTATCAATGTGGACAAAGGAAATATTATATAAGATGTTATCTTTATGCTATGGAATATGTATGTGTGGAACTGAGATCCAAATGATTCAGAAATTTTTTACTCTCTTTCTCTCTCTCCTCTCCATCTTGTATTTAATTCAAAAATGTTTTTGTTTTATTTTATTTATTTATTTATTTTGGCTTTTCGGTTTTTTGAGGTAGGGTCTCACTCTAGCCCAGGCTGACCTGGAATTCACTATAGAGTCTCAGGGTAGCCTCGAACTCATGGCGATCCTCCTACCTCTGCCTCCCAAGTGCTGGGATTAAAGGCGTGCGCCACCACGCCCGGCATGTTTTTGTTTTATTTATGACAGAGTATGAACACACCAGACCCTCTTGTCACTCTAAACAAACTCCAGATACATGAACCACTTTGTGCATCTGGCTTTATGTGGCTATTGAGGAATTGAACTCAGACTTGCTGTAGGCTGTGTAAGCAGCAAGTAAGCACCTTTAACTGCTGAACTATTTCCCCAGCCCTCTTTCTTCTGTTTATGTATATAAAAGTGAATAGTAATGAGAAGGCACAAATGTTAAGAATAGATGAGAGTATATGAATGTTCTATGCAACATTTCTGTAATTTTGAAGGTATATATATTCAAAACAATTTTCTTCAATTGCCTCCCACTCATCTGTTCTTAGGAAGCTACTAGAGGATGTGTTCAAACTAATTACACAGAGAACAAAAATCCAGGAAGTAAGGGAATCAGCCCTGGAGAAGGGAAGGGCCATTCTCATGGTGACAATAAAGGCAAGGTTGACACTGAGCAGAAGGCCAACAAGAACAAGGAATCCGGCTAGGGGTAGGCGGGTGGTGGTGGAGGACTTCCAGAGAGATGTCTCTCTAAGCCCTTCAAAATGATACCTGTAGTTTACCTGATGCATCTGGATTGAAGCAAATTCTACGGCTCTCCTGTAGAAGTAGGGAAGGGCTGGTGGTAGTGAAGACACATGAAAGGAGGAGGCAAAGGGATGAGGAGATGCTCCATTGGCAAGTGTTTGCTATGCAAGCATGACTACCTGAATTCAGTCCTTAGAACTCATGTAGCACAAGTTGAGCATGCTGACACAGGCCTGTAATCCCAGCACTGGCTCAGGGGCCAGCCACACTAGCCTAACTGATGAACTGCAGGCCAATGAGAGACCTTGTTTCCAAAAAAAGGACACCATCTGAAGGAATAAGACCTGAGGTTGTCCTTGTACCCTTGTACACACATGCATGCACATACACATGCACACACAAAGGAGGAATTATTATTAGTACTATTTTTGATTTTCAGAGGTAGAGTCTTGCTCTAGTCCAAATTCATTATGTAGTCTCAGGGTGGCCTCAAACTCACAGTGATCCTCTTACCTCTGCCTCCCAGAGTGCTGGGATTAAAGACGTTTGCCACCATGTCCGGCTTTAAGGAGGCAATTATTAACCCTATAGAAAAGTAAACTTTTGTAAAAGTTGGGGGGGGCATACTCATAATGGACTAAGTTGGCTCAATTGTGATCAATAGTTGTATGGCAATGATAACATAGACAAAGAATGCTCATTTATGCAAAACATGATAAACTGTATTGAGAGAATGAGAGAAAGGAAAGCAGAGTGGAGGGAGGGGTAAGAGTAGTAAATTCATGCATTCTATGGTTTCAAGTTAGACAACGCCTCAGTTGATTGATTTTTAAAAAAGGTAGCACAGCATATCATTTAGAAATATGAAGGGAGATATTAGGAGGAAAGGAAGACTTAGCAGAAGAGAGTAAGAGTGAGGGAGAAGTGATTGAGAAGCAGAACTCTGGGGTGGTGGCATAGAGAAGGGAATTGTGTCTACAGCCATACCACCCTGAATGCGCCCGTTCTTCTCTGATCTCGGAAGCTAAGCAGGGTCGGGCCTGGTTAGTACTTGGATGGGAGAAGGGAATTGTACTTGTTGAGAGTTTGTTGTTTAACTTCTACATGTGTATTATTTGGGTAAAAAAAATTCATAAAAACTCCAAAGTCCTGCATACTATGATTAGTAGTAACATACTAAACTATTTCCTTTATTATTATTCTTCAGAACTAGTAAATTTATGGTACTGAGAATAGAACCCATGGCTTCACTAATTCTGGGCAAGCAATCTACCCCTGAACTATACCTCCATTCCAGTTTTTTAATGTTGCTAAGATACAGATAAAGCAAAGATGACTGGCAGCTAGCTACGTTTGATTATATGGAGGCTAACTTTTTTTTTGGTGTGTGTGTGTGTGTGTGTGTGTGTGTGTGTGTTTTGTGGTTTGCAGGTGACTCTCAGAGTTTCTGTGTTGAAAACAGTCCCCAGTGCAAAGGTAGGACCTTTAAGAGGTGTTGAGGTTCTGAGTGCTCTGCCCATGAATAGAGTAATGCCATTAGCATTACAATCTATTGGCTGTAAAAGTGAGCCCCACCTTCTTGCTGATTCAGGCCCTTCCACCTTGCACAGTAGGATGATGCAGCTAGAAGACCCTTACCAGATGAACCTTGTACTCATCTTTTGTTTGCTTTGCTTTTGAGACAAAGTCTCACTTTCTAGACCAAGATGACCTTGAACTCATAATCCTCAGCCTCCTGACTTAGTGCCAGTACTATAGGTATGCACCACCTAAATCTCTATTCTTTACAAATTGCCCAATCTTAGGTATTCTGTAATAATACACAAAACAAACTACTATTACACTTTAAAAAAAGTATGTGCCTTAAAGATGGTGTGTGTAAGAGATGTTTTTTCAAAGTCATTTATTTATTTGCATATAAAGAATTAGGTTTCATTATGCTGTATTTCAAACAATTTTTTTTTCTTTTTTTTGTTTTTTTGAGGTAGGGTCTTGCTCAAGCCCAAACTGACCTGGAATTCACTGTGTAGTCTCAGGCTGGCCTCAAACTCACTGCAGTCCTCCTACCTCTACCTCCTAAATGCTGGGATTAAAGGCATGAGCCAACATAGCCTCAAACAAATTTTGTTTTTTGTTTCCTGCCCTCCCCCCACCATAGCCTCCTTTCCTCTTTCATACTACATGTTTGTTTTCTCCTTCCCTGCTTTCTCATCACTTCTTCTTCCCTTTTCATGGTCTCCTATCTACACTCACTCTTTTTTTTGAGATAGGGTTTCACTGTGGTCCAGGCTGACCTGGAATTCACTATGTAGTCTCAGGGTGGCCTCAAATTTATGGTGATCCTCCTACTTCTGCCTTCCAAGTGCTGGGATAAAAGGTATGCACCACCACACCTGGTTTATACTCACTCTTAAATCCCTTATTTACTTATATACAAACATAGAAAGCTAGGATTTGAGAGGGAAAGGTAAAAGAAGGCGGGGTGTTGAACAATTCAGACATTTATAGACTTTAAAAAGGAACTTTTATTCATGACATGCTTTGGAATAGGCTCATGTATGAGAATGTCATGACCACAGCCTAATGTTGTGCCTGAAAGTAAGAAGTGGGGGTGGGGGGGCACAACGACAGGTGTTCTGTCAAAAAAAACAGGCTGTTATCTGTGATTTTGGATGGCACATATGTGGGAAAAGGTGGTGGTTAATTTTAATGGATTAAGTGCTCGACCACATAATGTGGCACAGCTGGGGAATTAATTTCACCTGCAAGACAGGTGTAACAGAGCAAGGCCCAAGAGGAGTTCATACATGTCACACAGGCTTCAGGCTATGATCCCCCTGGAGAGTTGGGGAACGCCAAGCAGGAGAGTGTGGGTGTCACACAATCTTCCCGTCTGGTTGGTGGAAATTTCAAGGCTAAGCAAAACTATGCTGAATTTTCTGTGGCCAAAAATAATAATAATAATGTGTAAGAATACCAGTGATTTCTTAATCCAGTTTTGCAAGCACAAACAAGGACTGTGTATTATAAAAAGGGCTATTCAATTTTAGATTTCTTCATAGTTTCAATAAGGCAAAGATCAAATTTTAATGTAAAAAATAAAAAGACCAACAATCAGGCAACGAACAAAGATATTCCAAAACAAAACTTCAGGGGCATTTTGATTTCTTTCAAGTTCATGCATGTTGTAGTATAATTCTTCCACATGAAATGTGAACACACAGATCACTTTGTAGTAAGATTGTCTTTTACTTCCTTATGTCCATCTGAAATAAAATGAACCAGATGCTTGTTTGAAGGCTGCTGGTGTTGATGTGTTGATTGGAAAGGCTTCTTGACTGTAATGACAGATATCCCATCAAAACAAAACAAAACAAAACAAAAATTTCTAAGCTCATCATCTGGAACTTTCCAAATATCTGGATATTCGGTGCCATGTAGACAAAACATCCAAAAGGCATAACCCAAATCACACAGACACCCCATGGAAGCTTGCGGATTGTTTGCACTCATTTGGGACGGTCTGGCTGGTTGCTTGTGGTACTTATCTCGGGCCTGGAGAACATGGGCTGTGTAAGTGCAGGGCTTTTCTTAAACCTGGCTTGAACTGGGCTGGCTTTTTACTGATATATGTTAAAACTGGGGCTCCTATCCTTCATGATCATAGGCATAATTGGAATTTTTGTTTAGCACAATAAGAAAACAGACAACAAAAAGATTTGTATTCTGGGATTTCCAAACCTTATTAGGAATTTGCACAATTTATTTTAGTGATCAGCTCTGTTTCTAGTGAACATTTTATAAAACACAACACAGGCAATCGGAGTAACATCCTTGCCACTTAAAAAAAGTTGGAGGTCATGCAAGAATGAGTATCTAATATAAGAATGAGTACATTTGGTAACTTTGCCATGCTCCTAAAAAGACATGGAAGGGAACAGCAAAGCGCACTTTATCTATTCCACATGAGAGGAACAGTTCTCTAAACTCACCTATTATCCCAAAGTTGGAACTTAGGAGAGGGGAAAGAATTTAATCAGATGGGTGAAGAAATGAAAGAAGGAAAGGAGGAAGGGAGGGAAGAAGAAAGGGACAAAGGAAGGAAGGCAAGCTTCCCTTTCCAATAGTCTGACATTAATAATGTAGATGTTTATTTACATATATGTATGCCTACAGCCCAATAACAATAAACTCTGGTTCTCATAGTTCTTTTTAAAAAATGTTCCGATTAATTAATTCATTTTCAAGAAGAAAGAGAAAGGATGATATATATATATCATATATATATATATGTATAGAGAGAGAGAGACAGAGAGAGACAGAGAGAGAGAGAGAGAGAGGAAATGTGTGCAATGGGCTTCCTGCCACTGCCAACGAACTCCAGATGCATGTGTCACTTTGTGCATCTGGCTTTACATGGGTACTGGGAATTTGAACCTGGGCTGCCAGGCTTTGCAAGCAAGTGCCTTTAACTGATGAGCCATTTCTCCAGCCCTGGTTCTCATAGTTCTAACACAAGTGAATCAAGACCAAATTCAACTCATCCTGTATAGTCAAGAAGTAACTGAGACACTTCCTGATTTCTGAGTTGCTGAAGCATTTGGTGAAGAAGGCTTCTTGGCACATGACTACTGCATGACTACATTTCCACGTGTGACCCTGTGGGAAGCTTACTCATTCTTCCATGACAACATGGAATTCTCTTTCTGGAACTACCCAGTGTTTTGTGCCCATCCATGTTGAATCAGAATTGGGGGATTCAACCCAACTCTTTAGTGTGACCCACAGAGGAGATAAGCTGCAGAGGTGCTAAGTAACCTGCCATGGTCCCACAGCCAATGAGAGACACAGTCCAGGCTGGCTGTCTCCAGTGCTGTGTTCCATGCTCTTTCCATATGTCGCACTACTTCTCACAGAAGGACTGACTAGGGCTTAACAAACAGCTTCTCCCTCATTCCCACTTGTCTTGTTTCCCACGGACATGCTCTTCCTGGTCTCTCATCTTTGTCATTTCTCCTCCTAAAATGAATCACCTTAATAAAGTTTGAATCTTGGCTGAGATGACACCTATACTCAATGTATAAATTGTGTTTGAAGATAAGGAGACAAGACAGTGTGTTTTAAAATATATTTGTATTTATTTATGAGAGAAGAAGAAGAAGAGAGAGAGAGAAGAGAATGAGCACATCAGGGCCTCTTACTGCTGCAAACAAACTCCAGACACATGCATTGCTTTGTGCATCTGGTTATTTACATGGGTACTGGGAAATCTAGCTGGATCTGGTAGGCTTTGCAAGCAAGTGCCTTTCACCACTGAGCAGTATTCCCAGCCCTAGACAAAAATGGTGTGGTGGGAAGCACAATCAATTTAGATGAGGAAAGACTGTATAACTCTGAGTCTCTTCTATTTTCTATACCTTTGGGGAAGTCTCTGTCCCTCTAAGCATTGTTTCCCTAACCTGTAAAATAAGAAGGTCAGTACCAGTAATCCTTAAATTCGCTTTCTATAGTTGTATGATTATCTTTCCCTTAAATGAATTTAAATCTGAACACAAACAAGAAACCCCATCATTGCTTTTCTTTCTGGTGCTAGAGATTGGGCCTAGGGTCTTGCACAGCTAAGCATCTACACTACCACTGAGTGACACCCCCAGTCCACATGTTTTTAATCTTTATAATTCCTTAACCACTGCAATAAATCTGCATTCTTCACATTATGCCTCCGTGGCAGCTTCCCCTTCTCTGCCATCAAAATGGGAATTGTTTCTGGGTAGTTCTCTTTACACCCTGCTTACCACAGCACCATCAAGACACATGGCTTAATAAGTACTTTTCAGTGTGATGATGATGACAATGATCACAGGATATAGTGCAGACATAGACACCCTAATGCTTTGAAAGTCACAAACCTTTGTAGAAACCTATTTATGTTTCTTCTCTCAAACATGAACATTAAGACACCAGTGTTGGTAGAAGAAAATAATTTAAACATCATAGGATTCAATCTGTAGCCAAAGTGTTGTTGAAGTTAATTAGGTTTAAGGGAAGCCTAGAGAAAGGCTCTTTCTCTTTCCTGGCCCCTAAGAGTCAAGCTATATTTAGTTCATTCAAAACACACTGAAATTCAAGTGGATAAAGAAATAGTTGAAATAGAGGCTAAGTTTTAGGCCTAATGAAAACTGATTTTGTTTTCTAGTGTTTTTATTTTTATTTATTTATTTGAGAGCGAGAAAGAGGAAGATAGAGAATGGGTGTGCCAGGGCTTCTAGCCAATGCAAATGAACTCTAGACACATGTGCCACCTTGTGCATCTGTCTTATGTGGGTCCTAGAGAATTGAACCTTGGTCCTTTGGCTTTGCTGGCAAGCACCTTAACAGCTAAGCCATCTCTCCAGCCCTCCCAGTGTGTTTAAAAGGGAAAAAAATAGTAAGAAGCAAAAGAAGAACACCTCTTTATACATAAAAACTTACTTAGGCTGAGGCTAAGAGAGGTGACACATGTCTATACTCCCAGCATGTTGAAGGCAGTGGTAGGAGGATCACTTCTGCCTGATCTACATAGCAAGGTCCAGGCCATGGCAACAGCCCATCTCAAAAAATAAAAACAAATCTTAGTTAGGCACATGGTCCCATGTGATCCCTGGAAGTTGCTATAGCAGTTCACCGGAAAAGAAACTCCACAGTATTCTAAAGGATGCAATGTGTCTTGTGTTTAAAATGGAAGTTAAGTAGCCCAAGTTAAGTACTCATAGCAAATGACAGCCACCATTACAAATAATAAGCAATAAATAAATAAAATAACTGAAAGTAGAGAAAAAGCAGAACTATTGGGCACATAGTTGGATCACTCAGGGGTATGATCTTCACTCTTATTTTAGGATTAGATTTGCCTTTTGAAAGAAGTCCAGTTCTCTATCACCAATACAGCAAGTGTGGCTAGATAACTCCATTGATTTATTACGATTTGCATTTTTTCCTTACCTTATTATAGTTTGTGTGAGAGAACTGGTTCATCTACACTGTTCTTCCTTAGACAACAAATTCTCATTTTCAATTTTCTTTTGCTATCTATTGGTGCTACAAAAACTGGGGTGACTTTAACAGTGCCACAGGAGAGATTCTTGCTTTAGTTGGCACAACACTTCAAGAAAAGAGCAATAAAAAGGACAATGAGGGTGGGAAGATCCCAGCCAAGTGCAATTAAAAACAGCATATTACTGCGATCTGATCTTTTATTCTCATAATTCAAGGTGCAGGAGAACAGAAAGCCCATTCATTACAGTGAAGACTGTCACTCAGATCTATGAGTGTGCTGCTTGAGAACAATGGGTGAGCTCTCATTAAAAAGACTTACAGGGAGCTGACATGTTTATATTCCAGGCTTCAGACTGACTTACGAATCTCCTCATCAACTGTAATACCAGCCATGAATTGACCGCAGGGCTTGAACTTTGGGTAGGAGGATATATGTGCCATTTATTGAATTGCTTTTCAGTGGAGAATTTCTTTTCAAGGGTTCACCTCTCCAAGTCATGTTATATTAGAAACACAGAGGTTTGTTTTAAGATCAGTCCTACTGAGTTAGTTTCAGTATAAAATAGCTATTCAGCTTCTCCAATGTAACAGAAGGGGTGCTAGGAATGGAACCCAGGGCCTTGTAAGCTTTCTGTCATTGTGCTACGATATCTTCCCAAATGCAGAAGAAATTTTAGGAAATGAAACTTGAAGATTTTGTCCTAAGCAAAGGCAGCAAATTTGTGAAAGGTCACCACAAGGTAGAGGCTACCAAACTTTATTTGCCAGGAATTTAAGAAATGTGTTTCAACTCATTATTTTGAAGTTTTTCAATGAGAATTTCTCAGTCAAAACATGAAGAAGATGCAGTAATTTTGAGCCAAGCAAGTATGTAAATGGGATAGTAAACTATAAAAGCAGAGACTGTGTCATGTGAAACTCTGACCCCAGGCCAAGCATCAGAACATCTCAAGTGGTTTTTCCCTCTAAGGTAACACTATCACTGAGATAGGAGCAGCTGTCTCAGAAGTTCAAGTGGCTGCCAGGTCAACTATTTGCACCAAACCTGGGAGCAGGAAAGAAGGAAGACAAGGCAGAGGTTTTTTATGGGGGGGGGGATCTCCAAGTCCTCACTACCCTAAAGTTGCTTTTCCAAAGGCTTGACTGTGGTGGCTAAGGTCTCCCTAGATGTATGTAGCTGCTAAAATGCAAATATCTTTTGAGAGATGAACACATATTGTTAATTAACTGTTATCTTCCCAAAGTGCTTACAGTAAGATTTCTGCTGTCTGGTTCTATTTTTAGCATGAGTTGCCTAAGAGCAAATTTGAACAGTGTGTAGGAGTGACAATGACACAAGTAGGGAAGGTTGTGTGACACAGAGACGGTGAGAAGAAGGAGATGGTACAGGAACTGAGTTAGGAATGTGAGGGTAGTGACCTGGGAAGACAATGTTTGTGTTAGACACGTTGAGGTCCTCTGGTCTATTGGAAGTAGCATAAGGTTGTTGGCAGCCAAGCAAGGGGAAGAAGGCTGAAATAAGTTTTCTCTTTACATTTTTGTTTGGGTCCTTTGTCATCTAGACACTAGAAAGGATGGTGGAGCTTTGGGCCAGAAGAGAACATAAAATTGGGGGAGGGTATTGGTCTGCCACTGTGTGTATATGTGTGCACGTGCATGCATGTGTGTAAAAACTGGTGTCCATGAAGATTTCTGGTATAAACAGCACTAATTTAGGTGAGCAGATGGGTAAGTACAGTAGGCGGAACTCAAGAGAAGTATGCATATGGAGGGGACAGTGGCGAGTGCTACTTAGTTGGCAAAAACTGAGATCTTTCTCAGTATTATGCACTGTCTTATCCCCTTTCAATATTTTGTCTTTGTCTCTTTGTCTGTGATTTACCTCTTATTTGTTTGTTTGTTTAAATTGTGTCAAAAAACATATAACATAAAATTTGCTATCCATCCCAGTTCTGAGTATACAGCTCAGTAGTGTTGAGCTTATTCACACTGTTTGCAGCTAACTCCAAAGCTCTTTTCATTTTACAAAATGGAAATTCTGTGTCTCTATTAAATACTAACTCCCTATTTCCCCTTACCCTTAGTTCTCAGCAGGCACCATTCTACTTTGTGTCTTAATTTGACTTGACAATTTTAGGAACGTCATCTAACGTCTGCCCTCTTGTGATTATATTAACTTTTCTTAGGGAACTGTCTATTCACCCCAGAGCGGGCACTGAGAACAGACCAAAGAAATAATTCCACCCAAGTGTAGCTTAATGAACCAGTAGGTTTATTGAGGTTACCTATAGGAGCATGGATAACTCAAAGGCAACTGTATCACCCGAAAGCCCACCTTAGCAGAGGTAATGGCTCATGAGAGCTGCATCCAAATGCCGGTGACTTTTAGGCAACTTGGCTTGTCAGAGTCTCTTCTCCCAGTAGTTCTCACTCCTAATATAACACTTGGGGGAGTGACATTTATAAATCTTGCAAGTTTCAGAAGCTTCCTGAGACCTGTGAGGTGTTTACATCCTGAGCCTAAAGGTGCCTATGTTTCAGTTTGGAACTTCCTGAGGAACCTTCCTCCAGCATGGAACATTTCCTTTGGGAAGAAATTGCTCTACAACAGACTCAGACAGTCTTCTCCAGGTTCATCATGTGTAGGAATGGCATTTCTTTTATGGATAGTGTTTACTGAGTGTGGAGTCTCAGTTGGGGATGGTTAGAAGTTTTAACTATGGATGATGATGGCATTTATACAACAATGTGAATGAACTTGCTTGTTATTGAATTGCACATTTAATGATTACAATGATGAATTTTCAAAAATTCATTTCAAAAAGTTTCAAAAGATCAAAGAAACTGGTTAATGAAATCCTTGGGGAAATTTATGGCCACTAAGTGCAATTTTAAATGAGTTTTTAGGTGTATAGAACTTGGATGGGGGATTACGTACAAATAAAGGGGCTCTCTTGAGTGTAGTTGGGCAGCTGCTGTGACATGTGGCTACTTCAGCTCCATGAAGTTCCTTTGGAACCATAAAATCTCAAGTTAAGATTGTAGGTATGTACACAAGGCCATCATAATTAGAGGAAAAGATCATGACATCAAAATAAGAGACTGATTGAGGGGGAAGGGGATATGATGGAGAATGGAGTTTCAATGGGGTAAGTAGGGGGTGGGAGGGAATTACCATGGGCTATTGTTTACAATTATGGAAGTTGTCAATAAAAAATAAAATAACAGATTGTAGGTATGGGCTAAATTGAAGATCCACCAAATTCACATGTTGAAGTTATGACCTCCAATACTTCAAAATATGATTGTATTTTGCTATGGTCTTTAAAAAGGTGATTAAATGATAAAGAGATCACTGGCGTCAACCTTAATCTAATATATTCTGGTGTCTTTATATAAAGAGAGAAATTGGCTAAGGTAAGGAAGGAAGGCCATGTGAGGACACAGAAAGAAGGTAACCATTGAAAAGCCTAGGACTTAAGCCATAGGTAGACCCCATCCTGCCCGTACCTTAACCTTAGACTCCTAGCCTCCAGATCATTTCAGTCACCTAGTCTGTGGTATTTTGTTACAGCAGCTCTCACAAACTAATATAGTTTCAAATGGATACATTTACTCAACAACAACAAAAACTTTTATACGACAGGCAAACTTCTAAACATTTTACAGCTATAATTTAATCCTTATAACAACTTTGTAAGGCAGAAACTACTATTATTCACATTTTGCAGACAGGGAAACTAAAGCACAGAGAGATTAAGTAGTTTGCCCATCATCTCATTGTTAGTAAATGAAGGATCTAGGATTTGAACCATGGTAGGGCTGCTCACACTTCTCTCTTTCTGTCCCAGGATTTAAGCAGATGTTTCAAGATACAGACACAGGTTAAAACTTGTCTCCACGATGTATGTATGTCTGCTTTTAAAACTGAATACCACACTGTCCCCTTTACTGCCAGGCAAGATAGAAATCAGATTTCATAATGTTTTGCTAGATGTTTAAGCCTCACATCAAGGATGACAATCCAGAATTCCTATAAAATATCTGTTGGCCCTTCATGAGGGAACACTGGAACCTCTGGGCCTTAGGTAGACAGGTCTCATTTCTTACCTAGCAGCATTCCGCAGAGGTATAAGAAGATTGAGAGTGCCTTCTTCTAACAATACAGATAACTGCTAGCTATGCAGAACTTGAGGGATTCTGTTGAAGATGGTGCTCTGAGGCCATCACACACTGTGGGATCAAAGGACTCCCCTGTCTGTGTCCTTGGCTGTAATAGAAAGTCAAACAACAGGTGTTCATATGCATGAGCTTAAAATATGGAAAAAAAACCTACAAAACCAACCAGAGAAGCCACATGTGATGGACCAATGTTCTAGAACATGAGTAACTAGGGAACAAAAAGAAAATTACTGCAGGGAAGGAGGGAGCGCTTGATCCTGGGCCAGGACACGCAAGCGTTTTGAAGCTTGGTATTGTCTCAGTGGCATTTTCCACAAGAAACACCAGTAGCTGTACTGCGGTTCAGCAGGGAGACTTAATTCCTTTCTAATTATTAAATGGAAGGAAAGTACACACGTCTGACCTGCTGAACATGCTGCTTCAACCTTGCTTGCCCTGTGCTGCAAACCTTCCCACACCCTGCCCTTTAGAGTTTCAGCGTGAGGGCTTTGTTTGCAGTCCTTCCTTGCTCAGAGTCATGTGTGCAGGAGCCTGAGACACACCTCTCTCCTTGTTTCAGCTGACTCACCTGTAGATTTTAAGGAGGTGACCATGAGAGGACAAGGTAGGGCATGGGAGGCCAAGATGGTGCCAGTAAAAGTTTGGACTTTAATGAATCAACATTCTTAGCGATTGAAAAGATAGAGCTGAGGGAGGAACTTCTCATTCTACAAGCACCCGGTGGTCTTTTCACCTCCCTCAGGATGCTTTAGGCTCCCCAAAGCAGTGAGCATCCTCACAGAAGGTTGGTAACAGAGCCTCCTTCAACAGGGACCAAAGATGCAAAAGCAGTGAACACTCCACAAGAAGGGCTTAGTGACCTGCTCCCTCTTGTCAGCCAATATCAATGTGGTCTTCTGGCTTGTTCTGCTAGGAAGTATTGGCATTTCTTTTCCCATGTTATCTCTGTTATTTCTAAACAGGCCCCAGTTCCAAGATTTCCACTGCGGGGACATTGTAGGCAAGCTTGCTGGCAAGTTTCTGCTGTTGTTCTGGGAGCCAGCTCTGCCCCAGGTGTTCTAACGGAGACATGAGCTGCAGGGAGCCGACTTAGAACATCTGAGAACAAAAGGAGAAAAACATTATGAAACGTGAGTTCTGCCTGGGATATGCCAGATAGGAAGGAAACACCTTTGTCAGGAAGCAGGTCCCAGCCTGAATGTGAGTGCCCGAGGAGAAAGTGGCAGGAGATTAGTGTTGGTAATGGTGATGCTGGGGCGGGGGGTGGGAGGTAGCATAGATAAAGGCTCAAGGATTTCTCAATGAGACTGCCTGGTTCCAGAGAAGCGGCCCAATGATGAGAAGTCTGAGTGACAGCTGTCAGCACCTGCCAAGCCCATGATGGGGACTTGGTCATTCTGGAGTAGGTTATCCTCTTCAGGCAGACACAAGAAGCAAGGTGGGCTTTACCCACTTCAGGAATAAGAACACTTCTGAAGAAGCCAGTTGAAGAAATTTCATAAAAAGTCAGGAAAACATTTCTACATTACATCCTTTTAGATCTGTGGTATCTTTGAGATGTGGCTGGAGAATGGAGCTATAAGCAAAGTCAAGGTGGGTTTGGGTTTTCTCTGGGTAGTTTACCCCAGGCGGCTGGCTCTGGGGACGTCTAGTCCTTTGTGTTGTGATAGAGGCCCACGGAAACATGACCCTCCTCTCCCCTCCGTTACGCCAAAGTGCTTTATCTCTTTTTCTTTTCATTTTCTTTATCACTTTCTCTAGGAGATAGCATGACAATACGGCAGGTAGCTTTATGCTCCTTCAGGTCCTCCTAACTGGCATAACCACATTTCTAGATTATCATTTTCAGCTAAGGTAGGTATACCTGCCATACAGGATTTCTAGGCAAAATGATTTGCTATAAGAAACTGTCAATTGCTTGTCTGCCTTGGTGACTCCAAAGAGATTGACAAAGACCAGAGATATGAAAGGAAAATATTTGTGCAACCAAATCAGAGTCTCTGCTTCCTCTACATGGCACCACACTTATTTTTCTTGAGAAATTCTAAGACTCTTATTCCAGTCAAAAGATCACCTTAGTGCATTTCCTTGATGAATATATGTATAATCAGGTACTTGGTTGTTTCTCATGTTATTAGCCAATCTATTTTAGATGGAGTCTGAGTATATGGGAAGAAAACCAATTTGCATATACTTTTTCAACCTATTATTGGTGACACTATGATTCACACCAGGTAGCATGTTACATGAGGTACTTTGTAAAAGGAACCCACATGTCTTCTGACAATTATCCTCATACATTGGGTTCAACTGGAGCTCATAAAAAGGTCTTCTCAGGATATTCCTTTTTAAGAAAAAACCTTTATTTATTTTTTTAATTTTTTTTGTTGCTTGTTTTTCAAGGTAGGGTCTCGCTCTAGCCCAGGCTGACCTGGAATTCACAATGTAGTTTCAGGCTGGCCTCGAATGTATGGTGATCCTCCTACCTCTGCCTCCCAGGTGCTGGGATTAAAGGCGTGTGCTACCATGCCTGGCTTTTTAAATTTATTTTTATTTGAGACAGAGAGAGGGAGAAAGAGAGAGAGAGAGAGAATGGGCATGCCAGGGCCTCTAGCCACTGCAAATGAACTCCAGATGCATGTACTACCTTGTGCATCTGGCTTACATGAGACCTGGAGAATTGAACCTGGGTCCTTAGGCTTTGCAGGCAAGTACCTTAACTACTAAGCCACCTCTCCAGTCCTTATCAGGCTATTCCTTTAAAAAAGCTGATATTGATATGAAAATGCCTACATACTTTCTCACCCAGGCTCACTCGTGTTGGTTAAGTTCTGCTGATGGTTTGCATAACTGAATTAGGAACTGAGAATGCCAGAAACCCACTTGAGGTTGAACAAGTAATGAAGTTAAAATAACTGTGGTCACCAAGAATTGAGTCAAGAAAATTCTCTGGGTTCATGGAGTGATTGGGAGAGAAAGTAAGAGGAATTCCGTGGTTATGTGGTGGAACAGAAAGAGTTCTGAATCATGAATCAAGAGCTCCAGCTTCAGGTTCCAGCTTTTGTTACTACAGTACCTACCTGAAGTGTGTGACTCAGTGATCCACTTGTGGGTTCTGTTCACACAACAAGGATCTTAGATCAGATAATCTCCAAATTCCCTTCCATGACTGTTAATCTGTGAAATAACTGATATTGGTGTATGATATGCTGGTTTTGAGCAGTGTGCATTTTTTGTTTATAAGTGATTTAATTAAATTAAAATTTGTACAACATTAGAATGCTTGAGATTTTTTAGTGGCTTTTCTAATCCCTGTATTCAACTTGGTTAACCAAGCTATTTAAATAGTTTAAAACTAAAAGCCTCTGCTTGGAACTAATGCCACATGGAGGTTACCAGAGCCAACTGTCACAATAGTTGGAAGGAGACCTTGAATCAAAGAAAACAATAAATATATAACACTAGCCTAAGCTTTAACAGCAAGAACATCAAAACTAGCGAAGTTGAAAGCCAAGATAGGGGAAACCATATAATCATAAATATTCTCTTTGTAAATCTTTGGTCTAAAAGAATAAAGATAACATTAAGAGAAACATTTTCATATTGAAGAAGTTGTTATATAACATAAAATATTTCTGATACTTCATGTGCTATAAGCAGCCATAAAGCCTCTTCAATGAAGTAGTTATTTGGATAAATATTAGCCTATTCAGTGATTGGCTTATCCATGGTTTTTCCTTCCAGTTTCAGATACTTGTGGGACAACTATGGCCCCCAAATATTAGATAAGGCCAAGTATGGTGGTGATGCCTGTAATATCAGCACTCAGGAGGCTGAAGCAGGAGAATATCAAGTTCAAGACCATGTGTACATAGGAAGACCATGTCTGAAAAAAATTAATGAAACTTTCCATAAATAAATAATTTTAACTTTTTAATCCATGCACTATTGTTAATAGCATGATGATGTCTCTCCCAGTCCCACCCTGTCCCACATGGGATATGAATCATCCTTTTGTACAGCATATCCATGCTGTATATGCTACCCACCCACAGTTATTTATCAGTTATCTCAGCTATCCGGCTATTACAATATCACAGTGCTTGTTCAAGTCATCCTTATTTTACTGATGAATGAATGACCCCAAAACCCTGATAATGAATGTTTAAATGTGCCATAGGAAAGCAACCAAATGTTATAAAGGCCATGGGTGGTGGGTGACACACGCACACTTGTAATTCTAGCACTTGAGAAGCTGAGACAGGAGGACATGGAGTCAAGGCTATCCTCAGCTACAGGTAAGTTTGAGACATGACGCCTTATCTCAAAAGCCCCAAATCACACAGAGACAATTAATATGCAACTTTTATTGTTGTATATAACTTTCTATTTTATTATTAGTTATTGTTAATCTCTACCTGTGCCTAACTTATAAACTTTATCATAGCTATGTATAGGAAGTAACATAACATCTATAGGATTTAGTACTATTCAGTGTTTCAGGCATCAATTAGGGTTCTTAGATACTAGAGAAATACTGTAATCTATCTTTAGAAACCCAATTTTTATGACCTCATCTAGTAAACAAAATCTTCATTTAAGGAAGAAATGCTGTGGAAAATACAAGACTCAAGAAGCTGAGCAGAGGAGTCAAGGCTGAGGTACTATCATCGGGCATCAATACCCACATCAAGCCGGGCGTGGTGGCGCACGCCTTTAATCCCAGCACTCGGGAGGCAGAGGTAGGAGGATTGCCGTGAGTTCGAGGCCACCCTGAGACTCCATAGTGAATTCCAGGTCAGCCTGGGCTAGAGTGAGACCCTACCTCGAAAAACCAAAAAGAAAAACCAAAAAAAAAAAAAAAAATACCCGCATCATGGAACTGAAGGACTACAGTTAATCAGGCTGGAGGTGGCCAGGTTGAGCTCACTCCTACCTCTCTTAGGGTGGGTCTATGCGAGGCAGACTCTGACATGAAGGTCTGTCTAGAGGAGGTTTGATAGAATGCTCCCAGGAGCAGCACCTTGGAGGAATGAGGACAGCCATACAGTTGCATCAGAGGAAGTTTTGAAACTGGGATTGCTTTTCCATTTTATCTCAAATCAAGGCAGAGGCTAGGCCTCTGCACACCACATCAACTGCTCACTGGATATGAGCTCCACTTGGGGAAGGCAGATAACTTTGGGGAAGCAGCTCCCTGTGGCTGAGGGCAAATCCCACAGAGACACTCAGCTATGAGCTGCAAGAGACCAGTGCTCCCAGCTACTGGGGCCAAGAATGTCTCAGCCTTCAAGTGGAGACCTTAGGGCTCTGTTTAACAGCATTTGCTCCTCTGCTGAACAGTATAGTAATTAGCATTGAGATAGATGTGTGTGTGTGCATGTGGTACAGTATTGAAACCTCAACTACTTCAGCTCCCCTGAAACTCCATCTATTTGGAATACATAGTCTGCCTCTGAGAAAGCAAGTGAAAAAAAAAGTCTTTGAGCGACAATAAACTTCACCAAGCCTATGCTCTAAATCTAATGAACTGCATTCATAAGAAAGGCCCTGGACAAGAAACCTGGCAACAGTGGTTTGTGTGCCACATTCGATTTATGTTTGTTTTGTTTGTTTAAAGTAACAAGGTAAGAAAAGTATTCGAAAAATTCTCTTAGTAACAGGAAGATGTGATCAGTGAGAGTGTATCCGTGAGGGAGAAGCCAAAGAAAGTGAAACAAAGGAGGAAAACATTTCATAACTTAAAGGGCACAGAAGTCTGGAACCATTTAGTGCAGCAAAAACACGTCCCGGTGTCTCAGGATGCCGAGGGCATTGTTACATTGTGGCTCGTTACTGTGATTGATATTTATAGTATGTCTTCAAGAAAATGGTACTCCAATCTGTTTCTGGGAAAAAAAAAAAAACAAATTTCAAAATGATTTCCTTTGAGGATAGCTAATTTGTTTTACATTTCTAGGGATACTCCAGGCCTCAAGCATGCTAAGCACACACTTTACCACTGAGCCGCACTGTGAGCCCAGGACAAGTGACGTGTGTGTGTGTGTGTGTGTGTGTGTGTGTGTGTGTACATGAGTGCAAGTGTGTTCTTTTATGTGCAGGTGCACATACATGTGGAAACCAGAGGCTGGTGTCAGTTGTCTTAATCTCTGTCCACCTTACTTGTTGAGGCAGGGCTCTTCACTGACTCCAGAGCTCACTAGTTCAGCTAGACTACGTAGCCATCAAGCCTCAGGGATCCCCCTGTCTCTGTTTTCTCAGCAATGGCTTACAGGTAGGCACACAGCACCACAGCCAGCATTTACATGGGTTCTGGGGACCCTAACTCGGGTTGTTAAAACTTGCACAGCAAATGTCTTACCAACTGATCCATCTCCCCAGCTGCTTGCAGGATAATTCTTAAAAGCTTGGCTGCTTCTTCATAGTCATCCAGAAATCCTGGCTATTCAGGCCACACCCCTAGTCTTGGAGGTTCTGAGGAGCCAATCATTTGCTCTGTGTGTAACCATGCAAGATAGAGGTTAATGGGCATGGCTTCAGCAAAGGCTTTAGGAGGTCTGTAGCAGTGCCTCTATATCCCTATATCCTATTTCTTTCCTTCCTTAAGCAGGTCCCCTAGGGAGCATGCTTGATAAACAAGAGTCCAGGCACAAAATCTTCCAGGTGACTTAGTTTGATTACAAGGAGTACAAGGCAGACTTTTGCCTCTTCAGCCATCTCATCTCACCCTTGCAAGCTTGCTTAGATGGAGAACTTACTGCCAGGAGGGAGTATTCTGCTCTGGCCAAGTCATCCAACCAGTCAATAGTACAAATCCTGGAGAAAGTGGATGTGGTGAGGGCTGGTACAGCAGATCTCTGGAACGCCTTCAGAGGCCATGATTGCTGCCGGAGTGAGCATCAGTGCCTTTCAAGTGACTCACCTGCATGTGAGGAGAAAGTATTCCTGAAAATTTATCTCACTGGAAAGCCAATAGAATTAAGCTTTTTGTGAAACGCTGAATCATTCTGATTCACGCAGCCAGAAGTTTATGCAATTGCTCTTTTATCACCGGAAGATCTTTAGTAACTGTGGGCACTCCCCTTATTTCAATAGCTCCAGAGAGGGATTGTTGACACCTTAGATTAAGCCAGTGGATACATGCCACCTTTTCCATTCATAAAGTCAAAGAACAAGGTTGTACTGAAATTAAAGGACTGGACTTATAAAAAAAATTTTTTTAACCTTAACATCTTTTTAACCTTCCTATAGGATTCTTATGCTACAAAAACATGCAGGATCCTCTAATGTTAAATGCATAAAAATCTACCTACCTCTTTCCTGCCCTCCCTCAGTAAATACTCTTTGACCTTGGTTAAGCCTCCTGGCTTATAGGACATTCCTGACATCTGTACACATGGAGTGCTGGGTTTTCAGTGTGTAAGCATAACACATGTCATGCCCAGACAACTTCTGCTAACTCAATCTCTTCTAGTCTTCAATGCAGCATTGGGAATAATATGGACACTTACCAGGGTGAAATAGTAAAAATGATTTGTCTCCTTTATTAATGTCCTGGCAACATGTTTCTTACCATCTCACAGAGTGCTCAGTAAGTAGAGACAATGCAAGCTAAGTCAAATCACAGATTCTTATATAGAAAACAGTTTATGGTTTTTTCTTCATATAAAATGTATATAGCATGTTATAAAAGCCTTAGAGAACAAGCCAGCTCTCAGAAAATGTACATGAAAATATAGAGACCCACTCAAACCATGTTTCTATGAGTAATAAGATTCAAATATTGAACACAAATTAGTGAGGAAACCAGCCATAACCTCCAAAGCAGAATTTTACACTTTTATAATGAAAATGAGCATGCCTGACCTAGAAAGCATAGTGGGATGAGTTAGTCCTGATGTTACTGGAGCAAGCTGGAGTATTATTGTTAGCTAGTGGAATAGGCTGATTTGGAAAATACTTCATGTTCCTAACCTGAAATGTTGGGAGGAATACAGTTAATGCCACTGAAGGCAACATTCTGGTGGGATTAATGATTAATTAGCAGGCCACTGTGAAGGGATAACTTTTGGAATATGCTTAGCTTTGCAGAAAGAATAGATATTAAATTAAAATGCCAATGTGACTTGTTTAAGTATACATGTTGTAGCTTTTCTGTGCTGAGGGAGATCTAATGGCAATTTCTCTTTCCATGTGTCATTCTTTCATTCACTCACTCACTCACTCCTACGAAATCTACAGTGAGGATAGTCATAAATTGTCATGGTTCCATGAGACTGGAGAGTAGAATCTAATTCTTGTGCTTTCAGACATGGTGAGATTTGACCTCCTATTGGGCTAAATGTAAGAAACAACAGTTGACAAACATGAGACACTTACAAAGAGGGACGGTAACCTTAAAGGGAAGAAGTAAACAAGGCGAGCCCTATAGTCTCCTCACCTTTCAGGACTACTGACTGGGGATAGGGAGCTCAAGCAGAATGTGTGAATCTTGATGGATGAGAAGACAGAGTCTGGTGTTCAGGAGGATGAGGAAGTAGGGTTTCTGGTGACAAGCTATAGAAGAAAAGTTCCAGAACTTTTGTCCAAGTTCCTCTTCAGTTTGTGGCTAAATGGTAAACTGAGCATCCATAAGATGACAGTACAACAGGAAGGGAAAATTCCACCAGCACTCTCCGGTGCTTTGAATTAAGCAATCCATAGAGCTTCACGAGTGGAAGAGATGTTCAAATACAACTTCACTTTCTTTCTCTCTCTTTCTTTTTTCTTCTTTCCTGATTTTTTTTTAACAGAAGCACAACCCTTAAAACTAGAGCTACACTTACTACAAATTAAGATTGCTCTATGCATACATAAAAATTTAAAGGTCATTAAAAGGACAAAACTGATAATAAAATAAAAACAGCCTCCCCTTGAACCTCATAACACTCTTTAAAGGAAGATAACACACATCTCAGCACAAAACATCACAATGCCAGTATCTGATATAACCTTACTACACTTATGAAGAAGCATGAAATGTGACCCAAAACTATAATGAAAAATAGCCAATAGAGAAAATGCTAACAATAGCAGAGATGATGGAATTATCAGACAAGAACTTACATATAAACATATGCAAGGTTTTATATAAAAATATCAGTATAATTAAAGTAAAATTGAAAATGCACAGAAGTTTGGTGGGCCTCTCAGTGCTGAAAAATAGGACACATGATGTATAAAAATTCCCTGGATGAGGTTAATAGTATTTTAGATAATTTGAAACAATAACAGGAAACTTAAAGCTTGTAGAAGTTAGGTACAATACAGAAGATGGCTGGAATGCAGCTCAGTAGTACAGTGCTTGCCTTATCAAGCCTGAAGCAGAATACTAAGTAATAGAAACAGAGAGAAAGGCTTGAAAAAATGGACATAGCCTTTTTGGCTTATGTGACAATATTAAGTGATATAACATGAGTATTAAGAAGTGGTGTAGGACTGGAGAGATGGCTTAGTGGTTGAAGCATTTGTCTGTGAAACCTAAGGACTCATGTTTGACTCTACAGATGCCACAAAAGCCAGACACACCAGGTGATGCAAGCATGCAAGGTCACACACATGTGCACAAGGGGGCACATGCATCTGGACTTCTATTACAGTGGCTGGAGGTCCTGATGTACCAATTTTCTCCCCCTCTCTCTCTTTCTCAGAAAAAATAAGTAGTGTATTGGGCTAGAGAGATGGCTCAGCAGTTTAGAGATATGCCTCAGAGAGGCATTTATCTCCAACACCAAAAGACCTGGGTTTGATTCCCCAGTACCAACATAAATCCAGATGCTCATGTATCAGGAGTTCATTTGAAGTGGCTAGAGGCCTGGGCATGACCATTCTCTTTCTCTCAGTTCTCTCTCTCTCTTCTTGCAAATAAATAAATAAATACATACAATACATATGTACATAAAATATACATATGTATGTTTACAAAACATACATAAATAGTGTCTTAAATGGTGTATATTAAATGGTGTTTAATGTCCAAGAACATGAAAGGATAGAAAAGGAAATGAAGAAATAAAGGCCACTTGGTTTGGTGGTACACCCCTGTAGCTCTATCACTCAGGAAAGAGGCCAGAGGATTATAAATTTGAGACTAACCTGTCCTACCTGGAAAACATAAAACAAAACAAAAATAAAAAGTAAAAAGCCAGGCGTGGTGGTGCACACCTTTAATTCCAGCACTTGGGAGGCAGAGGTAGGAGGATCACTGTGAGTTTGAGGCCAGCCTGAGACTACAGAGTTAATTCCAGGTCAGCCTGGGCTAGAGTGAGACCCTACCTCAATAATAATAATAATAATAATAATAACGATAATAATAATAAATAAATAAATAAATAAATAAAGTAAGGGCTGGGGAGATGTCTCAGCAGGTGAGAGCACTTGCTGTGCAAGCATGAGAACCTTAGTTTGATCCCCAGCATCCATAAAGAGCAGGATGTGACTGCACATGCTTGTAACCCCTATGCTGAGAGGGGTGGGGGCAGAGACATGAGAATCACTGGAGTTTGCAGGGTCAGCCTGTCTGACCAAAAACCAGTGAGCTCCAAATTTTAGTGAGAGATTCTGTCTCAAGGAAATAAGACAGAAGAGCAATTGAAGAGGATGCCTTATGTCTTCTGTCCTCTACATGTGTGCATGTCGTTGCACACACATGTGCACACACAAGTGTATATACCACCCACACTGCACATACTACACAATAAATAAAAAGGCACAGTGATTTACAACCTGCAATCCTGGCTTTTGAGAGTTGAAGATAGGGTGATCAGGAGTTCAAGGTCATCTTCAGCTACATAGGGAATTTGAAACTAGCCTGGGCTACATGAATCTCTGTCTCAAAAAAAAAAAAAAATCCCCAAATAACAATCGTAATGATAATACTGTAGTGAAAATCTTTGAAAGTATCTTACTGTTACAAGCAAAAGCAGTAAAGTATTGAATAGCTTGTTACCTGTATGCAATTAAAAAGTATACAGAAATAACACAAAAACAAGAGGAAGGAATAGGTTTTTCTTCTTTTTTTTTTTTTTTAAAGGCAGGGTCTCACTTTAGCCCTAGGCTAACCTGAATTCATTCTGGCCTCACAGCAATCTTTGAACCTCAGCCTCCTGAGTGCAGAGCTTAAAAGCATGAGTCACCACGCCCAGCAAAACAGATACATTTTACAATTTAATTTCATAATCAAAATATGGATAATGTGGGCTGGAGAGATGGCTTAGCTGTTAAGGTTCTTGCCTGCGAAACCTAAGGACTCACGTTCGACTCTCCAGGTCCCACATAAGCCAGTCGCACAGTGATGCAAGTGCACAAGGTTGCACATGAGCACAAGGGGGTACACACTTCTGGAATTCCATTGCAGTGGCTGGAGGCCCTGGCGTGCCAATTCTCTCTCTCTCTCTCTCTTTCTCTCTCTCACACACACATAAAAAATGCAGTCTGTTGGGCTTGCCTCAAAAGAAAATATGGCAAATGTGTATAATGTAACAACTTTGATTTTAAGCACGGAGCTCAGTGACATTAAGTTATTCACAGTGCTGTACACCCATCACCTCATTTTCAAAATCATAAGAACAAACTATGACAATTAAAACTCTTTGTCTAGTCCCCTACCCATGGTTACCTCTATTCTACTTTCTGTCTCTATGAATTTGCCTATTCCAGTCATCTCATAGAAGAGGGAGCATACAGACTTTTGTTCTTTTGTGTTCAGCCTAATTCACTTGGCACAGTGTTGTCAGGAGTCATCCACCTTGTGTGAACTTTTTCTGAGGAGATGGGAACAAGTATCTACTCACCTCAGAGCAACAGTGACACAAACAATTCCACACAGTATTGCAGCTTGGTGAACCAGCAAGATAATTACAGGAGCGCAAGCAGTTTATGGGTGGCTACTCTGTTGAAGAAAATCAATCTCTCTGGCCCTCTCTCTCTGGTTAACTGTCTGTATTTCCTTGGAAAGGGACAGGGCTTTGTGGGCTCCTCCCCTAGCAACACTTAGCTGTATAAATCCTTGAGAAAGGGTGTGGTCTCTTGAGCCTTCCTTCCTCTGTGACAGAATGTTAATGGGTCCAATCTTGTGGGAGTCTCTTGGTAATCGGCCCTGGTGACAGTCCAAGAGGGCAGTGGCTATGTTGAACCCAGAGGACTGTGTTCCTCAACAGCCCAGGTCACGCCATGAATCAGAATTCCATTATTTTTTCTATCTGTTGCATGCACACACAGCGTTTTGTTTATTCATTCATCTGCTGAAGAATATCTGGGTTGTTTTGTCTTCACTGTGAATAATGCTGCTGTGAACACTGGAATAGAAATGTCTGTTTGAGTGTGCTTTTAATTAGTTTGGATAACACTTTGGAGTGACATTTCTGGCTCATAGGTTAATTCTTGGTTTTGTTTTGCAAGGAACTGCAAGGCCATTTTACAGTGCTTGTACCACTCTATATTCCTACAGTACAGATCTGAGTTCCACTGTCTCCATATTCTCACCAACACTTGTTATTTATCTTCCCCTTTTCCCTGCCCACCCCTTCCTCCCTCTATCCCATCAAAGTAGAATTTCACTGTGACTTTGATGTTCATTTCCCTAATAACTAAAAATGTCAACCTTTTTATTTTTATAGCTTCTGTGGGGAAATGTCTATTCAAGTCCTTTGTCCAGTTTTTGATCCGATTACATTATTTACTTATTTACCTATTTATTTATTTATTTGAGAGAGACAGAGATAGAGGGAGTTAGAGAGAAAGAAAGAGAGAATGGGCACACCAGGGTCTCTAGCTGCTGCAGAAGAACTCTAGATGCATGAACCACCTCATACATCTGGCTTACGTGGGCCCAAGGGAATCAAACCTAGGTCCTTTGGCTTTACAGGCAAGTGCCTTAACCACTAAGCAATCTCTCCAGCCCCACATTATCCTTTTGATATTGAGCTGTAGAGGTTATTTACATAGTTTAGATATTAAACTCATCACTTATGTGATTTACAAATATTTCTCCCAGTTTTGTGGGTTGTCTTTCCTTGATAGTATCCTTTGTACAGGAAGTTTTTCACTTAAAATTTTTTTTTAAATTTATTTGCAAGGGGAGAGAGAGAGAGAGAGAGAGACCAAGAGAAAGAGAATGAGCACACACCAGGGCCTCTAGCCACTGCAAAAGAACTCCAGATGCATGTGTCACCTTGTGCATCTGGCTTACATGGGTACTGGGAATTGAAACTAGGTCATTAGGCTCTGCAGGCAGGTGCCTTAAAAACTGGACAATCTCTCCAGCCCCATTTTTATCTTTAAAATATTTTATTTATTTATTTGAAAGACAGAGAGAGGCCTGAAGAGATAGCTTAGTGGTTAAGTACTTGCCTGTGAAGCCTAAGGACCCCAGTTGGAGGCTTGATTCCCCCGTACCCACGTAAGCCAGATGCACAAGGTGGCGCATACATCTGGAGTTCGTTTGCAGTGGCTGGAGGCCCTGGCATGCCCATTCTCTCTCTTTATCTGCCTCTTTCTCTCTCTGTCTGTTTCTCTCAAATAAATAAAAGTAAACAAAATTTAAAAACGAAGAGAGAGAGAGAGATAAGAAGGGAGGGAGTATGGGTGCATCAGGGCTTCTTGTCACTGCAAACAAGCTCCAGATGTATGAGCCACTTTGTGCATCTGGCTTTACATGGATACTGGAGAACTGAACTCAGATCAATAGCTTTGTAAGCATGCATCTTTAATCACTGAGCCATCTCTCCAGCCCAAGCTTTTAATTTTGATTAAGCCAAGTTTTATCTTTTTGTTGTTGCTATTGTCTGTGCTTTTGCCACCATATTTAAGAAGCCATTACCAAGTCTAAGATCATGAAGATGCATTATATACAGTCTTTGAAGACTTTTTAAATATAGTTTTAGCTTTTAAATTTAGGTAAGTATCCAACTTCATTTATGCAGATAGATATCCAGTTCTCCTAAGGTCATTTGTTAGAAAGACCATCTTCTCTATTCAGCAGTCTTAGCACACTTGTAAAAAGTCAGTTGACCTTAGGGCTGGGGATGCATTAGAGTGGTAGAGCACCTTATCTCATATGCCAAGTGCAGTGGTTTGAATGTAAAATGTCCCCCATAGCCTCATGTGTTTGTGATTCAGCCTCATGCTTGATCCCTAGCTGGCAGAACCTTTGGGAAGTGAGGTCTTGCAGGAGGATGTGTGTTGTTGGAGGATGGCCTTAGGATTACATAAACCAGCCCCACTTGTCAGTGCTAGCTAGTTTACTCTGGCTGCTTCCTCTCTGCTGAGGCAATAAGACATGATGCTTCTGCTGTGCTTTCCCTGCCACAATGCAGCTTCCCCTCAGAACTGTGAGATGAAGTAAATCCTTTTCTCCCACAAGCTGTTTCTGGTTAGATGTTTTGTCCCATCAATGAGAAGGTAACTGCAACACCAAGGCCCTGGGTTTGATTCTCAGCACCAAAACTGGAGCACAATTAGCCTTAAAAGACTTTATATCAGAGTTCTCTCAATTCTAATCCATTAATCACCATGTCTTTCCATATGCAAGTACCACACAGTTTTGATTTTGTAGACTTGTTCTAGATTTTAAAATTAGAAAGTTCAAGTTCTCCAGATTTATTCCTTTTTTAAGATTGTTTTGGCCTTTTGAGATTCCTTGATATTCTACATGAATTTTCATATGGAATTTTTTTCCATTCCTGGAAAAATAAAACAATTGGGATTTAGATAGAGATTATTTTGAGTGTTTATATAATTTGGGCCAGTATTGTCAGCTTAACCTAACTAAAATGTTCCAATCTATGCAGATAGGATACTTTTTCATATATTTATGTCTTCTTTAGGTAATGTTTTGTAGAATGTGGAAAACCTTGTTAAATTTATTCCTAATTATTCTTTGGTATTATTAAAGTGGAATAAGTTTCTTTCTTTCTTTAATTTTTTTTTCTTTCTTCCTTCCTTTTTTTTCAAGACAGAGTTTCACTCTAGTCCAGGCTGACCTAGAACTCACTGTGTAGCTCTAGACTCATCTTGAACTCATGGCAGTCCTTCTATCTCAGTCTACCGAGTTCTGGGATTGAAGGCATGAGCCACCATGCCTCACTCATAACTATTTCCCAATGTCATTTTCTCTTTTTAAATTTTTTTGTTTATTTTTATTTATTTGAGAGCAACGGACAGAGAAAGAGGCAGAGAGAGAGAGAGAGAGAGAGAATGGGCACGCTAGGGCCTCCAGCCACTGCAAACGAACTCCAGATGCGTACGCTCCCTTGTGCATCTGGCTAACGTGGGTCCTGGGGAATTGAGCCTCAAACCAGGGTCCTTAGGCTTCACAGGCAAGCGCTTAGCTGATAAGCCATCTCTCCAGCCCCATTTTCTCTTTGTAAAATAAATTTTATTTATTTATTTGAGAGAGAGAAAGAGGGAGGGAGTGAGGGAGGGAGAGAGGGAGAGAATGGGTGCACTAGGGCCTCCAGCCACAGCAAACAAATTCCAGACATGTGAGCCCCCTTGTGCTTCTGGCTTATGTTGGTGCTGGAGAATAGAACGGGGATCCTTTGGCATTGCAGGCATACACCTTAACCGCTAAGCCATCTCTCCAGCCCCCAATGTCATTTTCTTTAAAAAAGAAAATTATTTATTTAAGAGAGAGAAGGAGAGAGAATGGGCATGGGCATGGGCATGCCAGGGAATCCTCCCACTTGCTACCAATGCACACCAAATGCATGTGTCACTTTACACATCTAGCTTTTTACATGGGTACTCAGGAATCAAACCCAGGCTCTCCAGGCCTGGACTTGTTTTAATTTTCTTTGTGGGTTATTAGTTGCTAATGTGTAGAAATACAGCCTTTGCTAAGTGTGGCCACACATGCCTAATAATCCCAGTAATCAGGAGGTTGAGGCAGGAGGAATGCAAGTTTGAGGCTAGCATGAGATGTACAGTGAATCCACCGGAATAGTTTATAAGCACATGCGTACCAGGTGGACACAGACTCTTTTCTGGCTGTTCATATTTTCTTACACCTGAAATTTCCAGGTCCCTGCTCTGGTAAGCCCCCCTTGCCCCAGCCCAGCTGGGCTGGGATGATGGCAGTAGGGGACCCCTACTCCCACGTGCTCTCTACCCCTCTTGCCTTCCATATGGCAGGAGCTCTCTGCACTTCCTTCTCTTAATCTAATAAAGTCTCTCTAAACTTTAGGTTAAAACAAGAAGAATAAACCGGGTGTGTTGGTGCATGCCTTTAATCCCAGGACTCGGGAGGCAGAGGTAGGAGGATTGCTGTAATTTCAAGGCCACCCTGAGACTACATATGAATTCCAGGTCAGCCTGAGCTAGAGTGAGACCCTAACTTGAAAAAGCAAAAAGAAAAAAAAAAAAGATTTTTTTTTCATTAAAAGTAGTCCAGGGTGCCCTCAACTCACAATCTTTCTGCCTCGGCCTCCTTGAGTACTGGGATTATAAACATGTGACATTGTACTTGGTTACAGATGGGCTTTGCCAATTGTTTTTGAATCCTGCAACTTACTTGAATTTATCAGCACTGAAATATTAAATTTTTTTTAAACTTTTGCTTATTTTTACTTATTTATTTTTTTAGAGAGGGAGAGAGAGAGAGAGAGAGAAGATGGGCATACTAGGGCCTGTAGCCACTGCAAACAAAGTCCAGATGCATGTGCCATCTTGTGCATCTGGCTTATGTGGGTACTGGGGAATTGAACCTGGGTCCTTAGGCTTCATAGGCGAGTGTCTTAACCACTAACCCATCTCTCTAGCCCCACTAACATTTTTTTTTTTTTGTTTTGTTTTTGGTTTTTCGAGGTAGGGTCTCACTCTAGCCCAGGCTGACCTGGAATTCACTATGGAGTCTCAGGGTGGCCTCGAACTCACGGCGATCCTCCTACCTCTGCCTCCCGAGTGCTGGGATTAAAGGCGTGCGCCACCACGCCCGGCTCTCCCACTAACATTTTAAAGAGAAATTCTTTATATATATCATGTCTTCTGTAAATAGAGATATTTTATTTCTTCCTTTCATTTTAATGCTTTAATTTTTTCTTAAACTAATTTTTTGCCACTTAGTTTCAGGCAATTTTATATTTTATTTATTTGAGAGAGGTGGGGAGATAGAGAGGATGGGTTTCCAGGGTCCCTAGCCACTGCAAACAAACTCCAGACACATATACCACCTTGTGCATCTGGCTTTACCTGGGCACCAGGGAATCGAACCTGGTGTTTAGACTTGTCAAGCAAGTGCCTTAAATGCTGAGCATCTCTCCAGCCTTTGTACCTAATTGCTAAGACTAGAACTCCTTGTACTATGTTGAATAGAAATCCATTTGTTGAGCTGGGCGTGGTGGCGCACGCCTTTAATCCCAGCACTCGGGAGGCAGAGGTAGGAGGATCGCTGTGAGTTCGAGGCCACCCTGAGACTCCATAGTGAATTCCAGGTCAGCCTGGGCTAGAGTGAAACCCTACCTCGAAAAACCAAAAACAAACAAACAAACAAACAAACAAACAAAAAAAGAAATCCATTTGTTTATTTCTGATCTTAGAAGAAAAGCTTTTACCATTAGTATGATGTTAGCTGAGGTTTTCACATATAGACTCTACCATATTGAGAAAGATCCATTCTAGTGTGTGTGTGTGTGTGTGTGTGTGTGTTGACATTACATGTACTCAGTCACTCTTACTTGTTGACAGGGTGTCTTACTGAACTTAGAGCTTAATAGTTCAGCTAGATTAGCTAGTCCTAGATTTCCTCCCTCCTGTCTCTTGTCTTCCCAGCGCTGAGAGTACAGGTGTGCACCACCAGCCCGGCTTTTATGTGGGTGCTGAGAATTGAACTAGAGTCCTCATGTTTGCATGGCAAGCACTTGACTGACTGAGGCATCTCCCCAGCCATATTCTGTGTCTCTTAAGTCCACTATTTATCATTTCCTTTGTTCTGATAACTTGGGTTCCGTTTGGTCTTCATTTTTTAATTTCTTGGGTTATATAGTTAGGTTACTGATTGAGATTTTTCTGCCATTTTAAAGTAGGTGTTTTATGTATAAATTTACATCTTAGTACTGTTCCTACTACATTCAATAAAGTATGATAATTTTTTTGCCTCTTGGAAAAGTTTGTTAATTTCCACACGTGTGTGTGTGTCTGTGTGTGTGTGCGCGCGCGCGTGCACACGTGTGCTTCTGAGTGTTTTCCTTGTAGATGTACTGAGACTTTTTTCTGGTCTAGCATATGGTCTATCCTGGAGAATATTTCTTATGCTCTTTAAAGAATGTGTACTCTGCAGTTGTTGGGTGGGGTGGTTTATGTATGTGTCTGTTAGACCTAATTGGTTTATAATGCTGTTCAAGACTTATTTCCTTATTGGTTTTCTATCTGTTATTTAAAGTAGGTTGATGAAGTCTCTAACTACTATTGTAGTAGTCTATTTTTTGCCTTTAATTTTGTCCATTCTTGCTTTCTATGTGTTGGATCTTCATTGCAGACACATATATGTCATAATTGCTATATCTTCTCATTAGATCAAACCTTTATGTGTACAATGGCCTATATGTTCTGTAAGATTTTGTTCATGTAAAATCTATATGATCTGGTAATAATATAGCCACCCAAGTCTCTTTTGTTTACCACTTACATGCAATATATATATATTCTGCAGATGATCCATAGATGGATTACATTTTAAAGTCATTCTGTCAACCTCTGTCTTTTAATAGTTTGAGTACTTACTCAACGTATTTATTGATAAGGAAAGACTTTTGATTGCTTTCTCTCTGTGTGTTTTCTGTTCCTAAATACCTCAATTACAGATTCAAAATTTTTCTTTTTCTTTTTTTTTTATAGCATTTTGATTCCCTCTCCTTTCCTTTTCTGTGTACTTTTAAGTTTTTTTTTTTTTTCCCCCAGTGGCTACTTTGGAGAGTACTATTAACATTTGAAGCCTCTAACAACATAATTTGAATATTACCAACATAGTTTTTTGTTTTGTTTTATTTTGTTTTTTGAGGCAGGGTCTCACTCGATCCCAGGCTGACCTGGAACTCACTCCGTAGCCTCAAGCTTGCCTCAAATTCAAGATGATCCTCCTACATCTTTCCTGAGGGCTGGGATTAAAGGTGTGCGCCACCACACCTAGCCCAACTTAGTTTGAAGAACATACAAACACTTGGATCCTATGTATTTCCATTCCTCACCCTTTATAATAGTTACTGCCATGGATTTAGTCTTTATTTGTGCCTGTGAGTGGATTTAAATAGTTACATACTTGTCTTCTAAGCCATATTTAAAAAGGAAGAGTTCTAAAACTCTTCCAGTAGAATCACCTTGGAGTTTATCTTTGCCTAAGAAGTTATCTTTATTCTGTATTCTATGTGGCCTTGAGTTGCTGTTATATCTTTCTCTTACCTTGAAGGACTCCCTTAAGCTTTTCTTGTTAAAAAAAAAAAAAAAGGGTCTACTAGTAGTCTGTTAGTAATCCTTAGCTTTTATTTTTTGGGGGATGTTTTACTTTCTTTTATTCTTTTAAAATACTTTTTTTGTGTGTATGTGGTGTGCATGTGTTTACTTGCATATGTGGAAGTGCAGGTGTGCATGTGTGCACATGTGTGCATGTGTGTGTTGGACAGAGAATAACATTGGGTGTCTTCTTCAATCACGCTCCACCTTCCTGAGGCAGGGTCTCTTATTAAGCTCAGGGTTCCCTAATTTGGCTGGAGTAGCTAGCCAGCTTATCCTGGGATCCCCAGTCTCTGCCTCCAAGTACAAAGATTACTGGTGGGCAGCATTTACAGGGATGCTGGGACCTGAACTCAGATCCCCATACTTGTATGGCAAGTGTTCTATTCACTGGGCATCTCCCCAGGTCATTTTTTCTTATTCTTGGAGGATAGTTTTCTAGAAATAGAATTCTTGGTTGATTTATTTGCTTTTTAAACTTTCAATAAGCCATCCTACTAACTTCTGCTCCAGAGTTTCTGATGAAAATTCAGTCTCTGGCCATATCACCCTGAACGTGCCCAATCTCGTCTGATGAAAATTCAATTATAGGTTTTATTGAGGACTCTATGTGAGCAAGTTATTTCTTGCTACCTTTGTGTGCCTTTTGCTTGGAGTTTTAATTTTTTTTAATTTATTTATTACAGAGAAACAGATAGAGAGGCTGATAGAAAGAGAGAGAGAGAACAGGCAGGCCAGGGCCTCTAGCCACTGCAAACAAACTCCAGGCACATACACCACCTTGTGCATCTGGCTTACGTGGGACCAGGGGAATCAAATCCTAGTCCTGAGTTGCTGCAGGCCTTAACCACTAAGCAATCTCTCCAGCCCTACCTTGAGTTTTATAATTAGATTCATGTCTTTCACCAAATTTGAGAAGTTTTGATCATTGTTTGGTATTTTCCTTCCTCATTCTTCTCTTCAGCATCTCCATGATATATGTATTGACACATTTGATGCTATTCCCATGTTGCACTGACTCTGCTCATTTCTCATCATTGCTTCATTTTTATCCTTGTTCTATTATTCATATTTCTCATTTTCTAGCAGTTCTTCCCCAGATTTCCTTTAGTTCTTTGTCCATGGTTTCCTGAACAGATCAATTATATTTAACGCACTTTATTTAAATATATTTTTAATATTTATTTATTTATTTGAGAGAGGGAGAGAGAGAGAGAGAGAGAGAGAGAGAGAAACAAGCAGATAGAATGGGCATGCCAGGGCCTTCAGCCATTGCCAACAAACTTCAGATGCATGCACCACTTTGTGCATCTGGTTTACATGGATCCTGGAGAATCATACCTGAGTTCGTTGGCTTTGCAGGCAAGTGCCTTATTCACTAAGCCATCTCTCCAGCCCCCAACACACTTTATTTAATGGGCTTATAGAGTCCAATATCTGAGCTTACTTTGGTTTTTGTTTAGGTTGGGGCAGTTTGAATATTATAATATGGTACCTTGAATATCCAATTCTCACTGTTTCCAAGGATTGATATTGAGAGCTACAGTTAGCGGGAGTTTCTGTTCTCTTGTCTCAGAGGTCAGCCTTTGACCTGCCTAAGAGGAATGGAGGAGGCTTTTTTCTTTGAACTTTCTGATAAATGCCATGAAGCCAATATAGTCTAGGAAGGCTGAAACAGAGACAAGTGCTTGTTCCCAGTCCTTTAGAGAATCAGCAAGTTAAACAAATTGTACCGCCCCATATTTAGGAAGATAACACCCTTACCACCCATATGGCTCTAGCCAGGTACCCTAGAGGTGCAGAAGCCACCCACACAGCAGTGAATGGGCTTAGTAATGAGGGATAGTAACTTAGTCCACATGCCATTATCTTCTACCGTGGTTCAGTAGCCTCCTTCATCACCAAGTGCTCTTCTGGCTATTGTAAATGTCTGATCAGGTTCCAGAGTTCTGAAATAGTTTTTCTGGTCATTTTTTTACAGCTTAATATTTATTTCTGTGGAGGCCTGTAGCTTTATAAGCCATCACTTTCTCTTACCAGAAAATACACTATATCATGTATGAAAGGACTTATTGGCTGTGATGTTACTAAGATGCACGTTATAAACTCAGAGCAAATACAAAAGGTAACACAGAGAGTCATGGACCATATGTCTGTGGAGGGTCCAGAACAGTATGCTACACATGCTGAAGCAATCTGATTAAGGCAGGGAAGGAGCAAAAAATGATCAGAGAACAGAGGAGACAAATGAAAAAACAATAACTATGTACCCTGATATTTTGCTGTAATCCCACTTATTCAGAAACCAGAGGCAGGAGGATTGAGAGTTCAAGGCCAGCCTAGGCAGCTTAGTGGGACCCCCATCTCATAAATAAATAAATAAATAAATAAAAACAGCAACAAAGAAACAAGTAGTAAGACAATAAATTTGAACCTCACCATACCTATTATATTAAATGTATATGGCCTAAGTACATACAAAATATTTTAATCTAGAATTTTAAAAATCCAGATAGAGGGAGGAGGGATAGAAAGAAATTAAGAGGGATTATCTAGGACTGTCATATGTAGTTCCAAACATGGAAGAGTTTAATTTGTTTAAAGTTGTATTAAGCATCAGTAGTTTTGGCAAGGAAGCTAAAATGAAGCTTGGAGAGAAGAGAAGCAGAGAGTGATAAGAGGAAGGGATATCTAACAGACAAGTAGAGGGGCAGAATACAGAGGGTTGAAGGGTCTGGGGGTGACTGAGGTAAGGAAGGGTCAGAGGAAGAGATGCACAAAACTAATGATGGCATGAATCAGTACTATAGAAATCTTCCTCTTGGTTAGCTAATCAAAAGATATGACTGTTAATAAGAGGGGTGAAGATAGTTTGGACAGCACACTGTAGGGGTGGAGAAAGCTTTACTCTAAACCCATTGGCTGTGGCTGGTAAATCCTAGTGTCAGAATTGGGTTACCCCCCCACAAGGTCAAGGAGACCCATGAGGCACCAAAAATAATGTAGGATATTGTCAAAGCACTGGGTTATCTTCCAGATATAAATGATAAGAACCTATTGGTGAAGATATCACAGGCTGCAGTTGCAGGACATCGGGAGATAATTCTGGAACAGAGAAGGAAGCCAGCTCACTGCTGGCTAGCTCTCATAGTGATGGAAGATGTTGTTCAAACTGCAGGGGGATAAAAGTCACAAACAGCATGAATAAGCAGTGGATCCTACAAACTACAAAATCAACCAGCCAAGCAAGATGTACACAAATAGTGCAATAGTGGCACACAAGTTATGGGAGTAATCAGTTGCTCTCTGATTGTATATGAGGCCCACTAAGTGGGAGGGAATTAATACTTGGTACTGAGAACCAAGTAAGAAGCCTATGGCTTGGAAAGTTACAGACCCTAGAGGGAAGCTCCGACTGTTCTTTGGCTAAAAGAAGAGAGTATTCCCACCCCAAAGACTTCTATATTATATGTCTTTGTTTATCCCCTTTGATATATGCTGCTCTTACTCATGATTAGAGAATATCTTTTTTATAGATGGCAGCAAATACCATGGAGAAGCTGGGCGTGGTGGCACATGCCTTTAATCCCAGCACTCGGGAGGCAGAGGTAGGAGGATCACCATGAGTTAGAGACCACGCTGAGACTACATAGTGAATTCCAGGTTAGCCTGAGCTAGAGTGAGACCATACCTCAAAAAAACAAACAAACAAAAAAATACCATGGAGACCAATGATGTATTAGTACAAGGAAAGAATGCTGACGGCCTAGTATGAGAGCAGTCATGTTTATCACATCTGCCAGGGCCCAGAGAACATTACAGAGGAAGTGGCAGATTAAATATAAGAGCTTCTCTCACTGCTAGCCTGAAGACATCCTCCAGAGAGATGTCAGTAGACACTGAGGGGACTCAAAACTCATCAAAGTAGAAAATTAGAGGTTGCTGAGCACTGAACACTAAAGGAAACTTAGAACACACACTCCAAGGTTCAGAGAATATCATGGAAGAGAAGGTGGAAAGATTGTAGGAGCCACAGGGTGGGAAGAAGTATTGCAAGGCATTCATAACCCCACAGTGAATTATTGATAACTGCACTGAGGAAAGCCTCAGTGGAATGGGAGTGGAGAAGAGAGGATATAAGAGTATAGCCTGGTGTGAGTATGACCAATATGCAAGATGTTCATATAGTACAGTTCTCAATTAACAAAAAAAAAAAAAAAAAGAAAGAAAGAAATACAGCTGAGCATGACCACACATGTCTGTAACCCCAGTCTTGGGCAGAGCAGAGACCCAAGAATCAGTGAAGCCTTGCAATACAAAGAAAGACTCCTAGTGCTAAAACAAGACAAGGCGAAAGAGCAACTGAGCTGGACACCCGATGATCCAATTGGGTCACCATAGATGAGCAACTCCCACCACAAGTGAGCATATAGTTCACCACAAGAGGACATACACACATGCACACATACATACATACACAAGCAAAAAACATCTTAAATAAAAAGAATGAACATCTAGGGACTAGAAGTGGTACTGGGGGAAGGGGAGTTGGGGGTGTTCTAAGGGAAGAAGAAAGGTGGATTGATGATATATGCATGCATGGAAATACTGCAGTAAATTCCACTGATTTATACAATTAGTATGTGTCAATAATTATAACCAAAAATATCCCAGCTGTATGGTATTTATAAAAAAGCACATCTTAAATATGAAAGGGCTATATAAGTATGTCACTTAATACTAATAATAAATAAAAGAGTATAACCCAGTTAAAAGTAGGCAAGTTAAAAGATCAATATACAGAAAGCAATCTATGTAGATACCTTTCAGAAGATCACTGGAAAATTTAAAAAATTAAATATATTCACAATATCATTCCAAAACATGAACTATTTCTAAAATATGTTACAAAATATATGCAAGACATACCTTTAAGAGGAAAATAAAAGCATGGCTACAAGAAGCTAAAGAAGATCAAATTAAATGAAAAGCAAAATCCTATTCATGGATTAAAAGACTTGATCCACAAATGACCTCACATAATCCAAATCAAAATTTCATCAATCTTAAGAAGAAAAGGAACTTGATTGGCTGAATCTAAAATTATCTGGAAACAGGAGGCTGGAGACTATCCCAATTGGTGACATGCTTGCCTCCCAAGTATGAGGACCTGAGTTTGATCCACAGAACCCATGTAAATACTGGGTGTGGTGGTACACCTCAAGTGTATTCTAAGCACTGGGGAGTTGGAGGTGAGCTCTAGGCCAATCAGAGCCCCTGCCTCAAAGAGAGATAGACAGCACATCTGAGATTAACATCCAAAGTTGTCCTCTGGTCTCCACACACATACACACATGCACACACATGCATGCGCACACACCCACACATCCACACACACTACATAGACACTCAAAGAAATTAAAAGGAAACAGAGTATCTGGACTAGACAAAACAAATTTGAAAAAAGAAGAGAAATTGAAGAACATATATTTCCTGACTTGGGCACTTATTGCAAAGCTACAATAATCAAGATAGTGTGATATTAGCATATGGATAGAAGTGTAAGTCAATTCTCATAACAGTCCATAAATAAACTACATAGCTATGTAAGTAAAAACAAAGCATTTAGACATGTGTTGGCTAGAAAATATTAATTGCAAATGTGTAATAAAGGATAAAGCACACTTATGAAATTCTTGTTGAAGGAAGTTATGTATTAGGACTTCAGAGTTAACTCATTAATAATGAAATACAAATGGCATTGTACACTTTTTCCCTTTTCACATTCTTTCTCAGAAATAAATGGATATTATGGAACAAATGTGAGCTTTGGAGTCAAACCTTGTAATAATAATAGCTACAACTAGCACTTAGGAGTGCTTATCCAGTTCCAGACAGGAGAGCACTAAGCTCTTTATTTTTCTTACATAATCAAATCTTCACATCAGTGAAAAAGGCATCATCCTCATCCATTTATAGACGGGGAGACTAAAGACTGGAAAGTGTAACTCTGATCATGTGTATATAGTTTTTAATTAAAAAATGTGGAATTAAGCCCAAGTTTACTGCTCCTGAAGACCTACTTTTAAACTATTTTACTGCCTCAAATTCCAGTTTGGTCATTTTCAGCTGCATGTCCTTAGGCAAGTAACAAGGCCTTGGAGCTTGGGGCAAAAGACTTGAGGGCAAGAATAATTTGAGGAAGGCTGTTATAAAGATCCAATGAGATAAGTCCCTTAGCACAGCATTCGGAAAAATACAGCAAACATTAGTTTTTCTGTCCTTCTTACTCTGACTTAGCTAATAATGTGTAATATAGGACTTTGTGAGGATCAAATGAGAGAATTACATCGAAGTCTTTTCCAAGGAATAAAACATTAAATAAATTCTGATGAACGTGCAGAAAGAAGTTAGCTATGGCTTTGAAAAAATTCAGCATATCAAATTAAAAGCATGTACAAGGCTCTGGGTTTGATCTTAGCCCTGAAAATACATATATACATACATACATACATCTCCTAGAAGTAAACAATCCCTCTGTAGTGACTGCTCTAAAACAGTTTCCACATACCGCTACTCAACAGAATCACTGGGACATGATTATGAAAACAGGTTTCTGGGTAACATTCCATCCAGACAGATTTTACTGAATCTAAAATTTCTGATGGTGTGTCCAAGAGATCCACATGATTCCTACATGCCACCAGGTCTCAGGATGGCTTCCTGATGGAGACTTCTCCACGTTTATCAGTCATTCAGCAAAGATTTGGTGTATTTCACCTTGGTCAAAGCACTCTGTGGGGTCCTGCAATAAATGGTTTGCAGTGATATCAATTATTCATAGTAAGAGTCTTTGAAGTATATAATGATATTCTCCATTTCTTCATAAAGCCCTTTCTTGATAAATATCAACCATTTCCTCAAAAAACTCTTGTTTATTACCAGAGACAGAACCAACAGGATAGATATAGTAGGCCCTCTGTAGTCATAGATTCAGCATCCTTAGATACATCCAGCAATGGATCAAAAAAGTATTTTTAAATAACAAATTACATCAGTATTAAACATGTACATGACTTTTTCTTGCCAGTATTCCCTAAATAATACAGAACAATGACTATTTATATAGCAATCATATTGGGTTGGGTAGTATGATTAATTTAGAGATGATGAAAAGGATAAAGGAGGATGTGTATGGGGTCTATGCAATTAACTTTATATAAGGAAATTGAGCATTTGTAGATATTGGTATCTGTGGAGATTCCAATCCTCCTGGATACCAAGGAACAACTGAGTATGAGAATGTGTGTGAGTGTGTGTGCATGCACATGTGCATGGCATACAAACTAGATAATACTGAACATAAAAATTCCAAATAAGGAATCTCAGACATACATAAGCACACAAAAAGGAATTAAGAATATTTCAGGAAAATCAACAAGGTGGTACAGCAGCATCAAACTAACATTGTCATTAATCTTTTAACCGACAAGAGAGAAGTATGAATAATATAATGACTGTCCATTAAGATGCCAACATAAATTTACATTTTCTTGTGCCTTCTCTGAAGATGTAAGCATGTAGAAATGGTTGTAAAATATAAAAAGCAAAACCCCAAAAGAACCTCACCGCTATGATCAATGGAGTTTTGACAAAACTGGCAAAACAATTTAATGAAAGAAAGACTAGTTCTTTCAACAAATGACACTTGGGCAAATGGATAGCTACATACAAAAGAATGCAATTTGATGCTTCTCTCATACCATACACAAAACTTCACTCAAAATAGACCAAAAATATAACTATAAGAACTAACAAAAATTCTTGGAAAAACAAAACAAAACAGAGGCATAAATCTTTGTGACAACTGAAGTACAAGCAATATAGGAAAAAAGAGACAAATCAGATCCAATAATAATTAAAAAGGTTTGTTTCAGATGACACTACTAATAACAATGACATCCTATGTGATGAGAAAAAAATACTTGCATATCACATAAGCAATAAGGGTTTAGTATACAGAATATATAAAGAACTTTTCTAATTATAATAAGAGGAACTCAATTTCAAAATGGGGAAAGGATCTGACTATAAATTTCTGCAATGAAGATGAACAAGTGGCAATAAGTACATGAAAAGGCAATGAACATCATTTTCCTTTAAGGAAACAAAAGTCAAAAGCACAGTGAAATGCCATTTCACACTTTTTATAATGACTGTGCTTAGAGACATCCAATAGCAAGTGTTGGCAAAGATGTGGATGGATGAAGTGAAACCCCCATGCACTGCTGTTGGGCTGGAAAACACAAAGAATCTGGAGTTCTTAAAACTGCTAAATAAAGATACCATGTCATTACATTCCTATGTACACATCCAAGAGAAATGAAAACATGTCTACACAAAAAACTTTCACTCAAAACTTCCATGATAGCTTTATTTATAACAGCTCCAAGGGGAAATAACCCAAGTAGTCATTAGCTAATGAGTGGATGAATACAATGTGCACATCTATTCCACTGGATGTTATTCAGTAATAAAAAGAAATGAAGTATTGATGTATGCTATACTATGGGCGAATCTTGAAAAAAATTATGATAAATGAAAGAACACACATCTTGATGCTGGGCAAGTGGTACTCACAATCCCAACACTTGGGAGGTAGAGGGAGGAGGGCTGTAAATTCCAGGCCAGCCTGGGTTACAGGGCAACACACTGTATCAAAAAACAACAAAACAATATAAAACAAACCTGCCACTGCCACACAAAAAAGCAAAACCATTATCTTGTCTGACTTCACTTATATATGGAATGCACAATATAAGCAAACCCAGACAAAAGGTAAGGTTAGTGGTCACTTGAAATGTAGGAGGAGTAGGGAGTAATTGCTAATAGATACATGATTTCTTTCTAGGGCGATAAATAATGTTCTATTTAGGTTGTAATGTTAGTTGTGCCAACACATGAACACACTAAAATTTAGAGTTGGAGACTCCAACAAAGTGAATTATATGGAATCAGAATTATATCACAATAAAGCCATTTACAAATATATACTGTAACTGTTACACTAACATAAAACAAAAAACAAAAATCAGATAAATACAATCTCAGAGAAAGAACTAGATGAAATAATAAACATTTTGATTGATCCAAAAGAAAACATGAAATAAAAAAAGACAAATGACTTATAGGACAAATAGAAAAAAATAAAATGACAGATTTGAAACCAATTGTATTGGAATTAAATTAACTGTAAAAAGATTAATAATTCTATTTAAAAGAGGAATTATTGGGCTGGAGAGATGGCTTAGCAATTAAAGGTGCTTGCCTACAAGTCCTGACAGCCTGGATTCTATTATCCACTGCGTACATAAAGCCAAATGCACAAAATGGAGCATGAGTCTGGAGTTTGTAGCAGCAGGAGGTCCTGGAATGTTTTCTCTCCTCCTCCCTCTCTATTTCTCTTTCTCTCTCTCAAAGTAGAAATAAAAAAAATTAAAGGTAAAAGTAAAAGAGGAATTATCAAAGAAAATTAAAAATGGTGCAATTATATATTGCTTATAAGATACTGACTACTATAAAGTCACAGAAAAGTTGCAACTAGAAGGACAGAAAAGATAGATCATTAATATCTATCTCAAAGGAACTGTTGTAGCTTAAATAATAACACAGAATGTAGAATTACCAACAATTTGAAAAAAGACACAAAATATTACAGGTAAGACATTTAAAAACTTTATTTTAATAAATTTGAAATATTAAATAAAATCAACAAATTTCTTATAAAACACATCCTACAAATACTGTCATAAGAAATAGAAAAAAATGAATTATTACATTATATTGACTTGAAAATGGAATTGTAATGAAAGAATTTCCCATAAAGAAATTTCCAGGCTCAGATTGTTTCCCTAGTAACTTTTACAAATACTTAGGAAAAATATCACTTTAACAAACGTCCTTCCCCGAGAAAAGAAAAAGAGGGATTATTTCCCAGCTGATTTCATGAGGCCAATATAATAATGACACCAAAACTTGGCAAGGATGTCGTGATTCATTTAGAACTTAAACAAAATTCTAGCAAACCAAATCCAATGTGCTGTAAAAAGGATAATACATTGTAGCCAAGTGTGCTTTATTCCAGTAACAAGAGCTGATTTACAGTTTGAAACCAAGTAGTTGAACTCACAAACTAACAGTATAAGGAAGAAATCCCATGTGATTTCTTAATGAATGGGAAAAGATTATTTGATAAAATCCATTTTTATTAAAAAATTTTAATAAACCAAGACTTTAGGGGAATTTCCTTAATCTGCTAAAGTGTATGTTAAAAAAAAAAAAAAACCTGAGCCAAACACAGAGAAAAAAAAATTGCAGCAGATAGTATATGTAATAATGAAATAGTGAAAGCTTTTCCCCTGAAATCAGAAATAAAATAATATTAACACTTCAGTCAACATTGTACTATGAGAATAAAAGCATATGGATGGAAAAAGAAGAAATGAAGCTGTCACCATCATCATCCTCTGGAGACGTTATGGCTTAAGTGGAATCCAAAAGAATCTATGACAAGAAATTGATGATACATGAGCTTAGTAAGATTGTGGGTATCAGTTCAGCACACACAGACAGCTAGTGTATTCCTATATACTGGAATGAACCCAGCTGCTTATATCTATGAATAATATAATGAAATACATTAATAGAGTTCCTTTTTTTGGTAGTTCTGGGGATAGAATCAGAGCCACACACACTAGGCAAGTGCTCTACCACTGAGCTCTGCTACCCTTAGGTTTCCTGAGATGGAAGCATCTTCTAGTGAGTGTTGTTTGATGATAATGTGTGTTTAGTATGCTGTAGGGCTCTACTTCCTAGTACTTTAAGTTTTTGCATAGATATTCATGAGATTGGTTTGTAGTGGAGTTTTCTCTGTAATTGTTGGTAAACAAGAGGTTTTGTAAATTATGTTTTCCTAGAGCATCATGTCCTCAAGTGTGGGTCTGAGATCTCTCTCTCTCCTCTCTCTCAGACCTTCTCAAGGACTTAAAGTTAGTTGCATAATAATGTCGAGACATTAATTCCTTCTTTTACCAGGAAAGATTGCAGAAGCAGGTGGGAACCCAACTTCCTCTCTTTAGCCAGATACTAAAGAGATCTGCAAATGGGGAGGAATCCACTTTTGTCTTGACTTTTAAGTAAAATATTATATTCATAAATTGTTAGTTATGTTAACATGTAATGAGCATATTATTTTTAAATGAATGATTTTAATTCTTTAATTTTATATTTAACAGTAAATATTCACAGATATAAAAAGCTCCTTTGAATTTTCAGTAATTTTTTTGTGTGCTGGTAATGGTACCTAGAGCTTCATGCATATTCATCCCTCACTCTAGCACTGTTTATACTCTCAGCCCATCAGTAATATTTTAGAAGCCCCTAAAAGTTTGCGAATCACTGTCCTATCAAATTATCTATTCCATGTAGGTTTATTAAACTGTCTCTTATGTATGACCAATATGCAATATGTTCATACAGTAAAGTCACAATTGATTTAAAAAAAATTGTATCTTCTTTCTTATTTGGTATCTTTGGGGTTTCCCTAATCAAAAAAAATATATATATAGGTTGGCTATTAGATTGTTTAAGTCTGTTAATGTTTTAATTTATTAGTGTCATTTTTTAATCTTATTAATTTCCACTTTGTTTTTGCCTTTTGTTTTCTTTTCATTTGTTATTTTCCTACTTTTTAGTTGCATGGGTAGTTCATTTATTTGAATATTGATTGACACAGGTATGTAATATATTAATTTCCGCTCAGTACAACTTAATTATACTGTTGAAGTTCTGACATCTGTTTTCTAGAAATTCAGCAAAATCACTTTGTATTTCTCCTTTGATCCTAGAACTCTTTGATTATATATTTCCAATAATATAGGCTTTTAACTTTTCTTTTATCTCTCTCTGTCCCTTTTATAATATTGCAAAATTTGAAGTAATAGGATTTGAAAGCATGAAGTTCCATTGCTTCTCTGTGGGTATTTGCCAGCCTCACATCACAGCTTCATGCCAAGTTTGTGGTAGGTGTACTGGGGCTTGATGTCTTCCAAAATTCCTTCCAATTCTGAGATTCTGGTATCCTAAATGTGCATGCAAGTCTGTAAAAAAGAAACCTGTTTTAAATGATTGCTTCTCTCTTCAGAAAGATTTTTATGCTCTTTGAGAAAGCCAATGTCTTCACTCAGTGACTCACACCTAGCCTGGCTTCAGGGAAGATTGGAGTGATTTCAACTGGGAGAAAACTTCTTCAAATTAGCGAGGTTAGGACAAAGGGGAGGCAGCAGAAATTGGGTGAGTCTGACTACCAAGCAGAGCCCCCTTTCAGGGCCACCACTTGTATTACTTTATCCCATTACAGGCATGTCACATTCTTAGCTACTGGTAGAAACCCAGCTACTGGAGCCCAAATCACTCCTCCTCAGTGGTGACAAGCAACTGCCCAGTCCAGCACATGCTCGCTGGGTGTTCCATGACCAACCACTGAAGCTGGAACAATACTAGCACTTCCAGCAGAAGTCCCCCCACCAAAAAATAAAAAAGCTATTTGATGTTGAGGATGAGTTTTCCAGTTCACACTGTTTGCCTGAATTCTCAAAGATGTTCTCTTTCATGCTTTCTGATAATACATATTCCCATCTAGCACCTTGTGGCATTTGACCCATGGTCGACAAAAATCCAACCTTGGTAGTCTTGTTTTTCCCTAATTTGGCTACAACAGCCACCTGTACTCACAATGCAGTGTAGCATCTTGTACCTTCATATTGCATTTAAACACAGTATCTAGTATCCAAGGGGGATTGGATCTTGGACTCCTCCATGGATTATCAAATCCACAAATGCTCCATCCCTTTATATAAATGGTGTAGAACCTGTGCACACCCTGCTATGTACTTTCAATCTCTAGCTTACCCTCCTGTGTAACACCATGCAAGTGTTATAGGGGTAGCTGCTCTCCTGTATGGTTTAGGAAATGATGACAAGGAAAAGGTCTGTTATGTCCAGTGCAGATGCAATCAATAGTACCTGTCAGCCAAGGCCCACAGTGGCTTCAGTCCGTGGATGTGGAACCCGCAGGGAAGGAGGATAAGGAGAGCCAACTGTATTTTTGAATGAGTCACTTCCTTCAAGTAAAGCTGTACCTTCCTCTCTTCCCTTCTGTCTCCAAGCCTTGGGGCCACTGAAGGCCCAAGGCTGGTTGGAAGGCAATAACACCTAGGTCAGGGCTGAAAGTGGGGCCCTGGCTTAGCTTAGGGTTACACCAAGAGGCTCTGAAAGAGCGCTGTTGGGAAGCCCAGTTTCCCCGTTCACACAGGATTGCTTGTCCTGCTGCTCATGCCCTCAATCTGGATATGGAACTTTGCATAAAGACTCTTCCTATGGTGCCCTTCATATGCTCACCCATTCTAAGTACCACTTTCCCGGCAAGGAGCAATGCGTGTGTTTTCTGACCTTGGATGGTCTAATCTGTCAAAACCTTGGACCGCCATGTAGAAGAAAGACTGGGGAGGCAGTTAGTGACAAAATGGCTATGCAGGAGACACATTTTTAAATATTCTGTATGGTTAGCCCCTGTAATCTTTCATTAGATTACTCCCATTACTTCTGGTAAATAGTTTAATTAAAACGATGGTTCAAGCAGCCAACAGCCGCAGGCTTTAAGCGGTGGTAAGGATAAAGATACTGTCAGAGAGCCCAATCCTATTTTCCAAGATGCTCTCTGTGGAGCCCCTCCCGCCTACCTGCCTGGCTCTGCCAGTCTGGAGGCTGTGGGCTCTGATCCAGGGTGGACTCCCAGCCTGTCCCCACGTTGCACATGTAGTACTCTGGCACCCACGTAAGGAGCACAATACTATCTGTTGAAGGGTCCCGCCCTGAGTATCCCAGTGTCTACCTTTTCCTCTTGATAATACAGAGCAGGCCACCTTAGCTCAGGTGCAGCTCAGCTGGAAGCGTGAAGCTGCTTGTTTAAAGACAGGCTGGAGAGCAATCATCTACTGTGTGTCCTGAGGAGTAGGGACTAGATCAGTAACCAACTGCTTTTAGACATTCAGCTTTCCATGGAAGGGAACAAGGCTCACTTTAGGGTATAGCAACAACAGAGAGACCAAACTAATGGTGTGCCTCACCTGTGTCCCTGATTAATCATAATTAACGTATTATAATCTGTCCTGCACATTTAAGTTCCACATTACAGAAAGGCTTTTAAAAATGCTATTCAATAAGCAAAGAGATGAAGCTTGCCAACTACTGAGCTAAAGGGGGTGTTCATGGTTTATGGAGTCCCTAAAGAATGCACACACTTCCCTCTTTTTCAAGACTGACCATCCACATATCCTGAAGTTTCAGAACTCTGAATGGGATGCCAGGCTCTGCAAGACATGCTTGGGCAGAGGCCATTGCTTTGAAGAGATGATTTTGGTGCTTCTGTGTATCCTTATATTTTATTTATTATTTATTCATTCATTCGTTTATTTATTTATTTTGGTTTTTTTCAAGGTAGGGTTTCACTCTAGCTCAGGCTGACCTGGGCTTATACTATGTAATCTCAGGGTGGCCTCGAACTCACAGTGATCCTCCTACCTCTGCCTCCCAAGTGCTAGGATTAAAGGTGTGCGCCACCATGTGTGGCTTTTATTCATTTATTTAAGAGAGAGAGAGAATGGGCATGCCAGAGCCTCTAGCCACTGCAAATGAACTCTAGGCACATGTTCCACCTTGTATATCTGGCTTTATGTGGGTACTGGGGAATCAAGCCTGGGTCCTTAAGCTTTACAGGCAAGTGCTTTAACTGCTGAGCCATTTCTCCAGCTCCATGCCCCTATATTTTATATAAATAATTAAATAATTCATTTAAATAAATGAATGCCAGCTTAGCACAAAGGGAGACTGAATCTAGCCTTCTGGAATAGGCTGGAAGACAATGTGTGTCTTTTTGCCTTCTACTCAAGATATTTAGCCTGTAAGGAATGATCATCACAAATTAAGCTCTTTTGCCTACTTTAAGCCAGGCAATATTGAGCTTAAAAAGGACTTTCCATGGGCTGGTGAGATGGCTTAGTAGTTAAGGCACTTGCCTGCAAAGCTGGAGAACCTAGGTTCAATTCCCCAGTACCCATATAAGCCAGATGCCCAAGGTGGCATATGCATCTGGAGTTCCTTTGCAGTGGTTGGAGGCCCTGGCATGCCCATTCTCTTTATCTGTCTCCTCTTCTCTTCTCTTCTCTTCTCTTCTCTTCTCTTCTCTTCTCTTCTCTCTTCTCTTCTCTTCTCTTCTCATCTCTTCTCTTCTCTCTCTCTGTTTGTAAATAAATAAATTTCACTTAAAAAAGGACTCTCCTAGCCGGGCATGGTGGCGCACACCTTTAATCCCAGCACTCGGGAGGCAGAGGTAGGAGGATTGCTGAGTTCGAGGCCACCCTGAGACTACAGAGTGAATTCCAGGTCAGCCTGAGCTAGAGTGAGACCCTACCTCGAAAAACCAAAAAAAAAAAAAAAAAAAAAAGGACTCTCCTGTCCCATGTTAACCATGGTAATATGACCTGGATCCTTGGCCATTGTGTGAGCAGATAGCTTCGCAGGGAACCATTAGATGGGGTTGTGAAGGGTGGGATATTTGGACAAACAGAAGGGAAAGCAAGAGCCCATCTCTCACCTGACAAGCAGAGGTGAACAGGCAGGGGGTGCAAGTTCTGTTGGGAGACAGTGAGTAAACCCTTAGTGTGGAGTAGGAAGCTCAGAATGTTCCTTGGCTTTTGTTTGCAGAAGGCCTTGATGATAAGCTGGAGGCTGGCGTTGTGCTCTAGGCACTGGGGAATTATTCTGGGTATGTGAGTCAGGGATGTACACTGTGTTGAAAGTGTGCTCTAGGCTTTATCTAGCCTAATTTGTTTTTGTTTTTGTTTTTCAAGGTAGGGACTAACTCTAGCCCAGGCTGACCTGGAATTCACAACGTAGTCTCAGGGTGGCCTCAAACTCACAGCAATCCTCCTACCTCTGCCTCCCGAGTGCTGGGATTAAAGACGTGTGCCACCATGCCTGGCAAGCCTAACTTTTTAGAAAGGATTGGGGGAGCAGATTCTGAGAGCAGCAAGGACATTGTGAGAATATAGTCTGGGATTTTGAACAAAGGCAATATCAATGAGTCCAAAATAGTGGCCTAATTATAAGAAGTTATAATCCAGGCTGGTTGTTTTGCTTCAGAATGTACTCATTTCCATTCCTGCTGCATGTCTGTCTGCCTGAGGTTCAGTAGATGTTATATGAGGCAAGGCTGGGTGATACTACCATTCCAGTAGGAGAATTTCTGTATGTCTGTTCCATATGGAGTTTTATGGTTTGAAAATCTATAAACATGTTTTCAGTTAAAAATCCAAAAAGTCTAGGTAGGGGTATAACTTGGTGGAAGAACATGGCTTATTATCATGCACAGAGCTCTGGGTTTGACAGAGGACATCCAACAAAAACCCAAACATCAAAATAAGAAAACAAGGCTGGAGAGATGGCTTAATGGTTAAAACACATGCCTGAGAAGACTAAGGATCCAGGTTCAATTCTCCAGGTCCTGTGTAAGCCAGATGCACATGGTGGCACATGCGTCTGGAGTTCGTGTGCAGTGGCTAGAGGCCCCAGCATGCCCATTCTCTCTCTCTCTGTCTCTAATAAATGAAAAAATAATATTTTTTTAAAAACCAAGAAAATAAACAACAAAATAAGAAAGCCTATTGATCTCTGTGTCAGTAGACTATTTCAAAGAAGGGTTTATTTTCAGGTAGGGTATGTGGAAGAGGATCAAATTTTTAAAAATCTCACTGTTCATTAATTCTTTAAGTAATTTCTAAAAGGCTATAGCTTTTCTGAGAGAAGCCAGGCTCCAAGGTTCAGAGAAGGCAACAAACTAATATAAATATTTTAATTTTAAAGAAACACCATTGCTTTTCCATTATAGACCTTATACCCCCTTCTAACGCTACCCTTTTGCACTCGAATTATCCTCCTTTAATTCCCAAACCATCTGCTTGCAATGTTGCAATAACTAGTTCAAAAACTAGCTTTTTGAGAAATCTCAGCCACTCAAGGCAAAACTCCAGGGAAGGCCTGTTCTTAATACATTTTTGTTGATATTTATCACTCAGCTGTGGTATGGAAATAACTCCGACATACCAATTTCTTACCACATAAACATGTATTTATCACTCAGATGCAGGCAGCTGCAAACTTGCTGGGGTGCAGTTACACTTGTCTTTCCATTCTGAGGCTGTGTTTGACCATCTTTGTGGTCCAAGGAGCTCCATGTGAGCTGCTGTAGTTGGGGAGTCAATCTGTTGGCATCCATGCTATTGGCTGAAGAAGGCCCTCAAGCCAAGCCCAGTGTAAGGGAGACATGGAGACAAAAAAAAAAAAAAAAATCACTTAGCAATGGGTGGGAATGTATCAACAATTTACAGGAGAGGACAGTGAAGAATTGGGAACAGGAATCCAACCACTCACAAACTTCCCTGTTGGTAACATCCATTCATTCAGCAAATATTGAGAGCTATCTACAAGCGAACGCAGAGTAAATAAAAAAGAAAGGAACCAGGAAGCTAGTCTCTCTACATGCCACGATGCCCTTTGAAATGGCACCTTAGGAGACAGCAACCTGCTGAGAGTGTGTTTTGCCAATCTAAGAGCTTAGCTTAATGAACAGACTCTGGCATCAGCCGTGTAAAGGTCACACTTAATGCCTGGCTTTAGAGCTCTAGTACATCTCTGACTTCCTCTTGTGTGCCTGGTGCTGGGGCTCAAACCCAGGGTGTCACAAATGGTAGGCAAGTACTCTACCACTGAGCTACCTCCCCAGCTCTGACTTCCTTTTGAAATTAGTCATGGATCCATTTCCTTACCTTAGAATGGTAAAATGGAGCCCAACAGAAAAAAAAAAAAAAAAAAACTGAGAAGAAAAACTCAAACTATCAAGTCATTCACCAGGAGAGAAACTTGTAGAAATCCCCCGGGAAAGCCACGTTTCATTCACTTGTACTCAACCTGTTAGGAAACAGAAGTCCCACTCAGAAGCCACTCTTAGTGAAATCCTTTGATCTGCAATGCTTTGCTCCTGCCCTAAGTCATACTTCCTGTGAGCCTCTTTGCCCGAGTTCCTATAGTCAGATCTCAGTAACTCTGCCCTAGCTCCCCAAAGGCCAGTGTTTCTAGTTCACTACTTTATCTGCTGAACCGATGTCCTGTGTGCTCCCACACAGGCTGACTCTCACTTTGTGGTCTCCTCTGCAAGAGGCCCGTCTTATGATTACAATCCTGTACTCTTGTCATCCGTTCTTGCGGTACATAGAGATGATTGACACACATGAAGGCATGTGGAGATGAACACCAACAAGGCTCTGTGGTTACCCTTGGGGATGTTCTTGTATTTTCTAATGACTCCTCTCTGAATTCCTTCTCTAACCCAGACGTTGCTGGATCCTCCAGGTACTTACCTCCTTATAATGATCTGTCTTCTCCACTAAGCCTCAGCTCTGTGACAGCAGAGCCTTTATTTGTTTTGTTCATCACTGTTAGACCTGGCAGAATGGTGAGTGATCAGTATATACTCATTGATCAACCAATGACTTAATAGCTTAGGATCTAGTTCTTTTTAAAAATAATTTTTAATTTCTTTATTTTAGAGAGAGAGAATTGGTGCACCAGGGCCTCAGCCATTCAATCAAACTCCAGATGCTTGGGGCATGTGTGACCTTTCTGTGTCTGGCTTACATGGGATCTGGAGGGTTGAACATGGGTCCTTAGGCTTTACAGGCAAGTGCCTTAACCACTAAGCCATCTCCCCCAGACCAGATCTTAGTTCTTTATTCCATATTGTCAGGATGAACTAGATCATCTTTAAAGTCCTTGTTGGCCAGAACTGACTTGTATGCATAATTTGTGCAGTTGACCGATATGCACAATTGTCTACAGAATGCATAAAATAAGACAGATTGTTGGACACACAGTGTTATGGATACAAATGGGATAAAGCAAGTATAAAAAATATTTGTAGCCAGGCATGGTGATGCATGTCTTTAATTCCAGAACTTGGGTGGCAGAGGTAGTGAGTTCAAGGCCACCCTGAGAATGCATACTGAATTCCAGGTCAGCCTGGGCTAGAGTGAGAACCTACCTCAAAAAGCCAATTGTGTGTGCGTGTGTGTGTGGTGGGGAAAAGGCTATTCATTGTTCAGTTACATTTTTTCTTATTCTTTTTGTTTTTTTCAAGACAGAGTCTTACTCTAGCCCAGGTTGACCTGGAACGCACTCTGTAGCTCTGTGGTGGTGTTCTGAATGCTAGGTTCCCAGCTGATGGAGATTTGGGGATTAACACCTCCTGGAGGCAGTATATTGTTGGGGGAAGGCTTATGGGTAATATAGCCAGTTGGCACACTCTCTTGTTGCTGTTGTCTGCCTGATGTTGGCGAGGAGGTGATGTCCACCCTCTGCTCATGCCATCGTTTCCCCCTGCCATCATAGAGCTTCCCCTTGAGTCTGTAAGCCAAAATAAACCTTTATTTCCCATAAGCTGCTCTCGGTTGGGTGATTTCTGCCAGCAATGCGAACCTGACTGCAACAAGCCCCAAGCTGGCCTTGGCACTCACAGCAATCCTTCTACCTCAGTCCCCTGAGTACTGGGACTAAATGTGTGTGCCACTACACCTGGCTTTGTTCAGTTATTGAAACATCCTGTGTATTTTAAAATCTTTACAATAAAATTTTGGGACAAATGAGGGGTTTAGAATAGCTAAAAACAAGGCTTTAGGGAGAAAAGCTGAAGAAATAATTTAATGTAAGAATCAATAATAAGGGTTAAGATTGTGAAAGAACAAAGAGGTAAGATAGGCATATGCATTTTAATAAAATTGCATGTGATTTCAAAACCCTATGTTTGTAACTATTTGAGACAACACACGTGCTTGAGGAGTTTAGAGGAGGGAGAACCATCATGGAGGACCAGTAAAGTAGGCAGCAAGTACTTCATATCATAGGTGAAAATTCAGATGAGCCTTGAAGGATGTATGATTTTTAAATAGGTTATTTATTTAATTATTTAAGAGAGAGAGAGAGAGAGGGACAGAGAGAGAGAGGGAGGGAGGGAGAGAAAGAGAGAATGGACGTGCCAGGGCCTTAAGCCACTGCAAATGAACTCCAGATGTATGTGCCACCTTGGGCATCTGGCTTATATGGGTACTGGGGAATTGAACCTAGGTTCTCCAGCTTTGCAGGCAAGCGCCTTAACCACTTAAAACCACTTAAAAGTTGCAGACTGAATGTAAGTGTGAAGCAGAATACAAAAGCAAGATGGTGAATTTTATGTGGGCATATAAGAGATAACATTGAGAAACAAGGATGAGAATAGACTGCATCAGGCTCTTCCTTTCATGTGTGAAGGACCTGCACATGATGCTTCTCATGTAACATCTAACTTCGTCTTTAGAGTGAGCACAGAAGGCAGGGGCTGTTACTACTACAGGAGGACTAATGAGGAAGCTGAAGCTCATGATTTCATCAGTTGTGAAGGCTGCACAGCTAGCAAGTGGTAGAGCCAGTGCTAAGAACAGCCCACAGCCTGTATGCCTAACCAGTAGGCATGCCGTCTCCCTGGTAAATAGCTGCTAGACCTTAAGAGGGCTGGCTTTAAGTACCAAGTCTGGAAGTTTATGCTCTACTTCCTAAGACTAGAGGCCCACTGAGAGATTGTGCCCAAAAGAAAGACATGGTCAGAGATTTTTTAAAAATATTTTATTTTTATTTATTTATTTGAGAGAAAGGGGGAGGGAGGGAAGAAAAGAGAGAGAGAGAGAGAGAGAGAATAGGCTCACCAGGGCTTCCAGCTGCTACAAACAAACCCCAGATTCATGCGCCATCTTGTGCATCTGGCTTATGTGGGTCCTGGGTCATCGAACTAAGGTCATTTGGCTTTGCAGGCAAGCACCTTAACCACTAAACTGTCTCTCCAGCCCATGTCAGAAAAATTTTAAGACATGTATCCAAAAGAAGCTGGCAGGAGATTGTAGCCAGGAAACCCTCTGAGGAGGCTATCACAATGGAGGCATGGATAGAGGCCCTGGTCCAAAATAATGGCAATGGGGGCAGAACAGAAGAATAGTCCTTATGAAAAAATAACCTTCTGTCCTCTTTCTTCTAACAGCATATGAAATATATTGAACAATTATCTGCTTCTCTATATCTCTCTGATAGGGTCTCATGTAACCTAACCTGGCGTCAGTCTCTCTAGGTAGCCAAGAATGATTGTGAACTCCTGACCCTCCTTGCCCCTAACTTCCAGTGCTGGGATTAGGGTCATGCATCACTATGCCCAGTTTATAAGTGCTGACTGATCAAACCCAGGGCTTTGTACATACTAAGCAGGCACACTACCAACTGAACTACATCCCCCAGCTCTCTAAATGAATGTTATCTATTCAAACCCAAACTGACTTTAGCTTCAAACAGTTATATAATGTGTCAGTCTAGTGAAATTCTGAAGGCAAATGAGCAGCCCCCATTTATTCATCCATTGCCCAAGCCAGTCTGGTTGCAGTTTCCATAGTTCAGTATTTGCTGGGCTAGCTCTGGATCCTCTGTGGACCCAGTTCTTACAATTTCCTATCCTTACCCAGGAGCACCAGAGAGGAGCAAGAAGTCCAAACCCGTACTGTCCCATGGGAGATCCAATAGAGCGAACCCTCCCTAAGAACTAGATTTAGAACAAGTAGGGTTTTTCAGGTGGTCACCGATCCACTGGAGCAGCTGTGGCTTTTTGTGCTGCCTGGAGGAGTTAGCTGATGGGTGGAAATTCTTATCAGAAGAGATGTATGTGGATATGGAAGTGGCTGAAAATGACCAGAGGGGTGGTGTTCCCTGGGGAGCAATCATTTACACATGGGGTGAGGCCCCTGTACAGGTGTCTGGCAGTCCCTCCTCCCCTGTCCCTCAGGTTATCACCTTGATAAAGATAGCAGTCTGGGGAGTAGGAACCAAAAACTAAGAGAAGAGATTTGACAATATAAAGCAGTGAACAAGCACAAGTGTGTGACTCGATCAATATCCAAGCAAGATAGGAAGCAAGTTCTCAAGCTGATAGGGTGTGAGGGCAAACCAGAAGGAATGACTAACTGTATTACTTTTCCACATGTTTACAGTCCAGGTTTGAAGTCCATGGAGACTTAAGAGGAAAAGTCCCATGCACGTGTGAGTCTGAGTGCTCAGGCACTCAGAAGATCCTATAGTGAGGGACAGCCACACAAGGGGATTGAAGTGACAGATCAGTTAGCACTCTAACTACAAAGTACCTCAGAATGGTGAGGTGCTGTGTGAGTGGCTCAGTGCAGATGTGAGGGAGGCAGATTATGATTTTTCTTTTTTTGGTGGAGAAACAGTATTTTGAATGTAGCCTGTAATTTTAGCTAGACTGTAATAAGATTGTCTACCAGAATTTGCCTGTGGGAATGCCTCTGTCCTTCAGTCAACAAACCTCTGTAAGGACTAGACATTTATGTCAAAAGGACACATTCAGGACATATCTGAGACTCCTTTTCTGGGACTATTTCCTTCCAGAACCAGTTTACAAGCCATACATTATTTCACAGTTTTGTAGTCACTTTGTGTTTTGGGCATCACTTATTATATAGCTTAATTATTAGATTTAATTCCATAAGTGTTTTAACTATCTAAGTTCTAAATCTGTGTCTGTGTATGTGTGTGTGTCAAAAGCCTTACAACACTCACACACACAGGAAACACTAAGCAGTTTGAGCAGGAGTCACTGGACTCCTAAGTTTAAAAACCTCCTGATCTTCCAAGAGTTATAGAAACACTAATACTGTATTTACAACAGATCTAAGGGCAACTATTTTCTGTGCATAAGCAGCATCCTGATTAGAATACATGCTTAGTCTCATGAAGAAATTGCTTCAGAAATATCCACCCCACTCTAGGCATGATGGTATGGGAGGAGTGTTTAAAAATGAGTCCGTGGTATCGAATAGGATTTGTTATTTCTATAGCTGCAGTGTGTGTGTGTGCAGGGGTGGCATTCATTGCTAGCGGGATGCCTGACAGCAGCATCTGACTCTCCAGGTGTCCACCTTCAGCTCCCATTCGCCTTCAAGAGACATAGCCTTAGGAAAAGGCCTCAGATGGGCTGAGATCAGCCTAGAGGCCCACCTGGTTGCAGGAGCTTGAGTAAGGTATGATTAACATTTGCTTGGCTGCTTTGGGAGGGGTCATGGGTGTTTGCTGAGACAAAAAGGGGGTGGGACTGTCCACTAGCTCATTTAATATGTAAAGTAATATGTAAAGTCCCCAGAAAGGCAGTAAGGTTCTCATTTTGTAGATGAGAAAACTTGGGAGTGTAAAACTAACAACTTACAGGGTCAAAACCAGTTAGTCGAGGCAAAATAAAAACTCAGATTTAGCTGGGCATGGTGGTGCATGCCTTTAATCCCAGCACTTGGGAGGCAGAGGTAGGAGGATCACCATGAGTTCAAGGCCACCCTGAGACTACATAGTGAATTCCAGGTCAGCCTGGACTAGTGTGAGACCCTACCTCAGAAAAAAAAAAAAAAACAAAAAAACTCAGATTTGATTTCAAAACCCTATCCCCATCATTATCTTCCCTTTCCAACGTGGCCTCTATGAAATGCCTGCATAAATCTCCTTCTCCATGGAGAGACCTTGGGCATGAGACCCATCTCACGTTTCTCAGGAAGGACAAGTTCGGCATGGCCCTGGAAACACCTAGGATTAAGACTCGTTGGCCTTATTACTAACGCCCTTCATGACTGTGGCAAATTTCCCTGGTGCCTGGGCCTCAATTCTCTCATCTGTAAATTGAGTGGACAGAACTAGATGAAACTAACAGCCGTAAAATTCAGTGACTGGAGTTCTTTGCAATATGCCTCCCCCCACCCCACAGCCTCCACTCCCCGAGCTGACAAACCTCCCTATCCTATGGACTACGCATAGCTCTGCTCTATGGTGTAGTCTTTTCTGACCCCGAGCTAGATGTATGCCTCACTTTGACACGTACTGCTTGTTGTCCCTCTTACACTTGCCTAGCTCTTCTTACTCAGTCATCTTCTATATCTTATCTGAATGCATCTGAATTCCTTGCATATTTTAAGCCAGAGTATTCCTATTTATGAACCAAACACAATATGTGATTTAATTCTTCCATGAAAGACATTTGGTTGTTTCCATATTATTTTCAGTGTCATGACTGGTGTTCTTTTTCTTGCTTCCCCATGGATGTATGAAGAGTCTCTACGTGTTCAGAAATGACCTTGCCAATGCATAGTGTTTGTACATTGGATGCTGCTAAATTATTCCCCAAATTCCTTCACATGCTCCCATCAGTAGTGTGTGGGTACTCCATTCCCATATCCTCAATAACTATCAAGCTTAGTTCTTTTCCCAGATGACACTACAACTGCATTTCTTAGGGCATCATACTTTCATTTTTATATTGCATTTATCTCCCCTGTTGGGCTATGAACCTTGTGAGAGCAGAAGCTTTGTTTAACTCATTTTTATATTTTTTCCTCCAAACTGTATTGAGCTTAGTCAGTACACAATAAAGAGTTGTTAACAAATACATAATGAACAGAATTAATTTATGTTGACCCAGGAGATAGGGAATTCTATGAGGGCAGGGATGAAACTTCCTATGCTTACTAACCTGGGATGAAGATGTTGAGAGGGACCACCCATAAGCTGTAGAGATAATCTGTATAGCAGTTAGCCCATGGACCAAAGACTTAGGAATTTACAGGGGGGCTGGTGAGATGGCTTAGTGGTTAAGGCACTTGCCTGCGCAGCCTAAGGACCCATGTTGAACTCTCCAGATCCCACTTAAGCCAGACACACAAAGGTGAGGCACGCGCAAGGTCACACATGCCCACTAAGTGGCACAAGCATCTGGAGTTTGATTGCAGTGGCTGAGGGAGGCCCTGGTGCACCAATTCTCTCTCTCTTTCTGTATGTGTCTGTCTCTCTAAAATAAAAAGAGAGAGAGAGAGAGAGAGAGAGGGAGGGAGAGAGAGACAAGAATGTACAGGGAACTGGGACCTTTTGTTGGAGATCCTGGCTTTAGATCATCTTGTGACTCACAGTAGTCATCAGATATTTGACTATGGGAGGAAACCGGTTCTTAGCCTCTGGGGCCATCTTTACTAAATATCAAGTCATCTCTTTCTTACTGGAACTCTGCCATCCCCGGTCCTGCCCCCGTTACTGAGGGTTGGGCACAATCCTTGTGTCTCTTTTGGACTAGGGTACTGCATGACCCATGGTAAAAATACCTCCCCTTTTGTCACCCCAACAGTTCCTCCAGTGACTCATTTTCTAAATAAGCTACTTGTGGTTTTTGGTCTGACATCACATGTAGAAGAATGAATAAGTTCGTTCGTTCTTTCTTTTCTTTTCTTTTTTTTTTTTTTTGAGTAAGTTTTAAGAACCAGAATTGCATTTTTTCAGAATAAGACACGTTACTTATGGTTTCAGGGCAAGGGGTCAACACTAGTAACAAGTCCTCTGACATTCTCCCACCCTTCCTTCCCCTGAGCCAGGTGATAAAGTGAAGGAAGGAGGTAGACACAGGTGAGAATGTTTGTGTATACCTTATATTGTGATCACACTATGAAAATCTAAATAATTGATTTGTTATTGCTTCTGCAACATTAAATAAAAATAATATGGGTAACTAAGGGTGCATGCTCTATTCTTATGCTGCTTGACTTTGAACCTCAGTTCTACCACTTGACGAACAGGTGACCTTGAAAAAATTAGTAAACCTTGACATGACTTCATTTCTTCATGTGCATGCATAATACTACTATAGTACTACATAATAGCACTTATCCTACTCGATTGTTTCAAGAAACAAGTTGCTGTAAGTTAAATGCTTAGAGTTGTGCCTGGAACTTAATAGGCGTTATAGGAGTGTTGCTAAATATTTCTTTGAGTCCATCATGATATTTGTCTATAGTGAATACTCAATAAGTGTTTCTGACTAAATGGATGCAGCCCATTAAAATCAATTTGGAATCAGGAGGATAGAAGCGAAAGACTCGGGCTGGAGAGATGGTTTAGTGTTTAAGGCACGTGCCTGTAAGTCAAAGGACCCAGGTTTGATTCCCCAGGACCCACATAAGCCAGATGCACAAGGGGGCACACACATCTGGAATTCATTTGCAGTGGCGCACCCATTCTCTCTCTCTCTTCCTGCCTATTTATGTATCTCTCAATTAAATAAAAAATATTTAAAATTTTTTTAAAAAGAAGTAAAAGAATCTTGGCTGTGAAGGTCATGCCAATATGGCATATTGGTTATTTTGAGTGGCAGACAATGGCCAATAATGGGTACAGGGAGAGCTCTCTGACCTTGCACTTTCTGCCTGAAGCAGGATTTAAAATTCTCATGTAGAAAGTGCCCTATACCAACCCATACAGGAAGAAAGCAAACATTTTTATCATCAGAGATAGATAATTGACATGTGGATTAATCAGTGTAAAAATAAAAGCTTTACTAAGATTTGTGACCCTCGTTTTCCCATGTATTTCTGGAACTACCTTTCCCACCATTTTTTTTGGCCTTAGCACAGACCCTTTGTTGTGTCCTCACCATTTATCAATTGTGTTTAGACTGGTATTAAACTGATATATAAGTTTGGATCTAACAGCTTGTTTAGGTCTCCCTTTTTCTTGTGAAGACCCCTGAATAGATATAAAAACATGAAATAAAATATTCATGCTAGGCTGGGAATGTAATCAGAGACAGAGGCCCTGGGTTCCATTCCTAGCACGAAGGGAAACAAAAGAGCAGATGATTATGTCCTATCTTTGTGTGTGTGTGTGTATATATGTGTGTGGTATGCACACATGTGTATACATGTGTCCATGTGTTCATTTGTGTGTGGAGGCCAGAAATTGACATTTGGTTTCTTCAATTGTTCTCCACCTTATTTGTTGAGACAGGCTCCCTCACTGAACCTGTAGCTTGCTGATTTAGCTAGACTAACTGGTCAGCTATCCCCAGGGATCCTCCTGTCTCTTATCTCCCCAGTTCTGGGATTGCAGGTACATGCCTCCATGCCAGGTTTTTACATGGGTGCTGGGGATCTGAACTCACGTCCTCATGTTTGCATGGCAAGCGCCTTAGAAAGTGAGCCATCTCCTTAATACCTTGTCCTATCTTAATTTAGTTTTATCCTCAGACCTAGCCACAGAAGGGGAGAGATGAAAGCTTTGCTTCCTATACAGTTGAAACTAAAAGGAACCCTAAAAACCAATGACCTTGAGCCTAGTATTCCTCCTGCCTTTTCTTTTTTTTTTTTGGTAGTCTACTAGAAATATGTAATGTGAGCTGGGCATGGTGGCACATGCCTTTAATCCCAGCACTCGGGAGGCAGAGGTAGGAGGATTGTCATGAGTTCGAGGCCACCCTGAGAATACAGAGTGAATTCCAGGTCAGCCTGGGCTAGAGAGAGACCCTACCTTGAAAAACAAAAAAACAAACAAACAAACAAAAAAAATATGTAATGTGCAGAAGGGGATCCTGCCTTTCAGGCATCATTCAATGGGGAGGTTCTCCTTCTCATTTTATATGTCTCAATATTTGGACTCTAAAGACATGGGATAAGTTTGACTCAGAAAAGAAACCTGGTACCACAGAAATTCATTCTCTTACCTCATAGTATCTCCTGCTTGTGAGGAGGGGTAGCCAGTTGACACATTTCAAGGAGTGTTATATTTCAAGGAGTATTAGTAGGATGGATATCATATGTAGGAAATAATTTAGATAAAATATTAATATATTGATTTCTTTTTATTGGTGTAGATGTGCTGTTTATCTTCAGAGCATTTGTAGCCTTTGGGAACATAAGAGAGTCGTGAAGAAATCAGAGCAAAATCTCTTAGAGCCGACCATCAGTGGCAGGCCTTCAGGATGCCTAGGCTGGGCTTGTTGGACCCCATTCATCAGAGCAGATTGGTCCAGCCTTGCTGCATTACCATGTGGTCTGTGGAGGAGTTTGAGGACAGACCAGAAGAGTGGGTCTAACTTGGCTGATATGGAAGCAGGGGTACTATGCTCATCGAAAAGGCTAGAAATTCAGTAAAACAGATAGAAATGACGAGTTCCTGAAGGAAGGGCAGATACTCTGGAGAAGACATATTCATGTGGGAGTGTTAGAAGGACACATTCTTGCACACATACATGTGTATGTACCAACACACACACACACACACACACACACACACACACAGCAACTTCACTTTCCTACACTTTTCACTCCCTACACTCACAAAACGCACATGCATGCCTCATGTATGCTTTCAGCCTAAAAGGGGAAACCTCATTGCTGAATCAAATGCTGGTTAATGTTGTTGCTTTTATTACACCAAAGGTCTTGACATTTATTAGGTGAGGAACACAGTGTTTGGCATACTGCTGTTATAGTGGCATGCATTCTTCTCTACAGCGCAGCTTTGGGAGGTCAAGGTCACTGCAGCTCACAAAAAGAATCTCTCTCCAGAGGGGAGAAAAGAGACTGCCCATCCTTGTTCCCTGTGGCTTCAGCAGGATCAAGGAACTTCACCACCAGCGCAGTCTGGGGAGCACAGGGGCTAGGTGAATGTATTTGAAACAGGTGCCACGGAGAGAGTGCCTGAAACTTCCAACCAACAGTACTTCTAGGCAAGTACGCATGTCCACCACAGGTAGTGCTGACTACAGAGACATGCTAAGCACTGAGTCTGAGCCGGGTTGCACTGCCAGGACTCCTCAATTACAGGGGTCCTGGTTCCACAGGAAAGAGTAAGACAAGATGGCACTGTCACAATAAGGCCACTAAACTCATAGCAACAAGGACTTCAGGGCGCTTTCATGACTACAGGGAAGCAACTCTTTCCCCTCTGACGTCACGTCCTCTGAGGGTCGTCTCTCCTGAGACCATCACATGGTGCTTTCTGAGCTGCACAAATCACCGAGCACAATGGAGCAGAGTAAGGGGCCACACACAGCAAGTCGTCGGACACGGCCGCCAAGTGTGGAGGGCCGTTGTGGTGAATGTCTTAGATGCCTTTCCTGGTGGGGCCGGAACCCCAGTGTGTCTGAAGAACTAATCTGAAAAGAGGCTGGCAAAGGACTTCCTCAAGCTCCGGATGGTCTCCGCTTTGGCTTCATCCTCATTGGCTGAAGACCGGAAGAAGGAAGACTCAGAGAAGCTGAAGGCATTTGTCAGGGACTGCGACTTGCTTGAAGATAAAAACCAGAGAGAACGTGAGAGGGCGGTGTTCCCAGCGAGGCAGGGAAGGGCGGCGACAGGAGGGTGCACAATGGAAACTCCCATTACCACCCCAGGGAAACCAGGGTGACAGGAGAGAGCTGGCTGTGCCACCAACACACTGGGACCCTGGGCTACGTTCTCACCTTCAATGTTGCTCAAATAGGAAAGGATGGAGCAGTGTGGGGACGAGGCAGGAGGGGGCAAGAGAAGGGAAAGAAGAAGGGTGACTCAGAGGCTGTTTCCTTTTATTTAAGGCTAGTGACCCCCAACTTGGTGAATCTAGGAATCTCACGCCCTTCTATGATGGAGGGCAGAGACTTGTCTCCATGGGCTCTTGCTCCCATTTCCATCACGCTCAGCATCAGAAGACCTGGAGACCGGGAGCAAAGTCTTGATTCTGCTCCTCACTCACATCTGACCTCAGTGAAGCCATATGCCACTCTGATACTGGGATTTTCATATGTGACATGAAGATATTTGATAATATGATCTCTAGGCCCTCTTGCTTCCTCCTATTTTTCTTTGTTCTTTTATTTCAGAGGAACTTTTGGCTTGACCTCAAAATTGCAATGCTTCCATTTTCCTGTTTCTAATGTGGGCATAATCACCCTTTAGTGTGCTCAGAAGAACCCTACTATGAGGTCTATGGGGTTTGGTGTGCATAGGAATGGAAGAGATACACATCAGGACATACTTTTTAAAGTTTCCTGATGAAGAAAATCAAAGCCATACACTTTTTGGGGGCTTATTTTTCCCTCAAGAAAATAACAAGTGATTCACAAAGGAAAACTGAGAAGGCAAGAGGCAGTAAAGAGGCCACACCATACTCCAGGAGGGGACATGAGATCTGGCTTCTCTAGGGGACTTATCTCCTTTGACCCTCACAGAATCTCTTTCCCACTGGTTTCCAGCTGCACCACATTTCCGGTGTCTTGGGGCCTCACAGCCTTCTCCTCAATGCTAGGTGGAACCCAAAAAAGTCCTGTCTGTGTGGCAGTCTCTCTTCCAGGGACTGTGGACAGATGCCCTGCCTTTTATTAGGGCCAAAACAAGCCCAAGCATGCTGGCCTCTGGGAAAGGGGTGCTTTTTGCATGCACAGGCAGAGGACAAGGGGTACACGCCTCCAACCTGCCATCAGAGGCTGGTTCTGTCCAAAGGCATCAGCCCAGAGGCAATGACAACCCTCTCCCCAGGACTAGAGCTGCCTAACGGGCAGGTGAGAGTGATCTAAAAGTATTAAGAGGTGATCCAGCAGATAGGGTGTAAGAACTGCTACTGGTCAGAGCTAGGGAGCAGAGGTGGCAATGTCTCTTCCATCACATATGATGGGAAGACCTAGAGACATCATCTGGACACCTGAGCCCCATCCTGAATCTGCCACTAACTAAAGGATGCCTTTGAAAACGAAAAGTGAATGTCTCTGAACAAGGCTTTCTCCATGTGCACTGACTGCAGGGCTCACCTGAACTCTGAGTCTGCAGCGTCATGTTGCCTGTCCCCTCAGACCTACACGCAGGTGGCTCCTGGGGTTGCTGCCGGCTGCCCACAGTGGTGACAGAATCTGCCTAAGGACACTGGAAGTAGCATATGTGGTTCTGGGAGACAGAACTACTTCCCAGACTGCCAGTGGTTCTCAGTACACAGGACAGTGTGAGGGGCTTAAAGGTTGGAATGAGGGATCCCAGAAGGATGGTGTTCTTCGTGGATTCTATCTGGAATCCTTTGGTGTCCACACTTCCTTTGGACAGAGTTGAAGGTAAAAGTTGAGAAGGAGCTAACTACTTCCTCCTTTTCCTCCTGGGCAACCTTGCTAATTGCATACACTAAACTGTGAGTCAGAGGCAAGAAAGATTTTCTTCTTCTTCTTCTTCTTCAGTTTTTAAAAGGAGAAAGATATACATACAGAGAAAAGGAATGGAAAAAAGAGTGGGAGATGGGATTAAAAAAAACAAAAGCAACCAAATTCCTAAGCTAGTACAGACTAGAGATGGAACAGTAACTGCCACCGTGCTAGTCCTCAGGAAGGGGAGGGTGCGACCATTTAGCTAGACCATTATACTTCCATCTTCCTCTTTCCTCCCCTCCCAAGGCAACCTAGCCATTCTCCTCACAAGAACAAAACAAAAAACACAAACACAAAAACACAAAACAACAAAAAATCAAAAAATCCCAAAAAAGATCAGCCTGAAGAGGGTGCTTCAAGGAGCTTTCTAGCAGGTTGGGAGCCCCAAGGCCCAGTGGGAGGGGCAGGAAGAGAGGGGAAGGGGAGGAGCTGCTGAGTTGTCTCTTACTTGAGCTGTGGGTGAGGCTGGGCCTTCTGTGGTGGAGCTGCCAGGGGCGGCTGGGCCTCTGCCAGGGAGTTGCTGCTGGAGGGTGCATCTCCGTGGGTGGTGGTGGGGCCTCCTGGCCTCTGAGGAACCGAGGAAGAGGAGGAAGAAGAGGAGGAAGAGGAGGAAGGTGGCATTGATGGTCCAGGGGGAAGCCGGCGTGGAGGCAGCACCTTGCCTGGGGGATGCATTCCTTGGGGTTGCCCAGGGCCCCCTAGGTTCAGTACAAGAAAAACTTCATAATTTAACCATATCAAAGGGTTTCCTTCGTAGATCTATGTCTCAAAGGGTATGGTAAGTTAATGGGAACCAACAAAAAACAAATTGTATTTGAAAATGCCATGGATTAAGAAAAAAAAAAAAGAAACCATCACACACACACACAAACACACACACACACACAAACACACACACACACACACACACGCGCGCGCGAGATGTGCTCTAACACAAGCAGCTGTCCAAAGCTCTGGTGGGCTCCAAAGGGAGTACCCACTCTTAAACATCACCACTGTTTACTTCTCCTCAGAAACTGTGCAATTTAGTCACAGCAGAAGTCAGGAGGACAGAGAGAAGGCAGGAGGTGAGCAGACCCCACACTTAGAGGAGCTGTCTTACAGAAGGCCTCCAGAGTACAGGGACCCTGCCCACCTCCCAGAGGTTCCTCAGCCTGCTCCAGGGTTTCTTTCTTAACAAGTCCCACATTCCACACACCAGGTCCAGGAGAGAGCACAAAATGAACACTGGAATGGGAATCAGAAAACCTAAGTCATCTATTATTGACACCCTGAGCACGTTGCCAAGCTTCTTTGGGCTTTGATTTTTCCAACTGTGAAAACATTTTAAAAGTAAGACCTACTGTTAGTTACTTTTTAAGATGATAGTTGTTTCAAAGATGATAATGGATGAGAAAGTCATTCAAAAAGTATTCTGTGCCTTGAGATCATCATCAATGATCACGGACATCGTTTCCATGGAGCTGCCCTTCATCCTGCTCCAAACATGCAGGTGTCTGATTGCCACACCTACCCCACCTGGGCTTCACTGGAGTATTAACTCCCACGACCAGGATCAATCCTTTCTTCCCAGGCACTCTTTTGCCTTTCAGTATGATCCTCTGGGGCTCCAGCATGATGAACTGCTCAGGTGTGTGGGGAAATGCTCCAGACATCCAAACCCCAGTCTCCCCCAGGGATGTTGTGGGCACCATCTGGCAAAGAGCCCCCTTAATAAGAACCAGCATACCTTTCTCCCAGTATGAGACACAGAACCATCAGATGGCCTGGAGAGAAAAGAGCCCTCCTCCTTCTAGAGGATGAAAGGCAGAAAAGTGTGGTAGCAGTTTACCTGTGTTTTACAGAAAGGGGTCCCTACACTCAGAAGTCAAAAGATTACCCCAAGAACACATACTGACTAGTGGAAATAATCCACAATTAGCCCAGAAGATTCAGTTTCTCGGCCTTAATCCCATAGTTCACCTCCATAAACCTAGAAGGAGAGGGCCTTTTGAAATTCAACTGGAGCTAATTGTTCTGTTACTGCACTTTCTAGAAACACCAGAGCACCTGTATCTTCTGCAGTCAAAATTGTGTGGCTGTACTACTGGGCACCCAGGATTGTCAAGATTATTTCCCTGTTATATGGCTCCCCATTACAATCAATATCCAATTAATGCAAGAGGGAGTTACACACAAATAAATAAGTGTGATTATGCATGCTTAAGAAGTTCCAAGTTCAAATCAAACTACTAGTGAAGATGATAGATCAACAGATTATTTCATGTTAATCAGACTTTTCCAAAGTCCGACATCATGACTGTTATTTTGTTGGCATTATTACTGTATTAGCATTTTCTTGTAAAATAATTCAGGTTGACATCTTAGCCTCTTGTACCAGAAACTTGAGTATTTCCCACTTGTCCAGAGATAATTGAATAGCCAGAAACTTTACAACTTAACACTGAAGACAGATATAACTTTTCCTTTATTGCACATTAAGCTGTACAAGAGAGTCACAAAAGAGAGGTGCTTCAATCACACTTCCAGCATTGGCTGAGGGTCTCCCAGCTGGATCAGTACAAAAAAAGGGGGGACAACATCAGAAAAGAAATGAATACAAAACACCTGAACAGCAATCCTATACTGTGACAAAGATGTCCCTCAGGCCACAGAGTTGTCCCTTAGCATGCTGCCTGAGGGCACATGATAGGTGATGCAGTCTGCTTGCATGTGGTGGTGAGAGCCCTGATCATTTCCTGACTCCCACTCAGAGGCCTTGGCTGATACAACCTTGAAGCCTGACTAAATTCAAATGGCAACTTTGTATTGTGGCTCACAAATGTCACATGAAAAGCACCTGGATGTACACATTGGTCTAACATGCAGACAAGCAACACCACCACCAGCTCACCATTTTGACAAAAAAGAAAAAAGAAAGAAACAACAACAACAAAAATGCATTCCTCCATCCTGGAAATGCTCTTTTATTCCCCTTTATGATTTCATCAGATTGGGAGGTATTTAAAGACCTGATTCAACACCCCACCTGGAAGTGCATGTATGCATATATGTATATATTTACAACAGACTGACTACCACCATCATCTAAGGGAGGGTCACAAATGAGAACATTCAATCCTGGGCATTTCTCTATAGCTTCAGAATTTGCTGGCAACCGAAGGAGAAATCAGGGCACATGCCCCTAACATGTAGCTCATGTTACCTACCACCAACACTTACTCCTCAGACCTGGGAGTCCAGAACTAACTGGGACGTGCCCACACAGAGGTGGGAGGGAACGTAGAAGTAGAGCTAGAAGCATTTCTTCTAAAAGGCAAGCTTCTGGCATGAGCTCCTATATGGGCCATGAGGCTAGAGAAGGCCACTTGGTACCTGTTTCCAGCCCTGCCCACAGGTGGCAAGAAGAGGCACTGACATCCGAGTCCTGGCTTAACTGTCACATCATCTGCCCAGGCGCTGCATGTCAAGAAAGAGGACAAACTGGCGAGGGTTATTCAAGCTATGGAGCTCCCGTCCAACAAACACGCTCACATGCTACCTCTGAGACAGATCTTTCCAGAAAGCTCCTGATTTTTGGTCCTCTGCAGAGGTGGCAGCTGAGAAATAAACTGGAGTCAACCTCAAAGCTCTTGAGGCAATGTACCCCTTGGATGACATGGGGCATTTCTGATTTGGTCTTGTGCTATGATGGTGAAATTCTTCTCAGACTGACAGCAGCTCCCTGCATTCTCTGTCCAACACTACTCTGAATCACCTCTGTGCACAAGCCTAGTTTGGGGAATACAAAGCAGTCTGGGGTCCACAGAAGCACACACGTCAGTTTAGAAATAGCAACAAGAAAGAAACAACTTTGGGGACTGAGATCAACACAGAAAATATTCACAAGTTCACTTGGATATTGCACATTGGCGGCCCCGTGTTTTTTTGTTTGTTTGTTTAATCTCACAGCTAGTTAATAATACAAATGAAAGGTACACTGGGATGTAAAATACAGAACACATTCCTAGAAGTATAGTGTTCTTTGTACTTCATCACTAAGAACACAGGAGCTCTACAGGCACAGCCAGCCTATTCACACAAACTCAAATTGCACCAAATCTTAGCAAATGGAGAAAAGGGTAGAAGCCTTCAAATTTAGCGAGTAAAGCTATGAAGATTAGACCGTGAAAATCTCGTAGAAGTTCTACCTATTTACCCTAGTCATGCAGAAAGGAAGCAAAAGCACAGTTCACTCATGGAGGTAAGTGAGAGGGGTGTAGTCTGAGCCAGGGGAGGAGGAGGGGAGAGGTTTTCTTTTTGTGGTTCTTTCTCCCCTGTTCATCCCAGGAGCTCCTATCTCACCCCACATTACTTAATGCTTTAAAAATACTATCAAACCACCCAGAAGATAGTCACACTGGACTTAGCGGAGGCACGGTTCTTTTGTACACTGTTGACAAACAGCCCTGGAATCACAAGTTATACAGAGAAACGTCAGTGAGCATTACAAGCACGAACAGGAACAGGTAAACAACTGGACAGGAGCTGACACTGCATAGGAAAAACACAGTCCAGTCAGCGCTGGAAGAATGCAGCAACGGCACCCACTGGAGGGTCTGCTGCTCCCTTCCCCACTTGCTTTTCTTTGCTCTCTTTCTCTCTCTCTCTCTCCTTTTTGTTTTTTTGGCTTAAATTTTCTGCTTTGAAAAATTAACTACCCATTACTTTAAGAAGCTTGGACTTGTTTTGGCCCTACTGCAATGCCATTACAGTCGAGAATATACTGTAAACAACCTTGGGGAGGTGGCCGCTGAGGTGGGGTCTTGCTGGAGTCCGGATCCTTAAGTGTTCCACTCTGGAAGACAAAAATGCAAGAGATAAAAACAAAATTCCAAATAACTTCTAAAGAAAAGCCCCATGGCTCCATGGCAAGGCTGCAGCAGAATCTGCTGGTATCTGGCAGGACTGCTGCTGTTGCAGACATACCTCAAGGGGTCCCTCAGCCTCTGGGCTGTTTCTGGTGCAAAGAGTGAGCAGATTAGGGCTTAGAACCAAGATACATAATGTCTGAGACCTCCTCAACCCGTCTTCATTCTGCTGTCTTTAGATTTGCTTTTTCTAGATGCTTTGAGTCTTTCAGCACCACCTAGTTTCTTCTCTGGTACTTGCCTGGTGTTCAGGCACTGCTTGCATTTATGGGCCCAGAATCCTAAAGGAAAAAGAGCCATTGGGCTAGAGGTAGCTCGGAGGAAGGGGACAAAGATGGAGTACAGGAGAGGGGTGACAGGTGGACCAGTGAGTCTAGTCTCGGCTCACTAATTATCTGGAGTGAACTTCAGGGTGACATCAGCTCTGAGGCTGACAGATCCACTCTTTGGGCTGGGGTAAGAAACTCAAAGGGAGGGAGCAGTTCTCTGTTTCTCAGAACCCTCCTTATCCAGAAGGAAGGAGTAAGATGCTAATATTGGCAATGTGCTCAAAGCCAACCTGTTTTGCCCTCTCAAATAGCATAATTATATTCTACCCCACAACATGGGTCTACTCCCTTGCTTCCTCTCCTTCCAGCTGTGATTCTGATTATGTCCCAACAGGATCAAAGGCACATGTGACTTAGCTGTCTAACATTCATATTTAAGGCAGTGAGCATTTAGAGCTTGACTTCAGCACAAGCCTGCCAAGTGGGGTGATTGTGACGTCAAAGGGCCACTTCCCAGCCAGGCCAGAGTGGGCTGAGTGTTCCTCCACAGCATTCTCCTGCTTCCCCGTGTGCTCCATTCTGCTAGACAGGGGCACCCAGCTCTATTCATTCCTATATCAGTGTCACTTCTCCTCCTGGGCCCCATTTCCCCTGGGCTTCATTCTGGCCCTCTCTCTGTCACTCTCTTCTCTCCTCCTGCCTTCTACGACCTATTTTTAGCCCCATTACCAAGAAAATAGAAGTGTTTCCAATATCTCAATCTTTTTTTTTTTTTTTTTCCATCAAGATAGGGTCTCACTCTAGCTCAGGATGACTTCAAACTCATGATGATCCTCCTACCTCTGCCTCCTGAGTACTGGATTCAAGGCATGCACTACCACACCGGGCTCAATATCTCAATCTTTTGACAGCAACATTATCTCAAATTGTTCCAAGAGGATTTTGAATCATAATAGGAGGGGGATTTTCAATGTGTATAGTACCCACAACCTGGAAGTGCCCATTCTACCTGCAACCCGCATCACTCTTAATGACAGCGCAGACACTAACATTTCCTTGCTTTTCTTCCAAGTGCTCTAACTGGTTCCATGATACTTGGTCTGAGTCCTGACACTGCAATACCAAATAGTCAGCTGACAACTTCTCTATTCAGTCAGCCATTCTTTTGATCTTCTGTTTACTATCTTTGGTCAGGCTGCTATCAATTCTTGGTTAAACTGGAATGGTCTCATTATTTCAACTCTTCTCTCCAATCCTTCTCTACAGCTTCCTGTTACCTTTCTAGAATCTTTCCCTGGATATGCCACTTCTATAAGTCATTTAGAGCTAAAACTTGCTGAGTGCCTACTGCATGCCAAGTACATGGCAGCCCTTACACAGTGCCTCCTGTATATCTTGCCATGGCTTAGTAGGTAGGTACTGTTCTATCATTATCCCCAATTGCTTCAGCATTTTAGGAATCAGCCTCTCTAGCATTCTATCTTCTTTATGTCCTAAACATGCCACTCCTCCTAGTCCCAGTCTTGTTGTTTAGGCTCTTTTCTAGGCCATACACTCAATGTCAAAGCCTCTCATTGCTGAAGACAGATACTCGAGCTCATGGAGCTCCTACACTGGCTTGTGCCAGTACCCTCCCTCAGATTTCACAGGAGGAATTCACAGGGCAACTATACCATGCAGGCTGGCCCTGGCTCTTCTCAATCACAGAAATATACGTGTGAGACCTCAAAGATGAAATAAGCCCACAAGTGCCCTTGCTAGAGCTTTGGGGAGGGAAGAGCTCCCTCCCGGAGGCTTGGAGTCTGGGAATGAGCCTTGGCTACCCTTGATGACGCCTAAGGAGCTTCTCCTGTCCTTGGTTCCACTGCCATTCTGGACTGAAGACTTCTCAGGGGCTATGAGAGGCAGAGAGGAGAGTCCCTAAGGACTGTCCCTTGCCAGGCTGAGACACTAAGGCTCCACCCACAAGCCTGCTGTCTGCTAGGAGCTAAGGACTTATTCCCTGTGGGGTTTGGCTACCACGGGATCTGTCTCCATACACCAAGAACCTCCTGGGATGTTGAATTCCACAGAAGTCTGGCCACTCTGGCGTCACTGCCAAAGTTTGGCCTGTAGCCAGCCCAAGGCAGGAACTCGTGGTCAGCCTGAACGGCAGAATTTCTCTCAGGAAACTGGTTGACTCAAACAGGTAAGAATGTGAAGTCCAGTGCTTGTGACCATTTGCACACAAAAAGGAAGGGGAAACTGGCCTTAGAGCCGCCTAAGAGAGTATGCTTCAAACAAGCCTAGGCTTACTGAATGAATGAAAGCTCAGGGGTGTAAGTCTGATGCTGCTGCCAAAACTCTGATGTGGGTGGAGGTGCATCAGTGTCTCAATGAGAGGGAGATACAGGTCCATTGCTTTTTCGTCTGATCAAGCATTGCCACCACTTCTAGGCACCTCTTTTAAGGGGTACACTGGCAGGGTCTGTGGAGAGATAAGAGGGTGAGAAGTCTGGAAATGACAACTTTCTTGTGGGTTTGGACAACTCACTTCATCCTAGTTCCTCAAATGGACAGATCGTAAGGTAAATGAGGTAACCATGGAAGCACTGTGCTCAGTAGACCTAAATCAGTCTAGTGTAAGTGTGAATCATGTCAAGGGCTGGCCTGCATAGTAGTGACCTTCCCACCACGAGGTGTCTACCCAGGACCTGAGCAGACACCGGTCAGAGACATGGTGCAGGGACTCAGTAGTTATAGGCAGATGGCTTCTACAGGCTCTTCTGGCTCCAGGCTCCCATTAATTCTTCTGTGCATTCTTCAGTTCTTTAGATATCTGAGATAAGAGATAAGCCTTTCCTAGCAGTGCAGTCTTGAGCCCAGCAAGACCCCAGGGCAACTGAGCAGAGGTGTCCTGCAGGCACAGGCTTTGAGGGCTTGGTGAGGATAGTGTGCTGCTGTTCTCAGTAAGGCTAACTAGGCTTGGCTAACCTGCTCTGCTGGATCCATGGGCTTTAGCAATCACAGGAGCCCAGGGGGCAAGAGAGATAAATGTCCCATCAAGCAGCTGGTGATGTACAGAGATCTGGACCAGCACTTGGTTGTCAAGGGAGGAGATCAAGAATTTCCTCATACAGCACCACAAATGTCCAGGTTTCTCCAATCTTTCTATGCTCTGATGAGAATACCAAAAAGTCATGGTACACAGTATTACAGAACTTCCTGAGCCAGGGACCAGAAGATCCAGCTCTCTTTAGCAGACATCTGACTCTGGGAAAGTCATCTGTACTCTCTTTCCTGATACATGAACAAAGGTAGAATTACTGATCCAATACCTCTCACATAAGGGTTGTTAGGTTTAAAATAATGGATAAGGTTTATAAATTGTTAAGTGCTAGTTAAAATAATGTAAGTGAACAACACCACTATTATTTAATAATATTATTAAATAAATTAAATTAAAATAATATCATTATGTAAATAAGAATATCATTCCAAAGGAATAAAGCTACAGTGTTAGAACTGTATATTGTTGAGTATTTTCCTGTCACCTGGTGCCCATGAGTTCGCACATGGGGGATTCTGGACGGGGATATACCATGTCTTTTGTGTATTGCTGACTTAATTTCAGCAAAGATCATGCAGATGCAGAAAATTCAGTTCAGAAAGAGTCAATATTAGCTTGTGGGCTGACTAGGAAGGAAACCACTGACCCGTGGATGAGGATTTATGGTGGTTTGCTAAAGGCATGTTTAATATGCTATCTTGTGGCTTTTAGGAGACAAACGGGAGAGGAGCTCCTATCTGAAGGAGGCCTCAGCAGGATGGAAAGCTGAGGAAGGAAAGACACTGGAGTGACTCAACGCTTGAGAGTTGCTGGCCTGAGACCAGCTGCCTCCACCAAGGAGGAAGGCCTGTGCTTGCTCAGCATATCTGAGACAGGAAATTGGGAAAGGGTCCCAGGGTCTGGCCCCAGGAAAGGGGCCAGGCCATGCTCCTTGCCGGCTATGCCATAGAACTATTCTGATCAGCTCCCCTAGGCCCCACTTCCCGGGTCCAGGACTCCAGGGAGCATGAAGCAGCAGGAAGGAATGTGGTCAGGAGGTTGTAGAGCAAAGGGGACAGTGTGTTTTCAGCACCTTGGGACCTTTCTGGGCTCACCCTTGCAGTTGCTAGGGCCCACCTCCTTCTTCTGCAAGGCTGTCCACGGTGCTGGGGATGGGCTGCTCCTTCCTCCCTCCAAGGAGTCACTGATCAGTGGGCAAGCTCAGTGCCTGGCCTGGGGCTCTCCCCAAACCTGACTTCCAGCAGATTTGTGTTTGGAACCATTTCTAATTCATGATGGCACCAGAGAGCTGAAGACACTAGAACTGTCCTATGGGGGCCACAAGTCCTATGGGGACTGTGAGGGTCAGGTCATCCTAGGTCAGAATGTCAGCTCCAAGTGATTAAAGATGTTCCTGAAAGTAAAGCCAGTCCCAAAATAGCCAGTTTCTCTTAATAGTCCGTTAAGGGATCTAGTCACTAGTGACTTTGTCTGAACCTGCCCTAAATCTCCTCACATTCTCAGCTATACTCACTGGGGAACAAATTCTCTAAGCGCAGTCCTGCTGTGGGAAGCAGGAAGGCCTTTGGTTTGTCCTAAATTTACCTCTTCCAAGTGCAAGTGAAACTTAGCCCCATGTTCGGGATCTGAGGGGGCAGCTGTGTGCCCCGCCCCTAAGTGCATAGCCCCGTGGGCTTCACTTCTCAGAGTGCAGAGTTTCCCTTCTTGATCTTGGTCTACCTGTACTGGCCCACAGATGTTAGAGCCTTGGCGGCTTGAAATGTTCCGAGTCTCTGGCAGAACATACTCTCAGAGACTTGAGGTTATTCAGCCTCAGTCCTCCTATGCAGAACTCTCCCCACTGTCTCTCCCAAGGAGTTCCTGTAGCTATATGCAGTCTGAAACATAGCATCCCAGCTCTGAAAGAGTCCAAAAGTTATCTGCTCCAATAACCCTAACCCATTGTCCCACCACCTCCCTGATAAGCAGCTCATCCTGGTCCAGTCTGAACCTTAGCAAGGTGCTAAGGTGTTCTCCAGAGCAGCTGTTTCTGCTTTGAGTGTTGGTGAGTTGACTCCTTATATAGGGTCAAAACCTGTCATCCAGCAGATTTGCCTGTGGAATGATTTCTAATCCATGATGGCATCAGAGAGCTGAAGATACTGAGTCATGTACTCCTTAAAGTGACTGCTACTCAACTGCAGGTCCTTTAACACTTTTTTTGGGGGGGGGGCAGGGTCTATGTCTTCCAGGCTGGCCTTAAGCTATAGCCAAAAATAACGCTGAATTTCTAATCCTCCTGCCTCTACCTCCTAAGTGCTGGGTTTACAAGTGTGTTATACCACACTCAGTTTACGGTGGGTTGGGGATTGAACCCAGGTTTAGGTAAGGATTCTACCAACTAAGCTACATCCCTAGCCACAGTTCCTTTGATTTTTATCCACACAGTAGATAAGTGACATGCCCCAACTTCCTGGTTCTCTCCTCTGAGAACAATTCCTTTGAGTCTGTTTATTGTTAAATATATTATGAGCTGAGCATGGGGACACATGCCTTTAATCTCAGCACTCAGGAGGGAGAGGTAGGAGGATTGCCATGAGTTCAAGGCCACCCTGAGACTACATAGTGAATTCCAGGTCAGCCTGGACTAGAGTAAAACCCTACCTCGAAAAACCAAAATATATCTATATATCTATACCTATACACACACACACATACATACATACATACATACATACATACATATGTCCCTCAGACTAGAAACATCCCATGTGTAGCTGATCCACTCGGGGGAGCAAGAGGAGTTTCACCTTAGCCCTGACACCACCGTGTATTAATGATTCCAAAGGTCCAGTCTTAGAATCACTTCCATGCATCTAATCCACAAGCTGACAAGAAAGCCAGCTGTGTGGCAAAACACTGGAGAGAAGCCAGGCCCCACCTCACCTGTCAGTACCTGAAACTCCTGCATTAGCACTGGACTTTTGACTCTGGGAGATTTTTAAAGAAAGCGAAAAGTGGGGACTAATGTAATGAGAAATGAAAAAGAGCCACATAAAGGTACGGGTTAGGAAACAATATCTACTGGCATGACATGAAGGCTTTGTCCATCTGAAGTTCTTTCTCTTATTCCTGGGACTCTGCAGAGCAGTTCCTATCTCTCCAGGGCCCCAGGACACAAGACCTATCTAAGATCCTGATGACAGATCCCAAGGGTTAGCAAATACGCTGGAGAGATGGGAAAGCAAGGGTTCCAAGTTGGTGGCTCTGTAAGTATATAGCACGGAGGCTCTGGCCATCACTGGCCACCAGGTGTCACTACCACCCTGAGAACAGAGTCACTAAAGCACTACTGATTCTATGCGCAGGCTCACTTACCAGGCAGCCCCAAGGCTAGCAGTCTGGGTAGACTGAGGCAAAGTGGATGCCAGCCAAGTCAGGCCATGTCACTCACTGTCCTGCTTTTGTGGCATGGCCAATGCTTAACATCTCTGCCCCTATCCTTTGGAACTTTGCATAGCAACTAGCCAGCGTATGTTCCCTATAAATCCGCCGTAGGGAGGGGGCTGGTCCCCTACCCACTATCCTCCCCCTCCCTACCTGTAAGCCTCCTTTCAGTGTTGTTCTGTAATCAAAGAAATGAAGCTCTGGTGGGAGAGCCGCAGGCAAGGAGAAAAGCAGAAATGTACAGGCAGGCTGGTGCTGGTCATAAATCTTGTCTTGGTCTAGACTTTTGGGCAAGAAATAGATCTTAAGGGCTATGATTCAAGCCACAAGTTCTTTCAGCCTGAGCTTCCATACCACAGAAAGAAGAAACGAGCGAGAGTGTCACTGCTCTGAGGAATGGCACACGTAAACCAGTGACAGCACCTAGGGGCATGGCTGCTCTCCCAACATCCAGGCTGGGATAATGTTCTCTATCATTCTTTGGTTCATATAGCTTCTTATATACTACCAAGTGTATAATGTTCTTTGGCTCATGTATTTTCTTCTCATGTACTACAAAGACCTTCACAGAATGCTGACATTAACTCAAAATAAGCTGATAGGGTTGGTAAAGCTATTTATTCCCAATGGGAATAAATTCATCAAGTAGATCTTGCAATAGCCTACCACGCAGAGAGACATGGTAGAAGTGCATTGCCAAGATATAAGGAACTTTTTTCCCCTTTTCATCTGTATGTAATTGCTATTAAATGTAGAAATAATAAAAATCAGTTAGATTTTAATTTGTTGTTTGTATTTTCTATTGACAACTGACTGCACCAGGGCAAACTAGTCTCAACTACCTTTTTAGAACATCTTTGATGTTTAGTTAAGATGCAGGGAGGTGGGGAGATGTAACAACAGGAATAAGAAAGCAATTGGTCCCATAGTCTGACCATTCATGGGCCTGGGCCTGAGATCATGGAAGTGTCTTCTCAGCCATAATCAATGTGTGGGAGGTAAAAATATGACCTGTACAGTCGTGGCATCAGGCCAAGGAATAAGACATGGTCCTTGCCCATGAGGAGCTAAAGGCATTTGAGAAACATTCGCTATATTAATGTAATTATGTGTGAAATAAAGAATGTGGCTATACCTTAAGAGAGGTCTGGCCTATGTCCTAGGCTCCTGGGAAGTCGCCTCTAAATTCTAAGAATTTTCTGAGTGACAAGAGTATCTTTATTATTTATAGTGGGTCCCTTAGGCCACATGGTATTTATTGGCTTCAGTTCCATGGGGGGGGGGCGGGGTGTAGAGACTGAGCTCAATCATGCCTCTGCAATAAAACCCCAATGCTAAATCTGAACAGTGGAGCTCAGCTGACACCTCTGGTTGGCAGTACCAACTGTGTATTTTCATATATCAGTGCTGGGAGGGTGACACATCCTAAGGGTCATGAAACTTTGTTTTTGGAGCCCTCTCTCCTTTGGCTTATTTTATTTTATTTTATTTTGCAAGGAGAGAGATTAAGAAAAAGAAAAATGAATGAACAAACACAGGTGCACCAGGACCTCCAGCCACTGCAAACTAATTCCAGATGCATATACCATCTTGTGCATCTGGCTTTACACAGGTACTAGGGAATCAAACCCCAGTCTTTAGGCTTTGCAGGCAAGCACCTTTAAATGCTGAGCCATCTCTCCAGCTCTCCTTTGGCTTGGCTTTAACCTGTATCCTTTTCCCACAACATACCCTAACTGCAAGTACATTATTATTATTTTTTTTTTTGGCTATAGAATTTTTTTATTTACTATAAATTGCTTAAAGTTATACAAGTTAGTGTCCTAAAGATAGATTAGTCATTTTGGCCGGGACTATATTAGCAGTATTTTCCTTTCAAGTTAAATAAGAGAAGAATATTTCTATGAAATCTTTGGTTGGTGGTAAGCATGTGTACAGTATATTAATCCTTACAAAAATCAGACTGGTCACACTGCCAAGAAACAAACAAAAAACCCTCTGCTTTCTTCACTTAACATTGATCATCTTGATGAATAAAGCAATTTTATTTCTTCTAATGCATAGGCTATATATTTGAGATTGTCTTCAACTTTCAGTGAGTTCTTTGAGCTCTTACAGACAGTTATCCAACTTCATGTATTCTGGGGAATTCAAACTTTCAGTTGATGTCAAAAGTGGGAGCAGTTTTTTGGAGGATTGTGTCTTCAGACTCTGGCTAACTTCAAGTGACCTCAGTATTTAAATGAATCTAGAAACAATCTAATTCAATTCGATTTCACAAGTGAGAAATAGTATCTAGCAATAAAAAGTGACTTGCCCAAGGTCACAAAATGTTATGGTGGGGTAGGGAATGACCACTGAGCATTATGATTTACAGCATGGTATCCTTTCTCTAATATCCTGCTGTTGTTTTAAGTGTGCAGCTCTGTAGAGCAAAGTGTTCTTGAGGTGGACTGACTTCACTACAAGGGATTTCTCCAGAAGCCCATGCATTGAGAGAAACTTTTTTCTTACTATGCTTCCTGCCTTGACTTGGACATATTGATCTTTAAAATGTTCAAACAGTAAGAAAAAAAAAAAAAAAGAAAGAAAAGAAACCCAAGAAAGAAAGAAAGAAAGAAAGAAAGAAAGAAAGAAAGAAAGAAAGAAAGAAAATGTTTAAACTGTAATCTTAGATACTTGTAAAATAAGGGATACTATGGTTTGGATATGACTGGAGTGTGCTCCCTTGGGGTTCATATGCTGAAATTCATTCCCCACTGTGAAGTGTAACGATTTGTCTGTGCTTGTCAGGGGTGGGGCTTTGGAGATGATGATTAAGATTCCATTAGGTCATAAAGGTGAAGCCCCCAGGATAGAATCCTGGTGACTATATAAAGAGAGATTAGAGAACATAGATACACATACGTATCCAAACCTCCTTCCTTATTCAAGAGGATGCTAGTTTACATTAACAATGCCCTGCACTGCCAGAAAACCATAACCAGGTGCAGCCCCTTGACTTTAGATCTCCAGAACTATGAGCCAAAATAAAACCCAATTTCTTAAATAAAAAAAAAGACAAAACACCTCCCAGAAGCATTTCATTTTATTAGCACAAAATGGACTAATTTCAGGGGCTTATCCTGAAGAAGATCTAATGATTTTTGTGGGGTGGCAAAAGCACTGCTTTATTTAACTCTTTGCTACTGAACTTTTATGCCACATTAGATGCAACCATCATAGTCCTAACTACATTTCTGATAGGCAGATAGTAAAACTTGCTGGTGTGGAATGTGTGGATATGTAAGGCAGCGGTATCTATCACTCATCCTCTACAGCAGAGACCAGCAATCATCTGTCACTCCTCTAAAGAAAGAATACCTATACTTTGATTAACAGGGTATTTCTAACTATACAGTGAGGCATACTGTGGGCTGGATGGCAAGACTAGGACCCAATAAGTTACATTATTATGTAAATAATATAATTTACATAATTATAAATTTTAACCATAGGCCAGACTTTTTAAAATCTATTGTGATGGTTTGATTCAGGTGTCCCCCATAAAGTTAGGTGATCTGAATGCTAGGTTCTCAGCTAATGGAGATTTGGGAATTAATGCCTCCTGGAGGTGGTGTATTGCTGGGGGCAGGCTTATGGGTGTTATAGCCAGTTTCCCCTTGTCAGTGTTTGGCACACTCCCCTGTTGCTATTGTCCACCTTATGTTGGTCAGGGGGTGATGTCCACCCTCTGCTCATGCTATCGTTTTCCCTGCCATCATGGAGCTTCCCCCTCAAGCCCATAAGCCAAATAAACCTCTTTTTTTCCCCCCACAAGCTGCTCTTGGTTGGGTGACTTCTACCAGCAATGCAAACCTGACTTCAACATCTATGAAAATCTCTTTTTGTCCATTTTGCATGCCAGGTACAAGCTCCATGGTGAGCTATAGCTGCTCTACCCTCAGACCCAGATGTCAGACGTAGCATGAAAGAAAATGTGAAACACTCATAAAAAGTAATATTCATTATATTTCACTGCACAATGCTACTCATAAGTTAGATACCTAAAAAGAGTCAGAGTCAACATCTATTAGCCCAGAAGTTCCCATCTGTCCACTATTAATAAGGATGAAGAATGATTTATTATTATTTAGCTAGTTAGTTGTTGAGAGGGAAAGAATAGGCATACCAGGCCTCCTGCCCCAGCAAACTCCAGACACATGCACAACTTTACGCATCTGGCTTTACATGGGTTCTAGGTAAGCTAAACATAGGCTGTCAGGCTTTGCAAGCCAATACCTTTAACTGCTAAGCCATCTTTACAGCACCCATGGATGGAGGTATTCTACCAAAGAATATTTTAGAACACAAAATATATTTAGATTGGGTCTCCTAAGATAGGTGGGGAAATACATCTAGAAAGGGAAGTCACCTACCAACTGTCACATTGTTTTATTTAATAAATTTGTGGGAAAACATTTGTTAGATTATATTCTTCCTTTCTTAAGTGGAATACAGACTACTGACTAAAATATCAGTATTGCTTTCCTTGACAATTCATGCTCATTATTATATAAACAACACTTTTAATGCTATGATTCTATGATACTTGAATGTCTAGGGTAATTTACTTCTAGCATAAATAACCCAGACTGCTTTGCCTGGGGTTTCTCCCACCTTCTTCCTTTTCTAGCATAAGGCTGTCAGGCCTTTCTTCTCTCTTTCTGAAGAATTTCTAGGATTTAAACACTTTTCTTTTGTGTGTAGTATAATCTCCACAAGGCACTCATCTCTAGAAAAGGCAGTGATGATCTCCAAGCCTATGATGATAGGCATCCAAATGCAGAGTCTGCTTAGTTACAAAGAGTTAATCTTTATTGAGTACAGTATCTTATACTATGCCACATTTTAGATTTTTTTTCCACTTAATTCTCATAGAAACCCTGTGAGGTAGGGACTATGGTCATCTTTCCTGAGCTATTGATAAAGACCTTGTCCAAAGCCACAAACCAAAAATGCAGGGTTTAGAATTCACACTTGGATGATTCTCATTTCAAAGCTAACATTCTAAATAAACTATTCTCTTCTAACCCTTCTGTTTGAAGTTTTATTTTGAAGGAAAGATTTTAGAGAGAATTCTGATTTAGAAATATTAAAACTTGAGCTCCATTAAAGATGGATAAATCCCACAGTTATATGGCTGATAAGGGAGAAAGAAACAAGTAGATTAAGACTCAGTCCTTTGATTCATTGTCCCAAGTTCTTACCACTTCATTATATAACGTTCAGTGGAGAGAGGGGCTTGGGATGTTTTTGAAACGTGAGATATGCCTTTAATAGAAATGGAGAAACTCAGACACATGATCATGTTCTTTCTTTGGCCCACTTAAAAGTTCCAGTGTGATCTGACCAAGCAACTCAAAGTTTAAGCTACTCAGATGCAAACAACCTGACATGATGCTCACACAAGTGCAATAGTGGCGCACAGCAATGGTGGGTAACCAACTGCTCTTGGATTGGCTAACAGATCTGCTTGGTGGAAAGGAACCTATATCTGGAACTGGGAAACAAGTCAGAATCATATCCAGATAACGGTTTTGCTTTCCATTGTCAAGCTCCCACTAATCTTGGGCTATAAGAGAGTCCATACCCTTTAAATTCTCTCTAAATTAATAATGGTTATCCCATTTAACCAGTGCTGACTTCACTCTCTGTTGGAGATTCTGCTTCTCTTTTTCAGATGGGAGCGGGACCTAAGGAGATAAATGACCCAGCATACTTCACCCTGGCCCCAGCTGAAACTATAGAGGAATTGGGGAGATGAGCAACAGTGCTGCTTTCTTGATGAACCTGATATCAGCACAAGGGTGATGGAGATAGACACTGAGGACACTCAACTCCTACCAAACCAGGGGCTCCTAAGAGCCCATCACTGAAGTAGACTTAAAATGCACCCAACATGGCTTAGGGAATTTTGCAGAAGAGGGGGCCAGGAAGAATGTTAGAGCCACAAGCTGGTACATTATGCACAGAGACATTGCCTCTTCCCCCATAACTGACTGCTGTCCCCACAATGCATGACCCACAATCCCCAACAAGGAAGGCCTCTTCAGGAAAGGGACAAGAATGAGGGAAAGGATGGTACCAACATGTGTTGTTTACGTACTAAGTACGTCCATATCTTATAAAAATAAATTTAAAAAAATAGTTCTGGTGTGCATTTCCCAGTGGACCTGTTAAAGGGAGTCCTTGAGTCATGTACCATAGCAACTAAAGAAGACCGCCTCCTCTCTCATAGGCAGAAAAACGGGTTTCTATTTTACCTTGTCACTCTCCCCTGGAAGTAGGGACCTCACTCTTCCCTTCTTCCCCAGCACTAGCTTTCTCAGAAATATCCTGCTACAAATGTGGCAGTGAGGGGCTAATGAGTGATCTGATCCAGCCTTTCCTCAGAGAGCACTCAGTTAAAAACAGGAGCACCCCGAGTCCCAGGAAGAATTGGCTCTAGCTCCCTGGAAACTTCAGGGTCAGGGTGGAGATCCAGTACTCCTTCTCTGCACAGTGTGCTAAGGCTGATACTGCTCATGAGCCAGCTCCTGTGAGGGGTCCTGCGAGATAACCAGGCCTCCAGAGGGGAAGGAAGGGAGAATAAGAAAAGAGAAGACTCCTGGGATCCCATCCAGGCCTACGGGTGTCTGGCCTGTACTTCATGCTAGAGACACAGCACCGAGAGCACCGAGCTTCCCAGCTGCTTACCTGTGGCTGCTGGGTAGTTAAAGGTCTCTGAGGAGATAAGACAGGAGTCCTGGACAGCAGCTGGTTCATCTTGCTGATGACTAGTTCAGTGATGAGTTGTCTGTCCTCCACCTGGTGATCCCCAATCAGGGGCATGCTACAGTCCATGACCTGGTGGAAGATGTGGCCCAGGTGAGAAAAGGGTCTGTAAATGTGAAGGTCTGGTATGGTTTTCAGAATGGGTAAGACTGAAGGCAGAAGAGATGGTTGGTGATGAAGCAAGTGTTCTTTTCTTCAGCCAGAAGCATGATCCTTGGCAGAAATAGGATCATTGTCTCCTACTCCTGTAAGCCTTTGCCTGAGATGTTTTCTCTCTGCCTAGACCAGACCTTAGTGAGATGTAGAAAATGGCTACTGGGAATACAAAGAAGGAGAAAGCAAGGAAAAAGCGCAGCCCACAGCTCAACTTTATAGACAAAGTAGCAAAACATGGAGGATTTTCCTTGAGTCTGGGGAAGAGCAGGCAGTTTTCATCTTTTTGACTTTTCACTGGCCAAATCTTTGTCTCCAAACATGTTCTGCATATTAAACAGTCAGATTCCTGCCTTTGCTCTTGACCTGGTATGGCCTCCTGATTTTCCATCCATCCTGATTCTTCTTGTAGCTCAGGTCCATGTTTCCTTTTTTAGAAAATGTCTGGCTCAGGAGGATCATAGACTCCATTGTCCAACTCTCTCATTTATGGAAGAGAAATGGGTCCACCCAACAAAGTGAGATATAGCCATCCAGAAGGTTCCATGCTAACGAGGTCATGGGGCAGAATATGAATCTGAAACTCACTACAGGGTCCTGAAACTAATACTCTGGAAACTGTCAACTCCTGACAAGGAGACTTTACCATTCCCAGGAAGATTGGGCATAGTGTGTATGAAGAATAAAGGGAGTCAGCAAAGTTGTGGTAGAGGATCAGGCAGAATAGAGTATCTCCAAAGCTTGGACAGATGCTAAGAAGAATTGCCTATATGCAGGCACTCAGGTTGACATGCTAATTCACCCTGTGGCCATGGGCACACACTCATGGTATGGTGGCCTCCATTTTCCTCACCTGTACAATGATCATGTAGGAATGAATGACTCCCAAAGGCAGCTTTCTCAGACTAAGAATAAGCAAATCACTATAGTCTTCCCATAGGAATGTAGGCTAGAACCCCAACCCAGATCTGACGACCATGACTCACAGTGTGTCTCAGCCTAGCAGGTTGGAAACAATAGCTTAATGTGCTATGCAGTCCATTGGGACTTTCCATAATCAAAAAATTCTAAATTAAATGTAATCTGGGATGTCCACATAATTATTGAGCCAAGAGTTTGGCCTATAGCCTTGTATGTTATTTCTTCATCTCTCTCTCTCTCTCTCTCTCTGTGTGTGTGTGTGTGTGTGTGTGTGTGTGTATGTGTGTGCACATGTGCTTGTGACTGTGGAGGACAGATGTTTACATCTATCTTCCTTAATTGCTGTCTACCTTACTTACTTAGGCAAGGCCTTTCACTGAAACCAGAGCTCACCAATTCACCTAGTCTAGCTAATCTAGCTTGCCCTGAGGGTCTGCCTGCCTCCATCTCCTGACAGTTGGGATTACAAGTACCCACTGCCATGCCTGGCATTTACATGAGATCTGAATTCAGGCTCTCACACTTGCATGTCAAATACTTTACCAATTAGGCCATCAATTTGGCCTTGTGTATTATTTTGTCTTGGGCCAGACTTACCTCAAAAATGTAGTCTTTCCCATCTTTGCCATGTACAGCTTTAACAGCACAGATGTCTAGGCCACCAAACATTTCAGAGCAGGTATCCACCCAGAGTTTGTACCTGGAGGGGATAGGAGTGCATCCTGAGCTTAAGGCTCTTTGCCACCACACCTCTCCCACCCCTATCTTCAACCTTCCCTTCATCCCTCCATCCTATCAAACACAGTCCCTCATCTATGGTGCATTTTCCTCCTGGTCTCCTGATCCTATCCTTTCCAAACCTCTTCTACGAGGCTTCCTTGGCCACTCCAGCCCACAGTACTACTCCTTTCTTGATCTTCTACAGCATGCAGTCCTTATCGCTGTAGTTCAGCACCAGTCCTGCCTGGTCTCATTCACAAGCTGTTTGTATTTTTTCTATCCTATATGCTCAGATGCTCCCTTCAGGGAGGACTTGTTCATACCTCTTCATTGATGGTAGCCTCCTGCTCAGAGACGAGTGGGCATCTCCTCTTACCTGTCTGACATGGCGATCTGCTCCAGCATGGCAGAGCCAGTGTTCGTCTTCCAGTTCCCTGAGATGGAGGTCCTCCTGCAACAAGGCCCCACCAGGAAAGCACAAGCTGTGAGCCACACCAGCAAGAAAGGGGCAGAGATTCCACAACTGCAGCTCACGCTGCATTCCCCATAGAGCCCTGAGGTCTATCTGTGGATCATGGGGCCAGCTGTGAGACCCTGGGATCCATGGATCCTGTCCCAGTCTTTTCACTCAGATCGTTCTTGTTCTCTTTGGAACTCCTACAGAACTTTACCTAGATCTCACTCATTTTCTATCTACTTTTAACTTTAGTTATTTGTGCTGAGTTGTAAGCTAAGACTTGGCCACAACTATGAAAAATGCCTGAGGTATATATACTGTGTCTTGTATTTCTAGCAGCCTGCTTACTCAGTATCTGGGTTGATTCAGTAGAATATGAAAGAGAATCCCACCCACCCTGAAAAATTCTACAAGGTTCTTGTCAAAATCTCCCACTGTCTTAATGTGATATATTCTTTCAACAGTTCTCTTCCGAGGGCCACTGTAATAGCAGCAGTGTGATCCTGGATAAGCTTTATCACTTTGGGCTTGCCTCATTTATCAAATGGGACTGATGGCATCAAGATGGCCTCTGGGCTGTAGAGAGGGCTTAGTGGTTAAAGTGCTTGCCTGCAAAGCCAAAGGACTCAGGTTCAATTCCCCAGCCAGATGCACAAGGTAGCACATGCATCTGGAGTTCTACCAGATGGAGACCTTAATGTGCCCATTCTCTTTCTCTCTCAAATAAATAAATAAAATATTTAAAAAAAAAAAGACAAAGAAATAGCCTCTGCTGTGCTCTGTTCAAGCCACGAGTACAGGTGAGAGTCAACTACCTTAAGTAGGAGGTAGATGACCAAGTTTCAGGATCTGGATTTGCTCCTGACTAGCTGGGTGACTCACATGATCACCTTACCTCTCTGAGCCTCTTATCTGTAAACACAGGGTTGCTGGGAAGGCCAAACGGTATATGCTTAAGTAAACCAAGCTACTTAAAAATAACAATAAACCTTTTAAATTATTAGTCTTTTACCCACAGAAGGGAGACCTATAGGGACGAAAACCCCTTTTTTTTCTATGGACAGAGCCTCCATGTGCTGTCTTTATAACTTAAAACTGTTCATAGAATGCTTGTGTCAGTTCCTAGGTATTTCCTCTCTGGAGATCAGAGTTTAGACACTGAGAAATCTACATAAATGGCCAGTTTTTCAGCCCTGAAGTGGCCCAGTGAGTGAACTAATGGAGTGGCAACAATCCTCACACTTCAATAGTACTCACTGCCTCTCAAGGTGTGCTTCATTAAACCCCTTATGAGATCCTCATTTCAACCCCCTCCTGCTGTAAAAAGGCTGAATTTTTCCCCTTGTTGATAAGGAGAGTAAGACTCAAAAAGTTAGATGACTTGTCTGTGATTATATATCTAGTCAAAGTAGAGATGAGATAAGAAATCCAGGAATTATAGTTGCCCCAATGTGATGTACTTCTCCTGTACTACTCAGCTCAGAAGACAGACAAGAATTTTTTTGACCTTTTCTTCTAAATGAGCTACATTGTATCATAGATCACCAGGATTTAACAAATTTCCATAGAATATTTCACCCAACCAATAGGGAATGCACATTCTCAGTGGCCCGTGAAACCTTCTCGAAAATTGACTATACTGTAGGGCACAAACCAAGCCTTAACAAATCAAAAAAGGTCAAAAGAATTCATTGTATCTTACCAGGCCATACAGGAATAAAACTAGAAATCAACAGGGAAAGAACCCACAGAAACTATATACATACTTGCAGACTGATTAATATATTTTTCAATAAATAGTGGGCCATTAAAGAAATCACACAAACATTGAAAAGTTCCTAGAATTAAATGAAAATTATAGCACAACCTATCAGAATCTCTGGGAAGAAAGTTTTATAGCTTTAAGTGCTTATATTAAAACCAGATTAAAGAAATCTTAAATAAATAACTTAATGTTACACTTCAAGATTCTAGAAAAACAAGGGGAAGAGAAACCCAAATGCAATGGATGAAAATAGTAAATATTAGGGCAAAAATTAATTAAATAGAGACTAAAAGAACAATAAAAAGGGATGGAGAAATTACTCATTGGCTATAGGTGTTTGCTTGAAAAGCCTGACAGCCCAGTTTGATTCTTTAGTCCTCACATAAAGTTAGACACACAAAATGGTACATGTGTCTGGAGTTCGTTTGTAGTTGTAAGAGGCCGTGAAGCACCCAAACTCACTCATTCACACTCTCTGTCTCAAACTGATTAATTGATTAATTAAATTAAAGAAAAGGAAATAAGAACAATACATAGAATCAAAGAGCTGGCTCTGCGAAAAGACCAAAAAAAAAAAAGCTCCTCCAGATGCAAAATGTCCTGGATATCCATGACCTCACAGTGCCTGACACTACCTACACAAGACCATCATAATAGGAGGAAAAGATCAGGACATCAAAATGAAAGAGACTGATGCAGGGGGATATGATGGAAAAAAAATAAAAAAAATACTAACAAAACCATAGCCAAATTAACCAACACAGTAACAGAGAGAGAGAGAGAAGGAGGGAGGGAGGGAGGGAAAGGGGGATATATATAGAGAACCCAAGTTAATAAAGTAAGAGGTGAGCAGGGAGTGGTGGCATACACCTTTAATCCCAGCACTCAGGGGATGCAGAGGTAGGAGGGTTGCTGTGGATTCAAGGCTAGCCTGGGACTGCAGAGTGAATGCCAGGTCAGCTTGGGCTAAAGTGAGACACTACCTTGAAAAGACCACACAACAAAACAAAAAAAATTAGAGAAGAAAAGTAGTCTGTTGCAATAGATTCCAGTGAAATCCAGAAGATCATTATGGAATATTTAGAAAATGCATATTCCAAAAAGCTAAAAATCTAGAAAAAATGTATAAATTACTAAACACATATCGCCAAACAAAATTAAACCAAGAAGATGTTAAAAAAAAACTTAAAGAGATCCATAATAAACAATAATATCGAAGTGGTAATCAAAAGTGTCCTCACAAAGAAAAGCCCAGGACTGGATGAATTCACTGCTGAATTTTACTAAGTATTTAATAAAGACCTGATGCCAACTGTTCCATAAAACAGAAAGGGAAGGAACACTATTAAACTCATTCTATAAATCCAGTATTATTCTAATACAAAAACCAGGTAAGAAAACAGCAACAATAGTAAAAGAAAACCACAGACCAATTTCACTGATGAACAGAAGTGCAAAAATTCTCAACAAGCTACTTGGAAACCAAATTCAAAATCACATTAAGAAGTACAAACATCATGATCATGTTTGTTTCATTCCAGAGATGTAAAGTTTCTTCAACATAAGAAAATCAATGAATATACCACCTAAACAGACACAAGCACAGAAATCACATGGTCTTTTCAATAGATACAGAAAAGGCACTTGATAAAGTTCAGTATGTCTTCATAATAAAAGTCCTGAAGAAAATAGGCATAAAAGGAACATAGTTCAACATAACAACGGGTATGTACTACAAACCTACAGCCAATATTATACTAAATGGGGAAAACAGAGCATTTCCCTTAAAATCTGGAATGAGACTAAGGTGTTTTCTCTCTCCACTCTTATTCAATAGAGTGCTCAAAGCCCTAGCTAGAACAATAAGGAAAAGAAATAAAAGGGATATAAATAAGAAAGAAGTCAAATCATCCCTATTTGCTTTATAGACCCTATGTACTCCACTAGGAATCTTAGATCTAATACTGTCAGTAGGGTTGTAGGATATAAAATCAACATACAAAACTCAATAGCTTACAGCTCAGTGAAAAGCACTTGTCTAACATGTTCAAGGTCCTGTGTTGGAGTCCCTGTACCAAAATGAACAAAACTCGGTAACAGACTTGCCAAGAAAGAAATTATAAAAAATAACTCATTCACAATTGCTTAAAAAAATCCAAGAATAAATTTAATCAAGGAGGTGAAAGACGTCTACAGTGGAAACTTGACAATACTGAAAAAAGAAACTGAGGAAGACACTAGATGATGGAAAGGCCTTCCATGTTCATGGACTGGAAGAATATTGTGAAAATGGCTATATTACCAAAAGCAGTCTAAAGATTCAACAATATTCCTCATGAAAATTCTAATGGCAGTCTTCACAGAACTAGAAAAAACAATCCTGATGGAAACACAGAAGTTCCTGATTGACCAAAGCAATCCTAAGCAGAAAGGACAATGCCAGAGGTATCATAATACCTGACCTCAAGTTATAGTACAGAACATAGTTCTGTTATAAAGACAAACATATAGACCAATGGAATAGAATAGCGTACCTAGAAATAAACACATACAGTTATCACCATCTAGTTTTTGACAAAGGTGTCAAAAACATACACTGGAATATAGACAGTTTCTTTAACAGATGGTATTGGGAAAACTGGATACCACATATAGAAGGATAAAATTATATCTGTATTTCTCACCCTTCACAACAAATCAATTCAAAATGGATCAAAAGACTTTAGTATAAAACTTAAAACACTAGGGCTGGAGAAATGGCTTAGTGGTTAAGGCGTTTGCCTGCAAAGCCAAAGGACCACAGTTTGATTTCCCAGTACCCACGTAAGCCAGATGCACAAGGTGTCACATGCATCTAGAGTTCGTCTGCAGCGGCTGAAGGCCCTGGTGTGTCCATTCTCTCTCTTTTTCTCTCTCTCCCTGTATCTATCTGTCTCTGCCTTTCTCTCAAATAAATAAATAAATAATAAATTGTTTTTTAAAAAAACTTGAAACACTAAAACTGCTAAAGGAAAACAAAATATAGGAGTAGGCAAGGACTTTCTAAAAGGATAGCATAAGAAATAACCCAAGAAATGACAAATAGGATTGCATGTAATGAAAAAGTTTTCATCCAGCAAAGGCAACCATGAGCAGGGAAGAGATAGCTACATAACAGCAGGAAAGCTGAGCTTTGGCTCTATCTCTAGACTACATAAAGAACTACAAAAATGAAATACCAAAAAACTCCAAACAAAGAAATCTTTCAATCAATAATCAGGCTAATGAACTGAATAAACAGCTGCCAGAAAAAGAAAGACAAATGGCCAATAAATGTTTTAAAAAGTGTTCAATATCCTTATTCATCAAGGAAATGCAAATTAGACTACTCTGAGATTTCATCTCAACCCAGTCTGAATGGCCAAAACCAAGAAAATGAATGATAACAAATGCTGGTGAGGATATGATGTAAGAGGAACCCTAATTAACTGCTAATGGGAATGTAAACTGGTGCAGCATAGAGGTTTCTCAAATAAAACTAAAAATGGAACTACTATATGACCCCTATTACTACTTCTGGGTATGTATTCAAGGATTCTAAGTCCTACCGTACAGATCCTTGCACATCCCAGGCAAGAAATTTAAGTGCTAGTCTACTCACAACACTTAGGAAATAAAACAAGTCTCGTCGTCAATCACCAGGAGAATAAAGAAAATGCAGTACATACACAGAATGGAATTTTATGCAACCATAAATGAAAATAAAGTCATGACACAGAAAGTGGATGAAACTGGAAATTATTATATTAAGCAAAGTAACCCAGATTAAAAGAGATAGATACTGTATGTTTTCTCTCATATGTGGATTCTAGATTTTAATTTTTTACATATATATGCATATATATGAGAGGTGAGTATAGGTCATGAAATTAGAAAACAGGACCATAAAAGAAGACAAGAGGTCTTAAAAGGGGAAAAGGGTAACAGAATCCATGTGATATGAAAGCAGAGGGGGCTATCTGGGGAAGGAAGGGGGACAGGAGGAAGTGGTAGGTAGAGGAGGAAGGTCAACAAAATAAAGGATTTATGAAAATGCCAGAAGAAAACCTATTATTTTGAACTGTAATTTAAAAAGACTAATAAAACCTGAAGACAAAGACAAAGACAAAGAACCTAATAACTGGAGCTGAGCTGAGCTGAGCTCAGCTGGAGGCTCCTCCCTGCTGACTAGCTGTCCTGATGCTGAAAAGAGCTGTGAAGCCTGGTTGGGGAGAACAGTCATAGACAGTCTTAACCAGCAATGGGCCTGCAATCTACACAGCTGGCCAGCCGGGCCAAATGTGCCAACTGGTGCAATGGTGCCATGTCAGTTATGGGGAAAACCAATCACACTATGGATTTGAGGCCTACTCTATGGGAGAAAATTCATGTCTGGTACTAAAAGCCTAATCCAAAGCTTATGGCTGGGGAGGTCATGAATCTTTAGGTGGGGAGCTACTACTGTTGTGTGGCTAAATGGATATATTATGCCCACCAAATGGCCCTCTATATATGTTAATGCCCATATATTAATACTGCTCTCATTTTGGTTACAGAAGCTTCTGTTTTCAGATGTCAATGTCTTCTGGAGAGACTCAAAACTCATCAAAGTGCTGAGAAGAGGAGACAGTGCAGTGTTACATCTCTGTAACACCTTCCAAGGCTTAGGGACCATTGCAAAAGAGGTGGCAGAAAGAATGTAAGAGCCAAAAGAAGGGGAGGAGTGCTTTGGAATACAGTCTTTCAGACATCAAGCAGCCATTGCATTCAAGACCTTACAGTGGCTAACACTGCTTACACAAGACTTGCATAAGATGAGAGCAAAAAAAAGGGGGGGACTAGAGAGATGGCTTAGCGGTTAAGGCACTTGCCTGCAAAGCCAAAGTACCCGGGTTTGACTCCCAAGGACCCATGTAAGCCAGATGCACAAGGGGGTGCATGCATCTGGAGCTTGTTTGCAGTGGCTGAAGGCTCTGGCATGCCCATCCTCTCTCCCTCTCTCTCTCCCCCCCCCACCTGCCTATTTCTGTGTATCTTTCTCTCTCAAATAAATAAATAATAAAATATTTTAAAAATTGACATCAAGGGGCTAGAGAAATGGCTTAGTGTTTAAGGCACTTGCCTGCTAAACCAAAGGACCCAGGTTTGATTCCCCAGGACCCACATAAGCCAGATGCACAAGGGGGCACTTGCATCTGGAGTTCCTTTGCAGCAGCTGGAAGCCCTGGCATGCCCATTCTCTGTCTCTCTCTCTCTCCCTACCTATTTCTCTCTCTCAAATAAATAAAGAAAAAATATTTTAAAAAATGACATCAAAATAGAAGAGGGACTAGTTGGAAAGGAGTCCAGTGTAAGGGAAATAGGGGAGAGGGGATAAAAGAGAGTTGTGGGAGGGGATTATTATCAGGGTACATTGTGTACATGAATGAAGGTTGTCAATAAAATGTTTTAAAGGGGCTGAGGAGATAGCTCAGCAGTTAAAGGCACTTGCTTGCAAAGCATGATGGCCCAAGTTTGATTCCCTAGTACTCAGATAAAACTAGATACATAAAGTGGTGCATGCATCTGGAATTCATTTGCAGTGGCAAGAGGCCCTGACATACCCATACTCCAAATTTCTGACTTGGGCTATCAGCCTTATGGGCCAGGTGAGGCTAACCTGAGAGCTGCTTGCTAGGAAGAATGGAGAGCACCTGCTGGGCACTGCCCCCACTTACATGTAAGCCTTGTAGTTGTTGCCAATCTTCTGTACCCGAATGTCATACTTGGCGTCAATAAAGGGCTCTGCTGTGGCATAGGTCTGGGTAAGGGCCACCACACTAGCAATGTCCTGGAAGTCGTAGTGGTTTTCTACTTTGACCTAATGTTGATGTAAGGCAGACAGGAAAAAAGAGGGACATACGATAACACAATGTTTCCAATCCAGCAAAACTAGGGTGTCACATATCTCTAGCAGGTCCCTTCTTTCTAGCTTCCTTCCCAGGGCTCAGGGCCATACCTGTTACAAAGAAACTAAGGGACCAACCAGGTGGGGTAAAATCATGGCTCCCAAGTGACCCCATAATGTCTATGGGAAGAGTTCAGTAATACCAGCTGCCTTTACCTTGCCCATGCCCGAATGAGCATGACCAATCTTCACCACCACAGGGAACGTAGGCAGTGTCAGCTGAAAACAGAAAAGGAAGGAAGGAATTGGTCAGTATTTCTCTCTGTGGAAGCCTATAAATGTTTTTCTTGGGAGTACCCTCAGGACCACCCTTAAAGAACTAGTGCAACCTAGTCCTTGCGCTTGCTTTACAAGCTGAGCCCACAGAGTGACAGCAGCCTTCCCAGGTCACACAGCATGTTAGAGGCAGAGCTGAGGACCCTGTCCTCTTATCTGACACTCTACATCTCACTGCTTCAACTTTCCCTGAGGTAGATAATCCTAGGCAGGATTGGCTCTCAGTTAAAGAGACTAAAAAGTGATAAATTTTACTGTCTGTAAATTGTACCTTAATAAATTTGGAAACTCTTGAATGCATCTGTAGCACCTCAATGCCCACTGCATATGCATCTCTTACTGCCTACCCTCAAATGTGCAGCTTTCCTGTGCTGAGCCAGGTTGTTCCCCACTCCCTTGCACAACTTCACTGCTCACCAACACCACAACATACTCACCACTAGAACAGCTTGGTATGTTAGAGCCTACTTCTGTTCAGCTTGGGGTTTATGAGAGAAATGATGTATATATGTTTATCCTTGGAGACATCTTAAAGAAAGTAAACTCTGGGCCAGGGAAATGGCTCAGTAGATAAGGCACTTATCACATAAGTGTGGGGGCCTGAGTGTTGATCCCCAGCATGTATAAATGCCAGGCAGATCACCTGCCTATAACCCTAGTGTTCAGAAGGTGGAGACAGGAGATTTCTGGGGAAAGCTGGCTAGCTAGTCTAGTTGAATTGGCAAACTTTGGGTTCAAATAGAGACTACCTCAGAAATAAAGGTGGGCAGACAATTGAGGAAGATACATGACATCAACTTCTAGCCTCCATAACATACAAACACACGTGTACTCACACATGTCAACATGTGTACACATACCACATACACACAAAAAAGCAAATTTCCTTGAAGTAGCCCTATTTTAACAGAACAACAAAAAGTAAAAGAAATCCCCTCCAAAGACAGGGTTTGGAACTGTAGCAAAATGCAGGTGACAGGAGTAATGCGGCAGGATAAAGGGAGCACTGGAGTAGACACTGGGAGATTCCGATTCTAGTGCTCTCTGCCGCTGACCTGCACGTCACTTCGTGCCACGGAGCCTGAGCCTTCACATCTGTCAAGTGCCATGACTGGGCCAATGCTTTTCAAGACCCCTCCAAATAATAACAACTCTGTCTTGGTTTGGATGTTGTATGAAAAATCTTCCACCAACCTAGGCCTGTCATCTCACTCAGTCTGACTCAGCTCTCTTCCAGTCTCCTTCCCTTCTTGTCTCACTCCTGCTATCTCAGTGAGAAACTGTCTGCTGAAGGGAAGAAGACCAGCTGCAATGAAGAGTCAGATTCCCGTGGAATACAGGAGTGACCACTGGGCTTTGATGCCTTGGATTGAAAACTAAAGGGAGAGATGTAAGGAGGGAGGGAGGGATCATGTAATTCAATCCTACTTTATGGAGAAAATGTTGAGGCCCAGAGAGGCGAAGGTCACAAAACTACCCAGTGGCAGTCAGAATCAGAACCCAGCCTCACGCTTTCCAGTCCGACACCATGCGGAAACATCTCACATCAATACGTTCATGAATCTCTTGTTATTCAAGTACTTGGAGAACAATGCTGACAACAGTGGCCAAGGCTGGGGGTCACAGTGACCCCAAGTGCCTTGACGGTTTCTAAGCTACCCCACCTTCTATAACATGACATAATCTCCAGTGGATAATGACATGCAGTCAGAATGAGTGTAGTCTAGTACAGGCTTTGAGGTCTAAAGCTTGCTGTGGGTGACAAGACACCCAGTGTTTGGCACTGCCCCCCCCCACCCCAGAGCATTGAGCACTGCCCCCAGCTATCTGCAAAGCGAAGGCCCTGGCTGTGAGAAAGGGTTTTAAAGCACTGGCTGCTTTCTCTGACATCCCTCCCCACCCCCCAGCTGACAGAGCCAAGACACACACACCCCGACTTTCTCTGTCCTATTCCCTTACTGTTTGCTGTTGCTTTGGAGCCTCATAAATAGGGCATTGAAAACACTTCCTGCAGCTGAAAGAAGCCCTGGGTAGCTGTCTCATTCCCAGTATGCTGCTCGGCAAGGGGTCCGTCCTCCTCTGTCACTGTCTCTTTTGCCTGTTGTAATTCTGTCTGCTTCTCTCTGACTCGGCCTGTCTCTCTTTCTGTTTGTGGCTCTCCTCACTTGCTCCTTCTCCCAGTCCCTCATCTTTCTTCAGCCTTCATATGTGGGTCTTTGTTGCTCTCTTTCTGTCCCTGTTTCCATCCCCTCTCTAGGTGCCTTCCCTCCACTTCCAGACTGCCTAATCACTCCCACTCTGGCTCTCCAGGCTTCCTTCCCTCAGCTTCTTACTGAGTCTGACAGTCAGAAGGGTTTCGGATCATGCAGCCCTGGGTGGCCCAGAGCCAAAGGAGGGAGGAGCCCATGGGACCGGGTTGGCCCTGGAGCTACCTCATAAAGCCTGGGACCCTGAGCTGGTACCAGGCATTCTGGAAGAGTCCTGGAGGGGCTGTTTGCTAGGACAGACAGGCCCCACAGGCTCAGTGAGGGCTCTGCAGTGTCATGCCCTGGAGCCCCCTGGCCGTGCTGAGCTGGGCACTGGTGCTACAGCTTCTGGCGTTGCTGTGGCCTCCAGGGCTGGGTGAGGCGTGCAGCTGCGCCCCTGCACACCCCCAGCAGCACTTCTGCCACTCAGCTCTTGGTGAGTGCACAGCAGGGGGTGCCTGTGGGAAAGCTGGTGTTGGGTAGAGCTGGAGACCTGGAGTCTGAGGGAAGGGGTGGAGCCCAAATCCTGTACTTCTGCCTCCTGCTAAGGCTAACGGGTCAGCAAGGGCTGGCATCAGCGTCACCCAACCTTGCAAGTACAGAGCCTAATTTGCAAAGAAATAAACATTGGACCAGGGACTGCCAGGGCATCTTCTCTCATCTCAGCCAGATCACTGAACCAGGTGCTGCTGAAGTATCCAGAACTAGTGGATCAGGATGCTGGGGGAGGGACGCTTGCATTCTGTTACCTATCTCTGTCCAAGCTTGTGAGTGAAGTTGCCAGTATTCCCTCATATCACCACACACCTCTTTTTTTTTTTGTGCCATTTTTCTCCCCTCTACCTGATTCCTTCTCTCATATCTTTAAGTTCGTGGCCAATTCCTATTCACCTTTCAATGTCTAACTCAGGTCCCTATTTTTTTTAAAAGGCTTTCTGATTCCCTGGTGTTACCATAGCATCTCTAAGATAGTCATGCTCCCATTGTGTGGTGCTATTGTTCTTATGTGTGCTCTGCATGCTGGGGACGCTGTCTTCATCACAACGTTGGGCCTCATGCCTAGTGCAGGGCCAGGCAGAGAGAAACACTGTTCATAAATGGTTTTTGGCTAATGCCAATGTGGCATGAGATGAACTTCCTCAGTGCAGGGCCAGAATGTTTATGAATTTAATTGGCAGTTACTAATATCCATTCTAGGTGAGTTCTGAGGCTCTAAGCTATACCAATGGTTGAACCCCACATAAAATACCTTGAAGGAATTCCTCTGCCCTCTAGCACCGGGACTCCTACTGTCTGCTGCTATACCTGCAGCAATGGACAACTTAGCTCTGGAAACTAACAGACTGAAATGGTGGAAAGAGCACGGGGTATGAGAACCTAACAGCCCTGAAGGGTTCGGAACTAGTAGTGACTGCAGAGCAAGTTCCTGGGTCTCCACTCTTCTAATGTCACATTGCTCAGAACCCAGTAACACTTGAACTAAAAATCTCGCCACGGGATCCTCCGAGGACCCCACATCATCCAGATCTCAGAGGGAATGCTCCCACAAGTGCTCAAGATCCCCTCTTTTCTACTATGCAGTGATCCGGGCCAAAATCTCCAGTGAGAAGGTGGTTCCTGCCAGTGCAGACCCTGCTGACACTCAAAAAATGATCCGGTATGAAATCAAACAGATAAAGGTACATGAAGGCAGGACAGGGCGTCGACTCTCAGCGGGCTGATGGTGGGAAGGGAGGGGTCTATGCTCTGGAAGGGCTGAGCCTGGTAAGACTCAGGCAATCAGTGACCCATGTGGACATTCTGAAGTGGAACTGCAGGAGGTGTTGGGACTGGCTGAGCAGGATGGCAGGGTGGGACCTCACTGTCCACAGCTGTTTGTACATGGGACCACTGGAATAAACCAGTTTATATATATACATATATACATACATATATATATATGCATATACATACATACATATATATATATATATATACTTGGTTTTTTGAGGTAGGGTCTCTCTCTAGCCCAGGCTGACCTAGAATTCACTGTGTAGTCTCAGGGTGGCCTCAAACTCAAGGCGATCCTCCTACCTCTGCTTCCCGAGTGCTGGGATTAAAAGGTGTGTGCCAGCACACCTGGCTAGATTTTTTTTTTTTTGAGGCAGAATCTCATTCTATCCTCATCCAACCTGGAACTCACTGTAGCCCAGGTTGGCCTTGAATTCACAACATTCTCCTACTTCAGCCTTCCAAGGACTAGGATTGAAGGTGTGAGCCACTAAGCCTAGCTTTAGATTTAGTTTTTAAAGACAGAGATAACTCAATATGGCCATCTGTGTGCAGCAAACCCTAAACTAGACTTTTGTTTAATTTGTTATTTATTTATTTATTTGAGAGAGAAAGTGGTAGAGAGAGTGGGAGGGAGGGACAGAATAGTCATGCCAAGTCCTCTAGTCACTGCAAACCAACTCCTGATGCATGCACCACCTTGTTCGTCTGGCTTACGTAGGTACTGGGGAATCGAACCTGGGTCTTTAGGCTTCACAGGCAAGCATCTTAACTGCTGAGCCATCTCCCCAGCCATTGCTTAATTTTTTATACAGAAATCAGCCTGAGCCGGGCGTGGTGGCGCACGCCTTTAATCCTAGCACTCAGAAGGCAGAGGTAGGAGGATCGCTGTGAGTTTGAGGCCACCCTGAGACTCCATAGTGAATTCCAGGTCAGCCTGAGCTAGAGTGAGACCCTACCTCGAAAAACAAAAACAAAAAAACAAAACAGAAATCAGCCTGTTAATATACAAATTATTTTCACTAACCCAATATTACTTTTTTTTATAATTGCCTTTCAGATGTTTAAAGGGTTTGAGAAAGTCAAAGATGTTCAGTATATCTATACACCTTTTGACTCTTCTCTCTGTGGTGTGAAACTAGAAACCAACAGCCAGAAGCAGTATCTTTTGACTGGTAAGTTAAAGACCACCAACTGGCCTTGATGGAGCCTGTCCTAAGGAAAGCAGTAAGGGACAATCCAGGGCCTTCCTTGACAGCAGCCTGAGTCAGGTGGCATCTTCTTAGGGATAAAGAGACTTGTGGCAGGAACAGACATCCTCAAGGTTGGGAGGAGCCTTAGTAAGCTCTCTTTCAATGCAGTCCTTGTTTCAGATACCGTCCACTATTTCACTGTTTTAAGACAGATTGCTCTACCAGCCCAGGGAAGCTAGTTCCATTTTGAAATAGTTTTAATTAGTTTAAGATTTTTGAAAGAAAAATATTTTTGGCATCTTAAGCCAAAATATGTCTCCTGAAACTGTTCCTTAAGTGTTCATCCATGCCTTTTGCATAGGCGCTAATAAGAGCCTTAAGTCCTAACACAGTTCTATCACCATGAACTTGGGCCCAGGCAAGCTTCCACCATGCTGAATTGGGTGGGGTATAACAGTCAAAGGGCCACCCAAGAATATGATTCTGGGCTGGGCGTGGTGGTGCTTGCCTTTAATCCCAGCACTCGGGAGGTAGAGGTAGGAGGATCAGGGTTTGAGGCCACCCTGAGACTACATAGTGAATTCCAGGTCAGCCTGGGCTAGAGCAAAACCCTACCTCAAAAAAACAAAAGAATGTGATTCTGTAAATAAATGAATAGAACACTTAATAATTTCGGAGCTCAGGGAAAGAGTAGGTATTTGTGTAGTTGTGAACAATAAGGGAACTTTCACTATTTAAATAGGATCTAAACTGTTTCCCCAAGAGATGGAAAATATCTAGGGAGAAAGCAGGAAAATAAAGAATACATCGTGTAGTAAACCTGACGCACAAGGGGGTGCATGCGTCTGGAATTCATTTGCAGTGGCTGGAAACCCTGGCATGCCCATTCTCTCTCTCTCTGTCTCTGTCTCTCTCTCTCATCCTTTGCCTCTTTCCCTCTCTCAAATAAATAAATAAAACATTTTTTAAGAAAAGAATACATCGTGTAGGAAAAATAGGTGGAGAAATTCTACTATCATCGATTCAACAACAATGACTATCTACTATGTACTGCCAAGCCTTGGGCAGGAAGTGAAAATTGCTGAGTAAGTCATAATCCTCAAAGAATTCACAGTCCAGAAATGGCTCGTGAGGCCACAATGAGGACTTCTCACTCTAAGGATGTGGGATTGTGCCGACCTGAGCAGCTTCTGGGAGGTGGTGGGCAGGTAGAGGCAGGGCATGCTACTGCGCCTTCCAGTTCCCAGGACAAACAGAGCAGACCTTTTAAATCTCTCAACACTCACCCCTCTCCTAAGCACTCAACCTTTGGTGTCCCATTCTCTGTTGGAGAAGACATGCTCTCTGCCCTCAAGAAGGTCAAATATAACCAAGGGTGGGGACAAGTGACAAAACATAACTCTGTGTGGTACCCATGCCTTTAGGAGAGGCAAAAATTCTTTTGCCTAAAGGTGAAAGCCTTTTGTGACCAGAACAATGTTGACCTTTTTATCTTTGTCTTCTCTACTTGTCAGTGACAGCTCCTTGCCTTTTTTCTTCCCCTTGAGCTGAAATAAGCTACATTCAGTTGCAGAGGTATGTTGCTGGGCTGTCGCTGTGTCTTTGCATAAAATAATCCCAATGTCTAGAAGGCCCTCCACTTGTTTGGCATGTGAATTCCTGCTCATTCTCTTAAAACACAATATAAGTACCATCTTCTCTGAGACACCATCCTTCCCCACGTCTTCCAAACCTGGAAATAACAGTACTTTCCTTTGTTCTTATACCATATCTGTGCACTCACATAATTGGGTAATTTTTTTGCCCATTTTCTGTCTACCCTCATTTTTAATTATTTATTTATTTGTTTTTTTCAAGGTAGAGCATAGCTTAGTGCAGACTGACCTGGAATTTACTACATAGTCTCAGGGTAGCCTTAAACTCACAGCAATTCTCCAACCTCAGCCTACCTCCTTATTTTTAAGTTCCTGTTATATGTATTTCTGCATTCCTGGTACTAGGTCATAACAGTTGCTTAGTGAATAAGTGATTGAAGTTCTAGGAGAGGAAAGGGCTACCAGTGTCAGGGCTGGCTTTGAGGACAAGGTGTCAGAGAAAGGGCTCCTCAAAAGATTAAAGAAGAACACAAGTAAAAAGGTGAACTTAGCCAGGCGTGGTGTCGCATGCCTTTAATCCTAGCACTTGGGAGGGAGAGGTAGGAGGATTGCTGTGAGTTCAAGGCTACCCTGAGACTACAGAGTGAATTCCAGGTCAGCCTGAGCTAGAGTGAGATCCTACCTCAAAAAAACAAAATAATAATAATAATTAATAATAATAATAAATAAATAAAAGAAAAGAAAAGGTGAACTTTCCCATGGGAAACACCAATATAGGCACCTATGGGGCAAGAGAGGGTGGTGTGGTTACTGGGAAGGAGTGAAAAAACCTACCATTTATCAAGTATCTTCTGTGGGCTTGCAACTATACTGGGAACTCTACAGAAATTCTCTCATTTATCCTGAACAGTTTTATTATTCCCATCCTCAAGCTGAGAGGTTATGTGACCTTCTTTAATATGAAAGAAAGCATACTGCACAATCTCTTTCTCCTCACTTCCCTGTGCTAGGGCTCAAACTCAGGATCTCACACATGGTAGGCAAGTGCTCTACCACACTGAGCTATGTCCCCCAACCTGCAGAATATTTATTGATTTAGATACAATTTTGCTATGTAGCTCAGGCTGGCCTCAAACTTTTACCCTCCTGTCTCAGCTTCCTGAGTGTTAGGAAAACAGGTATGTACTATCATGCTCAGGCAGCCACAGTCTGTTAAAGCCTACCTTCTCTCTTTGTCATGCTAAAGAAAAAGATCCCACCAGACCCCACAATTCTACCTCATATAAACACAGTGCATTTGTCTCTTTGCTCTAAAAGTCACAGGGAGCTGGGCATGGTGGCGCACACCTTTAATCCCAGCACTTGGGAGGCAGAAGTAGAAGGATTGCTGTGAGTTTGAGGTCACCCTGAGACTACATAGTGAATTCCTGGTCAGCTTGAGCTAGAGTGAGACCCTACTTCGGAAAACTAAAATAAACGAATAAATAAATAAATAAATAAATAAATAAATAAATAAAAACAAGTTGGGCTGGAGAGATGGCTTAACAGTTAAGGTGATTGCCTGTGAAGCCTAAGGATCCAGGTTCGATTCTCCACACCCCAGGTAAGCTAGATGCACAAGGTGGCGCATGCGTCTGGAGTTCGTTTGCAGTGGCTACAGGCACTGGTGTGCCCATTCTCTCTCTCTCTCTTTCTCTGTATTTATCTCTCTCCCTCCCTCCATCTCTATCTCTAATAAATAAATAAAAATAAAAACTTTCAAGTCATAGGGATATATTTGGTCCTTTCATTGAGCTACAAGTTGCTACTGCCATCATAAAGTCATCAGAGGCTAGAGTTTACTCAGTGGCATAGCATGTGTTTGATGTATATGAAGCCTAAGTTCAACCCCCAGCAGGATGGCGGGGGGGGGGGGCGACGACAGGGGGAGGGATGGAGGGATGGAGGGAGGGGGGGGGAGAGAGAGAGAAACAGAGAGGGAAGGCTGGTCTTTTTAAGGTCTGGGACTCTTGGAACTCTCAGAACAGACTCCTGACATTAGCCTGTCTTCTATCTTCCCATGAAGGCCAAGTTCTCAGTGATGGAAAAGTCTTCATCCATCTGTGCAACTACATTGAGCCCTGGGACGACCTGTCCTTGGTGCAAAGGGGAAGTCTGAATCATCACTACCACCAGAACTGTGGCTGCCAAGTAAGGGAATGTCCATGTCCAAAGTCTTATAGGGGTGGGGATAGGATCTAAGCCTTGGGGTCTCATGTGTCATTACTCCTTAACATATGTGTACTTATTCACTTCCTATATTCTACTAAAGTACCATGAAAGTTGGGAATGGGAAAGCAACAAAGTCCATAATACCTTACTGTGAAACCTGGAAATTGGGTATTGCGGAAAGCTGGCCGAGATGACACTAATATAACCACTATTTAAAAGAGGGTCTAAGCTAGGTGTGGCAGTATACTCCTGTCATCATGGTACTCAACAGAGTGAGACAGGAGGATTACAGGTTTGAGGCCAGCTTGGGCTACATAATAAGAAACTGTCTTTAAAAAATGGTGAGCAGGCTGGGCGTGGTGGCGCATGCCTTTAATCCCAGCACTCGGGAGGCAGAGATAGGAGGATCGCTGTGAGTTCAAGGCCACCTTGAGACTACATAGTGAATTCCAGGTTAGCCTGGGCTAGAGTGAGACTGTATCTCAAAAAAACAAAATCAAACAAACAAACAAACAAAAAAAAAAAAAAAACAAGGTGAGCAGGAGAAAGAGGAAAGGAGAGAAACTTTACCAGGCTTTGCAATAGCTAATTATTTTAAAATTTCAATTTAGTCTATTTCAAATTTGTGGAGAATTAAGATTTCATTTCAAGGTAAAAAAAAAATTTAAGGCTCTGAGAAGTGAAGTGATTTACACAAGGTCAGTAATAAAGTGTGGCCAACTAAGGCTGACTGCAGAGACTAGAGAGGTCATACTATTTACAGGAAGCATGGGGAAAGAGAATTCAAGAGGAAGTCTGGGGAAGACAAGGAGCCATGGAGATGGGCAGTGAGGATAGGTAAGGTAGTCATGGAAAAGGACATCCTAATCACTGTGATGTTGTGTGGCTATGACTAGATCACCACCTGCTACACAGTGCCCTGTACTATCTCAGCCCCCAACGAGTGCCTCTGGACAGACTGGCTGTTGGAACGAAAGCTCTACGGGTACCAGGCCCAGAATTATGTCTGCATGAAGCATGTTGATGGCACATGTACCTGGTACCGGGGCCACCTGCGCCTCAGGAAGGAGTTTGCTGATGCCATCCAGCCCTAGCAGGAATCAGTGGCCACTACATCCTTTCCAGAGTCCTGATGAGTGAGCTAGTTCTCCTTTTCTGTGGTACTTCTGACCACCACCCTGCTGTGTTGCTGCCAGCCAACGAGAAGTGACAAGTGAGCATCTTGGCCTGCATCATGGCAGCTATGGGACACGCTGTATCTGATGTCCATGTCTCCAGCCTACATGGACCAGGAAACGCTGCACAATTTTTCTCTCTTGCCCTCAGTTCTCCCCTGTCTCCCAGACCCAGTTAACCTAGTTTATACTTATTACTGAAAGTTTTTACTCTGGCTTAGTTTATTTTCCACAGTCGGGACTATTTCCTTTTCTCAGGAAAATGTATTTTCCTTTTCTTTAACTGATTCAATAGGTGAGAAATGTGAGATGGCACAACCTTGTGACGGCTCTATAATACCAGAAGGTAGGCTGACAGCACTATAACTGGGCTGGTTGGCAGGAATGAAATGAACAATTACTACAGCTATGTGTCCTCTACTCCTATTGTATTAACTCATCCTAATCCCCTGACACTTTCATCTGCTTGAGGGAATAGCTAGAGAGACACAGAATTACTCAGTGAAAGAACAGCCTACCCTTCCTCCCTATCCTGCAATTCCCTTGATACTATTCCTGGCAGGTATGGCCCCATTAGCACACCTTTTGGACAAGAGCAGACTTACTATCTAAGAATAGGTGTTTTCCCTCCAGGTTAAATATCTCTAATGCCTTCAACTGATGCCCACAGTGCTTCTTTTCTCTCTTAGGTTGCTAATACCTTCATTACCACTTTGGAACTTTGTTTTTAAACCAATGACAGCTTTTTTTTTTTCTTGTAGCATTCTAATCCCTATTTTAGTAGCTTTTTGAAGCCTCAAAGAGGTGGTCTTCTGAGGGCAAATTTCCATAGAAAACAGAAGAAAAATAATACAAGACTCCTTGGCAGGGAGAATGCTAGAAGGGAAATATATCTTGCACTTTTTACAATTCTTTTCAACGGCCATCACTGCTAGAGTTTATAGCAGAAAAAAGACATATTTGATCTTCCACAGAGTCCTTCAACCCTTCAGCTCAGTTCCCTCAAAACTGTGTCTTGGACTCCTTAGCATCTCTAGCTACAAGCCCTTCTGGGCTCCTCAGCTTCTGTAAGTCTTCCTTGTTTGTCCTGAATGGGAAAGCCTTGATACTGGCTTCTATGATTTATTAAGGACAAGAATTTAAAAATCCAGAGGCTCTTCCTGGGCAAGCCCTAGGAAAGGTGATGGAGATAGTTCTTTTTAACACCCAAGGTTGATTTTCATCTTCTTTATGTAGTCTGCTTGTGAACAGAGCCATGTGCAAGGCAGCCCTGGAGTCACAGGAATGCTGCAATAGAGATTCCTTTCGGAGGAGGGAGTGGGCAGGAAACAAACATGATCTCTGTCCTAGAGTACAGCCCTTGGAAGGCTTTGGCAGTGAGTATCCAGTCAGGATCATCAAGTGATTGTCCACACCAGCCTTGGGCAGAGGACGTGGGGAAAATGGAGGAAGAAGAGAGTGTGAGCTCCAGGTTGCCCTGGCAGAAAAACATTAGCAATAACCTTACCAACCACCATTCTCTCTCTCCCTCTTTTCCTTCTGACCTAGGATGGACTCAGAGAAAGCAGAAGGTTTTACCCAATCTTAACACAACTTGGAGGTAGCCACAGAAATGGAAATCTGTAAATAATGACAGAAGTGCTTTACACTTACCAGACATCTATTCCTTAAAGAAGCTCATGGAAATTTTGTGCATACCATATTAGATATACTACATATTAGCTATGTCAGCCACCTGGCACTTAACTGGGAAACTGACACACAGTGGGGAAGCATGACTTGTCAAAACTACAGCTACACTCAAGGTAGTGAGACCTTCTTACTGTTGGTCCACAGGTTTGTTACTCTCTCCGATTAAACGGCCCTTGTTTCTGCTCTTCATATTCTGTCTCCAGAATTTGAAGACAAAGGCTGTTGGCTAAAATCCAGCTACCTCAACCCCACTAAGTAGTTCACCATTTTACCCGAGTATAATTTTGGAGGCTGAAATACTGAGGCCTTTGCCAAAGCCATATATGGCCAAGCTCATAGTGGAGACGGCAGAGACTCAAGACCACACACATCTACCTACCATCTCTTTGTGGTTGGGGTAGTATGTCTGTTCAATAAGTGGAAACTTTTCCCCTCCCAGTGTCTTATAGATGGCCACCATCTGGGCAAACTGCAAAAAAGAAGAAAAAAGTTCAACTTACCTTCAACTTCTAGAACAGAATGATAAAAAAAATTAAACAATTATTGAGCATTTTCTCTGTAGAGGGCTTTGTGTTAAGCATATTGAATTATAAGAGAAAGGTACATGTAGTATGTATCTCAGGAGCATATGCTTTAGTTGAGGAAGGTAAAGACAGAAAGTTAATATTCATTGAGTACTTACTCCAGTTTAATAGTTTTCTATTTATTGTTATTATCAAATCGATAAACTAGGTACCTTATCATCTCATTTTACATAGAAGGCTCATAAGAGGTAGGAAACTTCACTAAAATCACAGAATTAAAACAAAGGGTATTGATGCATTCCTATAATCCAATGCTCAAGAAGAAGAGGCAGGAGGATTGTTTAGGGGACAGCCTGGGCTCGCAGGCTGCCTACTGAGCACCAGTTCACCATGTTGGGCTACATATAAAAATTCATTTCAAAAAAAAATCACAGAAATGATAACAGGCAAAGCTAGGATTGAAAGTTGGGTTTATAACTACAAATGCATGCTCATTTGAACAGGGACATGAGGTTAAAAAAGAAAAAAAGATGGAGTGGTAACACAGGCTAAGTGTTGGAGTTCAAATGCCAGGCCAAAAAAAAAAAAAAAAAGAATGCAACTTCTTCCTGTGAGCTGTGCAGTCACTAGAGTTTCAGCACGTAGTATCATGAATAAAACTGTTCTTCAGGAAGATCTGGTGGATCATAGTAAGTTAGACCCATCTTTCTGGAACTGATGTACTCATCCAATGACAAAAACTAAGAAAGCTTTAAGATGAGGAAATGTACCCATACTTAAGAGTTGAAGGCTTTGGTGCACTCTCAGCAATGAAGAATATGAGGACTTGAGAAGTCGGTTGCCCAAGGTCACATAGTACTTGAGGCAGATTCATCATCAAGGCCCTTTATTCCCATTCTGTAACTTTCCCACTTCCTTCAAGTAGCTGCTTTCCAGGTTCTGCAGACCATACTCTTCCCACAGGCAACACAGACTTTTCCCCTTAACATATATATACCCCACTCCTCCACCCCCAAGTGCATGGGCAGCATGGAAAATACGTCTTTTCTCTAATGATGCTGGATCAGTTCACACTCTGCCAACAGCTGGATCTGCTACATGGGAAAGCTGGCAGATCAAGCCTGCCTTCTGTCTATCAGAGGCAGAGAGCTAACCCCATGCCCAAAGTTCAGGTCTGATTCTCTAAGAGGAATATTAGCACGTGAGCCAACCAGGCCAGCACTGAGCAGCAAAAGCACAGAACCTGGCTCTTAGCAAAATGGAGTCTTCGGTTTTTCTTTTGCTTCTTAACTTGTTAGGTATCCTTGGGGAAACATTTCTTTTCTCCAGGTCTCATTTTATTTAGACATAAAATGAGAGGTTAAATTTGATCAGTTCCTCAAATTTTGTACCATGAAAGAATTCCCTTCATTTTACTGCCTCCTAAATTCCATTCTCAAACTGCAGAGTTTGTGGTCCTTTTGTGGCTAAAGATATAATTAATGATAGATGGAAATGCTGGAAAACCTTGGAATCCCTGGGCCATACCTTTCAGTGACATATAAATGGAAACTCTAAAGTTCTAAGCCTTCCTCTAGGATTTAGCCTCTAAGACTTTATTGTCAAAACTTCAGAGAGTCTCTAGAACTGTTTAGGAGACTGAGGCAAGAGAAGGAAAGGAAAGCCAGCTCCTGGATTACACCTGCTGTAGGGGCTGCATTCGGAGAGCACCCAGATCCCTTTTCTTCTTGCTCACTGCGTCCTCCATTGTACCTTGCTGTATTCGCCATCCACGGGTTCCTCAATTTGCTTTCATTGTCAAGACTGACCCTCAGACCTTTCTGGTCTTCTCTAATTCTTCCTATACCTCATCTGACCTTTAAGATCTTTAAGATTTGCCTGCCCACCTTGGCCTGGCTGGATTCCTCTGCCTGGGCTTCCAAAGCTCTCCAGCATCCCCAGGAGCTGATGCCAGCTCTGCCTAACGACCTCTGTCCTGCTGCAGCCCACACTCTGGCATGACACCAAGGCATGTGGGGCCCTATCTTCCCTGCGTGTGGGTGAGTTACACAGACACTACACAGATGCCAGGAAGGCCCCCGGCAGACTCCCAGGGCACTGTGATAGCCAAGACCAAAATGAGAGCCAGTTCCCAGGCTCCATTTCTCAGGTCCCTGAGAGCTCACTCATTCCACCTTCCAAACCTGATTGCCAGTACTCCCTGTCTGCTCAAGCTACTGGGCTTGGCACCTAACCACTGCCTCCCTGGAAACTTAGATTAAGTCACAAGTACACAGTTACCAATTAAACAAATGTAATATCTGATAAGGGCTATTTCCTCTATGCACAGACCAAAGAGTGAATTTGGGAGCTGGGTGCCATTGGCAATGAATAGGAAGATGCTCATTATAACCACTTATGCACTGACTCAAAAAAGAACTTATGAAAGAAATGGGACTTCAAGCTTCATTTGAATATGGCATTCCTATCTCTCCTAGAATTTTAACCACCCTCCAAATAACCCAGAAAAACTGACAGGAATTCAGATAAATTTTGAGCAACAAAGGGTAGTGTCATTCTTGCTTTCTCTGGGCTGCTGCTTTCATTGCTTCTGTAATCCCAGTGGCCTGCCCTGGCCAATTTCAGAGACAGCAGATATGCTGAGAGAAATGTGGGTGCTAGGCAGAGCCTTTTCTAACCCACCAGAGGCCTCTCTTCTCAGCAAGAGCATCCACAGTAAGAAATACAGAAACATAAGCCAAAGTTATCATCTTGGAGGGACCCTCACCCCACAGTAAGCAAATTTGTCCACTTCCATTAATAGACAGAGAACAATATGTAAAATGTCATTTGTGTGTTAGCCGCTCAGTGAAACTGAAGGGAGAACTTGGTGTGTGGCCAGGGAGCCCTGTTGTTCTCATGGAATGCCAAAGGCAATGTGCTGAGGATGTGAATGGTGAGAGCATGACCCCTCACCAGATCCCAGATCCCATGAGGGGACAAAGCACTAGCTATGGGCTCCTCTTGTCTCTTCTCTAGCCTCTGCCACAGTTTTGAAAAACAAAAGTCATGGTATTTTCTTTAAGAGGTCTCAGATACTAAGAGACTATGACAAGCAAGTTGGCAAAGTGGTGGTACTACTAATAGTGGTAGTATTAATCCCAGTTTATAGACACAGAAACCAAGACACAGGTTTAGTACAGGACTGGTAAGTAATTAGATGACCCAGAAAGTGCTATCATAGCATCATCACCCTGCGTAGCTATGAGAGCCAAATTCAGACTGGGGTGAAGTAGATTAGTGCGTATTTGTAGAAGGAAGGTCAGGTGACTGAGGAGGAAAACAAGGCTTCCAGGAAAGACACTTGGTGGAGGTCTCAGATATGCTCTCCTGGAGCTGGTAACACACTCAAATCACACCATACTTTTAGCCTGTTCCTACAAAATACTAGGTTTCAGGTGACATCAGCCACATACAAGGAAAGGCTGAACAAATGATGCTTGGGAATCCAGCACCTTCCTTAACCACATCTGCTTCCATACCTTCTCACTCCTTGTTCACTCCTGTTTCTCTTACACTATAAGGCCTCTATGACATCTAGGGAACAGGAAAGTTTTTGGCTCAGGAATGAAGAAAAAGCCAAGATGAAGAGGTGATGGACCTGTACAGGTACAGAATTACCCATTTCAGCTCCCTGGACGGTGAAAAGGCTTGAGGTTCAGAAACCTCACAGTAAGAGCTAAGTTCCCTAAACTGCCAGAAGGGAGACATCGGGCCATCTTCCTCCTAGCCTTGTTTTTTTCATTTCTTTCTCTATCTAAAAGTTTCCACTTCCCTCCAAGATTTCTAGACTGGCTTATTGAAGAGAAGACCAAACCAGCCCTTCCTCACATGGTAGCCCATTCTATGTGAGAGGCAGTTCTGATCTATAGAAATTCTGGCTCTATAACTTTGGCAAGTTACTTAATCCTTTTTGGGTTTTATTTCTCTGTACCAAGTGGTAGTAATAATATCTTCCTTATAAAATGATCATGAGGATTAAGTGAAATTACATAGAAAAATCTCAGAGGCTGGTACCATATAGTAAGTGTTTTTATATTCCTTACTTTCCTTTCTCTACCATGAACTGGTGAGATCTGATTATCTCAAAGGACACTTCCAGCTCATGTCAATGTCTGACTCATATGTGTGCAGATTAGGTTGTTGAAACACTTCATAGGACTCTGTCATTAGCACCTTTCTGGGTTGGATTTGGTCCATGAGCCTTTCCAATAGTTCCATACCACTTATTCTATGAGGAAAAAGTAGGCATTTTTATCAATGCAGACTATAGTCAAGGACAGACACCACAGATGGGTAAGAACTTCTGCACAGTTCTCAGTGCAGCTTGGTTGAGAGGTTCCCTCTAAGGCAAAGGCATGTGGCTCATGACATATGGCAACATGCTGCTGTGACAGTCTATTCTACTCCAACGTGCCTGCTGAGATTCCTCTCAAATCTTCTCAGCTGATCCTGCCAGTGGAGTCCCAGTGGTCCCTCCTGGGGCAGTGAGAGAGGTAGGGCCTAGTCCCACCCTTTACCTGGGATGAAGGAGTGCCCCACTCACCACCCATGGCTTGTCGCAGAAGTTGTAAATGGATTCCAGTGAGTTGATGCTGGGGAGCCCTGCATACTGCATGCCAATAATCAGGTGGCGGAAGTCCTCATTCTCTGCCATGCCAAATGCATGCTGTCGGATGAGCACAAAGTCTGGTCTGAAGGACCTGGTAAGAATGCGTTTCCATTAATCAGAACCTCACATTATCCAGTTTCCCATTTCCAAAGCCCAAGTCAGGGAAGACATGTGAATGACCTCCTAGTTCACAACCCTCATTTTATTATTATTATGCCTTTCTGGGCTAGGAAATAAGTAATATAGCACTTTCTAAAGGATATTTGAGGAATAGATTTCTGAATTTTTCTCACTCCTTTGGGCTAAGCATTCCTTTTTCTCTACTATACAAATTCTTCCAGGAGAGCAAAAACACTTTCAGACCCTCACACTTTAAGTGAAAGGGATAGTTCCTGTCCTCATAAGGCAGTGCAAAAGCCTAACGCTCCTTGTGATTCCACAGTTGGTGTCCAAAGCAGGCCCTACAAGACTCTAAAGACAATATATATAAGGTTGTCTTCACCACAATGCTGCCAAGTCTCTGATTTTAATGTACTGCTCAACTCCTTAAAGCTGCTTCTTAAAATAGGTAATGCCCTCATCAGGCTCCCAGGAGAGCAAGGGGCCAAGGCTGGCTGAGAACTGATGCCAAACTTCCCAATGTTGTTCTTCCAAAGCGGACGCTAGGGAGGGTGCAAATATTTTTCGCAGAACTGAGGTTGAGCAATGGCTGCAGGAAGCACTGAGAGTACAGAATGTTCCCGTGCATGGGAAAGCTTCCCTCATTTCACCTCTAGCCAGCAAAGCTCCAAGCCACAGCTGCTCCATAGGAACAGGGCTCCTGTCTTCATGTCCAAGCTTCAGAGTCCTTCCTAGAGAAGTGATTTGTGGCAGCCTTGTTACCACAGTTCTACAGCCCAGCAATTTGACACCGTATACAATGACCTACCTGGTCCTCTGCCCAGGCACCCATCCAACCTCTACCTACAGACCCAGTCCAATCCAGGCTCAGAGAGCAACTCTGGGGGTTAAAGGAGCTCTCCTCAGTTGTTTAGGGACTTATTATCAAGTCAGCATGACTTCTGCTTGGGGTGCCCTGACCTTCTTGTTCCAAATTCTGGGACCTGTTGCTAGGTCCCAGACACCCCCACTCAGGCCTTTTAAATCACAACTCAGATTCAGTTGGACACTGAAGCCTCCAGCTGTATGCCTGAGATCAAACTCTATGCTTATGCTCTAGGTGTAGGAATAGACTATAAACTCATGATCATCCCTGAGTCTTACTTTGGCACCTAAAAGGACCTGGCCTATTTCTGCCAGATCCCTTCTGGAGTCCTGCTACCTGCCCCTATGAGTGCATCTCTGTGACACATTCTACCTACAAATGGAGAAGCCTCTTTATCCTGGTGCAGTACCTACCTCAGCCCACTTCCCACCTGAATGGGCATGTGTTTTTCTTATGTTCTATTCCAAAATGGACAAGCTCACATTTCCTGTTGTTAGATCCCATTCACCCTCAGTCTGGCCTTTCCTGTCACTGACTAGATCCTGTTGCCCACTGGAAGGCTAAGGGTCAAGGTACTAAAGACTGAGGTGAGGAAGAGGATAAGTTAGGAACAAGATTGCTTTCTAAAAGCCTGAAGCCACATTAAGCTCTTGGGAAGAATGACACTGTGGAAACCATTTCCCACCATCTGGAATTCTCTTTACTTTCCTGAAAGAATTGTGTGTATATCAATATCCCATCTACAAGGTACTCAGTGCACCATCTGACATGGAAGTGCTCAATAGCTGTTCATCTTCCACCTACAATGTCTATTCCAATACTAGGTTTTCCCGGCATTGGAAAGTCAAAGAACACACATAAGCACAAGGTTCTGCTACATACTCAGTGAGTGAATGTAAGCAAATCAACCTAAAACGGAAGGTTGAACCAGATTAGACATTTTCAAATGTTTTAAAAAACAATGGAACCTGATTTTCCAGGGAGATAAAAGCACAAACACATGCTGACTTGAGGGCTGGGCAGAAGTCCTAGTAGGAATTCAGTTACCTCTAAATGGGCCCTGAGTCCTTGAACTCAATGTTGCTTCCGCTACCACAGAACTAGGCCTGCCTTCTCTATCACTTCCATGCGGCACACACCATTAAGTTCTGCACACTATACATAGCATTGCTGTCTCACTCCAACCCTGGCTTTGAAACCGCCTCTTCAATTCAGAGGTGAACATAGTGACAGTGACCATGAGAACAGAAAGGCCCTTACCGGACAACCTTTGTGCCATTACGGAGCACCTGCATGTCCACAGCATAGGTTCCATCTGCATGGGCCACCAGGTTGAGCTCTGAAAATTCCGCCTGGAGAACAACAGTAAAGTAGTAAGTCTCAATTCCTGACTTTGCGAGCCTCAATTTTGGAACAGCAACAGCAGTATCCCCACCATCAAACATCTATTTTCACAAGCCTTGAATTTCAGCTAGTATTCATAGAAACCCTATGAGGAAAAACTGTGCCTCAGTGCATTTAAGTGACTTTTTTTTTTTTTTGCAAAGAAAACCTATCATTGACAGAGACAGGGGTAAAACTTGGGTCTTCAGACTTCCAGATAAGAATCCTTTGTGCTGCCTCTCTATAGAGTGAGGACGTCAACTAGAACAAACACCTCTTTTCTCATTTCCAACATAAAAGCACTCGGTTCTAGTTTAGGTAGTAACTAAGCTTCAGTTCTACTATGCCCTCACCTGCTGAACAGCATGTCTGTCAAGTTACTTCTTCTGTCTAGGTTCCAGTTTCCTCTATTTATAACATGGGAATAGCCTTTTATCAATCCTGCATATCTGACAAGTTGTTTTAAGAGTGGAATGTAATAATGGACAGGAAAATACATTATAAATCACAATATACTACGTAAAGAATGAGCAAAAGCTTCTGTTATTACATAGAAAATACACATGCTATTTAAACAGGACCTAATTTTTGTTATTATTGAGCCAGGGGCAGAGGAAGGTTTAAAAAATGGACCTTTTGGACTTCATTGTATTAAAACAAGGAATGTTCTTTTCTAAGTTCCTCTGAAGTGTAGCCTCAGGGTCATGAAAGGGATCATAGGAGCAGTATACTTGCTCAGAAAGCCTGTGCCACCAACAATATGGAGGTGTGTCCTAGGAAGACATTTGTCTAAGGCTTCCTTAGCTTGGGAACTTTGCACCACAACAGGGCCCCTGAGAACTGTGAAAGGTAAGGAAATGAAAAGATGTAGCCTGCAAAACCATGCTTCCAAAGAGAAAATGCCTGGAAAAGGTGGGTGGAAGGACAGGCAAAGCCCAAAAGCCAGCAAGGGGCCATGGGCAGAACTGGATGGCTCACTGTGGGGTGCAGAGGGAACGGTGGTGATGCAAGTACAGTACAGCTTCGGGCTGATTACCTGTTCCACTTTGATATCATAATCTCCAAGGACTTTTTTGCCCCGAAAGCACTTGACCCTGGAGAAAGGGGAGGAAAAAGCCCACACAAATTAGTTTTGTGCAAGTGTTTGAACTCAGACATTTATTCTCCCAAAGAAGAGGACTACAATAGACTGAACCCCCCAGGAAAGATAAGAGACATGGGTTCGGACAATTTGTGACTGGATCACCATAAAATCTCAAAGCACTTCCTCTTCTTTAGCCTCAATTTACCTACCTGTTTTCTATACGTGAATTTTTACTTTTAAAAGAAATTTCTATTAGTGCTTTACCTCTTCATACACTTACAAGGAGAGAAAATGACTTTGGAAATCTACTACAGCTCAATATAAAACTTATCATATATATACTTCTGAGCAGTCAAGAAACAGAGTTAAGCTGAGTTACACAGCACACAGCCAGGGCCCTGGAGGGACCTCACCTGAATGCATTGACAGCATTACAGCTCCTTGCATATGCAGACTATGTTCTTATGTTTGCATTCATTCTTCTTTGACTCTAACCTATTCTCTCTTGCATAAGATTCTCTTCTCTGCCCCTTTAGGCTGGTTCTTCATTTGTAAAAATCATCTAGTCACCAGTATCCATCAGCTAAGTCTGGCTTGCTTTTTAGTCTTGAAATTTTCAACCAGAATATTTCACTGGAGGTTTTCTGGTAGTCTTTTCTCAAAATGAAGGAATAAATCATTATTTTATTGGGTATCATGTTCTACCAACTATATGCTCTTTGCTTTGGAGAATCTTTCATTTAACCCTCATAACAACTTATGAGACAGGGAGACAGGTCTTTATTTTCAAAACAAGGAATTCAAGGTTCTGAGGAGGAAAATGACATAGCCGAGGTCATTCAGCAAATTAGTGACAGCCTGTATTCACACCCCAACCTGTAGGACTCTGAGTGCCAAGCCCTCCACACTACACAGCACTGTCTCCCTCTGCTGACCTACTCTTTCCATCCTCTCTCACACTAGGAAAACTGACTTGCCACATGTGCTGCACTGATTTTTTTTTTCAGAATTTTTTCTTCTTCCACTCAAAAGAGGCTTAATAATGTTATGAGCACTAGTCCCACTACAAATACTTCCTTCCCTGGTTCCTGTCAACTTACTCAGGATGAAGCCAGGCTATTTCCTTTGCTCTATGGATTCTGGAACAGCCCGTTCTAGGAAGTTGTCATTTGTCCTATCCAAGTCCCTGGCCACCCTGAAATTGCTCCTCTGAGGCACTGGGCCATCCTGGAGCTGGATCACTGAAGTCCATCCCCCCACCTCTGCCCTAATTCCTCACTAAGCTTCACATCAGCTTGCTTCCAAGGACTCTGATCAACATTCACAGCTCAGCAAGCCCCTTGGGCAGGGGGCCTGTAGCATATGCCATTCCTTTGTCTACTGTTCTGTCTATGCAGGACCCTGCTACTGCTCTGTAGACACTGGTTCTGCAGATCACTGTTCTTGATTACAGAAAGAAAAGAGTAAGTGATCCACGAGATGGTTTCTCTCCTTAGTTGGATGTCAAGGCTATCAGAAATGCTTTCTCGATGCTGCCTTCTATCTCCCTGTCTCAAAAGAGCTTTTCAGTAAGATTAAGTGTCAGAGACATTAACTATGACCTCTCATTCTGTATGAAGTTTGGCATTTTTAAAACACATTCTTTGATATATTTGTTTATCACAACCTTGTGAAGGAGACACAGTGAGAGTAAGAAAGAGAGAATATGTGCTATCCATTTCATGGCTGGGGAAACTGAAACCCGGAACAGTTAATGATATGCCCATATCACAGAGAACATCATACCAGCTGAACCTAGAACTAAGAGGTTACGTCTAAATGCTCACATGCTGCCAAGTGTTCTAACCCATTCGTTTATTTTGCAGGTTTTGAACACTGATACTGAGGTATATTTATAGATCCTGGCTAGGTTTGTCTGCCACTTCCTGCACCTGCCCATTGACCAAGTTGGCTAATGAAGCTGTTTTCATGCCTTCCCTCCACCCCCACCTCTTCAGCTATCCTAATGTCTTTTCCTTAAGGTAATTTGTCCTGGTGGAAATCTTAGTTTGTGTTTCCTGGCCCAGGGTCACTGACCTCTCTTGGCTGAGCCACAATATCATGGCAAAGGAGCCAAGATGGCAGCAGATGGGGCACAGAGCCCTCTTCTGGAGAATAAAAACAACTGGCCCTTGAACATTTTTATTCACTTTCATGAAAATTTTCATGACAAAAATTCCATAACTTGCTAGAAAGTGACAGAAGTACTCCATGATGTGAAGAGAGCAATAGCAGGAGGCAGTGTGCTGGGATCCAGAGGATGGGATCTGCAGTCTCTGTCTAGAGTGTGAATTCCAATTGTAGGCTTTCCTAGCCGTGTGACCTTAGGCAAGAGGCTTACATTTTTTTTTTAAATGTATCATATGGTTAAACTACTCAATTAATCTTCAAAAGTATATAAAATAAAATTAAAAATAAAATGTTCACTTTTCCCATTAATTTATCATATATACTCCTCGTTATCAGTCACAAGCATATTCTTCAATTGGGGCTAGGGTTTGCAAATGTAAATGTATGGATGTATGCATGAAACACACATATGGCATCATGTTACAAAAATCTTTTTTTAGAACTTTGATTTTTTTTCATTCAAGAATTAGTCATAGGGCTGGAGGGATGGCTTAGCAGTTAAAGCATTTGCCTGCAAAGCCAAAGGACCCAGGTTCAATTTCCCAGGACCCATGTAACCCAGATGCACAAGGTAGCACACAAGTCTGGAGTTCGTTTGTAGTGGCTAGAGGCCCTGGCATGCCAATTCTTTCTTTCTCTCTCAAATAAATAAATAATAAAAATAAAATTAATAAAACAAAATATGTCCATAGGATAAATAATTCATTGTAGAATTTCTGGTACAAGAAATAGACACACTTGAAGATTGTGCAACATTATTGAACTGCTCTCTACCCAATGAAAAGATTATATGACTTTAATCAGAGTTTAAAAGTTTGAGATCGCACTTCACCTCCTCTAGTTTTCCTATAGGTCCTGTATAAGATGGTAACAGAGTAGGTTCTCAGTGCGGACTTTATGATTTCAATCTTATGAAATAAATCCAAATTTATCCCCTTGTGCTCAATTCTAAACAGAACCCAAGATGTACATCCTTGAAGCACAGACTAAAAATATCTATGGTGCCTGTGTTATTAATTTCCCTCTATTGTAACATTTTCTTAACAAGCCTAGCAGCTGAGGATCCACGTGAGTTTAATGGCTTGTAGCTTCCTTGATGTGCCAGGTAATGAACCATCTCCCCTTATTGCTAAGATGATAAACTGCTAAAATAACTTGTTATTCAAGGAGTAAAATAACTTCCCACCCACTTCACAACTTACAATACTAAGAAACATGATTTCACAGAATTCTGTACTGTCACCATCTTAAAACTTGGTTTGGGTGAGGGAAGTCTAGTTTAAGTATTCCTTCTTCTTCTTCTTCTTTTTTTTTTCCGAGGTAGGGTCTCACTCTAGCCCAGGCTGACCTGGAATAAACTATGTAGTCTCAGGGTGGCCTGGAACTCTTGGCGAGCCCCCTATCTCTGCCTCCGTGCTGGGATTAAAAGCAGCGTGTACCACCACGCCTGGCTTAAGTACTCCTTTTATGTGTGGACAATGCAGAAAGAGCTGTAGAAATAACAAAAACTGGGTGCTGAGGATCTGAACTCCAGGGAATTGAATTAAGGCCTACTACTAGCACTTCTCAGCTATGTGACTTTGAGAAAGCAACTGCTTCTCTATGCTTTAATTTCTTCATACATAAAATAGGAGTAAAGCCAGATGGCCAAGGTGCAAGGATGGCTTGAGCCCAGGAGTTTGAGGCCAGCCTAAGCAACATAGTAAGAACTTTGTCTCAAAACAAAATAAAATGGGTAAAAATAGTAATAGTAGTAAAGACTTACCATGTATTAAACATTATTTTTTAAGTTTAATTTTTTTTTAAGTTTTAAATGTATTTAACCTATTTACTATCTGACCTGCAGGCTGTTGTGAAGAGAACGAAATAAGATGACATGGAGATATTTTGGAAGCTCTGGAATGCTATGGGAATGTGAAGTTCTTTTAGAAAATGCAGCAAACACTGCTGTTTTTATATTATGTTATTATTTTTCTTTCTCTATATGTTTGTATGTGTGAGTATGGGCATGTATGTACCACAGCACAAATGTGAAAGTTAAATGACAACCCCTAGTGGTGTCCTCACCTTCCAGCTTATTTGAAGAAGGGTATCTTGTTCCCCACTGTGAATGTGAGGCTGGCTGGCCAATAAGCTTCTGGAATTCTCCTGTCTCTGCCTCCTACCTCACCATAGGTGGGCTGGGACTATAGCTGCTTGCTACTGCATCTGCTTCACATGGGTTTATGCTTCACATAAACTCTAGTCATCAAGCTTTAAACATCAAGCCATCTCCCCAGCCCCCGACACTGCTGTCTTACCATTGTGATTTCCCCACCTTCAGAGTCTTTACCATCTGTACTGTCTACTCTTGTTAGGCCCATAGTATCATCATACAATGTCATTTTTCAAAGTCACTTGTCTAATAACCAGACACTCCCATACACTACCACCCTCAGGCCATCCCACGTGTAATTCCTGGATTTTCCACAATATTTTAGGTTTAAAATATTTGTTTATCTATATGTTCTAACCTTAGGCCTATAATTATAGTCACTGTATCTATAAATTTCTAAATCTTTCATAGATCTGTGTACTTAGTCAATTCACAATCAGGACTTACTTGTTGACTAGAAACATTAGGACTGATAGTTTAGTCAGGATTGGTATGGGAAACCAGAAGAGACCAACTTCAGAACTGAGTAGACCCAGTGTGTTTCTGTAGGCCCAGCCACCTCTTGCCTTGGATGTAGCAGTCAGAGTATCATCCCTTTCCTCCCTATGCTTCCCCACAAGAAACTTCATTTTCAAGTTCCATCTATTGTGGAGCTAAAGGATCTAGAAACAGCCTAAAGTGTAAATCCTCCCTAGATGACTAGAATTTGCATAAGGATCAAAGCTCAAGATACAAGATGACTGCACTGATGGTGTATTTACAGGCTCCTGAAAACATCTGGGAGACTTTCTTAGAGCTTTGTTAATAGCCAAGCCACTCATAACCTCCTGGCACTGGTGAAGACATTTATCTCTAAAGTGGTTAGTTTCTGACTCTCAATGACTCTAACTCAGACCTTAGCCTTTTGACCAAGTATGTCAAGCCTTCAAAGAGTTAGAAAATAAACTAGAACTAAAAAGGGATTCCTATTCCCCACACTACACTGAAAGGCTAAAGCCAAGCCAGCTAGTAAGCATGAATTCGTGAGCACCTGCTGCCACCCACTGGTGATATGTGTATTGCAATTTGAGGTAATCACCCTATGAACCCATTTCCTCTAACTCGCAGAGTAGTGGGGAGACAGAAACAACTATAAAAGATTGTAGTGCAGGTTAGAATCCATACAAATATGAAAAAGGCACCATGGGAACCCAAAAGAAGGGAAAGTTCCTCTCACTGGAGAAGTCCAGGGAAGCTCCACATATTGAGTAGGAATTTACTACCTAGGAGGATACAGAATTGAAAAGTGAGGGCACAGGCCTGGAGGCTTGAAGGAGGCTCAGGCACTGCAGGAGTTCAACTCACTTTGCCTGAGCACTGAGGTGAGGCTCTCAAATGTCAGGCTGAGTATGCAAGGCTTAATGACTAGTCTCCAAGAGATTAAAAAATATTTTATTGGAAAACAATTGTGTGTATGTATATGGTGTGTATACATGTAACTATGCCTGTGCATATCTGTGTGCATGTGAAGGCCAGAAGTTGATGTTGGTTATCTTCCTCAATTATTCTCTACCTTATTTATGAGACTTTTTTTTTCCTCTTTGAAATCGGAGCTCACTGGTTCAGCTTACTAGCCAGCAAGTCCCAGGGACTCTCCAGTATCTGCCTCCCTAAAGTTAGCATTATAGGCATAGGATTCAGGTCCTCATGCTTGTGCAGTAAGCACTTTAATGACTGAATCATCACCCTGCCCCTACTATGGAAATTTTTAAAAAACTCTATTTCTTTTTAAAAATATTTTATTTATTCATTTGAGGGAAGGGCAGATAGAGAATGGGCACGCCAGGACCTGTAATCAAACGAACTCCAGGTGCACATGTCATCTTGTGCATCTGGGTTTACATGGATACTGGGGAATCGAACCTGGATCCTTTGGCTTTGCCTGCAAGGGCCTTAACCACTATGCAGTTTCTCTAGCTCACCTACTGTGGAAATTTGTGTATGTGTGTGTGTGTGTGTGTGTGTGTGTGCGTGCGTGTGTTTTTAACTATCACCTTTCACAGTTTTCCTGTTGAGACTGTGGTTTGAATTTCTTTTTTCTTTTAATTCTTCTTTATTTCCTTTTCATTTTTTCAGGCAGGCAGTTTGTCATGTAGCCCATACTGGCCTTGAACTACTTACTGATCCAAACTACCACAGCCAGGTTTGATTTGAGTATTTCCCAAATGTCATATCTCCTGCCAATTTTTTAGTATTATATCTAACTGGCAAATAACTTCTTTTTATTTTGGAAAAAATGTATATAATGAAACCTTCCATTTACAATTCAGCATTAAGTACACTCATTATGTTGTTCATTATATTGCACAGAATTTTTAATCATCCTGCAGAAACTATTTCTTTGTACCCTTCATCCTAGGTAACCTCCAATCTACTTTCTGTCTCCATGAGTTTGCTTAGTCTAAGGTAATTTTTAAAACTAAACACCAGTCATAATCTCACTGAACAAAATTAATATTTTTTATTGACATATTTACTGAATCCATATTCAAATTTTCCTAACTATCTCTAAAAATACTCCCAAAGATTTTTAAGCAGGGATGTTATTCGAATGTACCCTAGATCTGAGAAACCACTTTGCAAATGGAGGAGAACGAGGGAATGAATCAGGGCTTGAGATCATTTGGGAGCCAATACTATATGCAATGTCAGAATTTGTCATTTTATTGGCACTTGGCAAATCAATAATTATTGCATACTACTCATCTGACAATTCAAGTAATCACTTAAGTGATTAGGCCTAGGAACTTGGAAACTAGCTGGGGCTTGATGGTGATATTAAAAAAGAGACTTCATGAAATGAGAGAAAGCGACATGAGACTCCACTGTAGATGTCCTGGAACAGAGATATAAGTGAGAACTGAAATAGCTAGGTAGAGCCCTAGAGTGATGAAGTGATAGACTCAAATTTGGATTTGTTATCTAATTCATGGACCATACAAGTTTCTTCCAGTATGTGGAAATTTTTCTGTTTTGGATAATTGGCTTAGGAGTAAGAGCGGAGAACAGGAAGACATTAGCGCACATCTGGGTAAAGGCAATGTTCTGTGGTTGGTTTTTAATATCTCTAATTGTGATTGTATGTGATTGACTTGCTAGATGAAATGCTCTGCAGTGACAGCACTGCTTAGACAGAGCAAGCTACATGCTATCTTAGTGAACATTCACAAAAATGATCTAGAAGACAGTATATGGGGAAAATGCCAAGTTTGCAGATGGCATTCAGCCTTTCCAGGATTAAAATGCCAAACTGATTAGGAATAAACTGAACAAAGATGTGGACGTGGGCAGAAAAGTGGCAGAGGAATTTTAATGTGACTAAGTATAAGAAAACACGTCTTATCAAAGGGTTATGAAAAAGTGCTCAACTACAACCTTGTGAAGCAACTTAAAGGGACAAAGTTGTTTTTACTATCGACCTCATTTTGTACAACCTGGTGCACCTAATTTGTGACATAGTATATTATATCCAGTAATAGACACAGCCCTACACTATGAATGTAGAAATTTTCCAGAGAAAAGTAGAACCCAATGAAATGGATATGATTTTAGGAAACTAAAATAATAAGTCTTCCATGGTCTATAAATATAAATATCCAAAGGTGACATGGATGTGGAGAAAAGAACACTGAGTGGCTATATATGCATTACTCATCTCAGATAACCTAAACTAATTCTCATGATATTTAAGACCTCTTATTGCAACAACACCTCAATGTTCTGGCTTTATGGGAAAATGAGGCTCAAATAAGTCAACTGACTTCCTTAAAAGTAGTAGCTAGTAAAGTTAAATTCTAGTTCTTTTGACTATCATGTTTAGAGGTTGAATACTTCTTTAGATGTGGGCTGTGTTCTACTATTTTTGTAGTCTCAATGCCTGTTCTCCTATTTGACATAATGTAGATGCTCAGAGAATGTTTACAAGGTTACTGAATTGTACACAGCTAAACATCTGAGTGTGAGTATCAGAGAGAATAATCAGTCTCACGCTGACACAGAATTCTGATCTTAAAGGCTATACCACTTAGTCCTTTTCCAGAGTTTATGAAATTCTTTCAAGTGATCTGAAGGAGGGCCTCAACAGTCTGATGTGGTGGCAGATGAGACCCCTTTAGAAAAACAGCAATCCAAAAGCTTTGAAAATAACTAATTTCTGAGTAAATACCCAGCTGTGACTTCAGTTGGGAACAGCTAATCACTTTTTCTAAGCAGATTTTTCTGAAGACATCTATTTTGGGGAATAATTAAATGATGCAGTGTCACAAGATAACAAGATTATCAAATGCAGGAAAAAAAGGAATTCTGTAACTCAGGAGAACAAATGATGGGAAGATTAGATGTATTTATCTGTAATTACAGTGGAGCTACAGAATAGAATACTTGAGAGTCATGGGACAGATTCTCTTTCCATGACTAGCTTATAAAATTAAATAAGGCTGATTCAATATTGGAGCAAAGTGGATCAATTATAAAGTTTGCTTTGGGGAAAGATCAGGCAAATATAATTTTCAAAAGATATGGATGGATTTATATAAGATAAACAGGGCTTTTAGCACTGAGAAAGCTCTGGGTTTACCTCCGAAGGCTCCGGGTTTACCTCTGATGGAGCGTTCAAATCATACCAACAGTCATCTCCACTGCCTGCCACTGAAGCTGCACATTTCCATCCTTGCCTCACAATGTAATAATACAAGGAAACATTCTCCATGATCTAATACCACCATTCTATTTGAAACTTAGGCCTGCTATTTCTTGCAGTTTTGCTGCAGCATTTCCATGTGCAAAGGCAACCCTGTCTCTGGATGCTTGTAGAGGACACAATCCTTTACTGAAGTATTTGGCTTGTTAAGCAGAACAGGAAACTATATTCCAGCCCCTACTTGTCCTCCATCTACCATACAGTGTCCCAGTTACCACTTTGGTGCCTCTGCCCTCTGCATATTTACCCCCGTATCATTCTTTAGGGTTCAAAACTAGTTCTTCCTATCTTGTAAAATTTTCCCTGTCTTCCCCTCATGCAATAAATTTTCTTTTGAAAGCCTGGTCTGACACCCCATCAAGCTGTCATTAAAGCAGACAACTAATTTTTCATATATGTATCCCCCACCCCCCGACTATACCAGAAACCTCCTAAGGGTATGCACTACATGAAGAGCTTATACTTTCCATTCTCCAACAACTCAACCTCACACTTACTTCTGCCTTATATGAAGCACACCTATGAGTAATAATATTATGCGTCAACTTGAGTAGGTCCACTGGGTACCCAGATATTTGCTTAAACAAAATTTTTTCTGAGGGTATTTCTAGCTAAGATTAACATCTGAATCAGTAGACCAAGTAAAGCAGATTGCTCTTCCCAATGAGGTTGGCATCACCTAACACATTAAAAGGTCTCTCTGCTTGATCATCATCAAGCTGCTCTTAGACTCAGACTGACACTTGTACCATTGGCTCCCCTGTGTCTCCAGTTTGCCAATTGCAAATCTTAGATCTTCTCAGTTTCCATAACTGTGAGCCAATTCCTCCCCCACCCGCCTCTCTTTCTCTCCCCCCCTCGTACACATAGATATAGCAAAATATTACTACATCAATGGGCCTTGCTAGTGTGGTAGCAGCTTTATGTAACCCAAGCCCAGCTTGCAGACTGTGATCATTTACTCCAATATGAAGTGGGGCCAGCCTCCATCTTAACATGTATGTATATTTTAGATCAAACCCAGGGCCTTGGTACATGCTAGGCAAGTACTCCACCATGAGCTATCTCCCCAGTACAAATCAGCATACCAGTGATTACATACATTATCATCATAAATATGAAAACCTAACAAGCTTCCAGTTCTAGAGAGAAAATTTTGCTTAGAAGTCTTTTACGTATTTTTTAACAACTTGAATTTATTATTGATTTGTGTGTGCATCATGCCACAGTATGTGTACAAAGGTCAGAGGACAACTTCAAGGTGTCTGTGCTGTGCCTTCTTTGATACAGGGTTTGTTGCCTCTGCAAACCAGCTGCCAGATTACATACAAACATTAGACCACCCAGCTCACAAGCTTCAGTTCTCTTGGCTCCACCACTTAATTATCATAGGCATGTCAGCTGGGAAATTGAAACCGGGTTTGCAGACTTTACATTCAGATGTCTTTAACTGCTGAACCATTTCCCCAGCACCCTTTTACTTAAGAGGAACATATCTACACAGAGAAAATATTTACCTAGTTCAAAATCTACCAACAGACCCAGGCATTCATACATCTGTCATCCAAGTCCTCAGCAGGCAAAAGCCAGATAATTGTGAATTCTAGGATAGCTGAAGCTATATATACGAGTCGGCCACAAAAAAAAAACACAAAAACAAACGACAAAAAAGGCAAGATGATGCTTATTCTGCTGTTGGGTTAGATCCCTATCCTTGGCCCCCAACAAAAAACAAATCTAACAACAGAAGCTGACATGTTCCTTCTGTATCCCACAATGCTGCCTCCTTAGAGCAAAAATTGAACATTGAGATGGCTTAGCAGTTAAAAACACTTGCCACTTAAGTATGAGGGCCTGGAAAGGTATGAGACTGCTGGAGGTCTAATTCCCTAGAACATATGTTAAAAAGCTGGGCATGGTCACACACATCTGTAAGCCCAGTTCGCAGAAGGTGGAGGCAGGAAAATAGCTGGAGCTTGCTAACTGCAGCTCCCAGTTTAGGTAGAAACCTCATATCTCAAGGAAGTACACAGTTGAGTAGTTGAACTAGAAATGAGCACTTAAATTTCTCCTTTGGCTGTAGCATGAATGCACACAGAGTGCACATCTGCATACAGATATGCATGTACCACACCATACATACTACACACACACACACAGAGAGAGAGAGAGAGAGAGATAAAAAAAATTGAGCACTGAAATTCAGTAGTGATCCCTAAGTGTTACAATAGGACATGGAAAGCAAGGACCTGATTGCTGCTTAAGTGCTTGTAAGGTAGGAAATATAAACAGCTGAGCATTACAGAGGTGTATAATGAAGTTTGATTTATCTTATCACTTCACTGATGCATTGCTTCTGTTTGAAAGACTTCAGCACCAGTGCAGGATTCACAGACAAACTGCCACAAGCAAGAATGAGTGCTCCCTGCATTCTGCTCTCATTAGCAAAGGAGACTTGATCTTACTGGTCCAAGTGCAAACTGCCATGGCTGCTATTGTCAGCCCACTCACTGTCGTGGCTCAGCAGAAACATCTTCATATCTTAAGGCCATAACACTTTGGATTTCCAAATCTTAACCCAGGTGGCACATTCCATTCCACAATTTTCCACCTGGCACTACTTCAGGCAGAGATGTTATTCACCAGAGTAAGTCCTCACGACTGACTTTGGCACACTGGAAAGAGAACTGGCACTGCACTAGAAAAGTCATGCCATAGGTTTCCAGATGCACCCAAGTTTAGCAACAAGGAACCACACAAGTTCTTAATAGAGAAATGTGCTTTAGACATGACCCTCTCATCTCATGGGGGCAGAAAGTGCAGCTCAGAAAGAGAAAAAGAGTGGCCCAAGATTTGTGAACTCTTGTAGTCTCAACCCAATGGTCTTTTGACTACACCAAGTTTATCCTAGAATGGACGTCTCAGGTCTTAGTAAATGTGCGAAAACACATGGGTCTCCTCTCTGATTTGTCCATCCATCACTCATCACTAATGATCACAAGAATAATCCTCACATCCAAGCAAGCCCTAAAGAGTAGCTTTAAAAATGACCTCAACTCTGACAACCTAGTCCATTTTATCCTTAGTATTTTTTAAGTATATTACTTGAAAAGTAATATTATGTAGTGTTTTCATACTGACATATATTCTATTAACTTTTAAAAATGCTATAGTCCTCACTCAACGTAGATTCATTAGATTAGGCACCTATTATTAGCTCAACTGTATGCAAGGTGCTGGGTGAGCAGAGGGAAAGGACAGGCCTCACCTGCTCTAATGAAAAGAATAAAGATAAGCAGGTGCTACAAGAAGTGCGATAAATGATTTTTCCAGAGTACAAACACTGGAAGTATACTAACTTCAATACAATTAGTGATGGATAAAATGTAGTAAGTATTTAGCACTAGTTTTACATAAGCTAAGTACTTTATATCCTTTATTCAATTGATCTGCACATCAATCCTGTTGGGTAGATACTAACTACCAATTTACAAAGATACTTCAGGCACAGAGAAATTAAGGAATTAGTGAGTGGTAGGTTCAGGATTTGAAACCCGAGATCTCCAGATAGGATATTATTATTCACTTCACACTACTTTCAAAATATGATGTTATTAAAAAAGAATTTTTAAAGGGCATCCATTAAATACTCTCAGGATTTACCAATAATTTTCTAAAAATTCACTTTTATGCATTCTTTCTTTCTTTCTTCTTTTTGTTTTTTTTTTTTTTAAGGTAGGGTCTCACTCTAGCTCAGGCTGACGTGGAATTCATTATGTAGTCTCACGGTGACCTCAAACTCACAATGATCCTCTCCTCCCTCTGCCTCCCAAGTGCTAGGATTGAAAGCATGTGCCACTACACCTGCCTCGCTTATTTATTTATTTATCTTAAGGAAGGATCACACTCTAGCCCAGGCTGACTTCCTGAATGCTGGGATTAAAGGCATGATCCACTATGTCTGGTATATACTTTCTATTTTATTTGATGTTTTAGAGTAAATATAACTTTGTAAGAAAATAACTGAGCATAACAACTTCTGTTATTATTTAAAGGCATGTTTCTAAGGAAATGTGACTTCTGAAATAAACCATAGCTTTAGAATGGATACTTATTCAAGACAGTAAAGACAACCAACACCTTTGGGTACAATTCATTATCACTGTCACTAACAGTTGACCTTTATAACTGTTAATCCTCCTTTCTCATAACTCTTGAAACTTAACTTTTTTATTTTCTTATAGCTAAGGCACATATGCATTTTTTCTTTTAGACAAGGTTTCACTATGTAGCCCTGGCTAGCCTGGAACTTCCTATGTAGACCAGGCTGCCCTTTAACTTGTAGTGATCTTTCTACCTCTCCAGTGTTAGAATTACAGGAATATGCCAACACACCTGATTGCATATGTATCTTAAAATTTTCTTTATCAAATCTTACATGATAAATCTCTCAAATTCCTTGTGTTGATTGGGGATCTGCTATTTAATAAATATGGATATTCAATTTTGCAAAATGAAAATAGTTCTATAGACATTGCATATACAATAAAATGAATGTATTTAACAGTACTATGCACTTAATGAATAAAATGTTACATATTATATGTATATTTTGTTAAAACAGAGCATAAAATTGCTGTACCCTTGTGTTAGAAGATATAAACTTCAAAAATATTTTCATTGCATCTCCTCATTCTATCTTCATGTCTCTTAACCTTGCTTTCATATTCTCTTTCTTTCTAATCATGAATGATTTCAGATTTACCTTCTTGTTCAATTCCCCCCCCCCTTTTTTGAGGCAAGCTCAACAGACTGGACTTTTTAAAAAAATATTTTATTTATCTATTTATTTATGAGAAAGGAAGAGAAAGAGAATAGGCACAATCAACCTGGAGATATATAAATATATTTGTAAAATGACTTTGATTTTTTTAGAGTAGATTCCTCCAAGGGGAATGGTTGAGTCATATGGAAATTCTGTTTTTATCATTCTGAGGAACCTCCATACTGATTTCCATAGTTCCTGGACTACCTACCAACACTAAGTAAGGACCATGCCCCTCCGCCATCCTCACCAGCATTTGTTATTAGTTTTCTTTTTTGAAAAATATGCTTATTTATTTGCAAGGAGAAAGAAAGAAAGCAAGAGTAAGTGTCAGGGCCTCTAGCAATTGCACACAAACTCCAGATGCATGCACCACCCTGTGCATCTGGCTTTACGTGTGTATAGGGGAATCAAACCTGATCATTTAAGCTTTGTAGGCAAGTGCCTTAAGCACTGAGCAATCTCTCCAGCCCCATTATTTGTTTTCTTAATATCAACCATTCTCATTAGGGTGACATTAAATCTCAGTGTAGCTTTGATTTGCATTTTTCTGAAGGCTAAGAATGTGGGCATGTTTCATGTATCTCTATTGGTCATTGTACTTCATTTGAAAATGAAATATTTCATCTGTTCATTTCCATTGTCCATTTACTGACTGGATTGTTTGTTCTTTAGTTGTTTAATTTTTTGAGTTCTTTATATATATTCTGGATATTAATTCCCTGTCAGATGGTTTTCTCACATTCTGTCTCTTTACTCTGCTCATTGTTTCTTTTGCTGTACAGAAGCTTTTTAATTTGGTTTAGTTCCATTTGTCAATAGTATTCAGAAAGTCATTACCCAGGCCTTGATCTTGAAAAGTTTCCCCTAGGTTTTTTACATTAACATCTTTGACCCACTTGGAGCAAATTGCTACACAGGATGAGAGATAGGATGTAGTCTTCCATGTGTGGATGGATACTCAGTTTCTTAACACCACTTGTTAAAGATGCTGTCTTTTTTCCAATGTATGTTTTCGGTACCTTTATAAAGAATCAGTTTTAGGACTGAAGTGGGCTGAGTGGTTAAAGGTGCTTGCTTGCAAAGCCTAAAAGCCTAGGTTCAATTCCCCGGTATCCATGTAAAGCCAGATGTATAAAGTAGCACATGCAAATAGAGTTGGTTTGTGGTGGCAAGAGGCTCTGGAGTACCCATTCCCCCACCTATCTCTGCATGAAAATCAATAAAAATTAAAAAAAACTAAATCAGTTTCAACCATTACTTTTTTATTTCAATGCTGTATTTTCTTATTACATTCTATGTGTCACATATGTCTTATTTTATGGTATCTTGCCTTCTCTCAAGTTTTAAGTTTTGTTCTTAGTAACTTAAGCTGAATTGATTTTATAGTGTATATTTTATCATTTTATATCTTTGATCACCTTATGTTTTGTTTGTATGCATATGTATATGCTATGATTGAACCAAGGACCTTGTACATGCTAAGAACATGCTCTAACACTGAACTATACTCTCACCTCTGATTTTCTCTCATCTTTAAGAGTTTATGGCTTTCTTCTGCTAACCACTCCAAGCCATCACTGGCTGGGCATACTTTCTATGTTAACTGATCCACTTGCAGGGCCTCAGATTACCCAGGTAGTATAAATCCAAGTGAAGCAGACTTGTGTTTATGACTTCTTAAAGGGATTGTTTTTTAAATCCAGAGCATAAACTGATGTAGACAAGTTTCTTTTGTACATTTGTAAATGAGGGTATCATTTTCTAACCACCATTTTACTGAGCTCTCGGCCTCACTTATGGGTCTCAGTTCCACCAAAGACCTCATTTACAAGACTCCTGTTTTGTGATGACTCAAGTCATCATCTCCTGTGTCTTGTGTAGGGACTTAAATCTAAGCCCTGAAGTTACTAAGACAGACATCCCAAGAGGCCTGATACAATAGCCTTTCACAGTCTTGCTATACAGTCTGTCTTCAAGTACAGCTTCTAGATCTCTCACTCTCCTGCAGAGTCATTTATTTATTTTGAAGAAAAGTTTTTATTGAAAGACATTGAGAATTTAGTAGTAGAAGTCTTTCAGGTTACTGAGTTCAAATTGTTGCTGGCAACAGAAGTAAAATTTTCTGTGCTTCAGATAAGAAGTCCAATTCAGCAAGCATTTATTGGTCACTTACTGTGATGATAAAATTTTATTGTCAATTTAGCTAGTTTATGGTGCTCAATTATTTTGACAAATGCTAGTCTAGATATTGCAGAGGCAGAGGTAGAAAGATCACCATGAGTTTGAGGCCACCCTGAGACTACACAAAGAATTCCAGGTCAGCCTGGGATAGAGTGAGACCCTACCTTGAAAAACCAAAACAAACAAAAAAACACATCCATAGTCAGCAAGAAATTCTGAGCAAAGGGATGGAAAGGAGAAGTAACATGGCATGTGCAAAGTTGCTGTACATAAAATATGAGGCATCCAACAATTGAAGATGAGGCTACAAAGTGATGGTACTATACCAGAGGCAGATTGCATAAGGTTGGACATTGAGAAAGCCTTCTTGAAAAATGTAGCATATAAGCTTGATCTGGAAAGATGAATAAGATTTTAATGGATAAAGATGAGAAGAGAATGGAAGAGAATATAATACCCTGGGAGAAAATACCAGGTATATGAATTAGGCATGGGGAGAAAAATGAAATATGGAGGTAGATTATGGCCACACCACAGAGAGCTTTAAATGATGGATGACTCCCACAGTACAGGCTGAAATGTGTTTCCCTCAGGTAGTAGCTAGAGGCCTATCAAAAACAGACGCTAATGAGGAAATTGCGGTTATACTAAACACCTACCACCTCCAAGAGCTTGGAAGGCCCTGAAAAACACACCTGGCCATGGCATCCAGTTTGCTCTGAAAGACATAGCCAGACTGGCCAAGGGAAAGGAAACATCTGTGCCACCATGACCTGCCCGAATCCGCTCTCTCCCTATCCTTCTTGGCACCATGAAAACTGGGAGCAGAACAAAGGCTAAGACAAGCCCCAGCCTGGGTCCCAGAGAAAAACAATAACAAGAGGGGCCAACTTGATTTTCTAGCAGGGAAGGATAGGAGGTAGACCCTGTGAGATTTCATCAAGAGGAAGACAATAAAAGACTCATTGTTACCTTTGAATCCCTTGAGAAGTGACTCTGCGAACAGTTAATTGTGGTTAGGAGAGCACTGACCTGGAAATGAAACCTGGGTTCTAGCCCAGACTCTTGATGTGTGCATTCAGCACGCTGTTTTGCTTCTCTAGGTCTCTCTTTGTCCATTCGTACTAGAAAGAGTTAACTAGTAATTCTCAAACCATGTTACCTGGAGCTCCAGAGTCTCTCCAGAAAGCCCCAAATCCATTTTAACCAAAGCAGCTCCATTTTTTTAACCAGTTTTAAATCTAGAGTTTTATGAAAGCTTTATTTAAGAAAATTCTCATTGAAAATGTAAAGATCCCTGGACTTTAATCTCCAAGATACTTTCTAGCTTCAGTAGTTTGTGCCTGTGACTAATGTGTTGCTATCAGGGATCTTCCACCTTGAGGTCAACAGGCCTGAATGCACAGCAAAGTCAAGGTGCAGAGAAGGTTCAGACACAGAAAAGGCAGTATGAGGGAAGAAGAGAGGAAACACACCCGAGAAAGGAAAAACACTGGAAATCACAAAGTAGGCAGCTGAGTAGGAAGCCTCCAAAGCAATCCCAACAGCTTTTCTAACAAAAGTAAACAAAATCAAACAACCCGGGCTGGAGAGATGGCTCAGCAGTTAAGGTGCTTGTGTGCAATGCCTGATGACCCAGGTTCAATCCCCCAGTACCCAAGTAAAGCCAGATGCACAAAGTGATACATGCATCTAGAGTTCATTTGCAGGGGCTAGAGGCCATTCTCTATCTATCTATCTATCTATCTATCTATCTCCCTATCTCCCTCCCTCCCTCCCTATCTTTCTCTCTGTGATTGCAAACAAATAAATAAATATTTTTTTAAAAAAGCAACCTGAAGGTAACTGAAAAAAAAATGGCTTTTAGAATGAACTGTGAATTAGGCTTAAAATTCTGGCTATGTTTTCTTGCAAATAATTAGAACCAAAATTAATGAAAGTTGTCTGAATATGCCATAGCAAGACATTATAGCAAAAGCTAATGTTGGAGGGAAAAGAGAAAAATTACTGTTGAGCTGGGCAAAAATGAGATGGTAAAATATCCAGAAATAGTTTATTTCTTTGCTCAATTATTAAAAGTTTATCAGATTTCTGCTAGAGGACAGAAACCATGTTAGCTTGCTAAGATTGCAGAAATGAATATAACACTATCTTTATTCTTAACAAGCACAAAATTTAGTGTAATAGTCAGATCCATAAATGAAGTGAAATGGGAAGTTCAGTTCAAAAGAGCTAAATGCTTCTACAGAAGGAAAGGGATAGTTCAGGGAACCATAGCTAGAAGAGAAGATACATAACAAATAACATATATACATGTGAACTGAACCACAAAAGGACAGCTGGCTCTCAGGAAGAAAAGACTGCTTCTCTAGGGGTGAAAGGACAGGATAACAGGCAAAACCACTACATGAAAACAAGGAAGGAATTTTAGAAAGCCAGAAGTATAAAGGTGGAAAACATGGAGATTGTGGAATGCTTCCTTCACATTCTAACTCAATAGCCATCAGTCATGTTGGCTACTTACATGTGAAAATTAACTAATGCAAATGGCATGTGCTATGAGGGAAAACATATTATCATGAAAAAGAATGTGAACTATTTCATTAAAAATTGGTATAACTAGACATGGTGTTATATGCCTGCAATTCTAGTACTCAAGAAGATAAAGGAGGATTGTGAGTTTAAGGTCAGCCTGGGCTACCAGATAATAACAACATTATTAATAACAGTAATAATACATTTAGGGCTGGAGAGATGGCTCTATGGTTAAGAGCACTTCCTGTGCAAGCATGAGGGATTGAGAAGGCCTGACAGTTAGATCCCCAGGATCCACATAAACAACTGGGCATGACCACACAGATTTGTAACTCAAGTCCCAAAGGGACACAGAGACCGGAGAACTGCCAGAGTTCTTGGAACCCTCCTCTTCCCATCAACCCCAAAAACTCCAGGATCAGTAAGAGTAAGAAGGGTGGAAGATCCATGACACAGGACATCCAACATTCCACTCTGGCCACCACAAGCAAGTGTGCCCTGCTGCAGAAGAATGCATGGGTGCCTTCACGGGCAGATACACACACAGGCATATCCTCACAGACATACCCATACAACAACAACAATAACAGTAATTTTTAAAGAAATTTATATTGATTAAATATTAAAATGAAAAAGCTCTGAACATATGTTAAATAAAATATATTACTAATACCACCTGGTTTTTGTCTACTATGGCTACTAGAAAATTTTACATTCACAAATTATATTATATTTTATAAAACCATGCTGTATTAAGCCTCTGCCAATACCAACAAGTAAAATGACAGTGTATTCTATTCATCTGACCAATATCTTTAGGATGAAATATGGACTCTCAAGCTCAATGTGGTGGTACACACCTGTAATCCCAGAACTCGGGAAACTGAGACAGGAGGATTGCAAATTTGAGGCCAGTCTCGGCTATATGATATGCCCCTATAAATATAAAAACCAGTAAATGATTAACAAAAAACAAATAGGGCTGAAGAGATGACTCAGTGGTTAAAGGCACTTGCGTGCAACACCTGATGACCTGGGTTCCAGTTCCCAGTACCCATGGAGAGCCAGATGCACAAAGTGGCACATGAGCCTGGAGTTCATTTTGCAGTGGCAAGAGGCCCTGTTTGCCCATTCTCTCTATTTTTCTCTCTGTCCCTCCCTCCCTCCTCTTTTCTCTCCAATAAATAAATAAATATTATTTTTTTAAAAAGGACCCTTCATCTTCCTCATATCTTTCCAAAATACAACTGCATGGAGCCAGCAGCATCATAGTCATATTAATAGTCTCAGCAAACAAGGCCTAGATAGAAGGTAGAGAAGGGGGCTGGAGAGATGACTCAGTAGTTAAGGTGCTTGCCTACAAAGCCTAAGGACCCTGGTTTGGTTCTCTAGCACCCGTGTAAAAGCCTGATACACAAGGTGGTACATGGGTGCATTTGTCTGGAGTTTGTTTGCAGTGACTAGAGGCCCTGTGCTCTCTCAGGGAGGGAGGGAGGGGAGACTGATTTTTTGTTTTGTTTTGGTTTTTCAAGGTAGGGTCTCACTCTAGCTCAGGCTGACCTAGAATTCACTATGTAGTCCCATGGTGGCCTCAGACTCATGGTGATCCTCCTACCTCTGCCTCCTGAGTGCTGGGATTAAAGGTGTGTACCACCACACCTGGCCTGAGATTGATTTTTTTTAAAGAAGGGAAGAAGGCACTTTCCACAAGCTTCTTCTCTCTATACCTCTTTTCTCATCTATAAAATGAAACAATATCACTCTTCACCTATGTTATTATTTTAATTAATGTTTCTCAAAATTTTTCATAGAAGATGTCACTTGAATTTAAGAGTTTAAGCATGGGTCTAGGGAATGGTTCCATGGATAAAGTGTTCTCCACTTAAACAGGAGTCTAGCCCCCAGCCCCATGTAAAAAGCTGGAAGCCATGCAGGCTTCTGTAACAACAGCATGCTGACACAGATGTTGAGATGGGATGTGGAGAAAAGAGAATATCCTGGAAGTCTTGGCAAGCACAGCAAAGAACAAAAGCAGAGGGAGGATCCAGAGTGAGAACCCCTTCTTAAATGAAGTAGAAAGGCAGAAGTTCACATACCTGAACACACAGAGAAATAATAAAATTTTAAATTGTTTAGGCAGATCAAGATCTTGATTGCTATTGCTTTTGTAGATGGGCAAACAGAATAGGTCCATTTGTTCATGAACATACAACCAAGCCTTTAGACCAGTTATCTAACTACAAGTTCACAGCTTTTTTCATTACTTTATTCTACTCCCACTGCACAAACATCACTTGTCTGAAACTTTGCCTTGCTTTTCCTGTATATAATCCACTGCCCTTTCTCAACTTAACTCCTCTGAGTGCATTAAGCATGTCTTGTTCATATCTGTAACCACCATATAATCTAACACACTTCACAGTTAGTAAGAACTCAGAATTAACACTGGCACAGACGGCCTAGATCTGAACACACAAGGTTCACCATTTCCAACTCATTCCAGCTGGTATAACTCCTGTCTCTGAAGAAGATGCCCCAAACTTCAAGGCAGGAAGTTCCATATCCCCCAAAAGGGCAAAAGGAAGAAAACTTGGACACTGGGGAGAGGATTTAAAAACCTGACAGGTTGGGGCTGAAGAGATGGGTTAGTGGTTAAGGCACTTGCCTATGAAGCCTAAGAACCCAGGTTTGATTCTTCAGTACCCACATAAGCCAGATGCATTTGGTACATGCACCTGGAGTTTGTTTTCAGTGGCTAGAGACCCTGATGCACCTATTCTCTATCTGCCTCTCCTTCCCTCTCTCTCAAATAAATAAAAAAATAAAACCTGACAGGTTACACTCTCAGATATGAATATATATATATATATATATATATATATATATATATATATATATATATATATAATTTCTCAGTATAACCTGAAGGTAAATTTTTTAGAGGAAATATAACAGAGTGGTATTTCCCACTCTCATCATCCACACTGTTGAGGAGGATGGGCTGCCTCCCTGGGTCTTTCAAATTAGTGAATGATCAGGTGTTACATGGGCCAAAACTTAGTACTTCCAACACCAGAACAATGTATGTAATGCACAATCTGTAGCATTTCTGTAAAGATTTTGAGATCAGATTTAACCAAGGTTTTCATTTCCTAAAGGTTGTACCAGATACATTTAGAGACTATTAGAAAATATGAGGTCATTTTAACAAGCCCTGCTGCTCAGGGACCAGAGCTAGGTGAGAAAGCAATACCCAGCCTCATATTACTAGAGAAACCCAAGCCACCTAAGTCTGAGGCTTGGGTCCTACCTAGTGTCTCTGTGGTTCTTATTATATAAGCTGAGTCACATACAGGAGAACTTTGCCCTCTCCCAGAAACTTATGAAGAGAAAGAAAGGGACTTCTGGGTAAGATGGCTACATAGGTGTCACACCAAACCAGTCTAGGGAGAAATTTAAGCAAATCACAGCAAAATATACTTTTCTTCTGAAAAGTGAAGGTGTATAGGTTTTTATCATCCACAGAAGAGAAGCAGGAGAGACCAAGATCTACCAGAAAGGAGAAAACTAGCCAGGACCCGCGTGCCTGCCCAGCCTGGCACCCAGCTGCAGGAGCAAAGACCAAACAAGGGGATTTTCCAGCTTCATCAAATCTGAAAGGGAGAGAGCAGAGATCAGCTAAGGAGCTGCTGAAAGGGATATAGACGGGACCAGCTGAGCAATTCCAGTACAACTCCTGCACTCTCCTATCCCCCAACCATCAGAACCACGAACTTCCTGAGAACGCATTCAGCCCCCTGCAGCAGGACATCCAGCACAGCTAATCAGAGCACCAGTTTCGCAGCACAACACAGAGGGATCGAGGCGGGCACTCAGCATTGGTGAGATTGGAAGCCATCCCAAAAGGTAACGACTGAAAAAAAAGCAGGTACATAGGCTTGCACTGGAAGTGCTAATCTCTCTTTCCCATGTTAGGGCAGATTATGGGTTACATATTCATGGTTGGCTTTACTATTTTCAACTAAGCTGTATTTGGGGGTTGACTATTGTTGCCTTTGACGCTTTCAGATTCATAGGGTCTTTGTCTTTTTCTTCTGTCATTTTATTTGGCTTTATCCCAGAGATGCAGGGATGATTCAACTTATGCATTATATAAATGGACTGAAGGACAAAAATCACACGATCATCTCAATAGATGCAGAAAAGGTATTTGACAAAATCCAACATCCCTTCATGGAAAAAGTCCTGCAGAAACTGGGAATAGGAAGACCATATCTCAACATAATAAAAGCTATTTATGACAAATCTACAACCAACGTAATACTATATAGGGAAAAACTTGAAGCTTTTCCACTAAATTCAGGAACAAGACAAGTGTGTCCACTATCTCCACTTTTATTTAATATAGTCCTGGAACTCTTAGCTCTAGCAATAAGGTAAGAGACACTCATAAAAGAGATACAAATTGGAAAGGAAGAGATCAAATTATCATTATTTGCAGAAGATATGATTCTATACATAAAGGACTCTAGAGACTCTACCAGCAAACTGTTAGAGCTGATAAACCCTTTTTTTTTTTTTTTTTGGTTTTTCAGTTTTTCGAGGTAGGCTCTCACTCTAGCCCAGGCTGACCTGGAATTCACTATGGAGTCTCAGGGTGGCCTTGAACTCACGGCGATCCTCCTACCTCTGCCTCCCGAGTGCTGAGATTAAAGACGTGCACCACCACGCCCGGCTGATAAACACTTTTAGCAACATAGCAGGATACAAATTAAACACACAGAAATCAGTATCTTTCCTATTACTAATAACAAACATGTGGGAGATGAAATCAGGGAATCTCTCCCATTCACAATTGCCTTAAAAAAAAAAAAGAAAAAAGAAAGAAAGAAAGAAAGAGAAAAAGTACCTTGGAATAAACCTAACCAAGGAAGTGAAGGATCTCTACAATGAGAATTTTAAAACACTCAAGTGAGAAATTGCAGAAGACTAGAAAATGAAAAGATATACCATGTTCTTGGATTGGCAGAATCAATAACGTGAAAATGTTAATCTTACCAAAAGCAATCTAAACATTTAATGCAATTCCTATTAAAATTTCAATGGCATTCTTCATGGAAATAGAAAAAAACAACCCTAAAATTCATTTGGAAGCACAAAAAACCTTGAATAGCCAAAACAATTTTGGACAACAAAAGTAAGGCTGGTGATATCACCATACCTGATTTTAAGCTGTATTACAAAGCCATAGTAACAAAAACAGCATGGTACCAGCACAAAGACAGACATGTAGATCAATGGAACAGAATAGAAGACCCAGATATTAACACAGGCAGCTACAGCCATCTGATTTTTGACAAAAATGGCAAAAATATTCATTGGAGAAAAGATAGCCTCTTCAACAAGTAGTGCTAGGAAAACTGGGTATCTATATGTAGGGGGATGAAATGCATAAGAATCAAGTCCAAATGGATCAGGGACCTTAATATCAGACCTGAAACTCTGAAACTGCTAGAGGAAAAAGTAGGGGGAAACTTTCAATACACTGGCATAGACAATGACTTTCTGAATATAACCCCAGTTGCTCAGGAAATAAAACCACTAATCAACCACTGGGATCTCATGAAATTACAAAGCTTTTGTACAGCAAAGGACACTATGAATAAAGCAAAGAGAGACCCTAAAGAATGGGAGAAAATCTTTGCCAGCTACTCATCTGACAAAGGATTAATATCCAGAATATACAAAGAACTCAAAAAACAAAACAATAAGAAATCAAACAACCCAGTTAAAAAAAAGGGGGGGGGCTATGGGGCTGGATTTCAGTGATTAAGGCATTTGACTGCAAAGCCAAAAGACCTTGGTTTGCTTCCTCAGGACCCATGTAAGCCAGATGCACAAGGTGGTGCATACATCTGAAGTTCATTTGCAGCGCCTGGAGGCCCTGGCATGCCCATTCTCTCTCTCTCTCCCTCTCTCTCTTTGTGTGTCTGCCTCTTTCTCTCTCATGCTCTCTCAAAAAAATAATAAAAATTTTAAAAATTGGCTATGGAACTAAATAGAGAGTTCTCAAAAGAAGAAATACTGATGGTATATAAACACCTAAAAAAGTGTTCTACATCTTTAGCCATCAGGAAAATGCAAATTAAAACAACTTTGAGATTCCATCTCCTCCTGTCAGAATGGCTATCATCAAGAAAACAAATGACAATAAGTGTTGGTGAGGATATGGAAACAGGGGAACACTTCTACATTGTTGGTGAAAATGTGATCTGGTATAGCCATTATGGAAATCAGTGTGGAGGTTCTTGAGACAGCTAAAAGTAGATTTACCATATGATCCAGCTATAGCACTCCTCAGCATATATCCTAATGACTCTTCTCACTACCTTAGAGAAACTTGCACAATCATGCTTATTGCTGCTCTATCCACAATAGCTAGGAAATGGAACCAGGCTAGAGATCCCTCAACAGATGTATGGATAATTAAGATGTGGTACATTTACACAATGGAGTTCTATTCAGCAGTAAAAAATAAAATAAAATTTGTAGGGAAAAGAATGGATCTGGAAAGGATTATGCTAAGTGAGATAACCCAGGCCCAGAAAGCCAAATACCTCACGTTCTCTCTCATATGTGAATCCTAGCTACAAATGTTTAGACGTGTGTGTGAGCTGGAAACAATAATCGGGACCAGAGGCCAGTAAACTTGACAAAGGCTATAAGGGAGGGAGGAGAGAAGAGAACTTGAGGGGATGGTAAAATATATATGTAGAAGAACAGATTATAGGGAGTGGAATGGCCTAAGTGAGGTCAGGGGAGCAGATTGAGTAAAAGAAGGACAGGGGAGGGTCAAAATTCAAGATATTCTGAATACGACATATGAAAACCTACTTTTTTGGATAATGGCACATCCAGAAGCCATAGATTGCTACTAGAAAATTTTCAGTTCCAGGGATGGGATACCTTCCAGTGAGTTGTTGGCCAGGGAGGTCCCTGTTTCCTCCAAAACATTACAGACTATTGCCAAGGCCCCTGGTTTCCCACGAGAAATAGATGGTAAGACCCTGTTGCTGAAGATTTCACATGCCTGGGTGGCAAGGTCACTGGGAAATCAAGTTGGGGCTGAGCTGAAACCTCCTTCCTGTAGACCAGCTGACTGAAATCTGGAAAAAGATGCACTGCCTACAGTCCTATGGGGGACAGAAGTCATCAGTGGTGAAAACAATGGACACTGGAAGCCTCAAGTTTGGCTAGCCAGGCCAAATGACCAGATGGGTGCAATAGTGGCATGTCTGCTCTAGGGGAAACCAACTGTTCCATAATTGGACTGGAGGCCCATTCTATGGGAGGGAATACATGCCTGCTACTGAAAACCTAATCAAAAGCCTATGACAGGGGAGGTCATGAGCCTTAGGTGTATAAAGCCTGCTCTTGTCTGGATAAATGCATATGCTCACCAAACTGCCCAGTATGCACTAGACTTAATGTTCATATTCATGTATTAATGCTACTCTCACTTTTGGTTAGAGAAGCTTCTCTTTTCAGATGGCAGTGACCACTGGGATGACCCAAAAGGCAACATAGTGCTGAGAAGTAGTGACAGAGAAGTGCTTAGCACTGAAACGTCTCTATCATACCCTCCAAGGCTCAGGGTCCATTGTGGAAGAGGTGGCAGAAAGAATGTAAGAGCCAAAGGAAGGGTACGACTCCTTGCAATGCAACTTTCCAGACAAAAATTGGCCTCAATATCCACGACCTTGCTGTGCCTAGCAATACCTTCACAAGACCCTCATAATAGGAGAAAAAGACGATGACATCAAAATAAAAGAGAAACTAATGGAGAGAGGGAGGGAATATGATGGAGAGTAGTGTTGTCAAGGGGAAATTGGGGGGAGGGGAGGGAATTATCATGGTTTATTGTAAGGATAGAAGTTGTCAATAATAAAATTATAATAAAAAATAATTTTTAAAAAGTAAGAAGTTTCCTTTGTTCTTAGGAAGTTAAAACTTCTCTCTGCCTTCAATAACCCAATCATATTCTTTCATTATAAACATAACTCCTCTAATAAACCTTTTCCTCCCAAAAGAAATCCATCTCACCTTTTCTTTCCACTGAACCTTCGCTTTTTAGTCAATCTTTCTTTTATGACTTTATTAGGGTCCAAATCTACCTATCTCAATATTGAATCCAAAGCACATAGCAAAGCTGTCAATAAATATATGCTGAATACCTCAGCAGTCATTACTAGAAAAAATTGCCTTGTAGTTTTCTCTAGGAAAAATTGGACCCAGGACTGGAGAAATGGTTCAGGTGGCACACTCATCTGGAGTTCATTTGTAGTGGTTGAAGGCCCTGGAGCACCCATTCTCTCTATCTGCGCCTCTCTCTCTCTCTCTCTCTCTCTCTCTCTCATAAATAAAACAGTTTTAAAAATGGATCTTGGAGAGACAGCTTAGCAGTTAAGGTGCTTGCCTGCAAAGCCTAAGGACCCACGTTCAATTGCCCAGTACCCATGTAAGCCAGATGCACAAGGTGGCACATGCATTTGGAGTTCAGCTGCAGTGGCTGGAGGCCCTGGGGCACCCATTCTCTCTCTCTTCCTCCTCTCCCTCTCTTTAGTAAATACATAAAAATAAAATATTTTTTAAAATTTAAAAATGGATCCAATGATTTTATATTTAAGCTGTTGTAAGGAGAAACAACAGTGATGACACCTCTTAAGTGAGTCTTTTTATATATTTATGAAAATGGAGAAAGAGATATGGAGTTGTAACTCAGTACTGATTTTATGTAAGTTCTACTCCATGTCTCTATGGAGTATTCTTAGGTAACACATGCATGGCAATGACCTTTGCTTTCCCCTGAGGTTAAATTCCAATCAAGAATGCCATAAATTCCAAAACTGGCAACATTTGTAATCAATAAACATGAGGATTCTCTAAATGTCAAGAATTTCTCTAAGCATCCTTGCTGTAGAGAAAAGTAGCTATTGTTTAAAGCCTCTTCCACTTCTCTACCAGGCATGTAAAGCTCACTTTGGAATCCAAGGTCCTGTGAGACTAGAGAAGTAAGAACAGTAACTAATCCAAAAGAGTGGATTCTCTGGCTGATTAGAGGAAATGTCTCTGCAGCAAAAACTACATTTGTACCAGATCACCAACTATCACAAAACCAGGGCTAGGCCACCATAGCCACTGATCTTTTAGTCTTCCTTCCCTTCTTTCCCTCGTTTCTTTCCTTCCTTCCATCTCTTCCTCTCTCTCTCCTTCCCTCCCTTCCTTCTTTACTTTCCTTCCTCCTTCCCCCCTCTCTCTTTCTCTCTTTCCCTCTGTATTCCTGTTATATTTCTCTCTTCCCTCTAGCAACAGTGTCCCCACATTCTCCCAACCAATATTTAATCATGTTCTTCCTTTCCACTGGCAATTTCAAATTTAGCAACCTCATAAAAACTTCCTGGTTTTAAATCCAACAATTTAATTAGGAAGGAGTTTTTCATTTTCTTTTCTCTGGAGATCAGCAAGATCCACAGATTTTGCTGTCTGGGGTCTATGTGTTTATTACTGCCAGTCTTTGATTTATCTAGGCCACTTCTCTCTAAGGAGCTGATCTATAGTCCTATGAATCAGCTAATAGGCCCAGTCTATCTTTTCTGGGCTGACATTAACCCTCTGATCCTAGTTTAATGACTCATTCTAGTCTCCCAACTCTCTGCTGAGAAAAGCCTTGTTAAAAGAATAGACACTCATCTAAAAGTTCAGTAAAAACCTCAATTCAATCAATTTTTTAAAAAAGTTATCAAGTTCCTATTGTATACTAGGAGACACTGTACTCATAGATAGGTGTGTGGGGATAAGCAAACTTCTGCTCTGTGGAAGACAGTCCATCAAAAGTTCACCAAATGCCTTCTCTGTGCTGTAGACCAGGTTGAGTGCTAAGGAAAAAAGATGTATTATCACGTGCAAAGCAATACTCCCAAGGCATAATCTCCTGGCCTGATGTAAAATTAGGAAGGCAAAAATCAAAATCTGCCAGGCATGGTGGCACATGCCTTTAATCTCAGCAGATTTGAGAGGCAGAGGTATGGGGACTGCTATGAGTTCAAGACCAGCCTGAGACTACATAGTGAATTCCAGGTTAGCCTGGGCTAGAGAAAGACCCTACCTCGAAAAGCCAAGAATAAATAAATAAATGAGTAAACAAAAATCTTCCAGCTAGAACCCCCAAGACAGGTTACTATAGAAATTGTGACACTATCCTTTGCACACATTTTCACAGGAATTAGTTGTTTGAGAAGGATGTTTGAATAGGTTGCTATAAGTTCAGAATGAAGAAAGGGTTAAAGAGGCTCTTAAAATCTAGAATGTTTCATCTGGTATAGGACACAATAATTCCTATTTCTCATAGCCAATTTTTGTGGTGCTTATTTTAGGTAAGATAGAAAACAGAATATACCTATGAAGGTTAAAATGGTCCTCATGCAGCCACTGACAAAAGGCTGTGGACTCTTCTAGGAAAAGCTGATTTTACTTCCAGGGTTAGATTTGAAAGCATGTAGTACCTGTCCATGCAGCAGGGTTTAAGTGGAGAAAGACATCCCTCCTGAACACCACCAAGTATTCCTTTAGGTCTTGAAAGGGCAGCTGTCTGAGACACTGAAAGTGTCACAGGTCCAACTTCTACCATTTATCACTGTTCGGCCTTATATAAAGTCATTTATATGACTCAGTTTACTCTAGGTTATAGGTTTCCTGCCTTCCCACTGAGTTTCTTTCTGTAAAATTATCTTTGTTCACATGAAAATTAGATCATTCTTTGGAATGAAAGATAGGAAATCATTTCAGAGCAATATACTTCTCCAACAACAACAATTATTAAGGATAAAACTTGGAACTGAGAGACAAGTTTCTTGGGGGCATATTGTAGAGGAAAGACCGTGGCTTACAACACAGGCTAACAAAGGAGTGCAGAGTGGAGGGTTGCCACACTACTTTGGAGCCTGGTGAGTGATGACTTGCCTTGTACTTGCCTCTACCTTAGTGCCTACACTATGAAGCTGTGGAAAAGGAGATGGAACTCCAAAGGAACCAGTGGCTTTCTAAGTTTGTTTCTTCCCCTTCAACATTTCACTATGGAAATTTTCAAACATTTTGGCAAGCTGAACCAAAAGAACTTCAGAGTGTTTATCACCTATATTGTCCCATCAACATTTTGACACTATAAAAATTAACTTAAAATGCAACAAAAGTTGAAGGGTAGAACTAGAAAACTTTTAGTGACACATGTGTCTGAAATTCATTTACAGCAGCAAGAGGTCCTTGAATGTCTCTCCCTTCCTCCTTCCTGTCCTGTCCCTCCTGTCCCTCCCTCCCTCCCTTCCTTCCTTTCTTCCTGGAAACTGGGTCTTCATCAAGAATAAAACCTATCATAAAACTTTATATTGACAATCTCCATACATATATACAATATGTATATATGATCATAATCCCCTCCCACTCCTTTTTATTTTCCCCCTCTCCTAAATTCCACTTCTTTCCAACTAGTTCCTGTTCTGTTATGATGTATCCAGTTATGGTGGCTGAGGTAGGAGGATTGCCATGAGTTCAAGGCCAGCATGAACTACAAAATGAGTTTCAGATCAGCCTACCATAGGGTGCCACAAAACAAACAAACAAAACACCTTCTGACTATCAAAGTAAATGGTTAACTCACTTCAAAATGGATGAAGGTTTAGTATCCAGAATATTAATAACCCTTATAACTCAACAACAGAGACAACCCAATTTAAAAATGGACAAAGAATTTGAATCTTTTCTCAAAGAACATAAATGGATTAACATCCTTCTAACTTTGATGTAATTTTTTAATATTTATTTATTTATTTTAAAGAGAAAGAGGCAGACAGAGAACAGGCACTTCAGGACTTCTGGCCACTGCAAACTAACCCCACATGCATGCACCACCATGTGCGTCTGGATTACGTGTGCACTAAGGAATTGAACTTGGGTCTTTAGGCTTTGCAGGCAAGCTCCTTAACTGCTGAGCCATCTCTCCAGCCCTGCTGTAAATTTTCTGAGAGCACAGACTATATGTTTTCTTATATTTCCACTATATTTAAGAACAATATGTCCACAGCTGCAAGGACAAGTACCTATAGTGAACTGAATTAAAACCAAACCTAAGTAGCCCATGTCACAATTCAGTTGACAGGGGAAATTAAACAATGCTGAGTAAAGAAATAAAATTAGTTAACTGAATCTTATCATACAGTTACCAGGAATGTCCTCAAAGTATACAATTGATCTGAGAGGTGGGAAAATGGCAGGGGTGACAGCTTGCATAGGTGTTGTGCTTTCAGGTTCCAAGCAGGGCTGGTTCTTTATTCTCGACTCTGAGCACTTCTGGCAAGCTCCTCCTGAAGTTACAATACGCTCATGGCTTTCACCACTTAAACATTGCTCCTCCATCTCCCAGAGATTGTAGTGGTACTGTACTAGCAATTGCCTGGAGGTCTTATCCAGAGGTCTCTCCCAATGTTTAAGAATTTCTGGATTGTTTTCTTCCCAGAAACCTGTCTATATAACAATGTTCTAGGATCCAGATTCCAATTCACTTCATCAGATTCCCTCTCCAGTCATTAAGCACATTGGGATCTCAACATTACACATCATAGTACACCGGATCCTCTCATGTCTCAACATGGGACAATAGTCAAAATCCTCAGAATGAAGACTGGCTGCAGTGATGTGATGTCTAACAAGCTCCAGATTTCTCTCCCTTAACATCAGCTAGATCTATATTCTCATATTCCCATTCTCTCTTTCTCTTTCTCTTCCTCCCCCTCTCTTTGTTTGAGGCAAAGCCTACAGTGAGCTGGAACTCACTCTGTATTCCAAGCTGACTTCCAACTCACAGAAATCGTCCTATCTCAGCTGGGATGAAAAATGTGAGCCACCACATCCAGCTTCAAAAGTCTTGTGTGAGATAAAGAAGATCCAGAAAAGGTGATCTGCTCACTAATGAAGATCACATTTCCTATAAACTATTCCATAGGATGATTAGGAATTAATAGCTCTTTACAGGATCATTTAGGGTTGCCTAAGGACTGGAAGGGGAACTGGATAGAATGAAATAATGACAATAATAATGACAAATTATTAAAACAAACAAATAATAAAAGAGTATATACTTTAATCCATCTCCTTCCCTACTCCTATCTCTAAACTGAAACTCAGTTAATCGTAAAGCCATGGCCATCTTCAGCAAAAGGGGGCTCTATGCCTGCATGTAACTAGCTCCTTTTCTCAGTTTTGTTAAGAACTACATTATAATGAGAAAAAAAACAACAGTGAAAGACATATTTGGGGTATTAACCAAACTCTACCACTATCTTGGGCAAGTCTTTTCATATTTCAAGGGCCTCATATTATTTAATGGTTCAAAAGTAATTCAACCAGATAACAACTGATGACTAATGATACTTTTTAATAAAAATATGCTGATGTTCCCCAAGAGTTGGTCTTACTTCCTTAGATTAGAAGAAACCTGCCCTTCCTGAACTGTGCTTCATGATTTGTTGGGTGTCCTGTGACAAAGTTTCTATAGTCAAGTGATTTTAAGAAATGTTGAGTTAAACCCCACTCTGCACTGAAAGGTAAGGGATGATGAATAAATTACATTACTGGCCCTTATACAGCTTTCTTCAAAGTCTAGTATGATATTAGAAGCCCTACGTGAGTCATCTCAAATGGGAATGACCTCTCTGGATGACCATTCACAAGTAAACTAAGCAGAGAATTGCATTACACAGCCTGATTACAGTGGCATCATTACACCAACAAGCTCTCTGATGGCATATCTGCTAATCTACTTTTTCAGCAGATTGTCAATAAGGGATGAACAAATGTCATTATATTTCAGCACCAGTCATCACTCAAAATTACAGCTGTAGGAAGGAAAACATTCAAACAGGAAGGAAACTGTTTAGCAGTAGATAGTCCTATGCAATAGAATTCTAATTCCAAAGATAAATTTAGCTTAGAAACCACTGCTGATATCTATCTGTATGCTGGAAACAGTTAATATCTCTGACACCTACTTTCAAGTATGTTTTCCTTTAGCAGGGCTGCTTTTCGGGATATATGAAATCAAAGTACATAAGATACATGATTTTGACATGAACAGTTGAATAGTACATGAAATAGTTTACAGGATATTAGAATGTCAAATATTTTCTAACTCATCCTCCCCCATAGCTAACTGTCTCTCTCTCTCTCTCTCAATAGTGGTAGGGCCAAGATCTAAAGCCAACTCTCTTCTTCTATTCCAGTGCTCCTTTATTATGACAGAAAAAAAGTATAGAAAACACTTAAGTTAGTAAACAATTTGAAATTTTTTCTTTTGAAGCAACAATAAACCACATTAGAAAATCTTAGATGTACTGTACATTTTATTAAAAATACAAAGAAATTGAAAATGTAATTACACACTATTTGAAAAAAACATATTCTATATAATCATCAGAATAGTAATCACAACCCTTAATTATATACTTAGCTGTATTTTATCATTATTTCTCTAAAATTTATTAAAACCATACTATACATGATAGTCTATCCTGTAATCATGAGCAAGGTTGCAATCTTTATATATAACTCCTAACATGAAGTTTTAGTCACTGAAACTATAGATACCACCATTTACTAGGTGAAATATAGTGCGGGTTATTAATCTGCTCTGAGATCCATAGATCTAGTAAAATGAGATAAAACAAAATACAAATGTGGTAGGCAGACTTCTAAAGTGGCTCTAGGTTTCCCATTCTAACCCTAGATTACTGCATATGATGGACTTTACTCACATGGGCATGACAGAAGCTGACTTTAAGATAGGAAGATGGAGCTGGAGAGATGGCTTAGTGGTTAAAGGCATTTGCTTGCAAAGCCTGATGGCTCAGGCTTGATTCCTCAGGACCCACATAAAGCCAGATGCACAAAGTAGCACATATGTCTGGAATTCATTTGCACTGGCAGGAGGCCCCAGCATGCTCCTCTTTTTCTCCCTATCTGTTTGTCTCTGTCTCTCTTGCTCTCTCTCAAATAAATAAAAATATTTTTTAAAAGACATGAAGATGATCTAGATGGACCTAAAATAATCACCAATCTCTTTAAAAACAGAAGTTGTGCTGGGCGTGGTGGCACACGCCTTTAATCCCACCACTTGGGAGGCACTTGGGAGGCAGAGGTAGGAGGATCACCCTAAGACTACATAGTGAATTCTAGGTCAGTCTGGGCTAGAGTGAGACCCTACTTCAAAAATCAAAATGAAGGAAAAAAAAAAAAAAACAGAAAAAAAAGAAAAAAAAAAAAGAAGCAGAAGTTCTAAGCCAGGCTTCTATCAAAGCACTGCATTACCTGCTTGAGCTAAAAGATAAGATCCTATTGCTGAAGACACCACAAGCTGCCAGCACAGAATACTGAGAGATCATACTGAAATTTTGAATTTGATGGCTAGCTCTCATAGTGCTGGAAGTGCTACATGAGTTGCTAGGGGCAAAATGGCCACCAACGTTGTGAACAAGCACAGGATTCTGCTAGAGACAAAATCAACCAGCGAGAAAAGATGTACACACCTGTGCAATAGTAGCACTCAGGCTAGGCTGGTAACCAATGGCTCTATGATTAGATTAGAGACCTTTTCAATGGGAACCAAGCCAGAATCATATGGACATGAGGGTCATGGACTTGAATTGAGAAGCTCCCACTAGTATTTGGCCAAAATAGAGGATACAACCATCAAAATCTCACTTAATTAACTACGCCTATCCCCTTTAACACATGTTGCTCTCACTCTCCACTGGAGAATCTGTTTTCTCTTTTAGAGAAGGCAGTGAAAACCAGGGAGACCCCAAATCCATTCACATGACAAGAAAAGACAGCTGACTCCATATCATGAGATGAGCCACCTCTTGCACATCAGCCAGGGTCCAGGTGACACCACAGAGGAATTGATGAGTTAAACATGAGTGCTGTTTTCATATTGAGCCTGAGAATGTGTACCAGGGAGATGACAACACACACTGAGGACACTCAAAACATATCAAAACAGAAATTCAGAAGTTGCTGAGAGCTCAACACTAAAGTAGACTTATAACACACCCACCAAGGCTCAAGGAACATTGCAGAAGAGGGGATGGAAGGATTATAAGAGCCACAGGGTGGTATGGAATATCCAGAGGCATTTTACTCCCCCACCAATGACTGACTGCTGCTGTCAAAATTTACAACCCACAACCCCATGGTGAGTAACAGTAACCCCACTGAGGAGGGCCCTCAGTGGAATGTGCAGAAGAGGAATGTGACCAACATATGATTTGTCCATACAACAAAGTTTCTAATTAATAAAAAAGAAACAGAAGTTATCACTGTCTTTTGCCTTGGTTCCCTTCTTTTCTTTTCTATTTTTCAAACATTTGTTAGTTGCCTACTCTATGCCAAACACTGTGCACTGTGCAGTGACTCAGAAGAGGTGCAGGTATATGGTATATTCAGGGAAAACATATTTGGAAAAATTATTTCATCAGGCTTTTGAATATGTATGGCATGCTCATATACTCATATTCTCTCTCTCCCTCTTCCTCCCTCTCTGACTCAAATAAATAAATAAATTTTAAAAATAATGCTGAAGTATGGATTCTTCAAGATCTCTACTTTCAAGATCTCTTCTCCTCTTCCTCCAGTGACAGGATGTGAGCTCCAGTCTGGCACTGCAGCCACTGCAGCCACTGCATGAGTTGGCATTCTCGTAGCTTAAACTTGATGAACAGCTGAAATGAGATTGCTCATACAACTCAATTATGCTGCCAGAGGCACAAGCAATTCCCTCTCAACTCAGGGCAGGGTCTGGAAATGGAAAAAACAGGAGTTTCAAGGGCATCATCAAGGCTTTGGAAACAGTGATTGCATGCATTGTGCTCATTTGGTGCTTGCTAGTAATGTTCAAAATCAAGAAAAGATTTAAAAGGAGAATCGAGTTAATGCTTACCTATATCATCAGTAGTTTTTCTTGTGTAAGGTTTTTATTTTTTGAAAAATGTTTAATGTTTTTATTTATTTATTTGATAGGGAGAAAGAAAAAAGCAGAGAGAGAGAGAGAAAGAGGCAGAGAGAGAATGGGCACACCAGGGCCTCCAGCCACTGCAAACAAACTCCAGACGCATGCACCATCTTGTACTCTGGTTTACATAGGTCTTGGGGAATCGAACCTAGGTCCTTTGGCTTTGCAGGCAAGTGCCTTAACCACTAGGCCATTTCTCCAGCCCTATTTTTTGAAATACTAAACATGTGCTTTAAAAAGATTTAAGACTTCTAGGAATTGACTACAAGATCTATAGATGTAAACCCTGTCATGTATTTTGTGTTGTTCAAATGTTCTTTACCTTTACAAACTGTTCAGTGTTTGATCATCAAATACTTTTGGTATACTGTAATCTCTTGACAAACAGTACATTTGTAAATTTCTCCCTGTAATCCTGTCAGCTTTCCTTTATATGTTTTAAGTCTATTTTAGAATTATTAAATCTTCTGAGTTGAACTTTTTGCCTGAAAATATGTTGTCTGTTATTAATATAGCTATCTTATCATTCTTTTTAATTTTTAGAAGCCTTATTTCAGTATTACTAATATTACAGCATTCTTTTGGGGGGGGTTGGTTTTGAGGTAGGGTCTCGCTCTAGCCCAGGCTGACCTGGAATTCACTATGTAGTCTCAGAGTGGTCTCAAACTCACAGCAATCCTCCTACCTCATTTGGCTTTTTCAACATTCTTATGTTTAATGTTTATTCACTAAATTGGTGCATTATTTGACATTTTTATTTCCTCATGTTTCAAGTATGTTTCCTATGAAATCATAAATTATACTATTTTAAAATTCTATTTGACAATCTCTCATATTCATTAGAATCATTAATATGCTTAAACTTTACTGAGATTTTCATCCTTGTATTTCTTTTCCTGATTCCTTTTTTCTAAAAATAATTTCTAAGTCAAAATTTCTCCTTTAGTTATCTGGAAGTTATATATATGTTATTTCTTTTCCTCGGTTTTCTTGAATAAATTATGGTGTTGACTGAGCAAGTTGAAAGTTAATGGTTACAATTCCCAATCCAAATAATTCAAGAACACTGAAAGAGTTCTTCTCAATCTCTGTGTACATAGGAATCATGTGAGGAGTGACAAAATGCAGATTACAACTCATTCTACATTTTAGTCATACTGTTTGGGGGAGCAAGGTCTTAGAATACTTCAATCATCCCTTCTTAGGCTGAAATGCTTGTGTTAAAACCCAGGATTTTAATTGTCTTTCTTTTTAAAAAATATTTATTTATTTGAGAGAGAGAAAGGGATAGAGAAAACTAGGCAGATAAGAGAGAGAGAATGGGTGTGCCAGGCCTCTAACCACTGCAAATGAACTCTAGACATGCCCCACCTTGTGCATCTGGCTTATGTGGGTCCACCTTAACCACTAAGCCATCTCTCTAGGCCTTAACTGTCTTTATAAACTTCAAAATTATATGGTATTATCTTATGAAGACAATACTCATTTAGACTTAGAAGAAAGTGTACTTATTTCTTTGCTTGTCTTTCTTTCTCATACCTCAGACTTTCCTTCTAGGATTATTTTCCGTATTCCTGAACCTCTTTAAACAAAGGTTTGCCAAAGGGCAAATTATATTTCATCTTATTCTTCTTCTTTCTTCTTTTTCTGCTTTGGGGATCAAATCCAGGCCTTGGACATTCTAAGCAAGGATTCTACTACTAAGCTACATCCTCAGCTCTAATCCTCATTTTCAAAGTCTTACATTAGTGGTCCAGAGTAGGCTGCCCAACTTTGGATACCTGTTATGCTGGTGGCTAACTATGGACTTTAGGTAACAAACAAAACTTCTCTAGTTCAGTTTTCCCGTTTGTAAAATGAAGACCATAATTATTACCTACCCAGATGGTGGCTAAGGACTAACTAAATATCAAGTTCATAGAAATGTATCTGGCACATTATAAATTCCAAGTAACTACTCATCATTATTACCACATAGATTTAGGTCGTCGTTTATTACTCTCTTGTCTCATTAGAAATGTCTTTTCAGTTTTTCTGGCTCCTATTATTGTGGACAAGTTTGTTATGTGTCTGTATTGATCAGAATAGACTAGGTTATACTTCAGTAATAAACAATCCCTGAAATCTCTGTGGCTTAATGCAACAATAGTTTATTTCTTGCTCACATTATATTTTCTACACAATCCAGAAATGTTCTGTCCCCAAGGACAGAAGTCACACAGGGATTCAGGCTTTTAGTGGGTCTTTCTTGACATACATTTATACAATAGTCTAGATATGAAAAAGGGAAATGATGAATTGTATAAGGCTCTCTAGGAAGTGATATGTCATTTTTGTTCACATCTTTGTCCAAAGAAAGCCTAGCTTCACCCTTCCACCAAAGATATCTAGCTTTAGGTCTGCCACCCATCCCCCCCACAAAGGAAATAAGATATTTGTGTTTGCATTGTTAATGACTACAGATGATCTTTTTATTCTGATAGTGTGTATGTTTGCGCAAGCATATGCATAGATGCATGAAATCCATGCACACAAGTAAAAAGCTATGCATGCCCATGAGGAGGCCAGAGGAGAAGCATGAGCCACCTCTATCATTCCGCCGGCCTACTTCCTTGAGATAGAGTGTTTCACTGAGCCTGGTGCTGCCATTTTTCAGGTAGACAGGCTGACCAGCAAGCCCCAGCAATTCTCCTGTCTCAGACTCCTTTCGGACAAAGGTTACTGAGATATATGTGGCCTTACCCAGCTTTTCTTCTTTTTTTTTTTTTACTTTAATTTTTTTTTTATGAGAGACAGAATTGGCATGCCAGGGCCTCTAGCCATTGCAATCTAATTCCAGACGCATGTGCAACTTTGCGCTTGTGTCACCTTGTGCATCTGGCTTACATGGGATCTGGAGAGTCAAACAAGGGTCCTTAGGCTTTGCAGGCAAGCACCTTAATTGCTAAACTATCTCTCAGCCCTATAACCAGATTTTTTACATGAGTGCTAGGGACTGAACTCAGGTTCTGATGCTATGACCTGCTGAGCCATCTCACCTGCCCCCATTCTTCTGATGGTTTTCAATGTTCTCTTTTTCCACTGGTGTTCTAGTTTCACTACAATGTACACAGGTGTGAGGTGCTTCTGTCAGTTTTCTAAATCCCATTTTCAGCTTTCTTGGAGACTGTTTCAATCAGCCCAAATTCTTACCATTATCATTTTGGATAATGCCTTTCTGTTATTTCCTCATTTCTGAAGCAACAACTTCGATATATTTTAAAAGCACAAGGCTTCTTTCATCATGTTACCTATTAGAGTTCAGCATATTTTCTGTCTCTATCTAGCTTTTTTTCCACCTTCCTGAGATGCAAGGAAAGGCTGAGATCTTCCTGCTCTCCTAATTTGGACTTGACTGCTATAAATTAGACTTCACTCTTAGCACTGCTTTTGCTGCATTACATAAGATTTAGTAAGCTGTCTTCGTTTTTATTTGTTTCAAATCATCTTTTAATCTCTTTCTTTTAAAAATTTTTTTTGAATTATTTGCAAGGAGAGAGAGAGAATGAGTACACCAGGGCCTCTTGCCACTGCAAATGAACTTCAGAGATATGCACTACTTTGTACATCTAGCTTTATGTGGGTACTGAAAAATTGAACCTGGGCAGTCAAACTTTGCAAACAAGAACCTTTAACCTCTGAGCCATCTCTCCAGCCCTAATCTCTTTCTTGCTTCATTTGTTATTCAACAGTAAGCAGTTTAATTTCCATATATTTGCATATTTTCAAATGTTTCTGTTGTTGTTGATTTCCAGTTTATTGCACTGTGGTCCGAAAAGATACTTGATACTATTTCAATTATTAAAAATTTCAGATCTGGGGCTGGAGAGATGGCTTAGTGGTTAGGCATTTGCCTGCAAAGCCAAAGGACCGCTGTTCAATTCCCAGGACCCACATAAGCCAGATGCACAAGGTGGCACATGCATCTGGAGTTCGTTTGTAGTGGCTGGAGGCCCTGGCATGCTCATTCTCTCTCTCTCTCTCTCAAATAAATAAATAAATAAATAAATAAAATTTTAAAAAAATTTCAGCCCTGTGTGAGGCCTATCATATAATCCTTATTTTTTAAATCTATTTGAGAGAAAGAGAGCAAGAGAGAGAGAGAGACAGACGCAAGGAGAGTATGGGTGTGCCAAGACTTCCAGCCATTGCAAACGAACTCCAAAGGCATATGCCACTTGGAAATTGAACCAGGGCCCTCAAGCTTTGTAAGCCATCACCTTCAACCACTGATCCCTTAATCACTATTTTTGAAGGAAAATGTCAGATTAAAAAACTCTTGACTGAGAGATTAAAAAACTCTTGACTGAGAGTCTTTTTTTTCCAGCATTTTGAATGTGTCATCCAACTACCTCTTGGCTCTATGGCTTCTAATGAGAAATAAATTGTTAATTATTTTGAGGATTCTTGTACATTTGGTGACTCATTTCTTTTTCCACTTTCAAGGCTGTCTTTAGTTTTCGCTTTGGAAAAACTGATTATGTTTAAATTTTCTTAGGCTGATCCTATTTGAAGTTTGTTAAGTTTCTTAGATGTGTAAATTCTCATATTTCATCAAATTTGGGGAGGGGGATGTAGTTTATTCCAAGATTCTTTCAGTTATCCTTTCTCTTTCCTGGAACTCTCTCTGTGTCTTATGTTGACATACTTGATGGAGCTCTACATTGTCCCTGGGACTCTACTTATTTATTTTTTGTTTCTGATCCCCAGAGTAAATAATTTCAATTGACCTTTCGTGAGATGTACTAATTTTTTTGTCTGCTTAAATCTGCAAAGTTCTCATTTCAGTTATACATTTAAACTACAGATATATGTATGTACATATATCTATAGTTTCCTTTGGTTATTGGCATATATTTTAAAAAGCTTATAAAAGTCACAAACAAGAAGAAGTTAAAGACCAGAAATGGGTTATATAATACAATGTAGGAGCAGAAGTCTTGTAACTAAATGAATAACAGAAAAGCCATGTGCTTTCTTTCCAACTTTGATAAAAGGTCACTTGGGATCAGAGTGATGAAAATGCTCTTCTGGAGCTCTGGACTGGTCTCATACATCTGGGTTTTCTGCCAGGCCACCCCCTGATGTGCTGTAGGCTTCTGAAAAAAAGCTAACAAGAATCCCTTAATGTGAAAATGCTTAATTTCTTTGCTAACTCATATATGCCTAATCAAAATAATATTTTAGAAGGTTCCTTTTCCAGTTTTTTTAAAGGAAAGGATTCTGTTTTGTAATTTTTTAGTTAATTGAAAGAGAAAGGGACAGAGAGAGAGGGAGAGAGAATGGGAGTGCCAGGGCCTTTAGCCACTACAAACGAACTCCAGACATTTGCACCACCTTGTGCATTTGGCTTTACGTGGGTACTGGGCAATCGAACCTGAGTCCTTTGGTTTTGCAGGCAAGTACCTCAACCACTAAACCATCTCTCCAGCTCTTTCTTCCAGTTTTATAGAAAATGATTTGTAGTAAGGCAAGTCTTAAAGCAGGGACAGCAGACAGGAACCTACTTTAAAAGTCCATATGATGAAATGACTTGAGAAAAATACTGAGGGTATAAAATATTTGCCTAGTGTTAGATTAATGAATGATAAATAACAGTAAAACGTGACCCCAAAGTACTAGCATGGCTGAGTGGATGATGGAACTATTTATTAAGATGAGGGTAAAAAGTGTTTAGGGAGGAGAAACAAATTTGAAGGAGAAAAAAAAAACACCAATAGCTCTGTTTTAAACATGAATATAAGGAATGTAAATGGAACCAGCCCTGGTGACACATGCCTGTGATCCCAGCTACATGGAAGGCTAAGGCAGGAGGCACAAGCTTGGGCAGTGAGTACACTGGATGACCAGGGTTCAGGTGAGCATCTCCATTCCCCTCATGTGGGTACCTGGTCCCCTACTTACAGGCACTAGGTATCAGCTCCACTACTACCAATAACCCCTCCCCTCAAGCCTCTGCCACCATCAATAAGGACTCTGGAGCTGATCTTACTCCTAAGCCCAAGGTAGTAAGTAGTGCTGGGTGATCAGAGTTCATGTGAGCTCCCCCCGCCCCCACAGGTACCATCCACCCCCTACATGCCAGGACTAGGTATTAGCCACATAGTAACTCCTCAACTTTCCTGTCCCCTAGCCTCCCCTGCTCTTAAACCTGGGGCAGTAAGTAGCCCTGTGTGAACAATGTCCTGATGAGCTTCCACCCTCTCCAACTCTGGTTCCCAACCCCCCCATCTTTGGATCTTCCTCTCTGCTCTGACTCATCCCTGCCACCCCCAACCTCTGCCACTGCCACTGCCAGCTTTAGTAGGGACCCTGGAGTTGATCTTTCTCCAAAGCCTTGCCTGGACTTAGGAGAGTTTCTTCCTATCCAACTAGGCATATACCCCTCACTCCCTGGCCTGGCCTGGCCTGACCTGCCAGCCTGCAGGTCATTTCCCTGAGTAGGGACTCCTTAACTGATCATACACCATAGCTTGGGCATTGAGTACACCAGGCCTCCCAGGGTCTAGCCCCAACCCATCTGTAGGCTGCACACACAATGAGGACTGTAGACTCCAGTATACCTAGCCCAAACCTGCAGATAGACTGATGTATCACATCCACCTAAATCAAAGCTGACCAGGCTACTCAACACAGGGTCCAGAGCTGCCACTACTGTATTCTTAGCAAGACAAGGAGACTAGCAAACTCCAACACAAAATAAATAACACAAGACATCAGGACAAGATTTCCCACCAAGAAATCCTAGACCCATAGTGAAAGACTCCAAGGAAAAATTAAAGAAGGGCTGGAGAGATGGCTTAGCAGTTAAGGTGCTTGCCTGCAAGCCTAAGAACTCATGTTCAAATCTCCAGGTCCCACATAAGCTAGTTGCACAGTGATGCAAGCACACAATGTTGCACATGTGCACAAGCGAGAACATGCATCTGGAGTTCATTTGCAGTGGCTGAAGGCCCTGGCACACTGATTCCCTCTTTCTCTCTCTCAAATAAAAAATAAAAATAAAATAAAATAAAAAACTTAAATGACACTCCAGACATCGAATATATGTATGTATATGCACAAAACTGGAAAAGCTGGAAGAAATGGATGAATTTATTGACTCACGCCACCTACCACAACTAAACCCAGAAGGGATAAACTACCTAAATAGAGGTATAACAACCTGACTGGAAAAAGTAATTAAAAGTCTCCCAATAAAAAGAAGTCCAAGCCAGGTGTGGTGGCACATGCCTTTAATCCCAGCACTCGGGAGGCAGAGGTAGGAGGATCGCCGTGAGTTTGAGGCCACGTCCAGGTCAGCCTCAGCTAGAGTGAGACCCTACCTTGAAAAACTAAAACAAAACAAAACAAAACAAAAAAGTAGCCCAGGCCCAGACGGATTCACTGCTGAATTGTACTGAACCTTCCATGAAGAACTAACACCACTTTCTCTTGTTATTTCACAAATTCAAAGGGAGGGAATGTTCCCTGGCTCCTTTTATGAAGCTAGCATTACATTAATATCAAAAACAGAGATGCAACAAGAAAATTATAGACCAATATCCATGATGAACACAGATGTAAAAATTATCAATGCAACTTTTGATAATCAGGTTGTAGTGATGGCTTCGCAGTTAAAGCACTTGCCTATGAAGCCTAAGGACACAGCTTCAATTCTGCAGTACCCATGTATATTAAGCCAGATGCACAAGGTAATGCATGCATCTAGAGTTTGTGTGCAGTGGCTAGAGGCCCTAGCATGGCCATTCTCTATCTGCCTCTCTGCCCCCCAATAAATAAATAAGATATAAAAAATTAATAAAATAAAAAGTTTTGAAAATCAAATCCAAGAACACATTAAGTATCATCCACCTTGATCAAGAAGGTTTCATCAAATGATACAGGGATACTTTAACATATGAAAATTGGTAAACATAATACAACATATAAGTAGACTTAAAGGCAGGAAGCACATGACTTTTTTCAACAGATGCAGAAAAAACCTTGGACAAAATACAACATCCCTTCATGACTAAAATAATGGAGTAACTAGGGATGGGGAGATTTTATCTCAACATAAGGGCTATATATAACAGACCTAAAGACCATATCATACTAAATTAGGAAAAACTTGAAATATTCCCATTGAAACCTAGAACAAGATAGGGATGCCCATTCTCACCATGCTTTTCAACATAGTACTTGAAGTCCTAGCTCAAGTGATAAGACAAGTAAAAGAAATAAAAGGGATACAAATTAGAAAGAAAGAAGTCAAACTAGCCATATTTTATGATTCTATACATAAGTGACCTGAAAGACTCCACCAAAAAATTCCTAAAGGTGATCATTGTTTTCAGCCAAGTGGCAGACTATAAAATCAAAACAGAAATATCAGTAGGCTTCATATACAACAATGACAAATGCATGCACAGTATACATGCACACAATACACAAACAAGGATGGGACACCTTTACTGTGATGAATATTGCTGAGAGAACAAGTTTAATGGTAGAGGTATGCCTATCAAATGTATACAATTTGAGGTGATGGTCCTTTAAAATGTACAATTAGGATTATAGAAATAAACAAAGACTTCCTGGTGCCCTTAAGAAGCAAATCATCTATTTAAGGAGACAAACTAAACACACAGCTGAGTGGTTCAAGGCCAATGAGTCTGAGGCTGGCCTGAGCTTCATGGGAGTTCAAAGGCAGCTTGGGCTAATATCAAGACCATGTCTCAAAAATATTACTATATACACACATAGACAAATGAGATGTTTAAACAAGACAAAGAACTAAGCATTAAGTTACATAGCAGGCACTTCTTAGAATGTTAGAGAAAGGAGAGACTCTTTTTTTTTTTTTTTTGGTTTTTCAAGGTAAGGTCTCACTCTAGCCCAGGCTGACCTGGAATTTACTATGGAGTCTCAGGGTGGCCTCGAACTCACGGCAATCCTCCTACCTCTGCCTCCTGAGTGCTGGGATTAAAGGTGGGCACCACCATGCCCGGCAGGAGAGAGACTTTTAACACACAGACAAGGGAAAGGGCTTTTGAAAGTGACCAATTGGAACAGTTGAGACTGTCAGGAAAGGACAGCAGTAAACTCAGAACAAATGATAGTGATGTGGAAAAGAAAATGATATGCTCAGAGTCAATGACAAGAGCAGCCAGATCACAGCAAAAGCTGGATTTTTTCCCCCCATATCAAAGTTCTTTTATTATTGTTTCCTTGTTACAGTTGAAATTCCCAACAGAATAAAAACAAATACCAGCCATTACTATGACCAATGTTCTTAATAGTGCTCTGTTTCTCCAGGAGATGGAACCAAGCCCTGTACTCTGGTCCATAGGAGACCAAAATAACTCAGATGTTGGGGTGTGCTTTGAGAATATCCAGCTGTCAAAGTGGATCTAAATGAAGCCAATCATCTTTTCCTAGCTTGCATTCTCAGCTGCAGCTGCTAGTACTTATAAACTAAACCATTCCTATGCCCAAAGTTTCCTTTAATTAAAAGCCCACACATGGGCTGGAGAGATGGCTTAGCGGTTAAGGCACATGCCTACAAAGCCTAAGGATCCAGGTTCAATTCTCCAGGTCCCATGTAAGCCAGCTGCACATGATGGTGCCTGTATCTGGAGTTCGTTTGCAGTGGCTGGAAGCCCTGGCGTGTCCATTCTCTATCTCTCTCTAATAAATAAAAATAAATCTTTAAAAAAAAGCCTACACAGAATACCGATATTAACATAAATGCCCCTTAAGTCTGGAGCTTAAATGAAAGTTCCATTCTTTGAAATTTTTTCAACCAGCCAATTTGGTTTTGTTTAAATATTTTACTTTATTTATTTATTTGAAAGAGAGAGGCAGATAGAGAGAAAACTAATTTGGTTTTTAATGTTACAGAAATCTGCTACAGTTTGCCACCCACTATACCCCCATTCCACACAGATTCTGGACAATACATCATAGAATACTAGAGATGCAAAGAACCTTACAGATCAATTTGATGTCTTTTTTTTAACCAATGAGGATGCAGAAATCCCCCAAAAGAAGTAATAACTTCCAGGTAAAAGGAACTCTAAAAGAAAGGAAAGGTCATTAGGATGACTAACAGAAGAATCTCTGAATACCTCTAGTGAGAGTAGTAATAAAAATGAGGAAAATGGAAAAAATATATAAAAAGTTACTCTCAAACCATCACTAGCTCTTTTGAACTGATCTTTCAAGAAACCTAAAAAAAATAATAATTGCAATTTCATCTCAATCTCTGGCTTTAATAGTCCCTTTTCTCATCTCCTAAAGATTCTAGGCAGTCAATTCCTAAGTATTATGTAACAACTGTGTAAAACATTTTGAAACATTGTTGAGTTTTACAATGCAGGGATATATAAAACATAGCCCTTAGAGCATGACTGAGGATATAAGAGACAATGTATGAAAATGAAACCATACGAGAGGTCAAGGGATGCTTTGAATGTGAAATGTCCCTGTCAAGCTCATGTGTTTGAACTTGATGCTATTTGGGGAGGTTGTGGAGCCTAAGTGGTAGAGCCTATGTCAGCAAGGGGAGCTTTGAAGGTTATGTCCACATGTGATTCTCATCTAGCCCTCCCTGCCAAGACACAAAGTGCCTCCATCTCATGGTCCTATTTTGCTACCATGACTCCTTTTTCACAATAGACGATACATACTCACTGAAACTGTAAGCCAAAATAAACTTCCCTTCCCTTATTTCTGTCAGGTATTTGGTCACAGTAACTAATACAAGCAGTATAGCTAATATGTGTTCTGAATTCAGAGGAGCTTAAAAAGATCTCAAAAAGAATGAGTATGGTAAGATTTCATGGAGAAGAGGATAATGACCAGGATATATTGTCTATATTTATTGATGTTGTTAATAAAAAGTTGAAAAAAAAAAGATTTCATGGAGAAAATGAACTTGGCTAGGATTAAGATTTGGCTAAGAGAGAAAATGGTAGAGAACCTTAGGCTTGACTAAAGCAGAAGACATTTATACAAGTCATCATTGATGAAGAAGAGCTCTACACCAAGAAAGCTCAACAAAAGATGAGACTAGAATGATCTATGTATTTGGCAGTTAGTTTCTATGTGGCCAGCCCACAGCAAAAATTTAAGACATTGAATCTCTACTGAATTTGCTGCTGGGAAATTAAGTATATCCTCAGTGACTCCACCAGAAGACACCTTCTAGAAGCATGAACTTAGTTTCCTCAACTTTGCTCCATGTGTCTTTCCTTTTGTGATTTTTCTTTGTTTCCTTTCACTGTGTTGAATTTAGTTATGGCTGTGACCATCTTCTGAGTCTTGGGTATCTTCCCATTGAGTTACTAGACCTGGGGCCAGTTTTGACTTTCCCATCGTGGATAAAATTCAGTCTTCCTTATGCATAACACTTCCCACTGTTCCATACCTTACAACAAATCTCAATAAACACATGAAGAAAGACCAGAAGGAGCTACATAGGAATGCTCACTAGAAGAAATTATATGAATTGGGCCTTGAAGAAAGAGTGAAACAGACAAGGGGGAAAATAGATTACAAATAAATGCATTTAGAGATTTCAAGTATGTAATCCGAACACACAGAAAGGCTGTGGGTTGGTGGGGAATAGGTGCACATGGTGGCAGGAGGATGGATTAGATGGCTACTGAGAAAAAAAATGCTTTTGGGATTCTGATTCTGGAGGTTTCAAGCACAGCTTGAAATCATTAACAAATGAGTAGAGCCTTCCTCCAGCAGAAAGGTAGAGAACATCTCTGAGTTTAATACAATAGCCTGATCACTACTTGAATTATCTTCTTGAGTATTCTTTTAGAATATTTTTTATTTGCATTGATAGCAGAAAAAATTTAAAAAGCTGAAAGCTCAATCTAAAATTAACAACCTAATAATGTGCTCTAAAATAAGGAGTGCCAAAAAGTAAGTCCTTTCAGTTACTTTTTATTGAAGAAATGCAAAATATCTAGAACAATAGCTCATTACTTCAGAAACCAACAAAAGGTATATTACATATTTCATTTTCCTTTCAAGTAGCTCTTTTTTTGTGATTTTGTATTATGGACACGCTTGTAACATTGTATGAGAAGATAACTGCGTATGCATAGTAGGCAGATTTTCATTTATTTATTCAATAACTATTTTCAAGCATTGATATACCAAACACTATATCCTGCTAATGGTGTAACTAATTTTGGTTTTTTGTTGTCCTTTAAAAAGGCTCTAGGGGCTGGGGAGGTGGCTCAGTAGATAAGTGCTTAGCATGCAAGTATGAGGACTGGAGTTCAGAACCCCCAAACCTGCATAAAGCTAGATGTTTTAACACTAGCCTCCTGGCACTCCTAGGTCAAGAAGGAGGTGGAAGCAAAAGAACCCCCTGGGACCTCATAGACCAGCTAGCCTGGCATCCACAGGGTGAACAATGAGAGGCCTGCCTCACACAAAGTTGAAGGTGAGGACCAACATCCAAAGTTGTCTTCTGACCTCCATACGCATGCTATGGCTCTCTCTCTCTCTCTCTCACACACACACACACACACATATACACAGATGTGAATCAATTCTATCATCAGTAAAAATACATTAAAAGATGTTGCTATCTACTTTCTTCATATTGCTTAATGAAATTATCTTTTTAAAAAAGCCATCTGGGCTGGAGAGATGGCTTAGCAGTTAAGGTGCTTGCCTGCATAGCTAAAGGACCTTGGTTCGATTCCCCAGTGCCAGATGCACAAGGTGGTGTAGCGTCTGGAGTTCGTTTGCAGTGGCTAGAAGCCCTGGCGTGCCCATTCTCTCTCTCTCTCTCTCTCTCTCTCTGTCTGTCCGTCTTGCTCGCTCTCACTCTGCCTCTTTCCCTCCCTCAAATAAATAAATAAAAATAAAACATTTAAACAAAAAGAAAACTGAAAAGCTGAGTCCTTATAAAAAAAGTTATCTGCATCTAATTTTCTTTTCTTTTCTTTTCTTTTTTTTGGCTTTAAACTCACAGGTAAAGTAGTAATGGCTGAATGATAATGGGCCATTTGAATGTGTTTTATTTAAAATGATTATTATTATCATCACCATCATTATTATTATTATTATTTTGGTTTTTCAAGATTGGGTCTTGCTCTAATCCAGTCTGACCTGGAATACACTATGTAGTCTCAGGGTAGCTTCGAACTCATGGTGCTCCTCCTACCTCTGGCTCCTAAGTGCTGGGATTAAAGGAATACACCACACCTGGCTTATTCTTGTATGTAATCTCAGCTTCCATAACAACACTTCCTTCTGGCTATACAAATTATAGTTTGGAGTCGGGATGTTTAAATAGGTGTGGGATCAACGGTTATACTTTTGGTAAGATTACTTCACTGCGCATATGGCCTTTGCTTTTTCAAAGTCCCTTGAGTTTCTTCTGCTCCTCTTCCTATTTCTGCTTGTACCCTATTGTCCTTGACCAGCTCCCTAGTCTGCTTCTTGGACTATTTTAGGGGTTTCTTTTTTTCTTTCATTTTTCTATGTGGACATAGCGCCCATCATCCCTTCCCAGACTCTGCTCTTTAGTTTTCATATCCACCTCCCACCTGGGTGTGGGATCAACCCCAAGATTTTATGAATGCTAAGCAGGTAGCTCAACACTAAGCCATGCTCTGGGACTCAGCCATAAACTATTTTAAAGTAAACTGTTTTTCTTTCACCACAACTGGAACAGCAAGTAGCTTTAAAAATTCTACATAAGGTTAGACTGAAATCCATGGTCAGGCTTAATTATTCTTACATTAATTTTCCTTGGAATGAAGCTATCTTAACTGGGTCACTGGCATCAGGTTCAGCACTTAATTGTATCTACTAACCCAACTAGATCTTGAGACTAAGAAGGAAACTCTGGTGATTGTCTCCTGTTTGCAAGCCACAGTGAGTAGTAAAATTTTCAGGATAAGGTCAAGGAAGAAACTTTAACTGCACTTCTAACACCTCTCCCTCTATCAAATCTGTTCAAGGCTCAGGATCTACTGCAGAAGAGGTGGAAGAAAGGATGTAACAGTCAAAGGAAGGGAAGGAGAGCTTACAATACTGCCACCCAGACTCAAAGTACCCATGGTAGTATTCATGGCCTCACAATGGCTGATGCTACCTACATAAGACCTGTGCAATAGCAGGAGAAAATGATGCTATTATGAAAGAAGAGAAACTTGTTGAAAATAAAAAGGTATTCAGGGGCTGGAGAGATGGCTTAGTGGTTAAGCACTTGCCTGTGAAGCCTAAGGACCCCTGTTCGAGGCTCGATTCCCCAGAGCCCACATTAGCCAGATGCACAGGGGGTGCACACGTCTGGAGTTTATTTGCAGTGTCTGAGGCCCTGGCGTGCCCATTCTCTCTCTCTCTCCTTCTCTCTGTCTGTTGCTCTCAAATAAATAAATAAAAATAAACAAAAAAATTTTTTAAAAAGGTATCTAGTGGTGGGGGGATTTGGGAGGGGGAAAAGGGAAGGTGGTGGGAGGGGGACTATGATCATGATATATTGTCTACATGTATGGAAGTTGTCAATAAAAAGTTTTTAAAAGTCTGTCCCCTTGGCCAGCAGCTGGTTCAGACTTCCTTCAACACCCCTTCATTCTCTATCTTACTATCTAAGACCACACAATTTTTAGGTAAAAGTTACTCCAGCTGGGTGTGGTGTGGCACACCTTTAATTGCAGCACTTGGGAGGCAGAGGTAGGAGGATCACTGTGAGTTTGAGGCCAGCCTGAGACTACATAGTGAATTCTAGGTCAGCCTGGGCTACAGTGATACCATACCTGGAAAAACCAAAAAAAGAAAAAAAAAGTTACCCCAAACCATTTGTCACTATCTAGGCAATTTGATATGTACTATTAGCTTCTCTGGGTTTATAAGAGTGACACCAATTTGTTTCCAGAAGCACTGTAGTATAATGGGAGGTTCAACATCTGGGTTCAAAACACAGAGCCAAGTAATGCTAGACAAGTTAGTTGTTTTTGATGAGTAATAATTCTTACCTAATGGGTTATTTGTGAGGATTAAAATATAAAAACATTCAGCATGGTGGATTTCGCCTAGTAATTATTGACTTTGTTAAAAATGACCATTAAATATCATGCTGGAGCAGTAAAGTGCTTGCCTGCGAAGTCTAAAGACCCAGGTGAGATTCCCCAGTACCATGTGAGCCATATGCACAAGATGGCACATTTGTGCCTGGAGTTCATGTGCAGTGGCTAGTGGCCCTGATATGCCCATTCTCTTTCTGTCTCTCATAAATAGAAGAAATATTTTTTTAAATGTCATGCTGTAGCCGGGCATGGTGGCGCATGCCTTTAATCCCAGCACTCGGGAGGCAGACGTAGGATGACTGCAGTGAGTTTGAGGCCACCCTGGGACTACATAGTGAATTCCAGGTCAGCCTGGACCACAGTGAGACCCTACCTCAAATATATATATACATATATATATATATATATATATATCAAGTTGTAACTGAAAAGGAAACTAGCTAGCTCCCACCTGGCTAGCCTTCATAATGCTGGGAAGCCCTATGGGAGCTACTGGAGGACAATAGTCACCAACAGCATGAATAAGTAGGGGGACCTTGCAGACTACCAAACCAACCAGCAGGTCAAGAAGTACGTAATTGGGCAACAGTGGCATAGAGCCTCTGAGGATAACCATTTCCTGATTGACATGAGGTCCACTAAGTGGGAAAGAATTCATATCTGATACTGGAAACGAAGTCTGAATCACATGGTCTGTAAACTCAGACTGCAGAAAGAATCCCCCAACTGCTCTCTAGAGAAGAAGAATGGGCTTGCACACCAAAAAAATCTCTTCAATAGATTTTCATACCCCTTTTAACACAAGCTACTCTCACTCTTGTTTAGAGAATCTGCCTTATTTTACAGATGGCAGAGGAAACGGAGGAGAACCAAGATCCATCAATATGACAAGAAAGCTGACTGCCTACCACAAGACATGCCACCTCTACCACATCTATCAGAGCCCAGAAGAAACTGCAGAGGAAGTGGTGACATAAACACTGCTCTTATGGCTAGCCTGACAACCAGTTCCAGGGTGATAGTGACAGATACAGTGATCAATCACAAAAAAAAAAGCAGAAATCCAGAGACTACAGAGAACTCAACACTAAATCAGATTGCCAACAGGCCTTCCATGGCTCAGAGAACACGGCAGAAACAGGGGCAGAAAGATTATAAGATTCAGAGTGGGTAGGACTACCTTGAGGCTCACAGTCCCCCACTACTCCACAGGCAGGAACCCCACAGTGAATACTATAACCCCACTGAGAAGGGCCCCCAGGATAATAGGAACTGGGGTGAGAGTGTAACCTGTTATAATATGCATAAAGTAAAATAAAAACTAAATTTAAAAAGATCATCAACCGCTAGGGAGATGGCTCACCTTGCTTTCCAATCATGAAGACTGAGTTCAGATCCCTAGTACCTATGTAAAACACGAGGGATTGGTGCATCCCTATAAGGCCATTGTTGAAGAGTCAAAAACAAGGAATCCCTGGGTTTCACTGGCTAGCTAGTCTAGCTGAGTCTGTTAGCACCAGGTTCAATAAAAGATTCTGTCTCATAGAATAAGGTAAAAAGAAGCTAAGAGGGCTGGAGAGATGGCTTAGCGGTTAAGGCACATGCCTGCAAAGCCTAAGGACCCTGGTTCGATTCTCCAGGTCCCACGTAAGCCAGATACACATGGTGGCACATGCATCTGGAGTTCGTTTGCAGTGGCTGGAGGCCCTGGCACACCCATTCTCTCTCTCTCTCTCTCTCTCTCTCTCCTTCTTTGTCTCTAATAAATAAATAAAAATAAATCTTTAAAAAAAAAAAAAAAGGAAGCTAAGAAAGACCCTCCCCCCAACATCAACCTCTGGCCTCCACATGTATGTGCATACTCATACACCCTCACACACACGTGTACCCATATATATACAAATATCCACACATATGCACATGTGCAAAAAAGTAAATATTAATAATTTTATTCTCTTGTAATTAAAATTTTTTGCATTCACATTTCCAATGGTGATCGTATCACCCTAATCAAAACTCAGTATGGGCAGCTGTAGTAGTGCACACAGGTAGGCAATGACTGGAGAGGCAGAGGCAGGAGGATCAGGAGTTCGAGGCTAGCCTGGGCTACACATTTGCCAGGTGTGGTGGTGCATGCCTTTAATCCCAACACTTTGGAGGCAGAGGTAGGAGGATCACTGAGTTCAAGGACACTCTGAGACTACATAGTGAATTCCAGGTCAGCCTGGGCTAGAGTGAGATCTACCTTGGGGGAAAAAAAATCCTCAGTGTGTACAGCCTGATAAGACATTATATGTCTACTGAGGCATCTAGTAACATGGATTGAACAGTTACTGGGTTCCTTGATTCTCAGGCCTGCAGACTGCTATTGTTGGACTGCTGTAAGCTAATCCAATAAATCCCCCTTTTAATACAATTCATTCTATCGGTTCTGTTCCTCTAGAGAATCCTGACTAATACACTAGGGTTAGCAACTCATTAGTAAAGATAAGTCTAACATGTGTAGGCCCCTAGATAAATAAAGAAACTGTTATTAAAGTGAAAACTCATTGAATGGCAGAAAATATTTACAAATTATGTATCTGATAAAGGTTTGGGTCAATAATATATTTTAAAATTTATCAGTCAATAATGAGAAGAAAAATAACCCAATTTTTAAAAAGGTATAATATGTGAATAGACACTTACCCAAGGAAGCTCATACATATAACCAACATGACATGAAAAGATACTCAACATTATTAACTGCTAGGGAAAGATAAATCAGAACTGAGGTATCAATGCATACCCACTAGGGTAAATGCAAAATCTGACAAATAAGTGCCAGTAAGGATGTGGAGAAATCAGAACCCTCACACACATCTGATAGGAATGTAAAAGGATACACTATGGAAAGTTTGTCAATTCCTCAAAAGGTAGAGCACAGAGTTACCATATAAGCCCACAATTCTACTCTTAGGCATTCCCTAGACCATTTAAAATGCATGTTCATACAACTTGTACATTAATGTTCACAGCAGCATATTCATAATAACTCTAAGGCAGAAAAGCAAAGAATCCATCTGCTGATGAATGATCCAATAAATATATAATGAAATGTCATTAAGCAAGAAACTGTAATGAAGTACTGAAACATGCTACGTGTTTGAACCTTGGAAACATTATGCTCAAGCAAAGAAGCCAACACAAGAGACTATATAATGCATAATGTCATCTATGTGAAGTGTGTAGAAAGCAACTCTTTAAAGACAGAAAGCATATTTATAATTGCCTAAGACTGCAAGAGAGAAGAGAATAGAGAAGGAAATAGAATTAATGGCTTTATACTGGACTGGGGTGATGAAAATTTCTAGAATTGATTATGGTGGTAGTTTCACAATTTGCAGGATATATCCAAAACCATTAGATTATATACTTCAAGTGAGGATAATTTATATATATAATGGGGCTGGAGAGATGGCTCAGCAGTTAAAGTGCTGCCTGTGAAGCTTAAGGACCTGAGTTCAATTCCCTAGTATCCATGTAAAGCCAGATGCATAAAAATGGTGCCTGTGTCTGGAGTTCATTTGCAGTGGCTATAGGCCCTGGTGCACCTATTTGTGCTTGCTCTCTCTCTCTCTCTCAAATAAATAATACATTTTTTAAAGAAAGAAAAAGATAGACTTTAGGTGATTGGCATTCCTGATGAGCAACAGCTTACATTGTCCTCTGGTCTCCACATGCCCATGCACAAACATGCATGTGCACCTACACATGTGAACACACACACTACAAGAAAAAAGTCAATAATGGAAGAATTCAAGAAAATGCCCCAGAATTCAAGAAAATGTCCCTAAATTGTTTAGCAGAATGAAAGGGTTCCAAAAAGCCAAGCACAACAAATGAAAATAGATTCTCACCAAGATTCATTATCACGAATTTCAGAAGAGCAAGCCAAAGAGAAAACTCTACTTTCAGGGAAGAGAGTGGGAGCAGATCACAGTCAAAAGATCAAAGCAGCTTTGAACTCTCAGGACCAATACTGGAAACCAAAAGTAACTAAACAATGCTTTCAACATTCTAAGAGAAAAGTGACTTCCAACCCAAAATCTTAATCAGTTAAGTTTAAGGGTGGTATAAAGATATTTGCAGATACTAACTGCTATCTAATACATTTGAGTTAAAATTTTTTTGTTTTTGTTTTTGTTTTTTTGTTTTTTCGAGGTAGGGTCTCACTCTAGCCCAAGCTGACTGGGATTCACTGTGGAGTCTCAGGGTAGCCTTGAACTCACGGCGATCCTCCTACCTCTGCCTCCCGAGTGCTGGGATTAAAGGTGTGCGCCACCACGCCCGGCGAGTTAAAATTTTAATGTTAAAAATGTAAGGGGGAAGTGAGGAGATGGATCAGCAGTTAAAGGCACTTGCTTGCAAAGCCTCCCAACCCAGGTTTGATTCCCCAGTACCCACATAAAGCCAAATGCACAAAGTGATGCATGCATCTGGAGTTCATTTGCAACAGTAAGGAGACCCTGGTGCAACCATAGTGTGTCTGTCTGTCTGTCTGTCTGTCTCTCTCTCTCTCTCTCTCTCAAATAAATAAATAAAAACTATAAAAATTGTAAGGACTGGAGAGATGACTCTGGTTAAATGTGCTTCCTCCACAAGCATGAGGGCCTGAGACCACCTAAGTTTGAATCTCCAGGACTCATATAAACAGCTGAGCATGGCACACACATCTGTAACCCCAGACCTATGAGGAAGTGGAGATTAGAGAATCACTGGGGCTTGAGAATAGCAAGAGACTCTGTCATAAACAAAAACAGGCAGGTGAGTAATGGAGGGGGACATCTAATGTTCTCCAGGCACTATAGTTGAGTGCACAGATTGGGCTGAGATTATTGGGCACATTAGCACATATACCACACACACCACATACACACAGACACACCACACAAACATGCTATGCACACATACAAAAACATTAAAGAATGCTTTAGAGTTGCAGGCAAAACAGAAAGATGGAGTTGAACAAGTTTGTCTTTCTCCAGAAAAGGAACAAGAAAATTGGATTACAGCTATGCAGAAATATAGAATTCAAAAAGCTTTTTAACCCTTCCTCTCTCTCTCCTTCTCTTCCTCACCCTCCTCTTTTCTGGCTGTTTGGGAGCTGGGGAAGATGGATCAGTTGTTACAGGTGCTTGTTTGGAGTGCCTGCCAAGCCCAGGTTCTATTTTCCTGTACCCACATAAAGCCAGATGCACAATGTGGCACATGCATCTGGAGTTTGTTTATAGAGGTAAGAGGCCCTGGCATACCCTTACTCTTTCTCTCTATTTTTCTCTCTCAAATAAATAAAATGTTTTTATTAAATAAAGTGAGGGAGTTTGGAGCCTATAAGCTATAAATGAGAATGAGTCAGGTGAATAAGAAGGGGAAAACAATGTAATTTGGAATATCCCTTCTATCAGCTTTGAGAGCCTTCATGTATAACTGCATAAGGGAACCAGGTAGATACTGCATTTTTGACAACTTTTAGAACTTTACAAGCACCAGCTGCAACCAAATCCCTTAGACTTCATCTGTGCCTTCATGCACAATTTGTTGCTGAGAAGCTACAAAAGCCATGGGGTAAATCTATATGGAAATTAAGAATCTACTAGATAGTGTTTGAAGAGCTATGAGACGAGGCAGCCACCACAGAAGTGTTGTCTGAGGGAAAATAGTGATTCTCCAAGTGCTCCAAGTTCAACATATGAACATGGTTGTGATTCTTCATACTTTTATAACATTTCTATAGCTGTAAGTAAAACTTATCATCTTTGCCTAATACTTAAGCCAAGCACTCACTCTGTAGTCCCAAAGTGGCCTTAAACTCACTGTGATCCTCCTACCTCTGCCTCCTGAGTGCTGGGATTAAAGGTGTGTGTTACTATGCTTGGCTACAATCATATTTTTAATATTTATTTTTTTAATTTTTTATTTATTTGACAGATAAAGAGGGAGGAGAGAGAGAGAGAATGGGTGCACCAGAGCCTCCAGCCACTGCTCCAGATGCATGTGCCCCCTTGTGCATCTGGCTAACATGGTCCTGGGGAATTGAACCTGGGTCCTTTGGCTTTGCCAGCAAACACCTTAACTGCTAAGCCATCCCTCCAGCCCTAGAATCTTATTTTTTAAAAATGATTTTTTAAATTTATTTGAGAGAGAGAGAGAAAAAGAGGCAGATAGAGAGAGAATGGGCACACCAGGGTATCTAGCCACTGCAAACAATTCCAGAAGCATGTGTCACCATGCACATCTAGCTTCACATGGGTACTGGGGAATCAAACCTGGGTCCTTTGGCTTTGCTGGCAAACACCTTGACTGCTAAGTCATCTCTTCAAACCATGAAACAATTTTTTAAAATACATAAGTCTTTTATGATTTGATTTGCAGAGCAAACAAGGACAAGGAATGTTGTTCAGTGGTACAGCACTTGCCTAGCATGTTTAAGGCCCTGGATTCAATCGCAAGCAAGGGGGTAGAAACAGGGGCCGAGAGGTGACAAAGAACAAAAAACCTCAGGCAGAATGAGAACTGAAACTTACAAGTCCAACTTCAGTGCTCTCACATTCCATCTACCTTACCTTTCTTTCATTAATTACAGCATTTTTTAATATTTGCCATCTCCCTGTGAATGCCTGACATTACTAAATCAGCATAATGTATACAGTTACAGTAACTCTGCTATTCAGTGAGCCAAATAAAACATCAATGGCACAAGTGCAATTATTCTCCACGTTCTAGAGAAAGCCACAGGATGTGTGCTCATGGCTCACACACAGGACCTGCAGCATAGAATATAGTCTGCATTCCTCAGTGTTACATGAGATAAGTATACTTTAACATATTCTACTGAAAATAGTTGTTTGATCTGGATCTGAAAATCTTAATTATGACTCCACACATAGGACAAGAGCACAGAAAATGTTCAATCACAAAATAATACTGAGATCCTAAGAGGTATTCAGCCTTGTTTAAGAATACTTGTCCAGGTTTGATTACCCAGTACTCATGTAAAACCAAATGCACAAAGTGACAATGCATCTGGAGTTCATGTGGCAACAGACCCTGGGGCACTCATTCTCCCACCTCTCAGATGCATGGATAGACAGATAGATATAGATAGATATTTTTAAAAAGAATATTTGATCTTTTGTATAAAAATACAAGATGTAAGGCTACAGACACAATAAATATTCTTTTAAAAGAATGTGAGGGTTGGAGAGATGGCTTAGTGGTTAGGCCACTTGCCTAAGGACCCAGGTTCAATTCCCAAGAACCTACATATGCCAGATGCACAAGTGATGCATGTGTTTGGAGTTCATTGCAGTGGCTAGAGGCCCTGGCAAGCCCATTCTCTCTATCTGCCTCCCTCTCTCTCTCAAGTAAATAAATAAAATATATTTTTTTAAAGTACGATTTCTGCTGTTAGGGGGCTTTCTTTCAAATAGTGAGATGAGAACAACATATGTGCTTGCTTTGTATCATAAAAAAACCTTAGAAATTATATAAGGTAATTCTTCTAATTTTTCAAGTGGGGAAACAAACCAGGAGGTATAAGATGCAGTCAGGCTTTCTACCAGGGCCTCCAAGAGCTTTTGGTGAACATTCTATTCATTCCTTGCAGTCAGACTAGATTTTTTTCCTACTGACTTTTTTTTCTAAAAGACTGGCTCTGATTATCCCTATCTACTTAAGTAAGGTTTTCTTTACTTTCTGTTGTAGTCAGGTTCACATTGCTGGCAAAAATCACCCTACCAAGAGCAGCTTGTGGGGGAAAAAAGGTTTATTTTGGCTTACAGACTTGAGAGGAAGCTCCACCATGGCAGGGGAAAATGATGGCAGGAGCAGAGGGTGGACATCACACCCTGGCCAACATAAGGTGGACAACAGCAACAGAAGAGTGTGCCAAACACTGGCAAGGGGACGCTCCCTATAACACTCATAAGCCTGCCCCCAACAATACACTGCCTCCAGGAGGTGTTAATTCACAAATCTCCATCAGCTGGGAACCTAACATTCAGAACACCTAAGTTTATGCGGGACACCTGAGTCAAACCACCACACTTTCACTGCTGTTGTTGTGCTTTCATTTTTTTTAAAACTCAACCTTACTGTTTTAGGACAGCTTCAGATTTACAGAAAAACCACAATGATAGTAGAGAGTTCCCATAATCCTCAAGCAAGGTTCCCTATTAGAATCTTCCTTCCTTCCTTCCTTCCTTCCTTCCTTCCTTCCTTCCTTCCTTCCTTTCTTCCTTTCTTTCTTTTTTTCTTTCTTTATTTCTTTCCTTATTTATTTATTTTTGGCTTTTCAAGGCAGGGTCTCGCTCTAGCCCAGGCTGGCCTAGAATTCACTATGTAGTCTCAGGCTAGCCTTGAGCTCACAGTGATCCTCCTACCTCTGCCTCCTGAGTGCTGGAATTCCACCATGCCTGGCAACATCTTATTACAGTACATTTGTTACAACAATGAAATAATACTGATTCCTTATGAACTAAAGAATATCCTTTATTCATATTCCCTTAGTTTTCTCACCTTTCGTGATATAACTTATATATCATAAAATTTACTCTTTCAGAATGTCATCAGTGGCTTGAATATATTCACTATTATCTAATTCCAAAGTATTTTTGTTGCCCAAAACAAACCGTTATGAGTCACTCCTCAGTATCCTCATTCTTACCTCCAGATGTATGCAAACCCAGACTCTTCCTATAAATGGAATTGTACTAGCTTCTTTCTCTTAGTGTGTTTTCGAGGGCTAGCCATGCTGTCCCATGTATCAGAACTTCATTTTATTGAAAGGCACTGTGTTACACAGCTACACCATCTGTGTTTGTGCAGTCATCACTGATGCACATTTGTGCTGTTTCTACTTCTTTGAACATGTGTTAGCTGCTGTGGGATCACGCATTTTAAATTGTCGTGGATATACCTAGTAGAATTGTTGCCTTCACTGGTAAATCTATTGATTAATCCTGAGGAACTGCCAATCTATTTCCAAGTGAACCATCATAGTCCCAACAGCAGCATACAAGGGTTCCAAGTTCTCCACATCCTCACCAACACTTGTGATTTTTTTTTTTTTTTTTTTTTTTTGAGCTTGGAGTTGTAGCTTACTGTAGCTTTGGTTTCCATTTTCCTATGACTAATAATGCTGAATGTTCTTTCAGGAACTTTTGACTCTGTATGTGTTCCTGAGAGAAATGTCTATTCAGTTCCTCTAACTTTTTAAAAAACTGGATACATTTTAATGTTAAGTTGTAAAAGTCCTTTTGTACCCATATATATACCCATTTTATTATATGCTTTTCACTTTGCCATTTGATGCACAAATTTTTAATTTCGATTAAAAATTAATATCTTTGGGCTGGAGAGAGAGATGGCTTAGCAGTTTAAGGTGCTTGCCTTTGGAGCCTAAAGACCCCAGTTTGATCCCCAAGAACCCACATAAACCAGATGCACATGGTGGCACATGCATCTGGAGTTCATTCTCAGTGGCTAGAGATCCTGGTGTGCCCATCCTCTGTCTTGTGTTCTCTCTAATAAATAAATAAAATTAAAATATTTTTAAAATATCTTTGGTTGTTTATATTTCTTAATTCTTAACCTAATGGCCTGTTTTTGTTTCAATATCTGATACAGAGTACCACATTAGCACTTACTCATACTCATCATGTCTCCTTATTAAGTTCTTTTCTTGACAGTTTATCATATTTTCTTTCTTTTTTTTTCTTTCCTTTCTTTTTTGGGAAATCTGAGCAGTCATACAAGCTCTGGTCAGGTACTTTGTAAAATTCCCTATCAACTAGGTTGTACTTAATATTTTCTCAACATTAGACATGGTTATGTTTCACAGAGCAGAAAATATTAATTTTAATAAAGTATGATTTATCTTTCTTCCTTTCATGGCCTATAATATTGATGTTGTATCTAAAAATCCACTGAAAAACCCAATATCATCTAAATTTTCTCCTGTGTTTTCTTTTAGAGGGTATACTTTTTGCATCTGAGCTGCCCATTTTGAGTTATTTTTTTTGTCCATGGTGTAAGAGCTATATCTAGACTTACTACCTTGTTTATGGAGGCATGATTCTTTCAAAAGACTGTACTTTCTCCATCTAATTGCTTTTGCTTCTTTGTCAAAGAATAGTTGACTATATTTATGTAGGTCAACTTCTGGGCACTCTATTCTGTTCTCACCAACATCATGCTCCTCTGATGTATAATAATGCTTAGAAATAGGTTGTGTGAACCCTTCAACCTTGTTCTTCTTCAATGCTGTGTTGGCTATTCAAAATCTTTTGCTGGTCCATATGAACTCTAGAATTGGTTTGTTCATCGTTATTTAAAACAAACAAAACAGGGACTGAAGAGATGCCTTAGTAGTTAAGCAACTTGCCTGCAAAGCCTAACGACTCAGGTTCAGTTTTCCCAGTACCCACATAAAGCCAGATGCACAAAGTGGCACATGCATCTGGAGTTCGTTTGCAGTGGCAGGAAGCCCTGTGTGCCCACACTCTCTCTCTTTCTCTCCCTCCCTCCCTCCCTCCCTCCTCTCTGTCTCTCTTTCAAATAAATAAATAAATGAATTTTAAAAGACAGTTTACTGGTATTTCAACTAGGATTCCACTGAATCAAGCTAGATCAAATCAAGTTGAACCAAGTTGTAAAAAAAAATGACAGCTCAATAGCACTGAATCTTCTAATTCAAGAACACAGAATATTTCCCCATTTATTTAAATACTTGATTTATTTCATCATCCTGTAGCATCCTGCCTATAACTTCTGCACATACTTTGTTAGATTCATATCTAAATATTTTTTCATTTATTTTTCTCCTTTTTGCATTTTAATTGTAAATAATAATTTCTTTAAATTTCAAATTCCATGGCTGGAGAGATGACTCAGCAGTTAAGGCACTTGCTTGAAAAGCCTAACAACCTGGGTTCAATTCCCTAGTACCCACATAAAGCCAAATGCACAAAGTAACATATGCATCTGGAGTTCATTTGCAGCACCTAGAGGCCCTGGAGCACCCATTCATATTCTCTCTCTCCCTTCCTCCCTCCCTCCCCCCACCTCTTTCTCTCCCTCAAGTAAATAAATATTTTTTTAAAAATTCAAATTTCAACTGTTCATTACTGATACACAGGAAAACTTACTTTTGAACATGTCTCTTGAAACCCTACTCCACTTGTTTATTCATTCAAAACCATTGTGCATGTGTGAATTCTTAGGAATTCTACATACAATCATGTGACCTGTGAACAAAGAGTTCTATGTCTTCCTTCATAATACATATAGCTTCATTTTCTTTCCCTTTTTATTGTGCTAGTACAGTGTTGAATAAGGGCAATGACAAAGGAACTCTTATTTTACTTCCAATCTTAAGGAAAACAGATTTTTTCAACATAAAATATGATGTTAGCTGCCGTGTTTCTGTAGGATAATTTTTGAAGAAATTTGTCTCTATTTCTATTTTTCTTATACTATCATGTATGGATGTTATACTTTGTCAAACGTTTTTGCAACAACATGATGACTTGGATGTGAAATGCCCCCCCCCCCAGACTCATATGTTTGAACAGTTTATCCATAGCGGGTAGTACAATTTTGGAAAGCTGTGGACCTTGAAACATGAGTCCAAGCTGGCAAAAGTAGTTCATTATAGGTAGGTCTTGAAGGTTACATCTGGTTCTGATTCTGACCCTGTGCATTCTACCTCCTGGTCCATGTCACGTGAACAAACAGGCATCACACACTTCTATCCCTAAAGTTGAAGTTGTTTCAGCCATCATGCCCCCCCACCATTATGAACTGTACCTCCTTAACCACAGGAGCCCAAACAGACATCTCCTCCCTTGTTTCTAGCAGATATTTTGCTCACAGTGATGAGAACTAATAAAAGTATCAATTCCTGGCCTTCAAATATCATAATTTCTTTTGTTCTCCCTTTTCTACCTCTGATAATCTATTTAGACATCACACTGTGGAAAAGGCCTCACAATTCTTCGATATCCTGTTGTTGCTTCAAGTTCTCTTTGCATTTCTGTAGAAGTGTCATATCAAGCTCACTGACTCATTTCTCAATTGGTCATTGCTGGTACACAGAAAAACAGACATATATTAGCCTTGTACCTTACAACTTTTATCTACTCAACAATTTAAGTCTATTAATAGTTATTCATCATTTCTCTTTAGTTTTTTACTTCTAGTGTTTCTTTTTCATTCTTTCCTATAGCTTTCAGCCCTCCAGTTATATTATCCACCCATTCTCTCAAGTTATCTACTCCCATTGGGATCTTTAGCATATGAAACACTTGGCTTTGTCTTTTGTTTTTGTTTTGAGACTGGGTCTCACTGTGTAGCTCAGGCTGGCCTCAAACTAATGAACCTTCTATCTTAGGCTTCAGATGACAGGTATGTTACTATTAGGTAGGACAAGAGTCCCAGGATGGAGTTGAGATGAAGGAGAATGACGGCAACCTGATTGATGCAACTTCAGATGCTTACATTGTCTAACCTTTACTCCCCTGACCTAACAATGCACTCAGCCAGTTTTCCTACCAGACACCCTGGCTCCTCTTCTGATGGCAATCCATGCTCTGACTGATTACCTCCTCAGCGTGGTCCCACCTCTCCCCCCCCCCCAACTGCTTAATCCTTTGTCTTCTGTATCTCCCTCCCAGAAAGAAAAACTCAATAAAAACCCAAATGATCCAGATCTATGCTGGCTGCTTTCTCTCTCCTCCTGTGAGACAGCCTGGCAGCTTGGGCCCCAATAAACAGCTTTTTTCCTGCCTCCAAGTGGTTATGCATCTTTGGTCATTCACAAACCTTACAGTTACAAGGCCTGGTTTAAATCAGTTATTTTATGATCCTGTGCTCTCTACCTCCTGGTCCAGGTCATGTGAACAAGCAGGCACCACACACTTCTACCCCTAAAGTTGAAGCTGTTCCAGCCACCGTGCCTCCCCCTCCACTATGAGCTGTCCAAAAAACATGTGTCATTCCTGAGTCTGTGATTCTGACATTTGCTCTGAAGATACTTCAAAATGTATTTTAGTCCTCTTGGCATGACTAGTAATTTTTTGTTGTAAGCCAGATTTGATATATTGGGGATAGGAACTAGGGTACATAGGCTTTAGGACAAAGCTTTGTTAATCTGCCTAGGAGTTTGGTTATGTGGGTTTGCTGTGGCACTGAGTGGCAGAGACATCAGATTCCTCCGGTCCCTGTGTGCATCTCTCTTGTGGTCTTTGGACTTCCCTAGGGTCTTCCTTTAAGACAGTCTCTATTTTATAACACTTTGGGCTGTAGCCCAGTAACCATAGTGGAGTCCTACTGGTATGGTGGTAAGATGTAAGGGAAAGGAAGTATTCTATAACCTTAAAATTAAATCTTAGTCACTGGCCTAGAACCTTCTCAAATGTTTCCATTTCATCTCTTTCCCCGTCTGAAGAAAAGGCTCAAGGTACAGTTTTGTTCCTTGGAGAGTGAGCCTTTGTTATAAACAAGGTTCTAGGTATGTTTCATAATGGTAATTCCTCCCCTATTCCTGACAGAACTAATATGGGATCTTTCCTTGGTTCTTCACAGCGAGAATCTAATGAGGTTCCTGAAAGGAAAACCCATAAAAAACTGAGAGGTTTCTTTGATGGCAACCCTGATTCAGCAAGATCACCATTTAAGTGTTCCTATCAGTTTATGACTAGCATCTTCTAGTCTGTGTAAGCAGACCTCAGCTGTAACTTTTTACATTTGTTTTTCCATACTTGGGATTAGAAGTTTGATCTGCAATCTCAGTTCCTAAATGGGCCCAAGAAAAATTCAGGATTTTCATTTTGTTTAGTTGTTTATAGTATAAAGCTAGGAGTGATGGGTTCAAAATTCTTTATTATTGGAGCTGATATTTGCTGTTTGCATTTTCATCCTTATGTTTGTTGTATAGGTACTGGGAATCAAGCCCAGGTTCTCATGCAAAGCAAGCACTCTACCAACCAAGCTACACCTCAGCCCATTCAATCTTTTTGTTTGGTTGGTTGGTTGGTTTTTCGAGATAGGGTCTCACTCTAGCCCAGGCTGACCTGGAATTCATATGTAGTCTCAGACTGGCATCAAATTCACAGTGATCCATCTACCTCTTCCTCACAAGTGCTGGGATTAAGATATGCCAATAATTTTCTTAAGGAATCACTTCAACAACATCTTACTCGGGATGCATAAAACCAGGGAGAGAAATTTAGGTCCACCTCAGTGGTGGGATCTAGTTTGGGGCCAAACACAAAGAGTCCCTATTTCAAATTGGTGAAGGCACTCAAGCGCTGTCACCAGAAACTGGTTTATGATATGAGAAAGTAGTTGGCAGGATTTGGAACTGGAATGAGCAGGCGCTCACTGAAGGTGAGGGGGTGGCATTGGAGATGCTCCTTTTACAGTTGACATGACACGCCAACAGAATCCTATAAGTGGGTCAGGACACAAAAAATGGCAAAGGGCTCTGCAGTACTCATGTTCTGCTCTGGGGTTTTCTCCATCTATCTCTTCTCTACTCCAGCACTGCCTTTATGTCTGCCTTCTTCACCCCCATGCTTTCATCTTAACTTATCCAGTGGATCTCCCTTGACACAGTAGTGCTTATTATCATCACAAGGGCTGGAAATAGAGGAAGTACGAGAGGCGAATTGTTCAGCACTGGAAGGAACAGTTTGCTGTAGAGAGAGAATACTCACTGCCAGGAAAAGCAGTAAATTACTATTATCTAACATCACACAAACACATAAAGGTTAATGACTGGAATAACTGACATCCGCTCTGGGAGAGAAAAAAATCTGTATTCTTGTCCCTTTTATAGTTTTACATATATATATATACAGACACAGCATCTTAATTTAACATCTTCAACAATATAGCTAGGTATTGATCAGAAATCATCAATTATCATTAAAAAGATTATTAATTTGTAGAAAAGAAAATATATTTTGTGAAACTATCAAGACCTCCAAGTTACACCAAAAAATCTATTGCTTCCAAAACATGCAAATGAGCTGGAGAAATGGCTTAGCGGTTGGGCACTTGCCTGTGAAGCCTAGAAGTCCTCCAGGTCCCAGGTATATAGCCAGACACAAGTGACCGCAAGCATGCAATGCCACTCATTCCCACAAGGGGGCACATGTGTCTGGAGTTCGTTCACAGAGGCTGAGAGGCCCTGAAGCACCTATTCTCTTCTCTCTCTCTCTCTCTCTCAAAAAACAAAAAACAAAAACAAAAACAAAAAAACATGCAAATGGGGGCTGGGAATATTATTCAGCAGTAAAAGAAACTTGCTTGTAAAGCCTGACAGCCCTGGTTCAATACCCAGGCCACCCATGTAACCCAGATGTGAAAAGTGGAACAAGTGTCTGATGTTCTTATGTATCAGCAAGAGGCCCTGGCGCCCCATGTCCATCAAGCAAATTTAAATAATTTTTAAAATATGCAAATGTTCTACCAAAGCAACCTCAAGATGGCCTACTGATACCAACAATGTTCTTAGAGACACTGCAAATGAAACATTTTTTTTAAGTGAAGAATCAAATAGGAACATTTAGAAAGGATAAGGATTGCTGGGCATAATGGCACACACCTTTAATCCCAGCACTCTGGAGGCATAGGTAGGAGGGTCACCATGAGTTCGAGGCCACCCTGTGACTACACAGTAAATCCCAGGTCAGCTTGGGCTAGAGCAAGACTCTACTCGAAAAAAAAAAGGGGGGGCTGGAGAGATGGCTTAGTGGTTAAGCGCTTGCCTGTGAAGCCTAAGGAGCCCGGTTCGAGGCTCGATTCCCCAGGACCCATGTTAGCCAGATGCACAAGGGGGCGCACGCGTCTGGAGTTCGTTTACAGTGGCTGGAGGCCCTGGTGTGCCCATTCTTTCTCTCTATCTGCTGCTTTCTCTGTCTGTTGCTCTAAAATAAATAAATAAAAATAAACAAAAAATTTTTTAAAAAAAGGAAGGAAGGAAGGAAGGAAAGAAAAGGATAAGGATCAAATTCTAGCTGTGTGCTTTGAAAGATGTAGAGTTTCTGATTAAGAAGTACTGAAGTATAATCTAAAGAATATTGCCGGGCTCCACCGGCGGGGGCAGGTAGTGCCGAGGGAAGGACCAGGCCTGTTGGTTCCTCCTAAGAGGTTGAGGAGGAGATGAGCGTCCGACGACTCAGACCTCTCCTGGCCACCAGAGAAAAACCACACTGAGTCGGGAGTCTTGTCGAAGCAGGAACTCGCTTTATTGCTGTGAGCAGTTGCCTATATTGTTGGGAACGAAGGAGGGGATTCTAGGATGGGGGGAGAGGTAAGGGCCAATAGTAAGCTGTGACTATTGAAATGATAATTCTAACTCCCATGCGGAAGTAGGCAAGAAGCCATTAGGCGTCTTGCTGAGTCACATCCGGCCAGAGACAGGTCTCCAAACTTTAGCTAGGCTCAGGAAGTTCCACTAGGCCTCATGCCTGGGCCTTTCAGAGCCCAACAGAATATGTTACTTAAAAAAGCATCCTAGGGCTGGGCAGATGGCTGAGCAGTTAAGGCACTTGCCTACAAAGCCAAAGGACCTAGGTTCGATTCCCCAGGACTCACATAAAGTCAGATGGACAAGGTGGTGCATGCGTTTGGAGTTCATTTGCAGCAGCTGGAGGCCCTGGTGTGCCCATTATCTCTCTCTCTCTCTCTCTCTCTCAAATATATGTATCTATCTATCTATCTATCTATATATATATATATTTATTATTATTATTATTATTATTATTATTTATTTTTGGTTTTTCGAGGTAGGGTCTCACTCTAGCCCAGGCTGACCTGGAATTCACTATGTAGTCTCAGGGTGGCCTCAAACTCATGGCGATCCTCCTTCCTCTGCCTCCCGAGTGCTGGGATTAAAGGCATGCGCCATCACACCCGACTTAAAAATATATTTTTAAGGGGGCTGGAGAGCTTAACGATTAAGGAACTTGCCTGCAAAGCCAAAGGACCTTGGTTCGATTCCCCAGGACCCACATAAGCCAGATGCACAAGGTAGCACATGCATCTGGAAGTTCGTTTGCAGTGGGTGGAAGCCCGGGTGCAACCATTCTTTCTCCCTCCCTCCCTCACTCCTTCCCTCTCTCAAATAAATATATTAAACTAAAGAAAACAAATATTTTTTTAGAAAGCATCCTAGATGATTTTAATGAAGTTAGTCAAAGGACCTCTCTGAAATACTATGCTCTAAAATGATCAAAATAAAGAATATGTTTCTTGGGCTGGAGAGATAGCTCAGTGATTAAGGCACTTGCCTACAAAGCCAAAGGACCTTGGTTTGATTGCCCAGGATCCACGTAAGCCAGATGCACAAGGCACATGAGTCTGGAGTTCGTTTGCAGTGGCTTGGAGGCCCTGCCATGCCCATTCTCTCTGTCTTCTCTCTTTTTCTCTGCCTCAAATAAATAAAAATAAATTTTTTTTAAAATAATGTTTCTCGTTTCTTTGGGGGGTTTGTATGCAGGTGCGTGCACACATATGCAGGGACCACAGGAGGATGTCAGGTATCCTCCTCTGTCACTCTTCTGCCTTATTTCCCTGAGATAGAGACTCTCGCTGAGCCTGGAGCTCCTTGTTTTTCAGTTAGACTGCTTACCCCCTGCAGCACTGGGGTTACAGGCATGGACTGAATTCAAGTCCTTGTGTTTTAGCAAGTGCTCTTACTCACCGCACCATCTCTTAGCCCAAGAATATGCTTCAAGTTTGTGCATATCAATATGCATATCTATTATTTTAGTTTCAATACTTTTATAGAACCAATTCAGTTAACATGGTAGCTTTAAGAATTTGTACTCTGTTTTTTAAATTATTCTTCAATTGACTCATAGCAATAGTAAAAGCATGTCAGGGGAGTGGAAAAACACAAAGCCGGGGTGAGTAGAATTAAGTTTTATATAAATTGAAAGTGCAAAGCTATAATACTGAGTAAAACAAGAGAAATAAAGTCAAAATTAAAACTAATTATTAAATATAATCTAAAATCAAGTTCCAATCCATGGAAAAAACACGTTTGAGTGTTAGTCAAACTACAGGTATGTCTAATCTACATTTACATAGTGTTCAGAGTTAATGTCAATACCACATAAAAGCATTGGAAATATAATCCCTCTCCTCCCCTTAGACTACACACCCGTGTCTTTGAGACTGCTCTGGTATTTCTCAGCTTTTGGACTACATTTGAAACTCATTTAAAATAACTTTGTTCATGTTCCAATATAAAAATAATTCCCCTAAAAACATGAGATTTAAAGATTTCACTAAATTTCCACACTTGAAATAGTTGAAGTTTTCAAGTGCTGAGAAATAGTGTGGGTATTTTTGTGACAGTAATAAAATCAGTAAGACTTTTTATTTATTAGGAGATGGGGGGATGGGTGTGCTAGGGCCTCTAGCCACTGCAATTGAACTCCAGACACATGTGCAACTGGCTTATGTGAGTTCTGGGGAATCAAACCTGGGTCCTTAGGTTTCACAGGCAACCACTTTAACTGCTAAACCATCTCTCCAACCTCACTAAGACTTTTATAGAGCTCAGAATTAAGTATCACTGGTCATTACTCAGTATGAGGGACTGGCTCCACAATATCAAAATCCTTGAGACAGCTGTGGCGGCACATGCCTTTAATCCCAGCACTTGGAAGGTAGAGGTAGGAAGACGGCCATAAATTCGAGGCTACCCTGAGACTACATAGTGAGTTCTAGGTCAGGCTGGACTAGAGCAAGACCCTACCTCAAAAAAAACAAAATAAATAAAAATCCATGGATGGTCAAGCTCCTAAAGTAAGCCCTTCTTGTCCATAGGTTCTACGTCTGCAGATTGAACGAAAAAAATGAATTAATCTCTATGAATGTGGAGGCCAACAGTAATGTGTCCATAAAAATTTTAATATACACCAAGTACACATTTTTAAGGGATTAATAATTGAAGGGTAGATAGTATAGATATCGGGTTACCAAGAAATTAGTACGCCTCTCACATTTCTACTTGCCAACATTTATAAGAAACACAAAAAGCTTACTTGCAAACCAAAATACCTTGGGCTTAAATGCATGTCCTGCTACTCTCTCCATAAGCAGGTTATTGATCAGTTAGTGGAAACCATAAAATGAAGGTTCAATTAATTTTATTAAAGATAACATTTGTGAGGTACCTGAGTCTTGAGTGTAGTACATAGTAGCACATAGTAGTCAAAAACACTTTTAACTTTTTTTGTTTACTTATTTGAGAGATAGGGAAGAGGCAGATAGACAGAATGGGTGCACCAGGACTTTCTGCCACTGTAAACGAACTCCAGACGCCTGTGCTCCCTTGTGCATCTGGCTTACATGGGTCCTGAGGAATCAAACCTAGGTCCTTTGGTTTTGCAGGCAAGCACCTTAACTGATAAGCCATCTCTCCAGCCTAGTCAAAAACATTTTTAAGCTGGGCATGGTGGCACACACCTTTAATCCCAGCACTTTGGGAGGTAGAGGTAGGGGGATTTCTGTGAGTTCAAAGCCACTCTGAGACTACATAGTGAATTCTAGGTCAGCCTGGACTAGAGTGAAACCCTACCTTGAAAAACCAAACAAACAAACAAAAAAAATTTAAGGCTGGAGAGATGGCTTAGTGGTTGAGGTGCTTGCCTGAAAAGTTTAAGAACCCATATTTGATTCCCAGTAACCACGTGAGCCAGATCCACAAGGTGGTGCATATGTCAGAGGTTCATTGGCAGTGGCTAGAGGCTCTGGTGTGCCTCTTCTCTCTTCTTTCTCTCTCCCTCTATTTGCCCTTCTCTCTCTCTCAAATAAACAAAATACTAAAAAACATTTTTGAATATGTAAATTTTTTATTTTCCCCTCTTTGCCCACTAATTCTTTTGCTCTTTAGTTCAAACCACAGAACATATTTTTTCTTTAACCTCTAAATTATGAAGATGTAGAAAGTCACACCAAATGTATTGTTTCTTGAGTTTAATGAATTGTTATGAAGTGAACAGTCATGTATTCACTACACAGGTTAAGAAAAAGGACTTTGCCAAACAGTCCAGCAGTTTCATCAGTACTCTATCCTATCATGACCTTCTCCCTTTCCCCTAAAAGTAACTACTATGCCCAGATTTACAGAGCACCACTTCCTTATGTTTGCACCCAAATATATACTGTTAGACACAATAGTTTAGAAAATCTTATTAAAAACTCTAAGTGTCTTTTAAATCCATTTTAATCCAAGTTTCCTACTTCATCTATTTATTTTCTTTAAAGTTGACCTGTTGAGAACCCTAGAGCATCGGATCCTTACACAGAACCGCACACAGTCCAGGTTTGGTAACTGCATTCTTACTAGGAAGATCAACATGTTCAACATTCTTCTCAATGGCAGCCAGATCCAGAGTCTTGACCAGACTCATATCACCTTATTTTATTACCAGGAGCTCATAATTTCAGTGAGTGTGTATGATTTCAGTCTCCCTCTCTCTCTCTCTCTCTCTCTCTCTCTCTCTCTCTGTGTGTGTATGTGTGTGTGTGTGTGTTTACAGCTACTGATGTTCAATGTATTAATTCCCTAGGAATCACAAAATAGTAATCTTATTTTATTATTTTAATGCAATAAATTACTATAAAACCACGGAAGATTTCCATGCTTGAAAAAAAAACCACAAAATGTAATTGAGGGAAGTTAAAGAAACATCAAATAGTAGGATATACCCAGTTCATGATGGATTGTTTCCTTAATCAGCATGATGTGACCTTCTTTATCTCCTGGTTAATCTTAGTTTGAAGTCATTTTGTCAGCTATTAGAATAGTTAACATCTGTTTGTCCACTGGTTACATTTGCTTGGAATCTCTTTTTCCATCCTTTTACCCTAAAGGAGGGCCTATCTTTTATGGTGAATGGGTTTCTTGGAGACAGCAAAGAGATGGATCCTGTTTTCTAATGCAATCTGTTAGTTAGCCTATGTTTTTGTGACTGAGGAATTGAGACTGTTCCTATTTGGGGTTATTACTGAAAGGCATATTATACTGATTGCTATCATTTTGTAGTACTTGGTGTTTTCTTAGTCCTCAATGGCTTAGCAACTAGGCTAGCATCCATCATTTCCTCCCTTGTAGCTCCTTGGATGTGTCTATCCTTCTCTTCCAATATTCCTTCCAGTATCTTTTGTAGAGCTGGCTTTGTGGTCATAAATTCCTTTAGCCTACTTTTATCATGGAAAATTCTTTTCTCTCCTTAAATTATGACTGATAGTGACACTGGATATAGTAGTATGGGTTGACAGTTGTGGTCATTGAGGACTTAGGATTCATTATTCGAAGTCCTCCTGGCTTTTTAAGTTTTCACTGAAGGCCGGGTGTGGTGGCACACGCCTTCAATCCCAGCACTTGGGAGGCAGAGGTAGGAGGATCACCGCGAGTTCGAGGCCACCCTGAGATTCCACAGTGAATTCCAGGTCAGCCTGAGCTAGAGTGAGACCCTGCCTCGAAAAAACAAAACAAACAAACAACAACAACAAAAAAAAAACAAATAAAGTTTTCACTGAAAACTCAGCTGTTATTCTGATGGGCTTGCCTTTACAGGTGAACTGGAGTTTCTCCCTATAGCCCTCAAAATTCTTTCCATGTTCTGCACACTTAATGCTTTAACTATGATGTGACATGGGAATTTCTTTTGTAGTATTATTTGATATTCTATATACCTCTTGGAAAATTTTCTACTATGATTGTATTAAAAATATTCTCTCTATTCCTTTGGCATGGTGTTCTCCGTCCATGCTCACAATACACAGATTTGGAATTTTCATGCTATCTCAAAGATCTTGCATGCTTTGTCTGTATATTTTTTAAAGTTTATCATTTGCCTTGACTACACTTATCAATTCTTCTACCTTATCTTCAAGTCTTGAGATTTTGTTGTCCCCATGATCCACTCTATTGGTGAGACTTTCCACTGAGCTTTTATTTCACTTACTCTATTTTTCATTTTCAGCATCATTTCAGTTTGTTTTTCTTCAACCAAAAAACATGTGAATACACTTTACTTTGGGGAAAGTTCTATAAGGTAAGCATTGTACTCATAATATGGTGTGTCATCCAGCTCTGCAGAAAGCACTACTTATGTATGATTATGATAATGTAAAGATGGATATAAGCATAAACTGTGAAGTAACTGATGGACTGTGGAGGAGGAGTGTGAGAGCTAAGTTTATATCTACTAGTTATTAAGAAAGGATGGCTCTGGGCTGGAGAGATGGCTTAGCAGTTAAGGCACTTGCCTGTAAAGCCAAAGGACCTTGGTTCAATTCCCTAGGACCCACATAAGCCAGATGCACAAGGTGGCACATGCGTCTGGAGTTCATTTACAGTGGCTGGAGGCCCTGGTGTGCCCATTCTCCCCCTCTCTGTCTGTCTGTCTGTCTGTCTGTCTGTCTGTCTGTCTCTGTCTCTGTCTCTGTCTCTCTCTCAAGTAAATAAAAAAAATATTTAAAAAAGAAAGGATGGTGCCAAAGAATCATATTCCCAGCCCTAAAGTAATCCAATATGAAATTTTGGATGGGTGTTTACCTTTGTCTCAGTTTCTTCATTCACCACATGGAAATGATACTCATAATGCTCTGTAACAAAGCTGTGGTTCATAAATAAATAAATGGAAATCTTTTATGTGGAAGTAAGATGAAATATTTTTAAGAACAGGCAATGGGTCCAGCAGCAAATTCAAACCAGAATTTTTAGGTCAAAGGAATGCAAGTAGGTGTGAGTTCAAATCCTTTAACCTACCACTTCTGTGATTTAGCAAGAAGGCTAAACCATACAGCAGTGATAGAAATTTCAAAACCATATATCCCTTTGGAATTAAATTTTATTTTTCTCTTTTCCCAAAGGAAGAAGACATGACTAGGTCTGGCTCCTATGGACAATCTTGATTCCATGTACCGCTTAATGTGTTTCCTGCTTAACATACCTAACCTACATGCTATCCACAAAACAAGGACCCAGAATGGTTGCAGATCCTCAAGTTATGCCTCCATAACAAATTTGTTTCATTTTTCTGGTCCACTAAAATTCCACTGCTTATTTCTCTCTTCCAACTTAATTTTTTTCTCTGAAAAGTATAAACAACAATTAAGTGTTAACAGTTGATTAAATTCTACCTTTTAAAACTCTTGACTCCTTCAGGCATTGCATGAGTTGTGGAGAACAGCAAGCATGCCTTGAACTTCCTCTAAGTGCCAAATAGAGTTCTAATCAGGTGGTAGGAATTAAAAAAAAAAAAACAGAACTAAATAGGAAAGGGGCTATGAAGCTTATTTCTCTTCTGCAACAGTGGATAATATCCTACAGAGAAACTGAGGCCTTTGAAATTATATTTGTGTGTATATAAATGAGAGATTCTAGTTGCTGGCTGAATACTGAACTGTGAATAATATCCATCCCTTATGATTGGTGTAAGGATTAAATAAGGATGGGTCAACATATTAGTAAACTGAAACATTTGACAGGTGCAGAATTGTTATGAAAAAGTACAAAACAAAGGAGCAAATTGGTAGAAGAAATAAGCAGAAAGCCAATCCTGAAAGGCTTCAAAGCTTCTTTCTTAGAGAATTTGAATGAATGCCTGAGAAAATTTTGCCTGAAGGGGTAAAATCTTAACAACTCAAGCACACACAAAACCTTGAGCAGATGCTGTTACAGTGTGTGCTTTGAAGGAAGCTCTTTGTAAGTGAAGCACTTAAAGAATATTCCCCTGAGGTCTGAAAAGATGTTTGGAAAGCCATTTCCAAGTGGGCTACAGGAACAAGCCTGGGTGTTCAGAGACTTGAGATCTACTTAATGGTTGGAGAGCATCTCAGTACTAAAATTACTCTCTAAAATGAAGGGGTGGACCACAGCATCTCTGCGGTCTTTAACCCTGGTATTTAGGGATTCATCTGCACTGTAAAACTATTGGTATAGTAGCAATTTGAAGTATAGACTGTTACCATGCAGAACTAGCTCTGGAGAAAAATATACTTTTGTATATTCCTAAGAGATACAGAATATAGCAACTCACCTCTGAGCAGATATCCTATGCTCCTATTTCATTTTTAATAAAGAACATTCTCTGCTGAAAGCCACCAAGAGGATCTAAAGTCACTGTCCCCTTGTTGGAGTTTTACCAAGTCATTTTAAAGTTTGGTTAATCCAGAACACAAGCTAGGGATGCCTCTCAGTGGTAGACTGTCTGCCTAGCATGCACAAAGCCCTGGGTCCAAACCCTAGCAATATACACAGAGCGTGTGTGCATGCAAGCATGTGTGTGTGTTCATGTGTCACAGCATATGGAGGTCAGAGGTCAACCTCAAGTGTCAGTCTTTGCCTTCTACCTTGTTTGAGGGTTTCTAATTGCTTACCACAACATCACCAGACAATGAATGTGGTGAATAGGGACATGGAGACAGGAGCCTGGTGGATGCACATTCATGGAGAGACTCATATTCCTGAGTTAAGCTTGTACTGCACTATTACAGGCTTCCTGGGCGCTCTCCAGGGTACTGATTCCAGCTCCTGCCAGTTTCTGCCTTTCCACTCCTCTGGACACAAACATGCTTCCAAAACTATCAACCATCTAGCCAGAGTTATAACACAAAATATAATGCATTGCTCGATGGATATATGAAGAGACAAAAGAGAAGGATGACACAGAAGAAACATCAAAAGAAAAGACTACAAAATAAAATAGGTTCCAAACCATGATGACAGCTACTTGTAGGAATTTACTATATAATCTCCAACCCATTTATTTATAGTACTACAATAACTAGGCTAGAACCCAAGCTTGTCAACTTTTTAATGTTCTTTCCACAACTTCTCTATGCTTTTCCTGGAGCTCCAATGTAACTTTTTCAAAGTTTTGGTAAATCAGTAAGCATTCAACCAATCTCACCATATACCTAGCACAATGACCTGACATTCACTATTTCAAAAAAATGTTTGTTCAATGAGTGAGAAAGATAGGTCAATGTGTACTCACTAAATCTCAAGTGCCTCTAACTTGACCATGCTTCACTTGTAATTACACCAAACTCTGTCAATTCTGTCTTCCAAAGAACTCAAAATACAGACACAGGTTCTCGGGATTTTTGTAACTATAAAATTTATAAGCTAGCTGATATGGTGACCAAAATTGGACATGACATGTTGACTTCTGTAGTTCTAAGATAACAGTTATGGACAGAGTTCTGGAACTGCGTGAACATGGATCAATCATTTACTAGCTGCGTGACTTAGGCATAGTACCTTTTTCCAAAGCCTCTGTGTGTGTGTGTGTGTGTGTGTGTGTGTGTGTGTGTGTGTATGGTATACAACTTCAAAAGATTGATGAGAGAATTAAATGAAATACTGTATTAAAAATGTTCACTATGGCCAGGCATGGTGGTGCACACCTTTAATCCCAGCACTTGGCAGGCAGAGGTAGGAGGATTGCTGTGAGTTCAAGGCTACCCTGAGACTTCATAGTGAATTCCAGGTCATCCTGGGCTACAGTGAGACCCTACCTCGACAAACCAATATATATATATATATATATATATATATATATATATATATATATATATATATTCACTAAACCTTAGATTGTCTTAACTACTACATACTTGTGTACAATAAGTGCTTAACAAATGATAGTTATTATCATAAGCTTTATTTTTTGAAACCACTGGGTTCTACAACTAAAATGAAGGCTTTATAAGTGACTAGTAGTCTCCAGAGATTTCAAACTACTGGGGATGAAATGGTCTAGGTGGAGTTAGAGGAGAGGATGGAAGAGAGAAGGAGGTGAAAAGAGAGTTATGAAGAAGCCAAATAAAAACTTACTTCTCCACTAGCTAATAATATATATGTTTTTTAAAAAGAGATAGTTTGGCAGAGGCATCCAGTGAAGGTGGATAATGTTGTGCCCAGAAGCTATAGTGCCAGGGTGGGATACCTTCCAATGAGTTGTTGGCCAGGGAGACTTCTAATGGTCCCCAAACATTACAAGGTATTTCTAAGGCTTTTGGTTGCCCATCAGAAGAAGATAGTAAGACCCTACTGCTAAAGACTCCACATGCTTGGGCTCCAAGAACCTGAGAAACCAAGCTAGAGCTGAGCTGATTGTTATCCTCCCTGATGACTAGCTGTCAGAATGCTGGAAAGACCTACACAGCTTGCTGAGGGAGAAAAATCATCAATGGTCTCAATTAGCACTGGACCCTGACAGCTTGGTCAACTAGGCCAAATTACCAACTGGTACAATGGTGGCACATCTGTTATGAGGGAAACCAACTGCTCTCTGACTGGACTGGAGGTACTGAAAACCAAATCAAAAGCCTATGGCTGGGGAGGTCAAGGGCCCTAGCAGAGAAACTACTACTATTGCTAAGTGGATATATCATGCCCATCAAGCTCTAAATGCTTATCTGTGCCCATATATAAGTGATACTGTCACTTTTGGTTAGAGAAGCTTATCTTTTCAGATGACAATGACCATTGGGATGATTCAAGGCTCAACAGGGTGCTAGAAGAAGTGACAGTGGAGTGTTCCGCACTAAGTTCCCTATCACACCCTCCAAGTCTCAAGAAGAGGTGGGAAAAAGAAGCAAGCGCCAAGGGAAGCGGGAGCAGTTCTTACAATACTGTCTTCTAGCACAAAGCAGCCTTGATACTTACTCATGGCCTTGTAGTGACTAATATTATCTACACAAAACCTGCCTAATAAGAGGAAAAAAGATGACATCAAAACAAAAGACAAGACTACTTAGAAAGATAAGAGATTCATTTCTGGAGAGATGGTTTGGTGGTCAAAGTCCCTTTCTTTCAAAGCCTGAAGGCCTGGGTTCGATTCCCCAGTACCCACATAAAAGCCAGATGCAAAAAAGTGGCATATATGTCTGCAGTTCATTTGCAGTGGCACTAGCTCTGGCATGCCCCCTTCTCTCTCTATTTGCAGATAAACAAAATTATTTTTAAAAAAGAATAAGTGATTCAGTGGAAGGGGGACTTAAGAGGGGAAAAATGAGGGTGGTAGCAGGGTATTATAATCATGGTATATTGTCTATGTTCATGGAAGTTATCAATAAGAAGTCTTTTTAAAGAGTTCAAAGAATTACATACTTTTAAAAAGTGTGTGTGCGTGCGCACACATGTATATCACAGGACAAACAAAGGGTATTAGTCCTCTCCTCAACCTTTTTTTTTTTTTTTTTTTTTTTTTTTTTTTTTTGAGATAGGTTCTCTTGTTGTTTGTCCCTGGGAAGGCCAGTCTAGCTGGCCCTGCTACCCTAAGGATTCTCCTACTTCCATCTTCCACTGCTGTAGAAATATAACATGTGGCGCTTTACAACTGACTTTACATGGATGCTGGAGATTTGAACTTGGGTAAACAGGCTTACAAAGCAAGTGCTTTTAACCACTGGGCCATCTCCCTGGCTCTTACATACTTTAAAAAAATATATTGTATTTACAAGGAGAAAGAGAGAGAGAGAGATTAAAGGAGAAGAAAAGAGGAGAAAAAGACAAAAAGAGAGAATGGGTACACCAGGGCCTCTAGCCACTGCAAATGAACTCTAGATGCATTCACCACTTTGTACATCTAGCTTTATGTGAGTACTGGGGAATCAGACCCAAGTTATTAGGCACTGCAGGCAAACGCCTTAACTGCTAAGCCATCTCTCCAGGCCTTAAATACTTTTTTAAAAGGTGAATTTCTAAATATCCCCTTGGGAAAGTAAAATGCATGACACAAGGGTTGTTGTATTTTTAAAAGGCACCAGGGATTTCTTTGGTTTCCTGATTCCTTGCTAAGCTTCTGAACACTTTAAGTCTGAATGCTTAGAGCAAAAAGCATGTTAGTTATTCTCATCAAACCAAACAAAATTTTGTTCATGCTACTCCCCTAATATCTATAACAACCAGATAATAAAGGCAGTAAAAGTTGTTTTGTGTTTTTTTTTTTTCCTGTTTTACAAACAAAAGCAATCTCTGTGTTTGCAAACCTTCCAGGGAAGTTTGATGTATTCTGATATTTGACCATCACTCTCTTGGTTCCTCACTTGTCTCTCTAGTCAACTTAAAACTCTATGATCTAGTAGTTAATAGCCTAAACTTCCTTGCTCTCTTTTCCTCCATTTGCAAACTCAGTGGTAAGATTAACTATCCACCTTCTGTGTCTCTAACATGCTTAGGTTCCCACCCTCCTCCCCCAGTTGAAAGACAATGGTAATTTCAAATATTTTTCATTTCCTTCAAATAGCATTCTTTCCATCATCCTTCCTCCTTCTTAGTGATTGACCTACCCTCCTACTTAACAGAGAAAATAGAAGCTACCAGATGGATACATCTTCAACTTCCTACCATCCAATCTACACAACTTTTTGTATCTTCACCCAGTTTCTTCTACCCCTTCTGTTAAAATGTTAAATAATGGTGGTAGAGATGACTCAGTGATTAAAGGTACTTACTTGCAAAGCCTGATTGCCTGGTTTCAATTTCTCAGTGCCCACGTAAAGCCAGATGCACCAAGTGGCACATGCATCTGGAGTTTGTTTACATTTGCAGGAAGCCCTGGCATGCACATACTCACTATCTTTATGTCTGCCTCTGTCTCTCAAATAAATAAAAATATTTAAATAATACTAAATAAGATACCTTCCTCTTAAGGGAAACTCACAGTATCAATTACTGTTCTTTTTCCTTAAGATTACTATGGCATATGATTGGCACCTTGGTACATACAATGAGAAACTAGTCATGAGCAAACAAATTAAGTAGTTCTTTCTGTCTCAATATGAGCCAGTCATGGAATAAATATAAATAAATATATAAAAAAATAAAAATTTGCCTGAAGTTCAAACCTACATCCATTACTGCCCGGTTGTCTTCTACTTGGATAGGCACATCAACTACACCATGTCTAAAAAATACTCATCATTTCCCCAAAAAATCTGTTCCTTCAGATTCCTCCAGTTTTCTTCTCCCAGTGAAAAGCACTTCTATGCACCTAGCTGTACAGTCAGAACCTCAGCTGGCATCCTTTTTATCTTCATCTCCTTTATCTTTCAATCAAGTCCTGATAATCTTAGCCACTAAGTATTTCTTCTATCACTTTTTTCTATATCCACTTTCACAACCTTTGTCCAAGATAGCATAATCTCACCTGGACTTCTGTAAAAGCCTGTTAGTCAGTTCCCATCATGCACTTCCCCCTTTCCCACTCAGTCTCCTCTAAGCTGAGCCAGGGTAGTCATTTCAAAACAAACAACTAACCATGGCTCTCCTCTATCAAAACTACTGCACAGTTTCATACTTCTATTATAATATGGTATGGAATCCTTAGCAAAGCCTCCAAGCAGTATACCATTTTTATCGATTATATACCGGTAGAAACATACATCCCAGTGGAAAGTAAAGCCCCTAAACAACTAACAACATACTTACATACAAGAGTGAGGCACAACAGGCTCTGATAGCGAATGACCTTCTCATAAATAGAGAAGGAACTGGAAATGTCCATTCTACTGATGCCAACCAGCACACCTTTCCTCACTGCAACATGCTGCAGATTCAATCTCTGTTTTTATTTCTAACCATAACTGAGTTTAGGTTTTTCTTAACTCAGAGTCAAATTCCACACAGTTCTCTCTTTGTGCTTCTGGGAGCCATTCTTTGAGTTTGGATCCCCATACCCTGTGAAAAACCAGACTCTAGCAGGCATCTGTAATCCCAGGGTGCCTAGATAGGAGGCAAAGACCAGAGAATTCTCTGAAAGCTCAGAGAGAGGAGAGCTACACTGGTGAATTCAGCAGTGAACAATAAAAAGTAAAAGATGAGATGGACCCAAGGTTGTCTTCTGACTTCTACACATTACGCTGCGACACAAATGCCTAAAAAAGATAAGTTAGGAACTGATTTAGGGAAATACCTGATGTCAACCTCTGATTTCCATGTATATGTGCACACACATATGTGTACACCTGAACACACACCAAGTGCACCCACACACATACACACATGCAAAAAAAAAAAGCATAACAACAAAAAACATTTTTACAGTGTTTTGCTATGTAGCCCAAGCTGACCTCAAATTTGGCAACCCTCCTGCCTCAGCTTCCCAAGTCCTAAAATTACAGGCAGGTGCCACAACACCCAAATTTTTTATTTTCTGGTTTCTCCCCTATTAGGTAAATATTCTGAGCTGCATCCCTTGTCCTCGGTTTTTTTTTTTTTTTTTTTTTTTTTCAGTTTCATTTTGACACAGGGATTTTGCTGAGCTGTCCAGGCTGTCCTTGAACTTTCTTTGTAGCTAAGGCCAGCTCTGAACTTGCTATTCTCCTAAAGTTCAAATCTACATACCTCACTGCCCAGTCATTCTCTACTTGTATAGGCACATCAAATACAATATGTCTAAAAACACTCATCATTTCCCCATAAAATATGCTTCTTCGGACTTCCCCAGTTTTCTTCTCTCAGTAAAGGGCCCCTCTGCGTACCCAGCTGTGCAGTCAGAACCTCAGTCAACATCCTTCGTAGGTTCATTCCCTCTCTAGCTGTGCTTTGGGCAGAGCCCATTTCACCCCCAGTGCCTGGGATGAGCATATGATTTATGCCTTGTAATTAGAGAATTACATTCTTCTGATTACAGAGGTTGATTTACGGATGGGCTTCAAATCTCAGTTTGTATCTAAATTTGTTTTGTTTGTTTATTTGTTTTTCAAGGTAAGCTCTCATTCTAGCCCAGGATGGCCTGGAATTCACTCTGTAGTCTCAGGGTGGCCTAGAACTCACAGCTACCCTCCTACCTCTGCCTCCCAAGTGCTGGGATTAAAAGCATGCATCACCACGCCTGGCTTGAATCTAAATTTTAATTTTTTTTAATTTGCAAGCAAAGAGATACAGACACAGAAAGGAGAGGCAAAAGGGAGAGCATGGATACACCAGGGCCTCTAGCCACTGCAAATGAACTCCAGATACATGTGCTTCTCTGTGCATCTGGCTTATGTGGGTACTGGGGAATCAAACCTAGGTCACCAGGCTTTGCAGACAAATATATAAACTGCTGAGCTGTCTCTCCAGCCCTCATTCCAACTTTTGGGAAGTGTTTTAGAGCACAGATATATTCTTTTTACATTGGACATGAATCTGGAAGGGTGGAAAGGCTAGGGTCTTCAGGAGAAATGAAACCAAAACATGAGGAACAACAAGGACTTTTGAATTCCTAAATTCTGTTGACCTGAAAACAATACTATCTTGTACCCTTGAAATTTGCTAAGATAGTAGACCTTAATGAAAAACAAAAATGATAACTGTGAGGTGATAGATATGTTAATTAGCTTATTTATTTATTTATTCATTATTTATTTAGTTAGTTAGTTTATTTCATAGTGTATATTATATCAAAACATTAAGTGTATAGGATGCCTTAATCTTAATCACAGACAATTCAATTTGTGAATTATGCCTCAGAAAACTGGAGAAAATTTTTTTGGATGCATATAAGATGTCTACCCTAAATAGAGACAGTCTGATGAAATGCTGATATTGACATACTATTACACTTTATATAAATAAGGACTATTAATCTTTAGGCTTTTGGTGATGATCAATTTATACTGATATGTTTATTTGCTCTTGATTCTTAAAGTGATGATTTCTTCCAACTGTTATTTCTTTCCTTATTCTTTAGTTGAGGCAAAGATAATCTTGATAATAATATGGAAAAGAATAGTATTTTGGGAAGGAAAATTGAGTCATACAGAGTTTTGAATAAAAAGCTAACAATTTTGCGTATTATACCTGTCATAGTAAGGGAATAAGCATGCAAATAAACACTATTACAAGTTTTTTCACCACTGGTGAAAAAAATGAGCAAAACAAGAGACCTGAAAGAGAAAAGTATACCTGGGCAAATCAAACAAGGCAGGAACCATATCATAAAAGGCAGGCTGCAGTGAGTATAGCAAAATTTAAATGGATAAACTACTATGGACTTTTATACAGGAGATAAGAAGAGTCAGTGAAGAGGAATCTAAAAAGGTATAACTCTGTGGGAGGTGGAAAATAGAGAAAATGTGGGGGACAACACAAGCTGAAAGACAGCCTCAGGAAAAGTTATACGAGACCCATGACCCTCGACTGATTCATCCACCTTCCACAACTTTAGCCAATCCAGCAGAAATGGCCCATCACCACTGAATTGTAAAATGAATAACAAGTAAAATTTATTTTTCTACAGTTTGGGAGGCTGAAAATCTGAGATTGAGGTACATTGTGGATACTTTCCCTTTGAAGGCTACAGCAGACTATTCATCCCTTGTTCCTTCCTATGTTCGGTGGCTGCCCACAATCCTTGCCATTGTCCCCTGGCTTGTAGCAACCTATTTGCAGTTTCAGTTGCCATCTTTGCATGGCCTTCCCTCCATGTGAGGAAAAGAGTTTCTTACTGTGTCCTCTTTGGTAAGAGCATCAGTCATTGGATTTAGGGCCTACCTTAAATCCAAAATGATGCAATCTCAAGGTTCTTAGATAGTTATTTCCACAAAGACTCTACTTCAACATAAGGTCACATTCTGAGCTCCTGGGTGGGAATGAATTGGGGGGAAGAGGTATTCAACTCTCTACACCTTCCTCAGATCTACTTATGTTTGAACATTTGAAAGTCTCAAAACTATGTTATAAGAAAATGTTACCTTTTCATTGAGCTACAAGAATATTTTCACAATGTTAAGAAAAAACTATAAATCCTCAAAGGAAAACTAGATTTTAAGAAATTGCAAAGCAATCTAGCATGTTTCAATAGACTCAAAATTTTGGGTTCTAGTCCTGTCTACATCAGTGACCAACTGTGAGTCACTGGATGAATTATTTCAGTTCCATGAGATTCCATTTTTTTCATCTTTAAAATGGCCTGTTACACAATTTGGGGGAGAATTTGAATGTGAAAGTGCTTTGTGAACTCTAAAATAATATGTAAACATTTCTTATCATTATAAAACCTTTAATGTTATTTAACAAAATGTACTTAGATGTCCACGCACCATCTTAAGTATCTTGCAGAGTGCTGGAAAGATTGCTCAGTGGTTAAGGGTTGCTTGCAAAGCCTGATGGCTTGGGTTCAATTCTCCAGTACTAAATGTAAAGGCAGATGCACTGGGTAGTGCATAAGTCTAGAGCATGTCTGCAGTGACAGGAGGCCCTGGTCTCCTGCCAGTCTGTCTGTCTGTCTCTCTCTCTCAAATTAATTAATTAATTACTTAATATAGCATAAAGAAATAAGGGAACAAGTTTTATGACTTCAAAGGGCTCCATCCAATACTAATACATGAATTAAACATGAAAAAATCTACCACTAAATTATTTTGAAATTATTCTAAATGTCTGACAGAGAAGACACTGATTTATCAAAGGAGGGAGAAATGAGCCAGGCGTAGTGGTACACACCTTTAATCCCAGCACTTGGTAGGCAGAGGTAGGAGGATTGCTGTGAGTTTGAGGCTAGCCTGAGACTATAGAGTGAATCCTAGGTCAGCCTGGGCTAGAGTGAGACCCTACCTTAAAAAAATAAAAAGAAGACAACGAAGAAGAAGAAATGGAGCTAAGTCTTATAGGACAGGCAGGATTTAGCTAGAAAAGAGGGGAATGTTTTGAGCAAGAGGTACAAGTAAAAATTAACACTATAATCTTGGGTAATAGAGAAGAGACAAGCTTGCTAGGCATAGATAGTAAATTCTGGGGAAGAAAATAAGTCATAAGGCTAGACATAAATTTCAAAGTTATCCGGTATGTCTAGACGTGATGCAGAGTGTGGGGGGGGTCAAAGGGTCACCTGAATAGAAGACCATGTGAAATCAGGGACTTAAGGGAAAATGTGGCAGCATTTCCAGCCTAGATTAGCAAGTGTGGGGCGAAGGGAGGGCTAAAGGCAAGGACACAAACTAATCCAAAGCACGCTCATCCTCACCAGTCACCATAATCGTGACTGGCAGCAAGATCTGTAGCTTCTAGAAAGCTGCTTACCTCTTAGATGATAATATAAGCCTTTCCTACTTTTTTCCCTATGTGCTGACTTCACTAAGCCAATCACTGGGATGTACAGAAGCTTCCATTTCATATTTCTCATAATTCCCGAGCACAAAAGCAGCTTGGAGGAGCTCCAATCTCATGTGAAAGTCCTCTAAAGCAGCATGGATTGGGACAGTCATTTAGCTTCTGTCTAAACACTATGAAAAGCCCTTTCACCCAAGTCGCTGAGGACAACCATAGTCAAACACCTAATTGGCTCCGTACAGGAGTACTGGGCCAGCTCTTCCTCTTGGGAAGTTCAAGTTCTCTGTTACTAGAAACGGAGGAATCTCAGGATCTTACAGCTTTTGACAGCGATGCAAGCTATACCCAGTGGTGGCTGGTTTTGGAGAGGCAGGTCTGAGTCAGTGCATCAGGCAGTGAAATCCTCATTCCATCTGCTCTCAGTTCTCTGCCAAGTTCTGATGCCTGGACACATGAGCTCCCACACCTACACCCATCCCTTTCTTCTCTGAGAAGTAGAAACAAAATCTGTTTCAAGTCTTCTTCTTCTTTCCTCTTCCCACGCTCTGACTCTAAGAAATTATCTACCAGTTATAGGCTATACAGAAGCACATATTTCCCTAGCTCCAAATAGGCAAAGGATGCCTGACTTTCCTATTGCTAATACCCCTTTTCTTTATTCTTCTTTGTTTCTTCCCTTCCCCCAGCTCAATTTGAGTGCAATATAAAAGGTACTTGGAAAAATAGCTACATGGTAAAGAATGAACTGAACTCCTACATCATACCACATACAAAAATTAAGGCAAAATGGATCAAAGACACAAATGGAAGAAATAAAATTATGAAAGTCTTAGAAGAAAATAAAGGTATAGGGCTAGGGATATAGCCCAGCAATAAAGTGCTTGCTTAGCATGTGCTCAATCCTCAGCACTGGAAAAAAAATCAGGTGTGAATCTTTGTGATCTTACACAAACACAAAAACAAGCAACAAAGAGACAAAAACAGATAAATTGACCTTCCAAAAAGTTAAAATTTGGGCTTAAATACTACCAAAAGTGTAAAGAGGGCTAGAGAAATGGCTTAGCAGTTAAGATGCTTGCCTGAGAAGCCTAAAAATTAATGTTCAAATCTCCAGGTCCCATGTAACCAGATGCACAGTGACACAAGTGTGCAATGTCACACATGTGCACAAGGGGGCACAAGCATCTGGAGTTCATTCGCAGCAATGCTGAAGGTCCTGGCACGCCCATTCTCTCTCTGCCTCTTTCTCTCCCTCTTTCTCACTCAAAATAAAAGTTATTTTTAAAAAGTATCAAGATAATCCAGACAATGGTAGAAAATATCTGCAAATTATGTACCTGGTAAGGAAGTTACATCCGTTATATATAAAAAATTTTATGCAGGTTCAACTCCCCAGAATCCATGTAAGACAGATACACAGTGGTGCCTGGAGTTCGAATGCAGTGGCTAGAGTCTCTTTCTCTCTTTTGCTCTCTCTCTCTCTGTCACACACATACACACACACACACACACACACACACACACACACACACACACAAACAAGTAAAAGATGTTAAAAGCTGGGCACAGTGGCCCATAACTATAATCACAGCACAGGGAAGGCAGAGACAGAAGGATCCTGGGAGCATGCTGGCTAGGTAGTCTAGCTAAATCAGTAAGCTTTGGGTTCAGTGAGACCTTGTCTTAAGAAATAAGGTGCCAAGCCGGGCGTGGTGGCGCATGCCTTTAATCCCAGCACTTGGGAGGCAGAGGTAGGAGGATCACCGTGAGTTTGAGGCCACCCTGAGACTACATAGAGAATTCCAGGTCAGCCTGAGCTAAAGTGAGACCCTACCTCGAAAAATCAAAAAAAAAAAAAAAAGAAAAGAAAGAAAGAAAGAAAAGAAAAGAAAGAAAGGTGACAAGCAATTAAGAAAGACACCAATGTCAATCACTGACCTCTACATCAAAGTATGCATGTGTGCTAACACACACACTGCAAGCATACTACACACAAACACACACACACACACCATCTAATTAAACCAATTAGCCAAATTAAAAAATGGGAAAAGGAATTGCATAAATACCTCTTTAAAGAAAATACTGAAATAGCCAATGAGCACATGAAAAAATGTTCAATATCATTAATCACTAGGCAAATGCCTACCAAAATCACAATGAGATTTAACTACACACACACACAAACACACACATGTGCACACACATACATATTTACTAGGGTGTCTATAATCAAAAAACCAGTAAGTTGTCAAGGATGTGAAGAAAGTAGATCAGTGATAGAGTGCTTACCTAGCATGCTTGAGGCCCTGTGTTTAATCTCAATGAAGAAAAAGAAGGAGTCACACGATCATACAACTTGTGCACAAATCTTCATAGCAGCATTATTCATAATTGTAGGAAATAGAAATGAAATGTCTATCAAACGATGAATGGATAAGTAAAACAGAATAAATGTTAACTACATGACTAACTTTTTGAGATTTTGTTAGACTGTTTTCTGACATGGCTATACCATTTTACATTTCTGTCAGCAATTTATGATGGATCTACTTTCTTCATATGCTTGGCAACACTGTTGAGTGGAATATTACACAAAGAGAAATAAAATTCAAAGTAATTAAATGTTGAAACATGCTAAAGTGTGGGTGAGCCTTGAAAATGATGAAGGGTGAAAGAAACTGCACACAAAGGACGACATGATGTGTGGTTTCACTTATATGAAATGTCTAGAACAGGTAAATCCATTCAGACAGAAAATAGATTTGGAGGTTACTTAGGAATAGGGGAAGGATGAGTGGGGCATGACTGCTTATAGATATTTGGTTTCTTTTAAGGGTAATGAATGGATCCTTGAATTAGACAGTCATGGTAATTACATAATCTAATAAATATACTAAAATCAATGAATAATTGTGTTTTGGGGGGTGGGGTTGGTTGTGGGGTTGTTTGTTTTTGGATTTTCAAGGTAGGGTCTTACTGTAGCTCAGGATGACCTGGGATTCACTATGTAGTCTCAGGGCGGCCTCGAACTCACAGCAATTCTCCTACCTCTGCCTCCCAAGTTCTGGGATTAAAGGCATGCACCACCACACCCAACTAATTATGTATTCTTTTTTTTTTTTTTTTTGGTTTTTCGAGGTAGGGTCTCACTCTAGCCCAGGCTGACCTGGAATTCACTATGGACTCTCAGGGTGGCCTCGAACTCACGGCGATCCTCCTACCTCTGCCTCCCGAGTGCTGGGATTAAAGGTGTGCGCCACCACGCCCGGCTACTAATTATGTATTCTTAAATGGTAAATTTTGGGACTGGGGAAATGGATCACTGGGTAAGAGCACTTGCTGTGTGAGCATGAGGACCTAAATTTGATCCCCAGCATCCATGTGAAAAGCCAGGCATGGTGTTGCATGGCTGCACCCCAGTGCTAAGGGGAGCAGAAACTGGAGGATTTCTGGGATTCACTGGACAGCTAGTCTAACTGAAAAATAGTACTAGCTCCAAGCTCAGTGAGAAGCTCTATTTCAAAACAAGGTGGAAGAGCAATAGAGGAGGACACCTGACATCCTCCTTTGGCCTCTGCAAGTGCACACAAGGAACATCTGCACACACATGTATACACTACACACACACACGTGCACGTACTCCAAAAGGTAAATTTTATGGTATACAATAATATCTCAAGTATTTTTTTAAAAGCCCAACCTACATAGCACATCAATTTCTTGTGCCCAACTCTGTCTCACATCCGGAAATGTCTGAACTCACCGCCACTCACAACACTGTGATATACCCCACAGAGAGAGCACTGCAAGTACTTCTAACTACTCTGTATGCATAATGAAGGTTACCCTTTCCACTGGTGATTCTCTAAAACCTCTTTTCTGACACTGATACTGAAAGTCCTTCTTAATTTTTCTCCACTGAACTATGAAATTTTTGCTTAATAGGACAAATACTCTGTTCTCAGTCATAAAGTATAAGAAACATAGTGTGGTAGTTTGAATATATGTCCCCTGTAGACTTACATGTCTTTTTGTTTGTTTGTTTGTTTGTTTTTATTTATTTGAGAGTGACAGAGAGAGAAAGAGGCAGAGAGAGAGAGAGAGAGAGAATGGGTGTGCCAGGGCCTCCAGCCACTGAAAACAAACTCCAAATGCATGCGCCCCCTTATGCATCTGGGGAATCGAGTCTCAAACCAGGGTCCTTAGGCTTCACAGGCAAGCACTTAACTGCTAAACCATCTCTCCAGCCCTAGACTTACATGTCTTACTAAAGCTTATAACTTGGACCTCAAGCCACTTTGCTAAAGGAGGCTTCCCTGTGGGTGAATCCTGGTACCTGGCCCAAAGGTATGTTAGGGGGCAGAACTAAATTCCAGCCCAACAGTATGTTAGGGGGCAGATCTATGCAGAGTTTTGAGCTTTGTGGGTCCTATTTGCTGCAAGTTTGTGCTTGCTGCTTTCTGGTGTTTGCTGATTGGTGGTGGTGTCTCTCTGATTGGATTTATGAAGGGAAACCAGCTTCTTCCACCACTGATGGAACTTCCCCTGGATCTGTAAGCTTGAAATAAATCCCTCTCTCCCATAAACTGTTTGTTTGCATGTTCATCCCAGCAACATTGGAAATGACTACAACATATAAATTCAATTCCTTATTCATCACTTTGTAGCTGTATGGAGGGTAATTAGTTAATCTACTGCTCATATGTAAAATGATACCTTTGAAGGTATAAAGATTTAGTAAGGTAACATATGTAAAGTACCTGTTAACAGTAACATTTCAATAGCCTTCAGCTCACTCCTCACTGCTTAGTAAAATGGATGAAAACGTGATTTGGCCCCAACTAACAAGGTACTGTGGCTCAACCTGAAACCTTTTCTTAACCAGAATAGGAATCATCTAGGATCTAATGACACTTTAAAATCACAAATGAAAAAAAGGAGGTTGGTTAGTGAAATACCTTTAATATGTGTTTAATTGGAAATATGATTTCTACCTAATCTAATTCATAGGCTCATATATCAGGCTCTGAAGCTCTCTAGGCAGAGACATGGCATTTGAAGGGAGAATGAAAGGCACACTGCTCCAATTACCATAAATAGTCTGCATGACAAATAAACATGTCTTTGGGGACAGAATGAAGATATCCTTTTGGGGGAAGAGTTGGAAAAGCTGAGCTGGGAGACCTACTCTAATTTTTACATATGAAGTAAAATTATAATCTGCTACCTTCAGAGATGAGTTTAAATGGAAGGACTCTACTGGGTTTATTAGCATTCAAGGGAGATGGGAAAATAGATTAGCAGAAAATAGTCTTAATAGGAACTTAAGTCTGATGTCACTTTAAGTACTAGATAATAAATAAATGTCAAAGTACAAAGAAAAATAAGAAGCTTTAAAGAAACCAAGTTTTAAAGTGAAAATTCCCTTTCCTGACAACTAAAAATCAGTCTGAAATATACCACAGACACCAGAAGGAGTTCTAAGTTATAAAAGTATCATAAGAATTAACAAAAACACACAGGGAGACAATCCTTAAGTTATTTTTCAACCAACCTACGCAACACCTGTCACAAGCCATCCAGGCTCTTTCCAGCTTGAGCAATTTTGTATCCATCCTTGGTGCTTTTGTATAAAAGCATCATTAATTGACTAATGGAGAGCTCAGAAAGGAGTTCATCTGCAGAGACAGGGGAAGTGAGGAAGGAAAAAGGCACAGAGCAGAGTCTAGACTTCAGACGCCACTCTATCATTTCAACATAGCAACTTCAAGCAACTCACAATCTCCCTGAGCCAACCCCTGTTTCCTAAGCTGGAATTTATACTACTTTATTATAAGCTAAGGTGACAATGAAATGAAATGATACATAAAGTCAATATGTACTGAGAATTATAAAGGAATATTTACATATAGAGCTTATTATAGACTCACAAATGCTAGTGTCCCTCCAGGGTCGGCTGAGAACATTTTTCATCCAAAACTGACTGTATAAATGACCTGGATGCTGGAAGAAATCAGTCGCAACCCCCCTCTGCCAAGGCAGCTGATAGTTTATTTATTTTTTTAAAAAAAATATTTATTTATTTATGAGAGAGAAAGAGACCGACAGAAAGAAAGAATGGACACTCCAGGGCCTCTAGCCAGTGCATACAAACCCTAGATGCATGCTCCCCTTGTGCATCTGGCTTACGTGGGTCCTGGGGAATCGAACCCAGGCCCTTAGGCTTCACAGGCAAATGCCGTAACCACTAAGCCAGTTCCCCAGTCCCCGGCAGTTTATTTTTTAGACAGTAGACTTCTAGTGAGGAAGGTGGTAATAAAGAATGATTCTCATTTCCTCATAATCCTAGTGTTGAAATTCCACTGTTTTCACTATTCATGACTTAGAGAAGTTTTTCTATTTTCTCGCTCTTCTGTGAAAATGCAAAAAAAAAAAAAAACCTGAAAAATATTGCCAAAAACTATTAATTCCTCATAGCTGGGCTCAGATTAACTCAACCTGCTGAAAACTAAGGGCTACGAAACAGGGGTGTGGATAGCAGTTTGGGCTACATTTCCCAAGAACTTGCCAACCCAAGTTTTCAGTCTTATAATCTCCAATGATCAAAATTTCTCCAAATTTTGTCATCTAAAAAATCTTCCCAAGCTGTTTTTTAAGTTGTTGATCCCAGGGGATGGCTGGGCAGAATGCAGTCAGCCTGAGACACATGATGCAATGGCAACCTTTGTAAGCAAGCTGAGGGAGGACAGGAAGAACCTGAGTGAGGTGCTAGGGAACAACATGAAGCAACAGTGAGATAACTTACAGGTGTGGCTGGAGCTCAGCAAAGAAGAGTGTAACCCTGAAAATCAATGACTTCTCATAGGATAATGTCACAATGGTTTCCTCCTGGCTGCTCTCACATGTCAGGTTTTGGATTATACATAGAAGGTACTGGATTTTTGCCCTGGACAGGGGGTTCTGCAGCCAAACCTGGAAAACCCAAGGGCAAGAAAAAGCTTTCTTCTATTTGTCACAAATTTGATCGTGGACTTCCACCCTCAGAATCTGTTCTTGTTTGCTCAGCAGTTTGTGGCAAAGGATTCCCAAAATGATGATGACTTGAAACTCTGCTCCCACGCAATAACGCCTCCCAATCAGGGTAAGCCTGAAGGCAGAGATTGTGACTGCCTATGAGCATGGGATGGCCAATGTCACTGAGAAGGACTGCTTTAGCTATTGTCTATGTAATGGAAAATCACCTCATAGATAAACTCTCCTCATATGTGTCAAAAGAGAGAATGTTGGGTTATGAGATGGTCACTTAGTTTATTTATTTATTTTATTATTTATTTATTTATTTATTTGTCTGTTTTTCGAGGTAGGGTCTCACTCTGGCCCAGGCTGACCTGGAATTCACTATGTAGTCTCAGGCTGGGCTTGAATTCACAGAAATCCTATCTCTGCCTCCCAAGTGCTGGGATTAAAGGTATGCACCACCACACAGCCAGGGCATTACCAAAGTAGGTCCACAGCATCAAGATAAATGACTTCATGTATGGGTTCTTAAAGGCATTAGAATGTGGCAGGTTGCAGGTGTTCTAAGAGTTCACTTGCCATAAAGAAACATGTCTTTACTGCTCCCTGGCATCTCTAACCACTTAACACTCCTTCCTCAAAGAGGCCAGCCCATGCTACTTAACAGAAAGAGCTAATTAAATTCAATTGATTTATTTATTAAATTTTTAGTTATTTGAGATGGGTTCTCACTATTGTAGCCTAGGCTGGCCTTGATCTCATGGTGATGCTCCAGTCTCGGTTTCCTGAGAATGCCTTCCTTTCTCTCTAACTTTTTATTGACAACTTCCATAAATATAGACAATATAGCAAAATCATAATCTCCTCTCTCTCCCTCCCAAATTTCCCCTCTACTGAATGAAGAGATCACTTTAAATATACTTTTGGTAGTAACATGACCTCACAACTTACATAAATAACAATGTGACAGTGTACAACAACTTAATCGAAAGCCCACCCACTGATGATGCTGAGCAGCAACCTGCATTCTACTGGCATGCTCTGGGGACACTCTACCTGTACCTTTGCCCCCAATGAACATGCCTAGCTTTTTGAAGCTTTATAGGTACACAGGGAAATCATATCCTCACATACTGTGCACACTCGTAACACTGAAAAAATCATTATGAAACTCAGACACCTACCTTTTAAAGAGCTTCAACATGACCAAGTCCACTGTCAGTGGTTAGCAAGCAGGGAGGACTTTTTGCTTTACTACATTAGAATGTGAGAGTAGGGGAAAGTCACCAAATTCACTGGCTATTAAAAGCTGAATGTTTTGGGGGGGGTCCACATTTCAAAGGTGAAGAATATATAAATGTAGCATTGAGTACATTTTATATTGCTACTGTGAAGTCATTAATAGATTAAGTATGACTGAAAATGAGCCATGTGTCTATGTGTATGTGTTCCCAGTTATGGAAGCAGATATTGACGAAGTCCTGTGCCTAGAATAGGGATGTTTAGATGAGGCATGTATGCTAGATGACATCCTAGAATTAAAAAGCTGGTGTAACTTGGTCCCATGATCAGCAGGTCATTTATGTATTCAGTGATATATATATTCTGTAACCGACAAGTTTCAAATTTCTGTTTCTCTAGATAACTGTATTCTTGTACACTGATTGGGATAACCTATATATTAAAAATCAGATTCCTGAGGCTAGAGAGATGGCTCAGCTTTTAAGGTGCTTGTTTGCAAAGCCTGACAGTCCAGATTCAATTGCCCAGTGCCCACATAAAGCCAGATGCACAAAGTGGCACATGTAGCTGGAGTTCATTTGCAGTGAATAGAGGCCCTGGTGTACCCATTCTCTCTCTCTTCCCCTCATTGTCACCCTCTCTTTCTCCTAGCAAATAAATGAAAATTAAAAAAAAATAGATTCTTGGGCTGGAGAGATGGCTTAGCAGTTAAGGCATTTGCCTGCAAAGCTAAAGGACCTCAGTTCGATTCCCCAGGACCCATGTGAGCCAGATGCACAAGGGGGTGCATGCATCTGGAGTTCGTTTGCAGTGGCTGGATGCCCTGGCATGCCCATTCTCTCTCTCTCTCTCTTGCTCGCTCGCTCGCTCGCTCGCTGGCACTTGCTCTCACTCTCACTGTGTCTTTTTCCCTCTCTCAAATAAATAAATAATATTTTTAAAAATCACATTCCTGGGCTGGAGAGATGGCTTAGTGGTTAAGCACTTGCCTGTGAAGCCTAAGGACCCCGGTTCAAGGCTCGATTCCCCAGGACCCACATTAGCCAGATGCACAAGGGGGCGCACACATCTGGAGTTCGTTTGCAGTGGCTAGAGGCCTTGGCATGCCCATTCATTCTCTTTCTCTCTCTGTCTCTCTCTGTCTCTCTCTCCCCCCTTTTTCTCTGTTGCTCTCAAATAAATAAACAAAAAAAAATCGCAGTCCTCCTTTTCGTCTCCAGTTAGCAACTATAAGAAATCCTATTATTTTCACCCCACAGAAAGTAGGACTTAGAAATGCTGTGCTATTAGACAAAATAAAGTTTTTTTTCTTTGCATTTAAAACCCAAATCTGAACTCTTACCATGTTATACGCTTAGAAAATATCTCCCTGTAACTCAAGAATTTTTAGTATTAGTATGCTCATTTATTAATTATTCCAATGAAATGTGTTTTAAGAAATCTTACCAACAGGGACTGGGGAGGATGCTCAGCAATAAGAATGCTTGCTGTACGATTATGAGGGCCTGAGAAACCTGAGACTTGCCCAGTTTGATTCCCTAACAGCCATATAAACACACTGGGTGTGACCATATATGTTTATAACACCAGTCCTGCAAAAGGCAGAGCTTGCAGAATTGCTAGGGCTCACTGACCAAAAACTGACAGCTCTGGGTTGACAAAAGACTCTGCCTCAAGGAAATACACAGATGTGCAACAGATGAAGAAAACTCAATGTTCTCCTCTGGTCTCCATGGGATGTGCATACACACATACACACATACATATGCCACACATCATATCACATATACACCAAAAATAAGAGGAAGAAATCTTACAAACCAACAGGGTTTATACTAGGCATTTCTTCTGTTCCTATAAATATCTATTGCTAACCTTGTGCTGATAACATGGAAATAATACATTTAGAAATATTTTTATTCAAACAATGTTGATGGATAAATTTGGATGTATAGATGGGTTTGTGCAGACCTAACTAATGGATAGGTATAGATATTAACATATGGTTGATACATTTATGTAGTCGATTTTGTACTTAAAATGTGACAGAATGTTTTGGGGAAAAATATTCTACTCTATTTTTTGCACTGGAAAATAAGACTTCATGTACCACTTTTGTTTCAGAAAGTATGTTCAATTCTGGTGGGCCCAATTCATAGGATATGCGTCCAGGTACACAGAATAAGAGGTACCAGTGGAAAGAGAAGGCACAAAGAAAGAAAGCAAGTCACTATTCCCACAGCCTGACTAGAACCAGCAGCCCTGATAGCACAGAAAAACTATTCTTTCTCCTAAATTCCTAGTAATAAGTAGAAAAATTGCCTATAAGAATACTTAAAAGGGCTGGGCGTGGTGGCGCATGCCTTTAATTCCAGCACTCGGGAGGAAGAGGTAGGAAGATCGCCATGAGTTCGAGGCCACCCCGAGACTCCATAGTGAATTCCAGGTCAGCCAGGGCTAGAGTGAGACCCTACCTCGAAAAAACAAAAACAAACAAACAAAAAAGAATACTTAAAAGAGGCTGAAGAGATGGGTTGGTGGTTAAGGTGCTTGTCTGCAAAGCTAAAGGACCCAGGATCAATTCCCCAGTACCCACGTAAAACCAGAAGCACAATGTGGCACATGCATCTGGAGTTCATTTAAGGTAGATAGAGGCCTGTCATGCCTATATTCATTCTCATTTATTCATTCATTCATTCTCTCTCTCTCTCTCTCTCTCTCTCATAAATTAAAATTTTAACAAAGAATACTTAAAAGGAAATTAAACAGAGAAATTTTCCTCATATCTACTCTGGATCTACCTGTTGGCTATAATCACAGCCCACATACTATATTGAAATCTATTGTATGGTAAAAGATGCAAAATCCTCTGAGACATCATCTCATAAAAACAGTATACCAGGTATTACTACAGCTTAAGGATGAAAAAATTGAAATTCAGAGCAGAATAGCATCTTGCTTATGGCCTAAATTAAAATGGTCACTACATTCCATGACACTGTTCACTAGTTCTGTGTATCAGAATCTAGCAGTCTCTACAAAAACATTTTCAGCCAGCATCAAAGAGAAATCCTTCAGAAAAATGGTTTAGAAAATGAAGAACTCTATAAAATGCCTTGAAGAATTGGTATTTTTGTCCACTTAATACAAGTTTCCAACCAGACAGCTAACCACCTAGTCTAAGACATATGAGACTCAATCCAGAAAGCCTGTGGAAATATACATAGGATCAAAATCAAAGACCTAGATTCTAATTCTACTCCTAAAGCCATTACTTCCTGGCTATTTAACTTTGGATAATCATCTTAACCTCTTTAGATCTGAATTTCTCTGTAAAATGACAACAACAGTTACTGACCACCAAGACTATTATGTGCAGGATTAAAGGCAGCATGGATGTGATCATGCTCAAAGTATAAAGATTCTGCAAATTAGCCATCTTAAAAACATCTTCCCTGGAGTCTGTTTTAAAACATTGACGGTGTTTTCCAAATTATATACAACAAATTATACCAAACTAAAGGAAGAAATACTTACTCAGGTTTATTCTATTTTTTCAAAATTATTTTTGGTCAAACCTACCTATAAACTACATGATTTGACTTAAAGACTCCCGTAAACACTCATTCAGTTAGCTGTGTCTTAAACGTGCTATGAAAATCTGCCTGTCATGGTGGAATATTTACTGAATATCTCTCATGTTAGTACTAGTCATGTTAGACATTTTCAAAGTTGACTTTGACTGTTTTTCCTAAGTATCTTCTGAAATATATTTTCTCTTCTCTTTATAAGATGAAGAATCTGAGGAGAGGATAAGATATCACTCAATGTCAGAGCTGTGAGCACAGCTCAGTAGCAGAGCACTTGCCTAGCATTTACAAGGTCCTGGGTTCCATCCCTAGCACAAAAAGAAAGAAAGAAAGAAAGAAAGAAAGAAAGAAAGAAAGAAAGAAAGAAAGAATCCCTTTATCAGCCATATTTCTATATCATAGAGGAAAAGAAATGTCAAGGGATTTGCATAAGAAGAAATATGGAACAGCGTTACCTAGTGACGTCAGAACATGATGACTAGGAACATGGACACTGGTACTAGACACCTAATTCCAAGCCCGTGAGCTTTAGTTTGTTCATTTATAAAATTAGACCAATAATAGCAATCTATTTATAAGCTAGTAAATGAGTTAATACTTAAAATGGTAATATGCAATTAAATACATGCCAACATATTATGTTGTTATCACATGTTCTTCCCTTGTCATCTGCCCAAACCCTAAATTCCAAATACCCAATCTTCATCCACATACATCTTCTCTTATTATCATTGGTTTTTCAAGGTAGGTCTCACTCTAGCCCATCTAACCTGGATTTCATGAATGTAGATTCAGGGTGAGGCCTCGAACTCATTGTGAACTCCTACACTGCCTCCCAAGTGCTAGGCTTAAAGGCGTGTGCCACCACACTCGGCTAACATCATAATATTATGGCTATTTCTCATTCTTAACTGACATGCCTCTCTCCTTCCTCACTAACTAAATCTAACACATATATTTCAAAACCCTAATCAGATCTGATCCATCTTTGAAATATTTTTCCTTACTCTCATTATTCCACAGGCATCTTCTTCCTTCATGGTGATGCTCCAGTCTCGGTTTCCTGAGAATGCCTTCCTTTCTCTCTAACTTTTTATTGACAACTTCCATAAATATAGACAATATAGCAAAATCATAATCTCCTCTCTCTCCCTCCCAAATTTCCCCTCTACTGAATGAAGAGATCACTTTAAATATACTTTTGGTAGTAACATGACCTCACAACTTACATAAATAACAATGTGACAGTGTACAACAACTTAATCGAAAGCCCACCCACTGATGATGCTGAGCAGCAACCTGCATTCTACTGGCATGCTCTGGGGACACTCTACCTGTACCTTTGCCCCCAATGAACATGCCTAGCCTTTTTGAAGCTTTATAGGTACACAGGGAAATCATATCCTCACATACTGTGCACACTCGTAACACTGAAAAAATCATTATGAAACTCAGACACCTACCTTTTAAAGAGCTTCAACATGACCAAGTCCACTGTCAGTGGTTAGCAAGCAGGGAGGACTTTTTGCTTTACTACATTAGAATGTGAGAGTAGGGGAAAGTCACCAAATTCACTGGCTATTAAAAGCTGAATGTTTTGGGGGGGTCCACATTTCAAAGGTGAAGAATATATAAATGTAGCATTGAGTACATTTTATATTGCTACTGTGAAGTCATTAATAGATTAAGTATGACTGAAAATGAGCCATGTGTCTATGTGTATGTGTTCCCAATTATGGAAGCAGATATTGACGAAGTCCTGTGCCTAGAATAGGGATGTTTAGATGAGGCATGTATGCTAGATGACATCCTAGAATTAAAAAGCTGGTGTAACTTGGTCCCATGATCAGCAGGTCATTTATGTATTCAGTGATATATATATTCTGTAACCGACAAGTTTCAAATTTCTGTTTCTCTAGATAACTGTATTCTTGTACACTGATTGGGATAACCTATATATTAAAAATCAGATTCCTGAGGCTAGAGAGATGGCTCAGCTTTTAAGGTGCTTGTTTGCAAAGCCTGACAGTCCAGATTCAATTGCCCAGTGCCCACATAAAGCCAGATGCACAAAGTGGCACATGTAGCTGGAGTTTATTTGCAGTGAATAGAGGCCCTGGTGTACCCATTCTCTCTCTCTTCCCCTCATTGTCACCCTCTCTTTCTCCTAGCAAATAAATGAAAATTAAAAAAAAATAGATTCTTGGGCTGGAGAGATGGCTTAGCAGTTAAGGCATTTGCCTGCAAAGCTAAAGGACCTCAGTTCGATTCCCCAGGACCCATGTGAGCCAGATGCACAAGGGGGTGCATGCATCTGGAGTTCGTTTGCAGTGGCTGGATGCCCTGGCATGCCCATTCTCTCTCTCTCTCTCTCTTGCTCGCTCGCTCGCTCGCTCGCTCGCTGGCACTTGCTCTCACTCTCACTGTGTCTTTTTCCCTCTCTCAAATAAATAAATAATATTTTTAAAAATCACATTCCTGGGCTGGAGAGATGGCTTAGTGGTTAAGCACTTGCCTGTGAAGCCTAAGGACCCCGGTTCAAGGCTCGATTCCCCAGGACCCACATTAGCCAGATGCACAAGGGGGCGCACACATCTGGAGTTCGTTTGCAGTGGCTAGAGGCCTTGGCATGCCCATTCATTCTCTTTCTCTCTCTCTGTCTCTCTCTGTCTCTCTCTCCCCCCTTTTTCTCTGTTGCTCTCAAATAAATAAACAAAAAAAAATCGCAGTCCTCCTTTTCGTCTCCAGTTAGCAACTATAAGAAATCCTATTATTTTCACCCCACAGAAAGTAGGACTTAGAAATGCTATGCTATTAGACAAAATAAAGTTTTTTTTCTTTGCATTTAAAACCCAAATCTGAACTCTTACCATGTTATACGCTTAGAAAATATCTCCCTGTAACTCAAGAATTTTTAGTATTAGTATGCTCATTTATTAATTATTCCAATGAAATGTGTTTTAAGAAATCTTACCAACAGGGACTGGGGAGGATGCTCAGCAATAAGAATGCTTGCTGTACGATTATGAGGGCCTGAGAAACCTGAGACTTGCCCAGTTTGATTCCCTAACAGCCATATAAACACACTGGGTGTGACCATATATGTTTATAACACCAGTCCTGCAAAAGGCAGAGCTTGCAGAATTGCTAGGGCTCACTGACCAAAAACTGACAGCTCTGGGTTGACAAAAGACTCTGCCTCAAGGAAATACACAGATGTGCAACAGATGAAGAAAACTCAATGTTCTCCTCTGGTCTCCATGGGATGTGCATACACACATACACACATACATATGCCACACATCATATCACATATACACCAAAAATAAGAGGAAGAAATCTTACAAACCAACAGGGTTTATACTAGGCATTTCTTCTGTTCCTATAAATATCTATTGCTAACCTTGTGCTGATAACATGGAAATAATACATTTAGAAATATTTTTATTCAAACAATGTTGATGGATAAATTTGGATGTATAGATGGGTTTGTGCAGACCTAACTAATGGATAGGTATAGATATTAACATATGGTTGATACATTTATGTAGTCGATTTTGTACTTAAAATGTGACAGAATGTTTTGGGGAAAAATATTCTACTCTATTTTTTGCACTGGAAAATAAGACTTCATGTACCACTTTTGTTTCAGAAAGTATGTTCAATTCTGGTGGGCCCAATTCATAGGATATGCGTCCAGGTACACAGAATAAGAGGTACCAGTGGAAAGAGAAGGCACAAAGAAAGAAAGCAAGTCACTATTCCCACAGCCTGACTAGAACCAGCAGCCCTGATAGCACAGAAAAACTATTCTTTCTCCTAAATTCCTAGTAATAAGTAGAAAAATTGCCTATAAGAATACTTAAAAGGGCTGGGCGTGGTGGCGCATGCCTTTAATTCCAGCACTCGGGAGGAAGAGGTAGGAAGATCGCCATGAGTTCGAGGCCACCCCGAGACTCCATAGTGAATTCCAGGTCAGCCTGGGCTAGAGTGAGACCCTACCTCGAAAAAACAAAAACAAACAAACAAAAAAGAATACTTAAAAGAGGCTGAAGAGATGGGTTGGTGGTTAAGGTGCTTGTCTGCAAAGCTAAAGGACCCAGGATCAATTCCCCAGTACCCACGTAAAACCAGAAGCACAATGTGGCACATGCATCTGGAGTTCATTTAAGGTAGATAGAGGCCTGTCATGCCTATATTCATTCTCATTTATTCATTCATTCATTCTCTCTCTCTCTCTCTCTCTCTCTCTCTCATAAATTAAAATTTTAACAAAGAATACTTAAAAGGAAATTAAACAGAGAAATTTTCCTCATATCTACTCTGGATCTACCTGTTGGCTATAATCACAGCCCACATACTATATTGAAATCTATTGTATGGTAAAAGATGCAAAATCCTCTGAGACATCATCTCATAAAAACAGTATACCAGGTATTACTACAGCTTAAGGATGAAAAAATTGAAATTCAGAGCAGAATAGCATCTTGCTTATGGCCTAAATTAAAATGGTCACTACATTCCATGACACTGTTCACTAGTTCTGTGTATCAGAATCTAGCAGTCTCTACAAAAACATTTTCAGCCAGCATCAAAGAGAAATCCTTCAGAAAAATGGTTTAGAAAATGAAGAACTCTATAAAATGCCTTGAAGAATTGGTATTTTTGTCCACTTAATACAAGTTTCCAACCAGACAGCTAACCACCTAGTCTAAGACATATGAGACTCAATCCAGAAAGCCTGTGGAAATATACATAGGATCAAAATCAAAGACCTAGATTCTAATTCTACTCCTAAAGCCATTACTTCCTGGCTATTTAACTTTGGATAATCATCTTAACCTCTTTAGATCTGAATTTCTCTGTAAAATGACAACAACAGTTACTGACCACCAAGACTATTATGTGCAGGATTAAAGGCAGCATGGATGTGATCATGCTCAAAGTATAAATATTCTGCAAATTAGCCATCTTAAAAACATCTTCCCTGGAGTCTGTTTTAAAACATTGACGGTGTTTTCCAAATTATATACAACAAATTATACCAAACTAAAGGAAGAAATACTTACTCAGGTTTATTCTATTTTTTCAAAATTATTTTTGGTCAAACCTACCTATAAACTACATGATTTGACTTAAAGACTCCCGTAAACACTCATTCAGTTAGCTGTGTCTTAAACGTGCTATGAAAATCTGCCTGTCATGGTGGAATATTTACTGAATATCTCTCATGTTAGTACTAGTCATGTTAGACATTTTCAAAGTTGACTTTGACTGTTTTTCCTAAGTATCTTCTGAAATATATTTTCTCTTCTCTTTATAAGATGAAGAATCTGAGGAGAGGATAAGATATCACTCAATGTCAGAGCTGTGAGCACAGCTCAGTAGCAGAGCACTTGCCTAGCATTTACAAGGTCCTGGGTTCCATCCCTAGCACAAAAAGAAAGAAAGAAAGAAAGAAAGAAAGAAAGAAAGAAAGAAAGAAAGAAAGAATCCCTTTATCAGCCATATTTCTATATCATAGAGGAAAAGAAATGTCAAGGGATTTTCATAAGAAGAAATATGGAACAGCGTTACCTAGTGACGTCAGAACATGATGACTAGGAACATGGACACTGGTACTAGACACCTAATTCCAAGCCCATGAGCTTTAGTTTGTTCATTTATAAAATTAGACCAATAATAGCAATCTATTTATAAGCTAGTAAATGAGTTAATACTTAAAATGGTAATATGCAATTAAATACATGCCAACATATTATGTGTTATCATGTTCTTCCCTTTGTCATCTGCCCAAACCCTAAATGCCAAATACCCTAATCTTCTCCACATACATCTTCTTCTTATTATCATTGGTTTTTCAAGGTAGGGTCTCACTCTAGCCCAGTCTAACCTGGAATTCATGATGTAGTTTCAGGGTGGCCTCGAACTCATGGTGATCTTCCTACCTCTGCCTCCCAAGTGCTAGGATTAAAGGCGTGTGCCACCACACTCGGCTTACATCTTATTATTATGCTTTTTCTCTTTCTTAACTGACATGCCTCTCTCCTTCCTCACTAATCTAAATCTACTCATATTTCAAAACCCTAATCAGATCTGTTCCTTCTGTGAATTATTTTCTGACCTCTTTATTCCACAGGCATCTTCTTCCTTCTCTGAACAACTTTTCACTGTCAAATCATCCAATATTTACAAATCACAGAATTTCTATATAACATTCAATTTATCAAGGCTTTTGAAGATAGAAGCTTTGGCCCATATCACTAATTTTTAAAATAGAAACTGAGGTTTCAAGAGTTAAGTTGCTCTAGTAGTGACAGAAACAGCTGTCATAGCAGAGACTTCAATCCATATTTCTTAAATTCTTACAATGTTCCTTCAACTATACTAAACCAATTTTGTTTCCTTGAGATTGTTTATGACTTGTCAAAACTGAAAGTGTCTATCTAAAATTATCTGATTCTGGCCTGGAGAGATGGCTTAGTGGTTAAGCCCTTGCCTGTGAAGCCTAAGGACCCTGGTTTAAGGCTCAATTCCCCAGGATCCACGTAAGCCAGATGCACAAGGGAGCACATGCATCTGGAGTTCGTTTGCAGTGGCTGAAGGTCCTGGTGCGCCCATTCTTTCTCTTTCTATCTGCCTCTTTCTCTCTCTGTCGGTTGCTCTCAAATAAAAAATAAAAATAAATAAATAAAAATATCTGATTCCAAGTATTTTACTGGTTCCATAGCTTTCATGGTAAGTATGAAACTGAGTTAACAGTTGTTTAATAATTAATTCATTAATCTTTCATTGACAGCCTTTTATTTTCCTAACAATTAAAATGATAAACACAGAACTTAAATTCTCAATAACAGCTATTCATTAAGAGGGACTAAAGAGTACAATATATTTGTACCAACCCTATAGTCACATCACAAAACCCAAAAGAGAAAGAACCCATTCTGTGTTTCTAGAACCTAAAAGTACAGAAGAAAAGCAATTGGGGGCTATGTTATTTTAATATTGGGGCTCTTCAAGGAGTCAAGTCCACTACAGATAAGGGGATTTCAATTACTTCCCACAAAGCCCAAGCTTCTTTATACAGGACTAAATCAGGCTGAAGTTAATACATAAGTTAGACCCCCAGAAACAGAGAAGCAGATGTGAGATTTATATCCTGGAAAAAGACTGATAGTTATGCTTGAGAGACCTAGAAGAGAGAATGGTCTTACATAAGAAAAGAAAGAAACATAAAAACTTGAAAAGGGCTCAGAAAGCAAAGACATGTCAGGATCCAAGCTGAGGGAGGCAGAGAGCATGGACTCAGTTCTCTCGAGGTTGACACAAACATGGGAGTGTTTATACACCACAGAGGGATAAATGAGAGAGCAGACCATGTTACAGTGTCAGCCTCATGTAAGGGAGAGTACAGAAAAACCTATTATAGGGCTAGAGAGATGGCTTAGTGGTTAAACACTTGCCTGAGAAGCCTAAGGACCCCAGTTCAAGGCTCAGTTCCCCAGGACCATGTTAGCCAGATGCACAAGGGGGCGCACGCATCTGGAGTTCGTTTGCAGTGGCTGAAGGCCCTGGCGTGCCCATTTTCTCTCTATCTGCCTCATTCTCTGTCACTCTCAAATAAATAAATAAAAAGAAAAAAAAACTATTCTAGTAGCAGTAATTAATATTTTTATTGCACTTTATAATTTATAAGAAAATATTTACAAGTATAATTTATATATATAAAGATTATATGTATATACTAGAGAGAGAATATAAATAGGAATCAAGCCTGATGGAATAGGCCTGAAATTTCAGCTACTTTGGAGGCTAAGGCAGGACTACAAGTTCAAGTCAGCCTGGGCAACTTAGTAAACCTCTCTCTCAAAATTCAAAAAGTAGAAAGATATATAGCTTAGTAGTTAAGAGTTTGCCTAACACAGCTTCAGTTCCCAGTACCTCAAATATAAATAACAATTTACTAGTCATTAACTAGCTACTCTCATTAATGTAGCTGCTGGTTGTTTATAAGAAACTAAAGAATTGGGCTGGAAAGATGGCTTAGCAGTTAAGCACTTGCTTGTGAAGCCTGAGGACCCCAGTACGAGGCTCCATTCCCCAGGACCCATGAAAGCCAGATGCACAAGGTGGCGCATGCGTCTGGAGTTCGTTTGCAGTGGCTGGAGGTCCTGGTGCACCCATTCTCTCTCTCTTTCTATCTGCCTCTTTCTCTGTCTGTCACTCTCAAGTAAATAAATAAAAATTTTTTAAAAAAGAATATAAAGAATTGCTTCCCTCATCATTGACATTTTAATATTTTAATGAGTCATTGATTGATTTAACAAGCAATTACTAAAACCTTTTTTGTCCTGCAATGCTAAAATAAAAGCTTTGGTCACTTCCCAAGGGATCTCAGCATTGTTAAATGTAGGGAGATGGAGATGACTGACAGGTATAGCCAATAGTTGACCTTTGGAAAAAATATAAAGTAGCATCTATGTAGAATGAACAAGCCACATATATATATATATGGTACAACATGAGAACCATAGTTACCAGTGTATTCTATTCAAGATTCTTTATTTATTTTTTTAAATTTTTTTGTTCATTTTTATTTATTTGAGAGTGACAGAGAGAAAGAGGCAGAGAGAGAGAGAGAGAATGGGCACACCACAGCTTCCAGCCACCGCAAACGAACTCCAGATGCATGTGCCCCCTTGTGCATCTGGCTAATGTGGGTCCTGGGGAATCAAGCCTCGAACCGGGGTCCTTAGGCTTCACAGGCAAGTGCTTAACCACTAAGCCATCTCTCCAGCCCAAGATTCTTGCTAAATGAATAGATTATAACTTCTCTTACTGTATTGTTGGAACAGGAGAAACTATGTGAGATGATTACTATGTCAATTTGTGTTACTTATCATAACTTTGTCTTACTATCATTACCATATAAGTATTACATAACACCAACTCTAGTGCAAGCAGGTCTTCAACTTGCAATCCTCCTGCCTTAGCCTTAGCTAGGATCACAGGCTTGTACCACCAGATTTAGAAAGATAGATTGATTGATTGATGAATGATTGATGAATGATACATACATACATACATACATACATATACTTTACATATATTTGTAAACTGCAAAGAGCTATAAAAGCATTAATTACAGTCAAATAAAACTTCATTATTGCTGGGTGTGGTGGCGCATGCCTTTAATCCCAGCACTCAGGAAGCAGAGGTAGGAGGATCGCTAAGATTTCAAGGCCACCCTGAGACTACATAGTGAATTCCAGGTCAGCCTGAGCTAGAGTCAGACTCTACCAAGGAAAAAACAAAACAAACAAACAAAAAACTTCATTATAATACAGTGAGTTAATTATTATGAGAGGTAAGCAAGCACAATGTTTCTGACATAATTAAACAAATTTAAGGATTATTTCTAATACTACCTCCAGACAAATAAACAACTGAAATTTTATTACATAAACTTTTAAAATAAGTTGTGTTATGTATGTTGAAGGTGTTCAATATGTTATGTGAGAGCTACATAATAAAATAGGTACAATAATGGAACAAATTAATGCATTTACCTCTCAAATAGTTACCCATTTACACCAATATGGCAAAAGCAGTTATAATTTATTAACTTAGCAAAAATCTCGAATAGAATAAACTAGTAACTAGGGTCCTCATGTTATACATCATATTTTGTGACTTGCTCATTTTACATATTTGCTACTTTGCATTGTTTTCTTTTAAAGGCCAATTATATAAAGAATAAAATAGTTGATTGATTTTGGGTCTAAGGATATAAAGCAACAACTGACTAAACTGGATCTTAATTTTTCAGAATTACCCAGGCATGGAGAAATTTACAGGAAAAAGAAAGCCTTTCAAGTAGGAATAGCAGGAGCATAAATGAAGGTACAGGGTCATGGCACATTTAGTTAACTTAAGTAGTCTATCATGAGTGAAAAATCAAAATGAGTGAGGAATCAAAGAAGGAAAGACTTAAGAGAGAAATGGATTCAGATTATGAAGGATTGCTGTGTGCTTTCTTTCAACATTTGTCAACCACAAGCTGTTTTAATTCTCCAAAAGTTCTATTCTACCACTATACAGTTCATAATAAAGTTACTTTTTAGACCAAAAAAAAAAAAAAAAGCCAGGCATGATGGCATAAACTTTTAATCCCAGCACTTAGGAGGCAGAGGTAGGTGGATTGCGGTGAGTTTGAGGCCACCTTGAGACTATGTAGTGAATTCCATGTCACTACAGGCTAGACAGCAAGACCCTACTTCGGGGGAACAAAACGAAAAACAATGGGACTGCAGAAATGGCTTAGTTAAGGTGCTTGCCAGCAAAGCCAAAGGACTCAGGTTTGATTCCCCAGTACCCACATACAGCTGGATGCACAAAGTGGCACATGTGTCTGGAGTTCATTTGCAATGGCTAGAGGTCTTGGCACTCACTCTATCATCTATCTACCTATCTATCTATCGATCGATCGATCTACCTACCTACCTACCTATCTGCTTTTTTCTCTCTCAAACAAATGAATAAAATATTTTAAAAACAAAGAATATATTATGATAGTTTTGAAGAGTCCTTACATATCACCAATTAGAACATTCCCACACTCCCAGTACACAGAAAGCCCAAAAAGCTATCTGGAGAAGACATACAATATTTGATAAGCATATAGGCTCAAAGCAGTAACACAAAGGAACTGTTTCTCTCCGGAGAAAGAAATAAGCAGCTTAGGTGACCCAAGACTAGAGTGTCACATTGAGAGAAGAGTTATAAGGATATAACAAGGAAGCGTTATTTAAAAAAAAAAAAAAAGATTCCTTTGAAAGCTAAGTGTCAATATAGGGTAGGTAAGAGAAACTTGACCCTAAAATTGATTCCAACTGCCTTTGCTCTGCTCAGATATACTGTGGACCAGATAATGTGTTCCATTTTGTGGGCTGCTATAGATGCTCATTCAAAGCTAAATATCAGGAAATGTATGATTTCTAGTGCTTTTAAATTATTCACTAATTTACCTTGCATAAGTATTCTAAAGCTTATATTTGAAGAGAAAAAGATTGACTTTCCCCATAATAACATACCTTTCTACCTACAATGTTCCCTTCTATCCCTTTTCCCATTCTATGGCTACTTTTCTGCTCAAATCAATAAGCAGAGATTTACTAATCTATGTGCAGCCATTCTGAAGGAAGATAAAGATGTGAAAATGAAGAAAACACTGAGCTTGTCCTCAAAAGAACTCACTGGTGAGAGGTAGAAGAGACACAAATAAACTGGCGAACTGTGTCCAGATGTAAAGATATCCACAGGATTGAAAAAGAGAATAAAAATGTCCAATACATAATTGGAAAAGGATTTATGGAAAAGGGAAATACTCATCTCGGTCTCAAAAGAGAAATCTGAGTTTGGTCAAAAAAGGATGGAATAAAGAGCCAATGCAACAGTAGTAGACAAAATAAGCAAAAATGAGGAGAAATGTCCTAACAGCTTAGGATTACCAGAAAATGAAGTTTTGAAATGGTTAGAAGGAGGTTTATGAGAAAGAAAGAGGTCAGATCACAGGAGGGCCAAAAACTTTACCTATAGGACACAGAAAACCACTGAAAAGCTTTAAGAAAATGAGTTTAAAAAATGTAACAATTTCATTTCAATAGCACATTTGAACTATTAAGTGGAATCATGAAAAGACTTACCATTCACCTAGAAGTTCCAGGTGAATGCTAAGGAGTCCCTGAAGTAGGTGACTATTGTGGGTGTCCCTGACTGAGACAGAAGACAGTAAGAGCTGAGATAAAGAGGAAAAATAAGGTCTTCAATATTGGATAAAATGACCTATAGTTACCTTAAACCATGCATTTGGAAATAACCAGTATCCAACTGGACCAATGAAGATCGGGACAAATTTCAGGGTTAAAGATAAAGATATGGGAGCTGATTACATTTAGAAAGTGACATCTTGAGAATAGATGGACCAAGGAGGAAAAAAATTAAGTGAATAGAAAATATCCCCCCCCCCCCCGCAGGAACATGTATATCAAATGAAACAGATGAAGGAACCTCAAGATGAATACAGTGTTTGGAAGTCAAGGGACTTCAAAAGGAAGGTAAACAGTGTCAAATGTATGGATAACCAACAATCTTCTTGGACTTTAACAATTAGGTACCCAAGAAAGAAAAAATTCAGTGTTACAGAGAAAGCAGAAGCCCAAGATCAGAAAAGCAAGTATGGGATAAGGAAGTAGAGACAAGAGTGATACTTCCACTTTTGGAAGAATGATTAAGAAAGCAAGGAGCACTTTCTCACTTCTTCTTTCAAGAATGGAGCATCCCATATTTTACAGTCAAGTTTGCAGTGCTGGCAAAAATCACCTGACCAAGAGGAGCTTTGGGGGGGAAAAAAAGAGGTTTATTTTGGCTTATAGACTCAAGGGGAAGAAGCTCCATGATGGCAGGGGAAAATAATGGCATGAGCAGAGGGTGGACATCACTTCCTGGCCAACATTAGATGGACAATAACAGCAGGAGAGTGTGCCAAACAGTGGCTATAATACTCATAAGCCTGCCCCCAACAATACACTTCCTCCAGGAGGCTTTAATTTCCAATTGCCATCAGCCGGGGAACCTAGCATTCAGAACACCTAAGTTTATGGGGACATTTGAATCAAACCACCACACTGTACAAGCAGCAAGTGGTAGAAAATGACAGCAAGCAGAAGAATGGAAAAGGAATTTAAAAATCTACAGCACTTCATCCTTTGAGAATGGAGTAAGAAAAATGAAAGTTAAGAAAAAAGCAAAAGAAGAGCATTCCAAACAAGGGAAACAGTGCCACTGCATCCCAGAATCTTTATAACTCAATCACAGTTGCAGGGAGATGGTAATCCAAGCTTAACAAATGTGATTTGAGGTCTGCAGAGATTGCCTAGCAGTTAAGGCACTTGCTTGTGAAGCCTAAGGACCCATGTTCAACGCTCCAGGTCCCACATAAGCCAGACACACAAAGTGACACAAAGACACACATGCACACAGGGGGTACATATGTCTGGAGTTCAATTGCAGTGGCTGAGGCCCTGATACACCAATTCTCCACTACTACCCTCCTTGCACACACACACAAAAAGGCCAGCCTGTTGAGCTTGCTTAAAAAAAAAAAAAAAAAAAAGTAATTTGAGAGAACAGTGAGAAATGGGTCAGGAGCCAGTTGTAAAATAAGTATAATGAGCAATGTGTATTAGAGAAGAAGATTAAGAAGGAACATTAACTTGTAAGATCTAGGGATGCTTTAATTTTGCTCTACAGGTCTTACACAGGCAGCAACAGCTATTGTAGGGTCATGAGTACAACAACCACTTTGTATATGGAAGACAGCATTCCAAGGCACTCCTATGGTCCCTGAGCCATTGGAGGGTGTGATAGAGACATCTCATTATGTGCTTAACATCCAACTATCATTTCTTCCGGCACTTTGACAAAATTTGACTCTACCTAGCAGTCACCACCATCTGAAAAGAGAAGCTTCTCTATCCAAAGGCGAGAGCAGCGCTAATAATATGTAGGCATAAATGTAAGTATTTAGAGAGCAATGTGATGAATATAACATATCCATGTAGCTTAACAAAAGTAGTAGTAACTCTCCCCACTCCCCATCCCCCACCCTAGGGCTTGTGACCTTCTAAGCCATGGGTTTTTGACTAAGTTTTCAGTATCGGGCATAAATTCCCTCTCATGGAGCAGGCCTCAAATGCAATTGGAGAACAGTTGATTACTCCCATAGCAGATATGCCACTATTGCACTAGTAGGCACATCTTGCCTAGATTGTGAAGTGTGTAGCTTACAGAGTCCACTGCTGTTTAAGACTGCCAATGAGGGTTGGAGAAATGGCTTAGCAGTAAGGCGCTTGCCTGCAAAGCCAAAGGACCCAGGTTCAATTCCACTAGGACCCACATAAGCCAGATGCACAAGGTGGTGCATGCATCTGGAGTTTGCAATGGCTGGAGGCCCTGGTGCACCCATTCTCATTCTCTCTCTCTCTCTCTCTCTCTCTCTCTCTCTCACACACACACACACACACACAAAATAAATAAATAAAATAAATAAATGAATAAAAATTTTTAGGAGTTGGAGAGATGGCTTAGTGGTTAAGGCACTTGACGGCAAAGCCAGAAGACCCAGGTTCCATTCCCCAGTAATCACGTAAAGCCAGATGCACAAGGTGGTGCATGTGTCTGGAGTTCATTTGTGGTGGCTAGAGGTGCACATGCATTCTCTCTCTCTCAAATAAATTAATAAGTTAAAAAAAATTAAGACTGCCAATGGCTTTTCTATCCTAGCAGGCTGCTTAGCACTTTCTAGAACTGTGACTGCTAGCCAATAGGAAGGAGGCTTCTAGTTCAGTTTTAGCTTGATTTTTTCAGTGCCCTACAACCACAGCATACACTGTCTTCAGCAATAGGGTCTTTCCAACTAGTTCTGGTAGGCAACCAAGAACCTATATTGTTTAGGGACCTGAGGGGTCTCTCTGACCAACAATTTGCTGGGAAGTATTCAAGCCCTGGTACTGAAATTTTTCTGTAACTATCTATAGCTTCTGGGTGCAGCATATGTATCCCCAAGGGTACTTCTGATCAAACTCTCTTTTTTCAATTTTTTTTTTGTTTTGGTTTTTGATGTAGGGTCTCACACTAGCCCAGGCTGACCTGGAATTCACTATGTAGTCTCAGGTTGGCCTCAAACTCACAGCAATTCTCCTACCTCTGCCTCTCAAGTGCTGGGATTAAAGGCATGTGCCACATACCCAGCTTTTTTTTAACTTTTGAAAAATATTTATTTATTTGCTTACGTATTTATTTGAGAGAGGGTGGGAAGAATAGACACACCAGGACCTCTTGCCAAAGCAAAAAAACTCCAGAAACATGTGCCACTTTGTGTATCTGCCTTTATGTGGGTACTAGGTAATCAAATCCAAGCTGTCAGGCTTTACAAGCAAGTCCCTTTATCAGCCGAGCCATCATTTCAGCCCTAATTTTTAAAACATACACACACACACACACACCTATTTATATGCCTATCCTTCCCATGGATAGGAAGATCCTAATAAATAGGCTTGCTCAGCTTCTTCTTTATTCCTAGCACTTAACTTGTATTAGATGCTCAATTGCATTAAATAATATTAAAATTGTTTTGAGCCAGTCATGGTAGTACACCTATATTCTGGAGATTGAGGCATGAGGATCATAAATTCAAAACCCATCATAGAGAGGTAACTGTCTCAAAAAAAAAATACTGGACTTAAAATTGTTTTGTAAACGTTAGAAGAAAGTATAGACTTCTGGAAAACTTCCTATTTAAGCCTCTATTCCTTTATGTTGAACAAGAGATATAAAAAGTTAATGTTACTATAGATCTAAATTTGAGTACATAAAGACAGTACATAATCTTGAATAGATTAAAAACACTAAGAAATGGGTTCCTGAGAGGAATGCCATCATTGTAACACAGGTTCTAATAACTTTAATATTGAATTTCTATATCTAAATTGTCAAGGGTCTCTCTCACCTATTTTAGAATGACCTATGCTTAAATAACAATAACCCAAATAAAAAGCAGTATTATTGCTGTCTTCCACAATGAGTGCTTAAAATAAATAGATACAAACAGTATTTTTAAGACGAAAATGGACTAAATCAGAGGATTTCCTCAAAGAGTAACTTAAGAAAAGGAGAAACATGCTGGAATCAGATGTGAGTTTCACTCCCCATTCTCTTCCTAATTCATTATCCGACTTTGACAAATCTTCCATGTCTCTGGATTAGACGGTTACTCAGGTTCCTGCAAGCTTAAGTGCTCTAATTATAAGATCAAATCCCTGAGATCTGTAATCCTTGAAAAGTCAGGAATGGAAAAAAAGGAATGAAGAGTGTTTGGTACAGAGTCTGAAATTATAAGTTCTGGTTCTGGTTATGCCTTAGCTAGCTAAATAACTTTGAAGAAGTTACTTCCCTTCTTCAAATAAAAAGTTTCCCAGGACTGGAGAGATGGCCTAGTGGTTAAGGTGCATGCCTGCGAAGCCTAAGGACCCAGGTTCAATTCTCTAGGCCCCACGTAAGCCAGATGCACATGGTGGCACATGCATATAGAGTTCATTTGCAGTGGCTAGAGGCCCTGGTGTGCCCATTCTCACTCCTTCTCTCCCTCTGTCTCTAATAAATAAATAAAAATAAATCTTAAAAAAATTCCTAGTTGTGGGCTAGAGAGATGGTTTAGCAGTTAAGGTGCTTACCTACAAAGCCAAAAGGACCCAGGCTCAATTCCCCAGAATCCACATAAAGCCAGATGTACTAGGTGGTGCATGTGTCTGGAGTTTGTTTGCAGTACCCAGAGGCCCTGGTGCTCTCTCGCTCGCTCACTCTATCTATCTATCTATCTATCTATCTATGCCTCTCTCTCTCTCTCAAATAAATGAATAGATTTTTTTTTAAAAAATCCCAATTTAAGGTGTAGTGGTTTGAATGAAACTCCCCCAAGAGGCTCATGTATTTTGAATACTCAGACCTCAACTGGTGGCAATTTAGGAATGTTGTGGGGGCTTTAGAAGGCAGAGCCTTACTGGAGGAAGTGTGTTGCTAGGGGTGGGATTTGGAGTAATATAGCCCATATCCAAGCTCAGTACTCAACCATTTCCTTTCTGCTGCTGTGGAGATGTGATGCCCAGCTGAATGGCTAATGATGTTGTGCTTTTTCTGCCACTGAAACTTCCCCTTGAAAGTGTAAACTGGAAGCAAACCCTTTCCTTCTACAAGCCTCTTCAGGTCAGATATTTTGTCCCAGAATGAGAAAGTAACTGTTATAGAAAATTAGTACCAAGAAGTGGGGCTGTTTGCAGTGAACCTGACCATGTGGGTTTTGGTCATTTGGAATTATTTTAAGGAGGAAAATGAAAAGATTTAGAACTTTGGGCTAGAAAAGCTTTGCAGTGCTATAAGAACAGCTTAATGGGCCATAGTGGTGAGACTGTGAAAGACCAAAATATAGAAAGGAGTGTGGACTACAAAGGATTGGCTTATAAGGTTTCAGAGGGGAAGGAGGACTTTGTCAGGAAGTTGGCAAAAAGCAGTCTGTGATGTTCTGGCACAGAGAATGACTATGCCCTGAGAACTTGAGCAAAGCTGAATTTAGACGTAATAGACTGCTGTGTTTGGCAAAGGAAAGTACAAAGCAGAATGATGGGAAGAATATACAGCTAGGTGCAGAAGGAAATGTGAGCAAATTTTGGTTCCAAAGACTATAGCTACTTTAACTGCAATTATTTGAGAGATTACCACCATTGACGATAGGCCAGATGCTCTGTACTGGGACAACAGGAAGAGTGATGATACTTTTGAAAGGAGGGGCCCTGAAAGAATAATGCTGAAGTTTCCAACTCCTCAAAGTTGGGCTTTAATCCTCCTCCCTGTGATTAACAAATTTAGCAACAATGCCCACCTGTTACTGGTTTTGGATCTATGACATATGTAAGAAACAGTCAGTAGATTGTAACATGGCTCTGGAGAAGGCCACTGAGGTTCAGTAATGTGAAGCCGGGTCATACTTCCTGTATGGAGTCCATGGGGATCATGGCATGGAGCTATGAAGATGAACTTTTTAAAAAAATATTTTTATTTATTTATTTACAGACAGAGAGAGAGAATGGGCATGCCAAGGCCTCCAGCCACTGCAAACAAATTTCAGATGTATGTGCCCACCACTTTGTGCATCTGGTCTTACGTGGGTACCAGGGAATCAAACCCATGTTATCAGGTTTTGCAGGTAAGTTACTTAACTGTTGAGCCATCTCTCCAGCCCTGAAGATGAACTTTGAGTTGTGGTGGAAACCCCAGGATTTTGGAGATGCTGGAACTTTGGGACAGCATCCAAGGAAAGCTACTGGATCAAAGTGTATTCTGCCCAGAAAACCAGCAGCACAGCTGGAGGGACAGTTTCCCAGGCCTTCTGTAGCCCAGAGGACTTCACCATGAGACCCAGATGCTAGACATGGGCTGCAGAATATGTTTTCCCTGCTGGCCTTCTGTCTTGCATTGGTCCATTTGGGAACAGGAATATTTATACTGTGCCTTTATGTGTTAGAAGTATGTAACTTGTGTTTTGATTTTACAGGGGGTCACAGTTGACAGACCATCTTGAGTCTCAGTTGAGGCTCTAGACTTTTGAGTGATATTGAGACTAGTGAAGACTATGAGGACTTTCAAAGTTGGGCTGAGTGAATTTTACATTATGAGATGGTCATGAGTCTGTGAGAGCCAGGAGTGGAATGTGGTGGTTTGAATGAAATATCCCTCATTAGCTTGTGTAGTGAATACTTAGTTCCCTGCTGGTAGCAATTTAGAAATATTATATGGGCCCTCTGGGAGGTGGAGCTTTACCGGAAGAAGTGTGTCACTGGGAGAAGACTTTGGGTTAATACAGCCCAACGCCAACGTCCAGTAGTCAGACTATTTACTTTCTGCTGCTGTGGAGATCTGATGTTGATTGTCTGCTCCTGCAATGCTTTCCCCACCATGATGACACTTCCCTTAAAACTGCAAGCAGGAAGTAAACCCTTTCCTTCCATAAGCTGCTCCTGGTAGGATACTTTGTTCCAGCAATGAAAAGATAATGCTGCAATAAGGATCCCAGATCGCTTTTCAGCTATAATACCCTAGAATCGTAAAGCGTAGGCTACTGTTACTACGAACAATGAAATTCTGTGGAACCAGCACTTGTGTTAAGAAAAGGAGGCATAGATAAAATACTTAATAAAGAGAAGCCTCATACCTCATTTGAGTTTTACTCCCAAGTTCCAATTCATTATTTCCCTAGAGCCACTCATAAGCACTGGTCCACATGAACTACTGTGTTTTCAATTCCCCTATTCTTAAGTACATTTTTTAAGAAGCCCAAAAACTGTCCAGAAAAGAATAAAAACAGGTGCTGCCTATATACCACATCAATCCAAACTCTCTGTGGTCTCCTTTTTAGCCACTGCATTTTTTTAATGGACTGGGCCAAACCTATCTCTCAAATTCCTTCAAAGTTCAGTATAAACCTCACTTTTTCGTTGAAGTCTTTCATTCCCACTATAACCCACATTTGTTTGTTTTGTCTGAGAAAGGACCTCACTCTGTAACCCAGGTTGGCCTTGAACTCAAGTCAATCCTCCTGCCTCAGGCTCCCAAGTGCTGGGATTCTTGGTTTGAGCTACTACCTGGGGCTCCATCTCTTATTCCCTTAAATTGTACTGCTATCATAGAGTAAATAAAATTTGTAGAGCTATATGTAGTAACTGCTCAAAAAATAACAATAGTTGGCATGCTACCATGGCTTTTGTAATAGTCACATATTCTTCAGTTCCTTGTATCTCAAATTTGATTATGAATTAGATTTGATTATGAATTATTATGAATTACCTGGAGGTCTTACTCAAATGTAAATCATTTCAGCAAGTGTGAGCTGAAACTCTGTAGAAAAAGCTTCTAGCTAGTGCCAAGTACCATACTTTGAACACAAAATGTAGATTTAAAATTTTAGCAATCTTGTTGAAAAAAAACAGTTATTTTATCCATACAACTGGATAGTAAGCTCTTAGAAGGCAGCCACTATTTCTCATTTTTCTTAGCATATCAACCTTATAAAGAGAAGGAGCTCAATACACATCTGTTGATATATCAGATTTGCAGACCCTAGATAGAAATGCCCCTGAAGTACTGATTTTCAAATCAAACACCAAAATGTGCCAGTATGAAAAGTTTACTCAAACACTGGAGTCAGAATTGCTTGCATGGAGATGGGAGAATCTGAGCAAAAACTTACCTTTTCATCAGTGAGTGCAACAGAAGAAACAGCAGCATATATCAATGGTCACCTATTCTTTGTTAAAGAGTAATGATTATTCAGTACATTCTTAATTGCACTTCTAATTTAGTTATAAACCTTAAAAGAAGACATGTATCTTCTAGGTATATAAAAAACATTAATACTAATTTAATGGTGTATCGTGAGTTTGATTTCATTTTTTAGTCACACATATACATTTTTCAATTATTCTTTAGTGTGCAGCTAGTCTAATGTTCTCAGGCTCCAATAAAAATATTTCAAGCAAAAGAAAGAGATACCCCCTCCAATTTTCCCATGAACCTAATCAATGGTAAAGTCTCCAATTTACATTGCACATGATTACATTAATAGAAATTAAAAGGAATCTGTTTCTTTATGGAATGATCTGAAGGTTGCCCATTTTAAATCTTCAATTATTGAGATGTTTGCTAAAGACTTCTTTATTTCAGTATTCTATAATTCAGATGGGATTCTTAAGTTCTATTGGGAAACTACAATCTTCTCACTCAAGCACCAGAAAAATTATATTGGGCACATATGATACCTGTTTATGGAATACTATCTAGATAGCTTTGGCTGTGAAACAAATTAACTTAAATCAGCCTTTAGAGCCAAAAGCACCTTTGTAAGTTGCTATGCTTAGCATAAGTAGCACCTGCTCTTTAACTCATAGTGAACTTTTGATCAAACTATGCCTCAATATTTAACGAAGTTGTTGTTAACAAATTTAGTCATGTGAAGTCAAATTCAGTAATACTGGGAATTACAATTAAGCACAAAAATACAGAAGCACAGAAATGCTATCAACACCTAGACTCAAGCTGTGCTTATGAGTTTTAATAAATCAATGTTATTACTTCAGAGAAAATCAGAGAGCAGTTGGAAGTCAGCCCAGAGGAAAGCAACTCCTATTACACCTATCAGAAGTCTAGTCTCTGGGGCAAGCAGATTCTCTTGTTTATGCCAAGCACTCTTCCTAGAAAATACTATCTAAGGAGTTTCAAATCTCAAATCTCTCATTTCTAACTCAACACAGACCTGCAACAGACTCATCATACTCACACTAATACTTTGAGCAACCTATCTGTAGGTACCTAACTAGAAATTACAACCAAACAGATAGCATCAATAGGATAAAAGACCAGAACAAGGTTTACAAGGGGCAAGTTTTCTTGCACAAAAAAAGATGAAACATAAATATTATTGTCATTCATCTTCTTTTGCCTTGGTATTTTTGCAAGACTCATATTTTGAAGTGCTCCCCAATGACACTGGGTCTCATTAATTATTGAAACAATGATTTCAACCAATAATTCTAGATTCCTTTCCATTATATAAGTTTTGAGTAAATGAGTGTAAATTTTCCAAAAGGGTCCCTCACTGCCTAGTCCCTAGAAGGAGCTTATTATTACTACTGCTAATAATAATAACATTATAATAATGAGGTAATATAACATAGTATAGTGGCAACAGCAAAGCCAAATAGTCCTAAATTCAATTTGTGGTCCTAGCATTGGTTAGTTGTATGACTAACATGTACATCATTTACCTTTTCTAAACCTCAGTTTTTGTGGTGAAAATCACATTAGAAATACTTGGTAGGGTTGGAGAGATGGCTTAGTAGTTAAGGCGCTTGCCTGCAAAGCCTAAGGACCCAGGTTCAATTCCCCAGTACCCAAGTAAGCCAGATGCACACAGTGGCGGATGCATCTGGAGTTTGTTTGCAGTGGCTAGAGGCCTTGGTGCACCCATTCTCTCTCTCTCTCTCTCTCTCTCTCTCTCTCTCTTTCTCTAATAAAAAAATAAAAAGGAATACTTGGTAGAATCTGGTTGTGGTGGCACACCTCTTTAGTCTCAGCACTCAGGAGGCTGAGGTAAGAGGGTCACTCACTGTCAATTCAAGGCTAGCCTTAGGCTACAAAGTGGTTCCAAGTCGACTTGGGCTAGAGTGATAATTTGCTTCAAAAAAAAGCCAAAACACTAAGAGTGTGAGAGAGAGAGAGGAAGAAGGAGGAGGAGGAAGCAAAAGAAAGAAAGAATACTTGCTTGAGAGTTAGGCATATAATGGGTGCTTAATAGAGCACAGTTATCTTCCTATGCCTCTCCCCTCCCTTAATAAGCACTTGTTGATTTAACTAGAGCAATTCTTCTAAGGGACTGTCAGTGGCACTACTGTCATACTTTCTCTGTTACTGTCTTAAAGATCTTCTCTACTCCACTGTCTGTCTAGAAGAGAAAAAGAAAATCTCACAAAACACTGTAATGAAAGGACTCCAGAATGGCCATAGCAAACAGCAGGAGGACAACTCCACATACACACCTCACTGCCATCAGCTCGCACCAGCACTCCCTCCTTCCCCACGGGCCTCCCAGGGAAAGGGTGCCAGAGCAAAGCAGAAGCCGCCAAAAGAGAAATGGAGATAAACAGTTCCATGGTCCCTCTGCTTCTCTCCAGGAAAGACAACTCAGATTCAGGCTCTAACCGCATCATCTGAGGGGGTGGGCAGCAGGGAAAATAATAAATAAATAAACGGTCCTTTTCTCATAATCCTAAAGAAAAAAAAAAAAACACTCCTGATTCCTGGCTTCTTCATGTCTTCAAGCTTTTTACCAGTCAGCCCACCATCCTCACCAACTTAAGCCAATTTCCTGCTACATCAAAGGGGAACCACTGTTAAACTCTTAGTCTCTAATGGACTTCATTTATGCTTTTCTCAACTAAAGGTAACACTTTACCCCTAACCTACCCCATTCTCAACTGGAAAAAAAAATACCACATAGCTCTTTAAAACAAAATAAAAAGGGAAAGGGAACATTTCTGAAGTTTCCCACCTACTACATTAAAGGCAGATTATTTTGTGCCTCTTTAAAAATCCAAAATATTTTACTCAGGTCTTCATCTTTTAGCAGGTAAAAAGCCACCATCACTTCCACCCCCACACATACACCAAATAACAACAAAAACACATTACTTCCCTGCTGCATAAAACACAGTAATTTTATTATTACTAAGCAGATGTTAGCCACACTTTGAGGAATCCAACCTGGACTAACACACCTGTGATCGATCTGACCCACCTAGATGTCAAAACTTGACATCAACCTTCAACGGTCCAGGTTAAAAAAAAAAAGTCACTACTGCCATCAAATGTCAATTTCAACTCCCAATTCACTGTGTGCCTCACCAAACAGCATCTTTTTTTTTAATGGCTATCTGGGACCTTTTTTTTTTTTTCACTTCAGCTTGTATGTGTCTGAGCTGTCAAGTATGCTCCCCCCCGCCCCCCCCCGCTAAAGAAAAAAAACAGCCCACCTATTTCTTAAGCCCCTTCTTCCCCCCTTTACTCTTGTCATGGGGATCAGAGGCAATTGAAGTAGTCCCTCCTCCACTTCGGGATCCTCCTTCCTCTGTGGGAGGTCAGGACCCTCCCTCGCCTCTGCCACCCACAGACACCTGCTCATCCCCGTGTCCTCCCGGGTGACCTCGAGGACCCTTTCTCTCTGTTGCTCTGAATGGCTTCGATGGGGACCCAGGAGCCCCGGGCCATCTTCACTCATATACACACACACACACACACACACACACACACCGGGTTGTCCCCAGATGGGCCCCCCTTGCAGGCCTCGAACCCGTAGCGGCGACGCGTGGGGTGGGCTGGGGCCGGGAGGAGGGTGTCCCCTACCAGTCGGTGTGCGGCTCGTCGACGACCAGCAGCACCTTGGCCTTCCTGGACGCAGCGGCCGAGGGCGCGGGCGCGTCCACCAGGCCCGCCGAGGCGGCCGTCTGCTTCACGGCTTGGGACAGCGAGCTGAAGAAGCTGCTGCCCACCGACGGCGCCGGCGCGGGCTGCGGTGCGGACGCCTGGGGCACGGGAAGCGACCTCCTCTCGGGACCCGGAGAAACAGAGCCGGGAGGGGTCGCGGCCGAGGCCGTTGCGGCTCCGGAACCGGGGGTCGGCGGGGGTTGCTGAGGTTCCGGCCGCTGCAGGTCGGTCATGTAGCCATTGGGCAGGTTGGCGATGAAGCTGCTGTCCGAGAGCCGGCGCCTCAGGAAGTTCATCATCTGGCCGGAGGGGTTTGGGGAACGCGAACCCGGCGCTGGCGTGTGAGGAGGGGGCGGTTAGCGGTGGTGGTGGGCGTGGGGTGGAGGATGGGGGCCGGGGTGCGGGGGGACGAGAGAGATCGCCGGGCGACGTTTGAGGTTCCGAGGCAGCTCCGCAGCGCGCGAGCCCGGCAGCAGACGAGCCCGCGGCGCACTGGGCCCTGCGCGGCAAGCGGAGCGCGAGGGTTGGGCGCCGGGCGGCGGCGTGGGCGGGGCTTGTGGGCGGGGCCGTGTCTGGCCCCGCCCCCTTTTCCTCCGCAGAGCACGCGCCGCCCCCTGCGTTCGCCAGCGCACAGGCACCTGCGGCTGCCTTCTGGCGCTGAGCACTTGGGAATGATGTCTAGCCTTCCCGCCACCGAGCGTGACTGTGGAAGGGGAACGTGGCAGCCAGCCAGTCCTCGTCCCCGTGTGGAGGGAAAGGAAAGGAAAGCAAAGGATCCCCGCCACCTTTCTTAGATGAGTCGGGTCCCAGGCGAGATGGAAGGTGGCGAAGAAACCAATGCCTCTTTGAATGTCAACCTCCCCATCCTGAGGTGAGAGAAAAGAGCCGCTCCCCTGGTGCGCGCGTGCACGCACGCACCCACATTGGCCCACCATTTAGTGAGGGGGCAAGGAAATAAAACATCTCCTTTCCTAAAGCTGAGGAGAAAGGTCTCCCTGTCCCCCCAGGTGAGGGACCAGTAACACATGCCGTCCGTGGTGAGGCGAAAGCCACCCCTTCCTCCAGTCTGAGGGTAGAAACACACCCCAGGAGGAAGGAGCCAAGGCCACGGTGGCAAGTAGAACGTCACCTCGTGTACGTTGAAGAAGATGGGAGACAAGCAGGCCCTGTCCACCCTCTGCAGGAAGGGCATGTGGGTGCATTCTCCGTGGCCCACCTAACAACACACACTTCGCCCACCTCCTGGTTGACCAGAGAAAGAAAGCCATGTGAAGACTGGAAAGCTCTCTCTCTGCAAGGCCACTCAGCTAAGCTGCCACCCTTTTCATTTTGCTTCCCTGACGTGTGTTGGTTCTTTCCAGTGCTGTAGGGACAGCTTGCTGTTGGTTCCAGTCTACTCATTGATAAGACCTGCCTTAACCAACTCCATGAAGATTTTTCTGATTGCGACCTTCCCAGGTGCACTTTCTTGATCATGGCATCTCCCCTGCCAAGTAAGAATCCCCATGTGTACTCTCTAAGCCTTGTGTGACCCTTGTACCTTTTTTAAAAATTTGTCTTTCTTTTATCCACTCCTCGGATATATTTGTTCCCTGTATTGGGTTGGGGCAAAACACAGCTAATATAACTTACAGGTACACCAGCTAGAGTGATATATATAATAGACAAATTACTCTCCTGAGCCTCTTTTCCACAACTAACAAAGGGGGATAAATAACACTTTTCAAAATTGTTAGCGTAAAGCCGGGTGTGGTGGCGCACACTTTTCATCCTAGCGCTCAGGAGGCAGAGGTAGGAGGATGGCTGTGAGTTCAAGGCCAACCTGAGACTACAGGGTGAGTTTCAGGTCAGCCTGGGCTAGAGTGAGGACCCTACTTTGAGGGGAAAAGAAAAGACAAAATTATTAGAGTAAATGAGATCATGTAGGTAAAACAACTATTCCAATAGTGGTGCCAAAATACTTACTAGCATTTGAATTGGCTTTCAGTAAGTATTAGCCAGGCTGAATGGAATCAGTGAGTGGCTTGTCACTAACATTAGCAGGACATTCTTGCTTCCTACATCCCAGCTGGCACTCAGATTGGGGATGTACAATCCAGCTTAGAGTCCTTGATTTCAGAGAGGACTGCAGCCAATTGCAAAATAAATAAATAATAATAAATGGCCCCTACAGTACAGTAAATATTCTGAGAGGAAGAAAGAGACCACATGCACATATTATTTGGTATATTATATTGTTCCATTTTATTATTAGTTATTATTGTTAAAACTGTGGTGGGAAACAAGTAATAGCTAGGGACTCAAGACACTGTTCTAAGAACACCAACAAGAGAAGATCCATTCTGCCTCTGAGGCTTTGGAAAAAGCTTCTGGAAGGAGATGACTTTTGAGATGGGTCTTGGTGCATTTCTAAGAGTTTGCCCATGGAGAAGTAAAGGCAGAGAAGACATGGAGATGTGGGAGCTGACTCTTCCTCCAGGAAGTCTCCCAATACCCAGAATTGGCTCTTTCATGTATTCACTTTGTCAGAGTTCCTGGACATTGTAATAAAATATTCTGGTGACTAGGAATGTGAGCTTTTCAAGATTAAGATTATGTCTTAGCCATCTTTGGACCCCAACATCAAGTGTAGTATCTGACACGAAGTAAGAACTCAATTTTTTAAAAACTGAATTATATTCTTACCTAACTCAGTTCTTGTCTATTCTAGAATAAAAGTGAAGTTTTAGTAACAAACTTAGTTTAGCATACTGTCTTTCCTAAAAGTATTTTTTTAGAAAATCAAAGGAATCTTTTCCAAGCACATGTGTCTCTCTGATGGTGAAATTTCAAAGACTATGTCACTTCCATTTATAGGTGATTTGTTATCTTTTCTAATATGTTTCGTTAAGCAATTCCCCCTATTGAGCTTGTGGTATATTTGTACTTACAAAAATCAACCGATTAGGGCTGGAGAAATAGCTTAGTGGTTAAGACACTTGCCTGCAAAGCCAAAGGACCCAGGTTTGATTCCCCAGGACCCACATAAGCCAGATGCACAAGGGGGCGCACATGCGTCTACAGTTTGTTTGCAGCCCTGGCACGCCCATTCTTTCTTTCTCTCTCTCTCTTTCTCTTTCTCAAATAAAGAAAAATCAAATATTTTTGAAAAATCAACCAATTAGCAAACATAGTTTGAGTGTCTAATACACATAAGGCATTATATGCTAGGAACTAGATGATCATTTCAGTGATGAATAAAACCCGAATTCTTGCCTTAAGAAGACAGCTCATAAATATGTGAGCACATTAGCAATAGCATAGCAGTCTAAGTAACCAGAAAGTGGAGCAGAGGATGAGTAGTAAAGGCACTAGAAGAAGAAAAGTTTACAGGAATACAGGACTATGTCACAAGGTGGTAAAAAAATTTTTTCATATAAACAGGAAATAGTGAAGAAGGCAATGAAGACAGAGGAGATATCAATAGAATGGTCAGAGAGACTGCACTGATAAGCTAGTAAGATTGTGTAGATCTCCTGTCTGTGTTATCACTTTATTCCTTATACCTTTGCATGGTACATATCATGTACATGGTAATATGACCTCCAGTATTTTTAGGGGTGGTTCAGAGAGAGTGTTCCTATACAGTATTCTCCTCTTACCCATAGTTCTGCTTTCCACAGATTCAGTTACCCAAAGTCAACTGTGGTATGAGAATACTCAGTAAAAAAAAAAATCCAGAATGAAAGATGGTTTTTTAAGGTTTTTAAAACTGCATACCATTCTAATTAGTGTGGTAAAATCTTTGGGGCATGAATCACCCCATTGTCCAATAAATCCATGCTGTTTAGACTGCTCACTCAGTAAGCTATTTAGCAATTATCTCTGTTATTACATCAATTGTGGTATCATGGTACTTGTGTCCAAGTGGCCCTTATTTTACTTAATAACCTCAAAGCACAAGAATAGTGATGCTGGCCAAAGAGAAAATTTTGAAGAGAAACCATAAGAGGTTACTTTAAGAGAAAACATAAAAGTTTTCACTTTAATATAGAAAGAAAAGAATATATGCTGAGGTTAGTAACTTCTATAGTACAGTAAAGTATGGTAAGAGGGAGAGACTACATTCACATAAATGTTATTGTAGTACATTGTTGTAATCGGTCCTTTTTATTATGTTATCATTATTAAATCTCTGGCTATGTCTAATTATCAATTAAGCTTTGTCATAGACATACATATATAGGAAAAGCATAGTATATATAGGATTCAACACTGATTTCCCAAAGACAAAGGGAAGTTCTGTATATGTTTATGTCATTAGTATCTATCCAGCTTGTCTTTCCTTTTTTTCTCTAAATTTTATTTATTTATTTGCAAGCAGAGAGAGAGAGAGAGAAGAGAGACAGACAGAGAGAGAATGGGCGTGCCAGGGCCTCTAGCCACTGCAAACAAACTCCAGACACATGTGCCCCTTGTGCATCTGGCTTACATGGGTCCTGGGGAATTGAACCTGGGTCCTTTGGCTTCATAGGCAAATGCCTTAACCACTAAACTATCTCTCCAGCCCAGCTTGTCTTTTCTTAAGGCACTCAAAGTGAGGGATTCTGTCTTCTGTTTCTCTCATAATGATATACAAAGGCTCATAAGACATCTCATACATAAATACCATAGTGGATGAAAACTACACCAGAATATTCTCTACATGCATCTGCAGTTTATTTACAGTGTCAAGAGGCCGTAGTGTACCCATTCATCATTCATTTCTTTTTCTAACTCAATCTCTGTCCCCCCACTTGTAAATAAAAAAATGTATTTTAAATTTTTATCAAATATTCTATTAATTAATTGCATTCTGGTAAAATTTAAAAGAATGTGTTTCTTTGGAAGAAATCACATGTTTTTTATTAATTTTTAAAATTTATTTATTTATTTTATCTTATTTGAGAGAAATGGGCGTAGAGAGAGAAACAGAGAAAGAGAACGGGTGTGGCAGGGCCTTCAGCCACTGCAAACGAACTCTAGACACATGCACCACCTTGTGCATCTGGCTTACTTGGGTCCTGGGGAATTGAACCAAGGTCCTTTGGCTTTACAGGCAAATGCCTTAACCACTAAGCCATCTCTCCAGCTCCCCTTTTTGTTATTTTTTAAACTTTTTTTATAATCCCCATACATATACATAATATGCCATGATCATAATCCTCTTCACCACCCTCCTTTGTCCCCCACCCTCTTTGCCTTCTCCATTGAATCCCTTCTTCTTTTGAACTAGTCCCTATTCTATTTGGATGTCATTATTTTTTCCCTCCTACTATACAGGTCTTGTGTAGGTAGTGTCAGCCACTGTGAGGTCAAGAATGCCAAGTTGGCTTGGATTTTAATGAGATGTAATAAAAAAATTTCCGTTATCCTTACCTGTGAATATAGGTTCTATATGCAGATAGAATATAGCACAATTGATCAGTATTCTGTGCTTTTACTTAGAATTGAAGAAACAACTGAATTTGGATTTAAGAACCTCTATGGAATATGAAATTCTGGCCCTGTTAAGAATTTTCTTTCTGTCTCCCTCTGAGACCAGCCAGTTTTTCTCTCATCTCCTGGTGGAAGGCATTTCTTTCACAGCAATCAGTAGAGCGTCCTTCCCACCTCTCTTAAACCCCCAGTGATCAATTGAGCCAACTGTCAGAACTACTGAGGTTTCTCCTAGTTACACAAGCACAGGATACCCTGAGCTCCTTCTCTATGTGATCTTTATCTTCTCACTGAATTGTAAACACAGGTAAACATCTGGCAACTGCAGATGAAAGAACCGTGCTAAAATCAAAACCCAATCTTAGTGATTTATCACCTCTCTGGTTTCTCTTTCTCTGTGAAACAGTGCAATAGAGAAAGCCCACAGGGAAAAGGGCTGGGTCTGTGACTGCAGAGCAATTCAAGTGCCTTGGGCAGGCATAATTCAAAAATCTAGCTTAGGCCTAGGCATGGTGCCTTACACCCTGTACTTAGGAGACAGATGTGGGAGGGTGGCCAGAATGAGGCCAGCCTGATCTGCATAGCTAGACCCTGTCTCAAAACAAAAGTGGAAAGAAAAGATGGGGAGGGAGGGAAGAAAGAAGGAGGGTAGAGAATTAAGGAAAAGCAGGTAAACTGAGCTACTTGACAAAGTACTGTTGTCTGAGTTTCCTCCCAAACAAGTAAGTTGGCTGGGACCATACCATCCTGGCTCTTGCTCTCTTCCCAGGTTCAGGAACCATGCAGCCTCAAGTGCTCTTAAGAGAAACAAAAAAGTTTGTGATTAAAAAATTATGCATCCCAGTCTTGCTCTGTCACTAACTGGCTTGGCAGTTTCTGGGCATGTTGCTAAGGTCTCTGGGTTTCACATGCAAATAGGGAGTGGTAGTGTCTGCTTGCCTCAGACCTCTCATGGAATGACCTGAGAGTGACCATGAAAGAAGCCATCCTCTGCTGGTGACCTGGAGAGCCTCGTAAAAGTTCATCACTTCCATTGAGGTGGGTCTTCTTGGCAATGCACATATGGGCCTCATGAATCCCTTTCTCTACCACTATGTAGTCCACAGAGAACAACCATGCCACAGCATCCACTTCAACAAAAGTGGCCACATCTGTTGGGCAAGTATGCCCAAATCCTAAATCTGCATTGTGCTTAAGTCACTTTCAGCCTCAGTTTCCTCACCTGTGAGGGAACTGGTGACCGTTATTATAAGTACATTGAAGGACTGCCGAGAGGACTAAATAAATAAGGTTGAATGTGGTGTATTTTATAAGCTATAAAGCACTGTGCAAATGTTAGCTATTGATATTTCTGACTCCCATGGATCCACAGAGCTTGCCAACACTACAAGTAAAACACAAAAAGAAGAAAAAAAAAAAAACAGGTTTGTCCCACACATAATTATCCCAGTGTTAAACACCCAGGCAGGTGTGAGGTTGTCCCTCTTGCAGTGAATTCTAAGTTTAGTCATACCTGCTAAAATAAAAGCAACAATCACTTCAACTAATGGCTTCTACCTTTCTGAGTGACCTTGAGCAAGACAGTTCACTCTTCTCTCATGGCTCCCATTTCCTGGTATGGAAAATGAGAGGGACGGAGCTGAGCCAAGCGATCCCCAAGGTAGGTCTGATGTTGTGAGATTCTCCAAGTGGAGTCTCACAGGGCAAACAAGCACCTTATGTCAGCATACTGAGCCAGGGAATACAGGCAAGGGTGGGGCCTGAGGAGCAAACACTAACAGTACAGATGATTTTAGGAAGAAAGAAAAGCACCGGAGACGTGGATTCTGATTCCAAGTCAGAATAAGAAGTCTCTGTTTCTCTGACAGTGTTGGGGACTCAATAATAACTATGACTAGATACTAACCTCATGCCAGAAACTGCCCATGTGTTCTATCTAAACCTCCCACAAGGGAAATGTTACATTTCTTCTTTTAACTAATAAAGCAGAGAGGCTACACTAGTTAACATTAGCTCTTAAAAATGTTGCAGAGCTGGAAGCAGATCTGGCTGGATGCAAAGCCCATGAAATTCTCCATTAGGATCCACTGGCAGGTCCCTAAGAAGGGTGCCATCCATCAGCAGTTTGCCAAATAAATGTACTTATTGCAAGCAATAACAGAAGTAACATGCCCTCCTAGACTGTCCTTATAAGCTTTCCTGCCACCTCCCATTTTCCAGAGTCTTATACACACAGGCGCCTTAGTGTGGCAAGGATCTTGTGTAAACATTCCTGCCCACGGAACAAGCAAACTTCAAGCAAGAATCTAGCTAAAACACCTTTCTCCCTCACCCCAGGATTCCTCCTTCCTATTTTCACCCAGCTAGGACCACAGCTCTCCACAGTGCAGCTCTGGCCTCTTGCAGGATGCTGGTGTGCTGGCTGTTGCCATGGTGACTGAGGAGCATCTCTGTCACACACACATGAGCAGCAGGGAGTGGGTTTCCCCTGCCTGGGAAACTCAGAAGGTTTTTCAGCAGTTGTTTTTCCAGCAGCATCCCCACACTGCTTCAGGGATGAGTGAAAGCATATCCTATCCACTTAGCATTCAGCCCATGCCAGAGACACAGCTACACTTTCTGTACCAAGTCTGTGCAGAAGGCAGCCCCTCTCCCTACTGCTGGTACATTTCCTGTTCAATGGAGGTGCCTTCAGGTGGTAGGAAGAGGTACCAGTGAATGAGTTTACAGAATCAACAGACAGCCCCTGACTTCTCAGGCTTTCTTGGCTTCTACTGGTTTGTGGGCCCCTTAGATCTTTAGAGTTCAAACAAATGTGGGTTTACCACCTCTCTGCCTCTTATTAGCAAGGCAATATAATACCCATTCTTTAATACAACTCAGTGTTTTCCTCTGTGAGGCAGAGTTAACCATTGTCTGCAGAGTTGAGGAAAATTTAATGAGATTATACATAAATAGTTTCCAATACCAAGTCTGGCATATGGTAGGAACATAATCAGGATAGAAATTATTTTAAAGAAAGAAACCTAGTGAAACATGTGTTCTAATTTGGAGGCAGATAATGTTTGAAGCCCTGGTTTATCACTTAATAGCCTGGTAGCCATGTTATATTCTGAGTCAATTTTCTTTTGAGTCTGTAAAATTGAAGAGATTGTGATAACATGAGAGTCTATGTAAAGATTCTTATTTGAAGGCATAGCTGCTGTATCTCTGGTGGGAATTTGAGGATTTGGGCTAAAACACATTCTTTTCCTGATTGGTGAAATGGCATGTCATACTAATCAGCACCTTTATTGAGTACCATCTATGTAACTCAGCACAGTGACAGATGCTATACACTTGCTCTCTTGTTTAATCCTTGCAACAGCCATTATGTGGTAAATACAAGTTTTTCAAATGTACAGTAAGAGATTGATTTTACAAATTAAATAGGAACAAATTCTAACTTTGCCCTACTGTATCTGTACATTGAAAAGAAATTTTCTTCCACTGCCAACCCATGATGCCACATTGTATGAGTTCCTGCATGGTTATCCCCAGAGAAAGGTTTCTTAGTGCCAGGGCCAGCTGGAAGCAGATGGCCCCATTTCTTCTCTTGAAAACAGCCAGCTCCAGGGATCTTAGAAAATAGTTATACTCCAAGGTCTCACACTTGATTGTTGCCTTTATGAGTATGATTCTGCCTGAAAGTCTGTCTACACTTTCTCTCCTATCCCTTCTCCTTTACCCTGCAAATTTGCAGGATCTACCAGGAAGCATGACATGATAGAGGCTTAAAGATGCCTGGCTGGCTTATCTGCCCCCTATTCCTGATCAGGAGTCAGCCTATATCCCTATTTCCTGTTTTTTCTCTCCTCCCTACACTGGTGGTGTCAAGAGAATGTCTTTTCTCATCTCCAAAATAGCATCTGGTCCATTCGAAGCAGGCTAGCAGTAGGCTGTCTGCCAGCACCCTCTTGTCTTGGCAGATATAAGGCATTCCCCATCCAATTATCTAAAAGTCTCAGTGCCTGATGATTCAGCCAACCCTTCCATCATGAGCCAGACCTGAATAGCCTAAAGTCACCTTGAACAGAGCAATAGTAATGAGAGCTACACATCTTATTTTGAATTCTTACATCAGTTCTACCAGGTAGGACTCTCATTTTCTTTTAAACAACTGAAGAAACAGAAGCCCAGAGAGGGAAAGAGACATTTCCAAAGGTCATGTAGCCCATCACAAAGAACTGAGATTCAAACTCAAATTCCCAACTTTATTTTTCAAATTCCCAACTTTAGAAGGAGGAGTTGTCCATTCATTTCCCACATACGTCTATCAGCCATAGTGAATCCTGGGAAAGTTCTTGAGACTAGAGGGCAATGGCAGTCCAGGGCACCTGACCCTGTATAGTCTCTAGTATGTCTCCAAAACTTTGCCCAAGCTGTTCCCTCTGCTTGGAACACTCTTCCCCATGACTTGAAGCATGGTACAGTAGAACAGCCACAAAAAGTTCCACGGTAGGCACAGCTGTTTGGAGTCCTGACTGTACCATTTGCAAGTTTATTATCTCGGGCAATTCCTCAAATCCCTTTGAGGTTCTCTCTGTGTATAATAGGGTTGCGCTCTTCACAATGTTGTCATGAGGATTCAAGCTCAGAGTCCTACTGTGGTGCCTAACATCTAGTTCATAATTATAACTAGTCCTTCCAGCTGCTGCTCAGCCACCGCTGTCTCCAGGAAGCTCTCCTTGATTGTGCTTCCCTCCTCCATGTCCTGACATTCATTCATTTTTTTTTCTATCTTCATTCAACCAATATTTAAAGTACAGAAATAACTGTAGCATTCAGCACACGATGTGGCATTCACTGGGTCATGTTCTATTCCCTGTCCCTGTAGGATCTTTCTGAGGGTAGAAATTCTGTATGTCATCTCTGATATTGAATGCCTAGTCCAGAAACTAGTGGGAGGAAGGAAAGGAGAAAAGAATCAAAGAAAATAAAGAAGGAAAGCAAAACAAGATGTAGGACTGATTATGAAATCCTGCTGGAAAAAAAATAAAATAAAATAAAAACCTCATCTCTGTATCCAGGCAAACAGGAAAATCACCTGGTCCTCACCCAGACTTCTCTGCAAATGCCTCCCAATACCCCCACCCCTGCCATGGACAAGAGCCCACAAGACAGGAATATCAATGACCACCTGACTGGGAAATCTCGGATGAGCCCGACACCCAGAATGCAGACAAGCAAGATGAGTGGTGAGGCACAGCTAAAGAAAGGAAAATTCCATCTGTGCAGCCAATGGGGACAGACTGCAGCCCCAGCCCTGGTAACAGTGCTTGCTGTCGGGTGCCCAAGCTCCGCCCACCTCCAACAACTGTGGCTGAGGCCTCTGCAACAGCTCAGCCTGGCAGGTGATGAAGGCGGTTACAGACTCAGCAGAAAGGCAGGTGGCTGGCTGAAGTGTGAGCCTGAACCCCCGAGCACTACAGCCTTGGACAAAAGTACCAGAAATAAGGAAAAGGCCTTTCCAGAGACTCATCAGACCACGTTCGTAACCACCACCAAAACACCTGAGAGGCTTTAAAACAATTACATTCTAGTCCCACCACCCTGCCTCCATAGAAAGTGAAGCCACTCATGATTCTTCATACTGCCTTTCTGGTTCATCCCCTGGCCTCCTTGTTTTCTAAACAAGGCAAGTCCCACCTCTGCACCTCCGTGCCTTTGCTAATGATGTTCCTTCTTCCTGGAATGCACTGCATGCATTGTGACAAGGTCTGTTTCCCTGAAGTCGACCTCAACTGGAATTTGAGTGCAGATAGTTTATTTAGTAGGACATCCCATGAAGCATCCATTGGGGACTGAACAAGAAAGATAGAGGAGGGCTGGGCGTGGTGGCACACGCCTTTAATCCCAGCACTCAGGAGGCAGGGGTAGGAAGATTGCTGTGAGTTCAAGGCCACCCTGAGACTACATAGTGAATTCCAGGTCAGTCTGGGCTAGAGCAAAACCCTACCTTGAAAAACCAAAAAAGAAAGAAAGAAAGATAGCTAAGGAAGCTAGACAATGTGTGTTAGTGTGCAGGTGGCCACTTGAGCATCTGAAAGCCAGTTCCATCCATTCAGGGATCCTGGGGGAGATGCTAGAACACATATTGGAGATGTCTCACTGGAGGGATGAGAAATGCCGAGGCTGTTAATTCTCCAAATCCCATTTGAGATGGTTAAGTACTGCCCCTGGCAGCATTAACTCCTCCAGCAGCCAACCTATACAGCAGCCAGTCAGTACAACAGCCAGAGCAAGAGCTGAACTAGACAATCATGGGCACTGGTGCCATCTATCCTCACCAATCTAAGTAACTACTCACCATTGTTAAAGGCCCAACTCAAAGGCCAGCATGTCTAATCTTAAACAGTTTCCAGAGCCCCCCCCAACCTTCTCTGTGTTGAACACAATTCTGTTGAGTTTATCCTAGTGTGTTGGAGTGACTTTCTGCAAATGTTCCTCTCTGAACCATGGACTCTGTTGGGGAGGGAGTATAACTTCCTTCACTTCTGCATCCTAGCTCCCAGCACTAAGTAGTGCCAGTAATTATCAGCAGTGCATTAGAATGCTAACAAACATTCTCATATAAGCTGTATGAGAGTTAGAGGGGCTTTCTTAAAAAAAAAAAAAACTCAAGATTCTATTTTTTTCTGGGAGAACAGTAGGCATCTTATCACCTCTCATGATTTGAGGAAAAAATAGTTTAGCATGCATAATACCAAATGCCACCTCAATTTCCTCAAAGTTACTAATTGTTTGGAAACCAAAGATAAATCTATGCAAAGAATCTCAGATTACAGCAACATAAGCTTCACTTTGCCTATACTATAAAGTAACCATTAGCTATGGTTACTTTATAGTGGATTGAAAGGCATGAAATTCATATGTCTTATTTGGACAGATGGCTTAGCAATTAAGGTACTTGCCTACAAAGCCTAAGAACTCATGTTTGAATCTCCAGGGCCCATGTAAGCCAGACGCAGTGATGCAAGCATGCAATGTCGCACAAGCATACAAGGGGGCGTACGTGTCTGGAGTTTGTTTGTAGCAGCTGAAGGGCCAGGCATGCCCATTCTCTCCCTGTCTCTCTCTCTCTCTCTCCCTTTTCCTCTCCCTCTCCCTCTTTCTCTGTCTCTCTTAAATATTTTTTAAAAAACATGCATATTTGTAGTTGTTTGTAATGTATATAATATTATCAGTCTATTTTAATATGCATGGCACCCATGCTACAGGGTTTTCCTTTGCCTAGTCCTCTCAGAGGATATCTGTCTCAGGAGGTCTAGACTTTGCTAACAAGACGGGAGCTGGAACTAGAAATCAAGTCAAATCAGATGTGACTCCTTCCCAGATAGCCTGAAGCAACACAGCCAGAAAGAAGATTTTAAATTGTTGCCAAACAACATCCATTAAGAGAATACAAAGGAGAGTGGTTATCATAGAAATAAAAATGATGGATTATTCATCAATAAACTTAACAAGATGTATGCTAATATTTTGAAAAAAATAGCATTATTAAAGGCCAACAAAGAACACTTGAACAACAGCATCATGTTCTTGATAGGAAGACACAAGATCATAAAAGATGTCATTTCTCCTTAAATTAGTCTGAAAATCTAATGCAATTCAAACAAAATAAACCAACAGGTTTTGGGAAAATAAATAAACATATTGATGCTGAAATACATATGAAAAAAATAAAAATGGAATAGCAAGAAGAATTTTCAAAATAATAGAAAGAGAGGGTCTGGCTCCACCACAATTAGAATGAATGTGAAATTGTAGTAATGGACTACAGGTCCTATGACCTAGAGGGCAATAAATAAAAAACTCAAAAGTAAGTATAAATGTATCTATAAATCTAATATAGAATGTGGCATTTATTTTATTTATTTATTTTTGTTGTTGTTGTTTTTTCTAGGTGGGGTCTCCCTGTAGCCCAGGCTGACCTGGAATTCACTATGTAGTCTCAGGATGGCCTTAAACTCACGGTGATCCTCCTATCTCTACTTCCCAAGTGCTGGGATTAAAGGCGTGTGCCACCACACCCAGCTAGAATGTGGCATTTCAAAGTTAAGGAGTTTACAAGAAAATGGATGAAATTGGGGGAAAAAAATAAAAAAAAAAAAAACAAGCCCAGAAACACAAAAAAACATACGTTATCACTCATATGTGGGTCCTAACTTTTAATGTTTACATGTATGTAAAAAAGGGAGTGTGAAACTAAAATACAGGCTATGGTTTAAGATAGGAGACCAACAACAAGAGACAATGAGAAGGGGAAAGAGCCAAAAGGAAACATGTTGTTATATGAAAGCAGAAAGAAGGCTAAGTTGAGGAGGGTGATGGGAGAGGAGAAGAAGGGAAGTAGGTTTTCCCTCTGGCTTCCTGTCTTAGCACGTTTTCTCCTGCACACATACCTCTCCATTGTGACGACATGAACCACGATGCCCTCATCAGAAGTTTGGAATTGGTTGGTCAGCCCAACCAGGGATTTTCCACCTTCAAAACTGAGGTAAATAACCCTCTTTTCTTTATAACTTCCCAGCTCTGGCATTTTGTTAATAGCAACAGAAAGCAGACTTTCCACTGGACAGCTGGGGAAAATGCCCTCGGTGATACTAAATTCTATACCATTTGCCTATACTACCTATTTCAAAAACCAACCAACCAATCAAGAATACAAACAAAAGATGACTTTATTAATAATAAGATCCAAGGTCCTAGCTGAAAAGACAACTGTGGGGCACACACAGCACATGTGGAAAAAATACGCAGTAAAAGTTGTTAGCTGAGAGGGTTTTAAAAGTTAAAACTAGAACAGGAACCTATAAGTATTGTGATCAATCAAGTAGGCTTTGATATTCACATTCTAGGTAGGCCTTGTGCTGGTGTGCAACTTTGACTTCACTTCTGTGATGTACAGTGTTTTCATATATGAATAATCAGAGAGATGACCTCAGGAGTTTTAACTGAGCTTAAAAGAAACACTGGAAAAGTGCTTACTGCAATGTCTGGCATAAAATAAATACATGAAGGACACCTTGCAAGTGCTCAAAAGACAGTGGCTGTGCAGCATAGACACAGCCTGTACCACTGAGCTGTATCCCCCATGAGCACAGGGTCTTAGACCTCTGACCTCCACGGCCCAATAGTAAGGCTGCATCTGCACTTCCTGCCTGGTAACCATAAAGCCACCTCTTGACCTCAGAAGAAATAGATACCTTGAATCTTTTTGTGCTGTCATTCTTTTTGTTTCCAAAAGCCTCTGATACCCAAGAATTAATAGATCTTTGTTGCTGTTGTTGATTTGCACAGGGCTCTCCAGCCCTGGCTGGCCCTGGAAAATTCCGTACAAGTTCTAAATATACTAATCTATAATTGTGGCCCAATTTAGTTTGCATTTAGAGAGTTCAGTGTGTGCATTTTGCACTGTGCCATGACTGATTCACCCCTGGACCTGTCAAAAAAAAAGCCATCCCACCCACTCATCACATTCCTGGCCAGACTTTAAAAGCAAACTATAAATGGTGGCTGATATCCTGAGCAGTCCTCAAGGTTAGTTGATCCCCACTGCTGTCTAATCCTGACCTAGCTCATCTGTCCTGGCTCCCTGGCCTGAACTCCTGGATCTGCTCAGACCATGATCTCTACTCCTGGCCCCTTCTGAAGGATAAAAATGGTGGTGGCGGTGGTGATACATTTTGATATTTTATTTTTATTTATTTATTTGAGAGAGAGAGAGAGACAGAAATAGGCAGGTAGAGAGAGAGAATAGGTATGCCAGGCCCTCCAGCAACTGCAAACGAACTCCAGATGTGTGCGCCCCCTTGTGCATCTGGCTTACGTGGGTCCTGGGGAGTCAAACCTGGGTCCTTTGGCTTTGTAGGCAAGTGCCTTAACCACTAAGCAATCTCTCCAGCCCCCCCCCTTTTTTTAGAATAGGTAGTCATGAGGTCCGGGGAGATGACTCAGTGGATAAAATATTTGCTGCACAAGTGTGCTAGTACTTGAGTTTGAATCCCCAGACCCCATATAAAAACTGGAAGCCACGGGGAAATTAATACTCCCTGCATGTATACAATGAAATGAAATACAAAGATGGTAGAATTTCCCAGGCGCTTGGGGGCCAGCTATCCTGAATAACCTAGTAGGGAATAAAGAAAGATACCCCCCACACACACACCCCAAATGAAATGGAATGGGGGGACAAACTTCAAAAGTTGTCCTCTTAACCTTCACATGAAATCTGATCTCCACATGCACACCATGGCATGCGCACATGCACACACACGCACACACACACAGAATATGAATGAATGAAAGAATAAACATTATTGGGCTCATCCCAGGAGTCTGTGGTCTTGGGGACTTCTCTAGATTATTCAGTTTTCTTTTCTACATTCTTTTTGGCCCATTTTTATAACCTTGTGCCCTGTTTTTTTTTGTTGTTGTTGTTGTTTGTTTGTTTTCCATTAAATGGGTCTTGTCCTTCCTCCTCCAGAGAGGCTGTCACTGCCAATTTCATATTTCCAGCCAACCTCTTAGACCAAGTGCCACAGATAGGCAAGCACATGACCTTGAGGGTAGCACAAACCACCATTTGGGTATTTTTCTTGTCATGGGATAGTGAGCTTCCATCAAACTCCTTGAGGTACGTCCAGGGCAGCCTGGTGTCACTTAGTCCTCCAGAAGATGGGGCCAGGAACCAGGAAGTGATAGAGAATGCGGGATGAGAAGGCCAGGTAGTTTATTTTTGTAGAAATTGCCAAATATTTGGACAATTTGATGCCCTCTTACAACACAACCTTCTGACTTAGCCACATGTGCCTGGTTATGATGACCACCAGGTGGTCCAGGAGATGGCCTCTACCATTCAGCACCAGAACCTTGTTCGTCCACCATCATGGCAGCTGTCCCTCCCTATTTTTGCATGGTGTCTTTCCTCCTAGCCTTTGTTTGTTGTTTGTTTGTTTAAGACAGAGAGAGGGAGAGGTAGAGGGAGAGAGAGAGAGTGAGAATGGGTGCTCCAGGACCTCTAGCCACTGCAAACAAACTCCAGATGCATGTGCCACCATGTGTATCTGGCTTACATGGGACCTGCAGAATCGCACCTGGGTCCCTAGGCTTCGCAGGATGCACCTTAATTGCTAAGCCATCTCTCCAGCCCACCTCCTGGCCTTTGAACCTTGGAGCTCCTCAATGATTTTTGATTTACATAACCATTAAAGTGGTTAAGAACTATATGTTTCCTCCATCCCCACCAAAGGGGATTCAGGTAAGGCTCCCCTCCCCCCCCCCCACCACCAAAAAAACTATGGAGAAAATACCAGTCTGCCTCTCCTGCCTTCGCACTACCATTTGAGCGCCCCTAGCAAGGACTTGATGGTGTTACTTTACACCACAGCGTTTTGCTCTGAGGTGAGTCATCATTACAATCATGAAAACAGCTGGTGAAACATAGAAACAATCCCTTTTCAAGGAGGTGGATATTCTTAGGAGTTTGGAGAACCTTCCATTCTCCAAGGCTATGTGGAATTTTGTTTTGTTTTGTTTTGTTACAGGCCTCACTATGCATACCACCCAGGTTGGTCTTCCTCCTGCCTCACCCTCCCAAATGCTGGGATTAGCATTGTATATAACTCTACCCCACCGAAATTTTTATTGCATTATTTATCTAGAATCTTCTTCTCCAACGTTTTCTTGGGTAGTTTCTCTCATAGTATATCCATGTCACTATCTTGTTTTCTTGTTTTTAGCTTAGAATATTTAGCTTAGAAATTTATGTTTTCACAGTTCTGGGGCTAGAAGTCTGAGGTCAAAGTATTGGCAAGATTGGTTTCTTCCATTGCCTTCTCCTTGGCTTGTAGATGACCATCTTCCCATGGTCTTCTTTTTTTTTTTTTTTTTTTCATTTTCATTTATTTGTATGTCTGTGTGCATGTATGTATAGGACACACCAGGGTTTCTTGACACTGCAAATGAACTCTAGATGCACACACCATTTTTTAAAAACTTTATTTTTATTTATTTATTTGAGAGAGAGACAGAGACAGAAGACAGAGAGAATGGGCGCTCCAGGGCCTCCAGCCAGTGCAAATGAACTCCAGCGCATGCACCCCCTTGTCCATCTGGCTTATGTGGGTCCTGGGGAATCGAACGGGGGTCGTTTGGCTTTGCAGGCAAATGCCTTAACCACTGAGCAATCTCTCCAGCCTGCATGCACCATTTTTGCACCCAGCTTTATATGGGTGCTAGAGAATTGAACCTCAGCTAGAAGGCTTCGCAAGCAAGTGCCTTTAACCACTGAGCCATCTCCCCAGCTCTGCCATGGTCTTCTTGATGAATATATCTGTGGCTAAACTTTCCCTTGTTTTTCTTTTTCACTTGTGTGTGTGCGTGTGCGTGTGCATGTGCGTGTGTGTGGTGTGTATGGCATATGAAGATGTATGTGCCCATGTGCCCACCTGCAACAGGAGGGGTAGCACTTGCCTGAGGTGGCTGAAGCAGATTGGGTGTGCTGGGGTCTCTCACAGATACCAGAGTCTGCTGTTGTTCACAAGCCCAGGTACTTTCCTGCTTTCTTTGCTCCCCTTGGGGACTAGGGTCACAAGTGGACATGGCCATGCCCAGCTGTTTATGTGGATTATGGAAATTCAAACTCCAGTAGTTTCAGGCCCTCATGCCTGCACAGGAAGTGCACTTAACAGCTAAGCCATCTCTCCAGCTCTTTCTTTCTCTCTCTTTTTTAAATATTTATTTACTTGCAAGCAGAGAGAGAATGGGCATGCTAGAGCTTCTTTCTACTGCAAACGAACTACAGATGCATGTGCCACTGGTTGTACATGGACAATGGGGAATCAAACCCAGGCTGTCAGGCTTTGCAAGCAAGCATCTTTAACCTGTGAGCCGTTTCCCCAATCCCCCTTTTTTGACATTTCATAATTGTACATGTTTATGGAATTTAGTTTGACATTTCAATATATGTGTTACATATTGGTGAAATTAGGATAGTTAGCTTCTCTATTACCTCACAAATTTGTAGTTTCTTTGTAATGTGGACATCCACAAACCTCTCTTGGGGACTGGTGGTATAGCCCTAGTGGTAAGTCGTCTTGCTTAGGATTCATAAGACCTTAGACCAAGCCTCAGCATCAAAACCAAAAGACCAACCAAACATACCCTCTCTTCTAGCTATTTGGAAATATTTAATACTTTATTATCAACTGTAGGCTGCCATGTTTTGGACTTACTCTGTCTTGATGAATGTTAGTTGGTGCATCTAATCCAAACCAAACCAGGCTTTCCTTTGAAAATCTTAAAAGAAACTTTTATTTATTTATTAGTGAGCAGAGAGAAAGAGAATGGGCACGTCTGGAGATGCTTGTGCCACTTTGTGCGTCTGGCTTTATGTGAGTAGTGGGGAATCAAACCTGGCAAAGGCAAGCAAATTCCTTTAACCACTGAGCAATTTCCTCAACCACTGCAAATCTTTTAAACTATAATAAAGAATTAAAACTGGTTTTGTGGCCATGCATGATGGTACATGCCTTTAATCTCAGCACTCAGGAGGCTGAGGTAGGAGGAATCACCATGAGTTCAAGGACAGCCTGTCTTGATACTTGAAGTTTTATTTTGAGAACCTATCTCAAAATAGAGAGAGAGAGAGAGCTGGGTGTGGTGAGGCACACCTTTAATCCCAGGCACTGGGGAGGCAGAGGTAGGAGGACCACTATGAGTTTGAGGCCAGCCTGAGACTACATAGTGAATTCCAGGTCAGCCTGGGCTAGAGTGAGACTCTACGTCAAAAAATCGAAAGAACAAAAAAGAGTCTTGGATAGTAGGAGCTATAGGGCAAGGATTCAAGACTTATTCACAGCACTTTTCATCACCTGTGTCAGTTTAGGTCTTAAAAATTTTTTTTTAAATTTTATTTGCAAGCAGAGAGAGAGAAGAGCAGTGAGAGAGAAGCAGAGAGAATGGGCATACCATGCCCTCTAGCCACTGCATATGAACTCCAGATGCATGTGTCACTGTGCATCGAGCTTTACATGGGTACTGAAGAATTGAACCTAGATCATTAGGCTTTGCAGACAAGTACCTTGACTGCTGAGCCCTCTCTCTGGCCCCTCAGTTTAGGTATTTTGAAGAGCAAGTGTCAAAGTGGGATTACACACAGAAGACACTTCTTAGGGGAACACCCTGGGAGGATAAAGGGGTGAGAGCAGGAGTGTGAAGGGAGAGTCTCATGCTAAGATGCAGCACTGACCCTTCTGGAAGACAAGGGGGAGGGTGGGTTGACCAGGAGGAGTCTCAGCCGGCAGCTCAGTCCTAAGAAAGAGTTGGCCAGGCCTGCGGAGAGTTGTCAAGCCAAAGTTGTCCATTACAGGACTGGGTCAGCAACAGACCCCTGCTATATTCTTGTATTTATCTTCTTTTATTGACTGCAGACAGTCTGGTTAAGTGTGGCTTCAGCAAAGCACGAGGGTAGGTTCAGAAGGTTGTGACTAGGTCTTTTATTCCACTCTCCCTCTTACAGCAATCTTTCTGCATGGTATCTAGTACTCTGCTCCTCCAAGAAGTAGATACTAAAAGAGGATTAAATGTGCAAAGATCTTCACAGGTGAATTGCTCTGTGTGAGGAAAATGCAGAAGGAAGCCCAGCAAAGATGAAAGAGCCGTTGGACTGCAATGCAAGTCTGACTACAAGCAGAAGAGGGAAAGAAGTTATCATCCTGTGACCCAAGGGAGGCTTGACAAAGCTGTGGTGGATTACCAAGCCAAAATGAGTCATCAGAGAATGCTAGGTCTGCCGGCTGCTTGCAGCAGCTCATGGCAGACTTGGTCTCAGGACAAAAACTTAAGCATATGAGTGAGGTCAATGGAGTTCTCCACAGCTATAGTTCTTGAGGACATTCTTCCAACCACCTCAAGGGAATCTGAGGGGTCTACTTACACCAGCATACAGACAGCAAGCTAGCTTGCTGTAAGCATGATGTTGACATACTAAGAGGAAGGATAGAGGAAAATACTGGCACTAAGCCCTTGATGCCACGTCTTCCTAAAATCAGGTTTCACTGCCTTTCACACAATGTGGCTGTTCAAAATTTTCTGTTGGGCTGGAGAGATGGCTCAGTGGTTAAAGCACTTGCCCATAAAGTCTAACAACCAGAATTCAATTTTCCAGTACCCACATAAAGCCAGATGCACAAAGTAGCACATGAGTCTGGAGTTCACTTGCAGTGGCTGGAGGCCCTGGTGTGCCCATTCTCATTCTCTCTCTCTCTCTCTCTCTCTCTCTCTCTCTCCCTCTTCCTCTTTTCTCTCTCCCAGGTGTGGTGGTACATGCCTTTAATCCCAGCACTTGAGAAGCAGAGGTAGGAGGATCACTATGAGATTGAGGCCACCCTGAGACTACATAGTGAATTCCAGGTCAGCTGGGGCTAGAGTGAGACCCTACCTCAAAAAAACAAAACAAAACAAAAAATTCTGCTGAGCCAGTAGACTATTCTTTATGTACACTGATTTGAACTGCAACCAAAGGAATCACGATTAAAACAGATATAAAGGAAACTTGAATGGTGAAATTTCAAAACTGTTATTAGCTATTAGGAGAGATTTTTTGGTCAGTGAATTAAAATCCAGTCAAGGGGTGAGGAGATTGCTCAGTAGTTAAAGGCACTTGCTTTCAAAGCTTGCCAGCCTGGGGTTCAATTCTCCAATACCCACATAAAGCCAGATGCACAAAGTAGGATTCCCAAGTTCATTCACAGTGGCAAGAGGCCCTGGTGTGTCCATTCTCTGTGTGTGTGTGTCTCTCTATATATATGTTTGCCTCTCTCCCTTTCTCTTCTTGCAAATAAATAAATATATTTAAAACATTAAAATAATATAGAGTCATCTAACAAGTCAAGACCCTGCCAGTTGCTCAGGTTTTTTTCTCTCACATTAGCTGTGTGGACTGTTGCTGCTCCCCAAGCTGAGACCCAGTCTATTCAGCTGCTATTAGAAGGTTATTTGGGGATGTTCACAAACATTAGTGTATTTCATTAGTGTTCACTCAGTCTTTCCAGTTGGTGTCTTTGGTGGAAAGGCACCCATTCATCTCTGTTTTATAACCTGTGTGTTCTGTAAAGTTCTTGGCTCTATAACTGAAAACTCCCTAGCTGGGGAGCCAGGGGGGTGGGGGGGGGGGAGGTAACAACTTCTAAACTAGCTGTCAAGAAATGTGGTAACTGGAGAAAAGAATGAGCTTAAGGCATGAGCACAATCACACCATTATGTAAACTGTTTCTTTCTCCTTCTGCCTCAACCAGAGGTGAGAAAGGACTGTTAGGAGAAGGAGCTAGCAGAAACCTCTCTGATGCAAGAGCATTAAGAAGGACAACGGACCCTTGGTTTCCCACCAGGAATAGATGGTAAAACCCTATTGCTGAAGACTCCACATACTTGGGCTGCAAGGCCACTGGGAAATCCTGCTGAAACTGAGCTGATAACCTCCTCCATGTAGACCAGCTGACCGAAAGCTGGAAGAAGCTATTCTGCATGCAGTTCAATGGGAGAGAGATAAATCACCAGTGAAGATACTGAACAATTGACACTGCAAGTCTTAAGCTTTGCCAGCCAGGCCAAATGAGCCAGTGGGTGCAATAGTGGGCACATCTGTCATGGTGGAAACCAACTGCCCTCTAACTGACTGGAGGCCCACTCTATGGGAGGGAATGCATCCCTGATACTGAAAACTTAAAACAGGGGTAGTCATGAGCCCTAGGGGTGTAAAGTCTGCTTCTGTCTGACTAAATTTATATACTATACTTATCAAACTGCCCAGTAAGCACTTCTCTTAATGTTCATACCCATATATTAATGCTACTCTCACTTTTGGTAGAGAACCTTCTCTTTTCAGATGGCAGAGACCTTGGCATGACTCAGAAGGCATCATGGTGCTGGAAAGAAGTGACAGGAGTGCTCAGTACTGCAATATCTCTATCACACCTTCCAAGGCTCAGGGTCTATTGCGGAAGAGGTGGCGGAAAGAATGTAAGAGCCAAAGGAAGGGTAGGACTCCTTACAACATGCTCCCCCCAGAAACAAAATGGCCTGGATATCCATGACCTCACAGTGCCTGACACTACCTACACAAGACCATCATAATAGGAGGAAAAGATCATGACATTAAAATAAAAGAGAGACTGATTGAGAGGAGGAGGGGATATGATAGAGAGTGGAGTTTCAAAGGAGAAAGTAGGGGGAGGGAGGGTATTGCCATAGGATATTGTTTACAATCATGGAAGTTGTTAATAAAAAAATGAAAAAAAAAAGTGCTGGGCGTAGTGGCGCAGGCCTTTAATCCCAGCACTTGGGAGGCAGAGGTAGGAGGATTGCAGTGAGTTCAAGGCCACCCTGAGACTACATAGTGAATTCCAGGTCAGCTTGGGCTAGAGTGAAACCAGACCTAAAAAAAAAAAAGAAAGAAAGAAAGAAAGAAAGAAAAGAAAAGAAAGAAAAAGAAAAAGAAAAAGAAAAGAAAAAGAAAAGAAAAGAAAAAGAGAAAAAAGGACAATGGAAACTGTTCCACTGATGATCATCCTATAATGACTAACAGGTGATGGATGTGGAACAGAGACACTTCTGGGAGTTGTGAAGTTTCTGGAAGGATGTTTCATGTCCACCTTGCTTGAAGCTTGTCACATGGATAAGGTCTAGGAGGATTTAATGCAAGAAGAGATTCAGAGTGTTGCACAAAAATGTCATCTGCCTAGCATCCAAGTTCATATCTTAATTGGGTATGACCTTGGTCACTGGATAAACTGGTGGTAAAATTGGGGTTGCTTTTTCAAATTCTTTATAGCTTGTACTTGAAGATGATGTGAAGGCAAGAGACCCATTCTGATGATGGTATGTTTTCTCTGTTCAAAATAAGTTTTTCATTAACTCTAAGAAGCCCTCTACTTTAATCTAAATTTGCCCTTAGACTTCACAGCTATAGGGCTGGGGACATGCTGTTAAAGTGCTTGCTTACAAAGCCTGTCAGCCTGGGGTTCAATTCCCTGAGTACCCACATAAAGCCAGATATACAAAGTGAAACATGCATCTGAAGTTCCTTTGCAGTATCAGGATGCCCTGGTGTTTTTTTTTTTTTTCCCTCTCTCTCTCTTCTTGCATATAAATAAAATATTTTTTAAAAAAAGAGTTCACAGCTACAGAGGGATCTCAACCCATCATGGAAGGAAAAGCATGATGGAGTTCATAGAGGCAGAGTTGCATGGTCTAGACTCCTTCACACAGCAGCGCACCAGGAAGTCGAATAGGGCAGAACCAGTAGATAAGAAGTGGTTTGTCCTTCAGGTCCTCAGATTCCCCCATGTTGTAGTTCCCTGCTGGGACAAAGCACCCAAGCCAAAGCAGCCAATGGGAGGAAAGTATTTATTTTGGTTACAGTCTCAAGGGGAAGCTCCATGATGGCAGGTGAAGACATGGCATGAGCAGAAGCTGGGCACCACCTCTGCCACAGCAGGTGGAAAAGAATAGCAGAAAAGTGAGTACAGTTCTGGCAAGGGGAAGCTGGCTATAATACCTGTGGTGGTTTGATTCAGGTGTTCCCTCATAAACTTACATGTTCTGAATGCTTGAGCCCCAGCTGGTGGCAATTTGGGAATTGGAGCCACCTGGGGGAGGAATCTTGTTGGGGGCGGGCTTATGAGTATTAGAGCCAGCTTCCCTTTGCCAGTATTTGGCACACTCTCCTGCTGCTGTTCTCCACCTGATATTGGCCAGGAGGTGATGTCTAGCCTCTGCTCATGCCATATTTTCTTCTGCCATGAAGGAGTTCCCATCAAGACTGTAAGCTGAAATAAACCCTTTCTTCCCACAAGCTGTTTTGGTCAGGTGCTTTCTGCCAGCAATGAGAAGGTAGCTACAACAATACTTATAAGCCTGCCCCCAACACTACACCTCCTCCATCAAGGCTGCACCTCCCGAAGTGCATCGACTGGGAACCAAGCATTCAAAACACATGACTTTATAGGGGACATCTGATTCAAACCACCACAACCAGTTTTTCATCTCTTGTCATTTTCTACCTCCTTCTGCCCTGGGACTTATCTCACTCTACCCTTGTACCCTTGTCCTCTCTCCTTCTTCCCTCTTTTTTTTTTTTTTTTTTTTTTTTTTTTTTTTGGTTTTTTGGGGTAGGGTCTCTCTCTAGTCCAGGCTGACTTGGAATTCACTATGTAGTATCAGGGTGGCCTTGAAGTCATGGCGATCCTCCTACCTCTGCCTCCTGAGTGCTGGGATTAAAGGCATGAGTCACCACACCAGCCTCCTTCCCTCTTTCCACTAAAAACCTGCTCTCACAAGCTGGAGAGATGGCTTACCAGTTAAGGCACTTTCCTACAAAGCCTAAGGACCCAGGTTCAATTCCCCAGTACCCTTGAAAGCCAGATGCACAAGGTGGTGCGTGTGTTTGCAGTGGCTAGAGGCCTTGGCATGCCCATTCATTCTCTCTCTCTCGATCTATCTGCCTTTTCTCTGGTTTGCTCTTTCTAATAAAGAAATAAAATATTTAAAAATAGTTTTGTAAAACAACCTGCTCTCAGGAAAGGGTGGACATATCTACATCAGAGCACTTGAACAATTGTATTTTAACAAGGAGATACGAGTGGCCCAGGTGAGAGGGATGAATATTTAATGGCGTACCTTCAGAGATATCTAATACAGAAAAAGCATATCTGAAGTAACAATCTTCCCAATAGTCATCTCTGTAGAAAACACCTATATGCATTATGAATCAGATCAATGTCACTAACTTTATAGCTTGAAGTCAGTTTCAGTAAGAGGCAGCGCGCTGCGTGAGAAATCACACTGGCCCAGGAATCATCTGCACTGTTTTCCCCATGGGCATTGGAGGCTAGACTCATCGTGTCACGTTCAACATTTAGTGTCCAGTGGCGGATCTTTCTTTTAATGTTTGTGTGTGCATATTCATGTGTGTGTGTATGGTCACACACATGTATGTAGGTACATGTGTGCGCCTGCATGTGGAGGTCAGAGGGTCATGTTGGGTGTCCTTTTCAGTCCTTTCCCCCTTACTTTTTCTGGAACAGAGTCTCTCATTGAACCTAGAGCTCACCGATTCAGCTAGACTAGCTGGCAAGGGGGCTCTAGGGATCTGCCTGTCCCTCACCACCACCGCCACCACCCCCCTACCCCCCACCTCCTAGCACTGGAATTAAAGACATGGGCCACCATACCTGGCATATTGATGGATGCTGGGGATCCTAACTCAGGTTCTCATCTTGTATAGCAAGTGCTTTACCCACTGAGCCATCTCCCCAGCCCCCCCCCCATGGAGCTTTAATACTCTTAACTTTTCACCCTAGCATTTATGAGTCACTGAAATTAATTGGGTTTGGATATTGAAAGAAGCAAATTATCCTCCTTATGTTTTCATAATTAGCTCCCTGGAAAGAATTTTTAAAGAGAAATCAGTATGTCACACCTGGCCAAAATTATAACACAATTAGTTCTTCAATTAACAACGAGAAAAAAAAATCACAATTTATTAAGTGTTCTTGGAAATAGTGTTGGGCTTCTAACGGCTCAGTAGTTTTTGACAAATTCAGTCCTTGATGTTCAGTTCAGATCACACCCAAAAAAGCTACATGAAAAATATGTACTTTATACCACAGAGATGCATGCATATCCATGTTTATAAAAGCTAAGAAAAGGGGCTGGAGGGATTGTTTAATGGTTAAGGCATTTGCCTGCAAATTCAAAGGACCCAGGTTCGATTCCCGAGGACCCACTTTGCTAGATGCACAAGGGGGCACATGCATTTGGAGTTTGTTTGCAGTGGCTGGAGGCCCTGGAGCGCCCATTCATTCTCTCTCTCTCTCCATTTCTCTATCAAATAAATAAAAATAAAATATTTTAAAAGTTAAGAAAAGGAATTAGTTAGATCTATATTGACAAAATAACAACTAAAAAATGTGGTATGCATACACATTTCAGCTGTAAAGAAAAATGAAATTATAGCATCTGCAATAAAATAGATGGAACTGGGGATCATTATGTTAAACAAAATAAGTCAGATTCAGAAAGGCAAATACTGTATGTTTTCAGCCACATACAGAATGTAGCTTTAAATATGTGTGCATGTAGCTCAGGAAAGCAGAACAAGGACCATCAGAGGGGAGGAAGACATCTTAGGTGGGAAGAGGGGAAAAGATACATGTAATATAAAAGCAAAAGGAGGAACTACTTGAGGTGACAGGGGATGCCAACAAGAAGGGAGGAGGGATGGGCAGTAGGGGAGGGAGGTAAGTACAAACGAAGTATAAACTGGGTGTGGTGGCACACACCTTTAATCCCAGCACTCGGGAGGCAGAGATAGGAAGATTGCCATGAGTTCGAGGCCACCCTGAGACTACATAGTGAGTTCTGGGTCAGCCTGGGCTAGAGTGAAACTCTACCTGGAAAAAAACAACAAAAAAAGGGCTGGAGAGATGGCTTAGTGGTTAAGCGCTTGCCTGTGAAGCCTAAGGACCCCGGTTTGAGGCTCAATTCCCCAGGACCCACGTTAGCCAGATGCACAAGGGGGCGCACGCGTCTGGAGTTCGTTTGCAGTGGCTGGAGGCCCTGGTGCACCCATTCTCTCTCTCTATCTGCCTCTTTCTCTCTCTGTCTGTAGCTCTCAAATAAATAAATAAATAAAAATAAGAATGTGCCACATGCCTTTAAAAACAAAAAGTATAAAAACATGTATGGGGGCTGGAGAGATGGCTTAGTGGTTAAGGCGTTTGCTTGCAAAGTCAAAAGACCTCAGTTCAATTCCTCAGGACCCACATAAGCCAGATGTACAAGGGGGTACATGCATCTGGAGTTTGTTTGCAGTGGCTGGAGGCAGGCCCTGGCACGCCCATTTTCTCTCTCTCTCTCTGCCTCTTTCTCCCTCTCAATTAAATAAGTAAACAAATACATTTTTTAAAAAACATGTATGTATCACCAGCAGCCCTATATGTGAGTTCTGCGTGCATGGACCCAACCAGCTGTAGATTGAAATATTTTTTTAAGTTGCATTATTTTTTTGTTATTATTCCAAAGACAACACTATTGAATAACACTGTGCTATGTTAGGTGTATATTATACATAATTTAGAGTTCATTTAAAGTATATAGGAAGATGTGTATAGGTTATATGAAAATACCATACCATTTTTTTATCAGGGTTTTGAACACCCATAAATTTTGGTATTCGCAGGGGTTCTGGGGCCAATCCTCCATGAATATTGAACAATAGCTATATAGTGCAAAGCTGGCTTCTTTTTTAATATGTTTTATTAATTAATTAATTTATTTGAGAGAGGCAGACAGAGAGAAAGGGTGAGTATGGGCATGCCAGGGCCTCCTGCCACTACAAATGAACTGCAGATGCATGCTCCACTTTGTGCATCTGGTTTTACTTGGGTATTGGGGAATCAAATCTAAGCCATTAGGCTTTGTAAGCAAGTACCTTCAACTGCTGAGCCAGCTGTCCAGCCCCAGACCTGGTTTCTGTTGCTGACAATTAAGACCCTAGGTTTGGTTGTCAATTACAGGGCACTGGGATGAACTTCTAAACCAGACATAGTATATGGGAGGAATGGGATTTATTTGAAGCTTTCAGATTCAGGGGATGTTCTGTTGATGGCAGAAGAAACTGGCCCCCTTTACATAGATCCAAGCAGTGAGACCCAACCACCCAGTCAGCATCACAAGCAAGAGCAGGAACCTACAGCAGCAGGACCCCAGAGCTCACTCTGACTACGTTAGGCTGGAATTCAGATCCACCCCCAGTGACATGCCCCCTCATAGCAGGAGTCTGCCTGCTAGGGGCAAAAGCTTCAAACTTCTTTTTTTAATTTTAAAATTTATTTGTGTCTGTGTATGCAAGAGACAGAGAGAATGGGCGAGCCAGGGCATCCAGCCACTGCAAACGAACTCCAGATGCATGTGCCACCTTGTACATCTGGCTTATGTGGGTCCTGGGGAATTAAACTGGGGTCCTTTGGCTTTGCAAGCAAGCGTCTTAACCACTAAGCCAACTCTCCTGCCCATGCAAACTCAATTTTAATAACACAATTAGTCTATGCAATGTGGGGGCGACAACATACACTCAAACTACCACACTAGATAAGACTGGTAAGTTTAACCATTCACTAACATCGAGTCTAAGCTTCTTAACCTGGCTGTAAAGCCCATCTTGATTTTTGTGTTAGTGATCTCAAATCTCAAAAACTTAACACAATAGGTTATTTCTTATGTACAAATAATTCCTTGTGTGGATTATTGGTTTAAGTGGTGGTTCAAAAAGCCTAATTCAGATTCCTGCCTGAAGACTCTGTCACTTTCAGTATGGCCTCCATGATCTCATCTGCAGCAGACTGGTGGGAGGGGACAGATGTAGCAATCTTTAGCTAAGATCACACATTATAAATATGAGAGTAGGTGGGACAGGTTGTTGGGGCTGGTGGCTGGTGAAGAATAGTACCAAAGATAAGGCAGAAATATAGAAGCTATCTCAGTCAAAAATTCCTTATTATAAATAACAAGATTCATCTCAAGATTCTTTAACAAGCTAAAGAGAAGGATAGACACTTATTGTCAGTATAGAGCAGTGTGCAATAAACACCTACTGCGTGTATTGCCATATGTCCAGTCCTCTCTCCTCTAATGTGGCACCATGGTTTCCTTTGGGCACTACTTTCTCCTCTGTTTTTTAAAAATATTTTTATTTATATATTTGAGAGGGAGAGATACAGAAATAGGCAGGGAAAGGGGGGGGGGAAATGGGTGTGCCAGAGCCTTCAGCCACTGCAAACGAACTCCAGATGCATGCACCTCCTTGTGCATATGTGGGTCCTGGGGAGTCAAACCTGGGTCCTTTGGCTTTGCAGGCAAGCGCCTTAACCACTAAGCCATCTCTCCAGCCCTCTCCTCTCTTGGTTTAAGTGGAACTCGCCCCCAACCTCTGGCCAGTTAGGCATTCCATCTCCTAGAACATAGCAATAGATTCCAAGTCGCTATGTGACCCAAGACAACTAAGGGATCAAAATGGAGCTTTCTTGGAAGTTTTCAGAAAAAGACATTCTCTGCTAGGGATGAAAGGGTAAGAATCTATGCCTGGCACATTCAGCAGCCATTTTTTTTTAATTTTGAAGAAAGATGTGCCTGAACCTGATGCTAGCCCCCCACCCCCTAAAAAAAAAAAAGTAGATCCAAGGAACAGAGACGGATGCCTGACAATGCCAGGCATCAGACCCAGCTCTGGCTGAAGCTGTGTTATTCTTAGAGCCCATGGATTCCCTTTCATTTAAGACAGGAGGAGTCATATTTCTGTCACTTACTTTCTAGAGGTTTAACTAATAGAGGCAAGAAATATATTACTAGAAATATATAACTAGGGACTCCATTTTGTGCATCCTTGTCCTCCAACAGTTCATTTATCTGCTTCTTTCCTCCAGGTCTGCCTTATTTTTTCCTTTTATTTTAGCTGTTTCTGATTCTCTATTTTTTTGTTCCAGAATGGCTTTTCTGCCTCTGTGCATATGTCATTAGCAGCCACGACCTTGCAGTTGCCAAGTTTACCTCTTCATTTTGAGTAACCAGCAGAGCCTCTCTCAGCTCTGGCCTCACATTTCTGAAAGGGAGACTCTCAAGGTCCCAGCTTGGGTCAGTTAGCCATGTTAAATCTATTCCACTATGGCCTGGGGAGGTTGATAATTTACATGGCTTTCTTGGCTCTCAGTTTCTTTATCAGTAGGTGAGGATGACAATATCTTATGTGCCTATCTTACAAGTTTGTTGGGAGAACTAAATGAGGATCCTAGTGACTGTGTCTAGAAAACACACAACTATGGGCCAGGCTATAGCAGTCCACTGATGATATGATTGTTCTCCTCTGTCCTTGATCCCCTTGGATCCTGGCCTGATGTCTGCCAGGGGTGGGTGATGGGAGTATGAGAAGGACTGGAGCCAGGGAGTCAAGCAAGTAATGATACAGCTTTCCATTGGGAGATAGCTTCTGTGTGTGCTGAGAGCAGGAGAGAAAATGTTTGATATTTAGCCAAAACAGTCCTCCCTCTGGCTATGTGAAGCTTATAGAAATGAGCTTTCTTCCTCAAACTACTGTTTCTGCCTTCAAAGAAATTCTCAGGAGCTGGGAATATAGCTCAGTTGGTAAAGTGCTCCCTGGATAAGTATGAGAAGCTGAGTTCAATTCCCTAGTACTTATATTTAAAAAGCCAGGTGTGGGCTGGAGAGATGACTTAGCAGTTAAGGCACTTGCCTGCAAAGCCAAAGGACCCAGGTTTGATTCCCCAGGACCCACATAAGCCATATGCACAAGGAGGTGCATGTGTCTGGAGTTTGTTTGCAGTGGTTGGAGGCCCTGGTGTGCCCATTCTCTGTATCTACTTCTCTCTCTTTCTCTCTCTTAAATAAATAAATTTAAAAAAAAATTAAAGTCAGGTATGGTAGTTATGCACATATAATCCCCAGTACTGGGGAGGTGGAAACAGGCAGATGCCCAGGGCTGCTGGCCAACCAGTCTACTTAGTGAGCTCCAGGCCAGTGAGAGATCTTTCCTCAAAAAAATAAAAAAAAATTGATGATATTCCTGAGGCACCATGCTGAAGAATTTTATGGTTGACAGAGCCCTGAAATTAAAAGCAAGGGCATTTAGTGTCCTTGAAGTAAGGAGTTCCCTCTCTATATCCATTTGCCCTTGAACTCAACCCGAGTCCCTCCCTAGAAAGGAGTTCACCCTCTAAAAGAGACCAATTGCTCCATATGGCTGTACCCTTTCTGGAAGACTGAGATGTCTAAGAAGATTTCCCCTGCTCCAAAATTTTGACACCTCGGGTCTGGTCAGTTCAGCCTGCATCTAGAACCTAGAAAAGACTCTAATCGGGCTCTCTAGGTGGGCTTCTCTATTTCTGAGGCTCCTCCCTCATGCCTCCTGGGCATGAGCTCTGTCTTCCTCCCTTCTCTTAAATTCTGTAATCTAATAAAACTTGTAAACTCTACCTTCTGGCCAGGGGATTTTAATTCTTTGAATTCATAAGACAAGAATCTGGAGGCCACTGACTTTGGAAGTTTGTGTGACTGTTGAGTTTTCTGGAACCCTTACTCCTGGGTTACAGCCTTGGTCAAGAGCTTAGAAAGGCTCTGGCATACTCAAAGACACCCCAGAATTCCCATATCATATTGGTGCATTGTCAAGGAGCCCTGATTCCTGTATCAATGCCTAAGGTTTTTCTCTGGTATATAAATACGCACAGAAACATGCACGTGGACCTGCACACACATGAGCCTCCACAGGTACACCAAAAAAATGAATAGAAGAAATTCCCAATCAGTATAGCCCTATCACCTGTTCCCTTGGGCTTGTCTATACCAACAAACAAGGATTCCAAAAACTCACAGGGTAGGACTTGAAGCATTATCTCATCGAATCCTCACAGTATTCCCTGAGATGGATATTGTAATTATTCTTTTATAAACAAGAACAGAGGGGCATGAAGGGTTAAGTGACTTAGCTGAAGTCTCAGACCAACTAAGTAGCAGAGCCACATTATGAATGCAGAGCTATTAGACCTCACTCTCTAATTCCTTCTCTTGGGCTATGCCTGTTTCTACAGCCTCAAGATTCATGGCCCAGTCTCAGTGACTAAAGTAAATCCATGATTTTTTTTTTTTTTTTTTTTTTTTTTTTTTACTGTATCCACTGGTCTCATTTCTCAAATAAACTGATTAAGCTATAGCTACCTGATGGAGCAGAGAGAAGTTGTGGGTTTATTGGAATCACATATACATTCAGGAAATAGCCAAGGACCAGGTTTTGGAAGTTGGGTTGTGATCTCAACTGCTATGTTCTTCAGTTTTTAGAAGGACAATAAAAAGACAGTTTTCCCCACTTACATACTGCTATGGGCTGGATTATATAACCCCCAAGTCCATATGTTGCAATGTTAATATGACTACAATAAGGGATAGGGGAGGGCTTTGGGAAAGAGTTTATATAAGGTCATCAGGATGGGGCCTTCATGATAAAATTAGTGTCCTTACAAGAGGATAGAGTTGGGCATATGGCTCAGTGGTAGAGTACTTGCCTAGCATACACTGGATTCAATCCCCAGTATAGCCAAGCATATCATTTTAAAATGGAGGAAAGGGGCTATAGGGATGGCTTAGTGGTTAAGGTATCTGCCTGAAAGGCCAAAGGACCCAGGTTCGATTCCCCAGCACCCACGTTAGTCAGATACACAAGGGGACACATGTGTCTGGAGTTCATTTGCAGTGGCTGGAGGCCCTGGCACACCCATTCTCCCTCCCTCTCTCTCTCTCTCTCTGTCTATCTATCTATCTCTCCCTCTCCCTCTCTCTCTGACAAATAAATAAATAAAATATTTTAAAAGTGGAGGAAACACCAGAGCTCATTCTTTGTCTACCAGGTAAAGACATAGTAAGATGCTCATCATCTGTAAACCAGAAATACAGCCCTCAACAGAGTCCACTGATAGTAGACTTCTGGAGTTGCAGGTTCCAGAGTCATGAGAAAGTAAATTTCAGTTATGAAAGCCAGACAATCTATTGTTTTGTTTTGTTTTCTTTTCTTTTCCTTTCCTTTCCTTTCTTTTCTTTTCTTTTTTTTTTTTGGGGGGGGGGTAGGGCAACCCAAGTCAACTAAGATAGATTTTGTCTTGTTAGAGTTATTTAGGTGTCAACTTGCCTGGCCACAGAGTGCCCAGCTATTTCTTATTCCGTATGAGGAGTCTATGAGGGTATTTCTGAATGGAAGCAGACTTGAATGGGCAGATTTAGTAAAACAAATTGCCTCCCAATGTAGGTGGGTTCATCCAATCTGTTAAAGGCTTGGAAAGAATAAAAGGTCAAGTAAGAAAGAGTTCTTTCTCTCTGCCTATCCTCAAGCTGGGACCTTAGTCTCTTGCCTTTGGACACAAACTTAAACTGGAACTTACCCTATGGCTCTCCTGATTCTTATGCCTTTGAGATTCAGATTAGAATTTAGCATTAGTTCTCATAGACCTCCAGCTTGCTAACTGTGTATCATGAATTTACAGCCTCCAGAACTAAAGAAATAAATCTTTGTTGTTTAAGCCACCCAGTCATGATTTTTGTTAAAGCCGACTAAGACACATACTCAAATCCAGACCATCAGCATTACCTAAACAAGTGTAGGGAGAGAAACAAGGGAGAGACAAGGAGGTTTCCTAGCTGCATCTCCAGTGAGAGGTTTTATCCTTCAATTCCACCTTCATCATGGTGGGCTGGAAAGGTGTTGCAGTCAGGTTCGCATTGCTGGAAGAAATCACCAGAACTAAGTGCAGCTTATGGGAAAAAGGGTTTATTTTGGATTACAGACTCAAGGGGGAGGGGAAAACGATGGCATGAGCAAAGGGTGGACATCACCTCCTGGCCAACATCAATGGACAACAGCAACAGGAGAGTATGCCAAATACTGGCAATGGGAAACTGGCTATAATATCCACAAGCCCACCCCCAACAAAAATCTGCCTCTAGGAGGTGTTAATTCCCAATCTCCATCAGCTGGGAACCTAGCAATGAGAATGCCAAAATTTATAGGGGACACCTGAATCAAACCACCACAAAAGGCATAACACATCCCCACAAAAAAATAAGCTTTGTGGTCTGAAGTCTGAGTGGACCATCTGGTCTACCCAATAGAAAGCTACAAAGAAATGGGCTGTTGACAGTACAAGGTTTCCTATCCTTGTCTCCATTCTTTTCATCCAGATATTGGTTCAAGCCTTCCTGGACTAACTTTTCTTCACTATCTTTCTGGGGTCCTTACAGAAGCTTCCTGGTTGTTCTGTGTACCATTTGTCTCTTCCCCTCCCCCATCGAGCCTTACCATGCAAAGCTGGAGCAATCTTGTCTGGGATTGTCCCTTCATTGATTGGTAGTTAAAAGCATAGCTTTGGAACAACACTGCCTGAATACACATCTCTACTCTTCATTACTAGCTCTGTTGCTTTAGCAAGTGACTTGGTTTCCTCATCTGTAAAATGGGAGGGTATAGTGGATTGGTGGGCCCCCAAAAGATGTAAACATGTCCTAATCCCCAGAAAATGATATGAGTACAGCTATTGCTTTAAAAGGTCTTCACAGATGTAATTAAATGAATGGTTTTCAGATGAGATCATTCCGGATTGTCCAGTGGATCCTAAATTCATTGACAAGTGCCATAAATCAGTTGGCCATAAAGATAAGAGTTTATTTCTAGATTCCCTGTTCTTTTCCATTGATATATATGTTTGGCCTTAGATGAGTCATTATTAATGGGGCATGATTTACATGCCATAAAATTCATCCCTCTAGAGGCTATAATTCAATGGCTTTTAGTACATTTGTAAAGTTGTGCATGTGTAACCATTACCCCTAAGTCTAAAACATTTTTATCATCTGTGAATCCTTTTTTTTTTTTTTTTTTTTGGTCCTTTCTTTCCAGAGAGTAAAGGTTTTTGTTTTGTTCTGTTCTGTTTTGTTTTGTCATTCTGGGAAGCAAACAAGCACGCTAAGAATGCTGTCTACCTCTGAGCTACACTTCCAGTTAGGTAATGGATGGGTTTTGGTCCTTTTGTTCCTTTGCTCCTGGAGCTAAGATGCCTCATTCTGTTTTGGCCAGGGGGACCTTCTTCATTCTAAAACTAAGAGAAAGCCTCTAGTTCTGGGCATGCTGGGATAGTTACTACCTGGAACATGCATAGTTGGCATCCTATCCAAATTCCTCACCAAATGGATATACACCAGTTTTCTTCCCAGTCAGTCTCTCTCTCTCTCTCTCTCTCTCTCTCTCTCTCTGCTTTCTCCCAGGCTATGGAAATTCACACTGCTTAGAATAGCAGGCTGCAACTAACCCTGCTTTATGGGAGCAGGTATGATGACAGCTACAGAACAGAACCCCAGCTCTTTCAACTGGCTATAAGTAACTCGGAAGCAAGAGTTTGACAGTAGTTCCCAGAGTTTCCCACAGCGATGATCTCAGCTGCAGTGGTAGCTGTCTTCTCCTGTGCCCTCTATTGCCTTCCTGCCTTTACTCCGATCATTTTTCCACTAAGAGCCTTACCTCGAAGTCTTAATCCATGTGATAGCACCCACATCCTGAATTTTTTTTTTTTTTTTGAGGTAGGGTCTCACTGTCTAGTCCAGGCTGACCTGGTCCTCACTCTGTAGTTTCAGGCTGGCTTTGAACTCAAGGCTATCCTTTTACCTCTGCCTCCTTGCCCCAGTGCTGGAATTAAAGGTATGTGCCAGCATGCCCTGCTCACTTCCTAATCTTTGAAGTAGACAACTAATGCTTTCATTGACAAGTGCCTGTCATGCAGTTGAAGCTTCTGGTTCCTCTTCCAGTCACTGCTGTACATAGAGCCAGCACAGGGAAACTCTAGAATTCATGTCTCCCTCCCTCAACACTCACAGTCCCTTACCCTCCACCTAACCCACCCTCCATCTCTAAGCTTCGTCATGGGCTCAAGGAAGGCCTGCTTCAAAGAAGGAAACCCTCAGCTGGAGATTTGGCTTAGCAATTAAGGCACATGCCTGCTGTTGCAGTCAGATTCACATTGCTGGCAGAAATCACCCAACCAAGAGCTTCTTGTGGGGGGAAAAAAAAAGAGGTTTACTTTGGGTTACATACTCAAGAGGAAGCTCCATGATGGCAGGGGAAAACGATGACCTGAGCAGAGGGTGGATATCACCCCCTGGCCAACATCAGGTGGTCAATAGTAACAGGAGAGTGTGCCAAACATTGGCAAGGGGACACTGGCTATAAAACCCATAAGCCCATCCCCAACAATACACTGCTTCCAGGAGGCATTAATTCCCAAATATACATCAGCTGGGAACCTAGCACTCAGAAGACCTAAGTTTATGGGGGACACATGAATGAAACCACCACACCTGCGAAGCCTAAGAACCCAGGTTCAACTCTCCAGGTCCCACGTAAGCCAAATGCACATGGTGGCACATGTGTCTGGAGTTCGTTTGCAGTGGCTAGAGGCCCTGGTGTGCCTATTCTCATTCTTTCTCTATCTCTCTTTCCTTCTCTCTGTCTCTAATAAATAAATAAATCTTAAAAAAAAAAAAAAGAAGGAAACCCTCTAGTCATGGCTGGTGGGCTCCGTGTGATGGCACTGACACAGATCAGCATCTACTTTTGTTTATTGTCAGTGTTGGGCCCTCTTGGCAGGCAGGATCACTGACTCTGCTTGTTGTATTGAGGGCTGTCTGAGCTCTCTGAGGAAAACAGATCACAAGCAAGCCAACTGCTGCATCAGTGCACTGCAAAGCAAAGTCATAAATGCAGGTGGCTGGAACCAAGTGACCCTAGGAGCAATGGAATCTGATGAGAGCCACAGAAAAGGGACCCCCACTGCTCAAAAGTCTGTTTATGACTTGTACATGAAACCCCACCACTATGCAGTTGCACCTTCAAAGGCTCACAGTCACCAGTCCATGTAACAAGGTAAGGTCAAGGTCAAAGTAGCCTCAAACTGGAAAGATGAAAAGCCTATTATAAGGCAGGCTAAGGGAGGCCAAAGTGAGTCCCATTGTTTAGCTGTACTTCTCAGCTGTGAGCTGAGGGAATGGTGATGCAGCTGATATGGGGAGATGGGATGGTTACTGACAGTACAACATGGAAGTTAGAGGTAGGCACTTTGGAGTCAGATCACCTGGCCTCTAAATCCCAGCTCTCTGGTGTTTAGCAGTGTAAGGTTTAGGAGTGACCAAGACCACACAAACCACTCTGAGGCAAAGATGAAAGCTTTTATTCAGGAAAAGCACTGACTGCCAGGGCTGACTAACAAGAGAGGAGCACAGCCAACTTCAGGTTTCAGGTAGTGGGCTTTATAGGGCTTTTTCAGTTAGGGAAGATGAGGAGGGAAAAAGAATTCATTTTTAAGTTGATTAGAAAAGTTCCTTTAGAGGAGGTCATTATATTAGCCATTTAAAATAGATAAGAGTGTGAGACCAGAACAGTGACCAGGTGACTTACGAGATAAGGGGGGCAGGAAACTATAACCTGGGGGCATTGTTAGGCAAGGAAGGGATAATGGCAGGGCGGGTTTCTTGAGGAATGTAGATAATTCACTTCCTTACGCCTCTGTCGCCATTCTGCTGTCCTTGGTAACTCCATCTTGGGACCCCCATCCTGACCTAACAAGCAGTGCCAGCCTTGGGCATGTGGTCAACCTGCCTAAGCCTCAGTGTTGACTTCTGTCAGATGGAATGGAGGTGGTCACTACCACACCTTCTCAATAAAGTGTTTCTTCTACGTGCCGCCCTGGAGAGCTGGGGATTGAATTAGAGACCCAGGCATGCTAGGTACATTCCCTACTAACAGTGCTACATCCTCAGCATTCTTTTTACTTTTTAAGGTAAGGTCTCACTAAATTACCTAGGCAAACTTTGAACTCTGTCTGTAACCCAGGCAAGCCTTAAACTTTCTGTCCTCCTGCCTCAGCCTTACATGTGGCTGAAATTACAGGCCTATACCATCGGGCCTTGCTTCTGTATTGTAAAGTTATTATAAAGATCACCTGAGCTTAGAGTTTCTTTCATACCTAGCCAGGCAATTTAGGTTGATGTTTCCCAAAGTTAGGAAAATGATAGTTATAGACACAACTTTTAGGAGATAAAGACATGGGTTCTTTAACGTGAAATCACACCCCATCCCTCCTACCCTCCAGAAATAAATGAAATGTAATTTTTAAATCTCCTTTTCAGTCTCTTCTTATCCTCCTGATTATGCCAAGGAGAAAGGGTCAACTTGGCACTCCTGTGCCTGCAGTGTTTTTCTAGCTATCACTGGTTTGTGAGTCCCCCTTTGACAGGGATGAGCTCAAGACCTTCTCAGGCAAGTGCCTCACTACAAGTTAATAACATTTTGCTTTTGTTATAGCCATATTTATTATTTATTTATTTATTTATTAGAGGCAGAGAGAGGGAGAGAGGGAGAGAGAGAGTGAGAATGGCTGCACCAGGGCCTCTAGCCACTGCAAACGAACTCCAGACACATGTGCCACCATGTGCATCTGGCTTACGTGGGACCTGGAGAATCAAACCTGGGTCCTTAGGCTTCGCAGACATGGGCTTTAACAGCTAAGCCATCTCTCTAGCCCTTCTTTTTATTTTGAATTTTTTTTTCTTTTTGGTTGAGTGGGGAAGTTGAAGCTGGCCTTGAACTCATGATTCTCCTGCCTCAAGCATCCCAAGTGCTGGGGTTACAATTGTGTACCACCAAGCTCAGCCTTCCTGTCCTTTGAGTGCTATCGTGATATAAATTGGCACACACTTTGGAGAACTTGGCATGTTCATTATTTATAAGCCAATTCCATTTCTAGGAATGTAGGTAATAAGCACGGATATGTTCAAAGACGTATAGCTGAGAGCATTTGGGGCCATGTTGTTTAAGACAGTGTAAAATGAGTTCTACCTAAAGGACCACTAATGAGGGGCCATCATACCAAATGGATGGCTCCAAACACTCTATGCCTGAGTACTTGAACTTTATGTATGTTAAACTGAGTTGATCTTCAGGATACTTCTTCAAGGAACTGTTACTGGCTGCAAAGAGCTGAGACCTGTATAAAAGGGGGCAAAACTGAAGCACAGAAAAGTTAACTATCATGCCCAAGCTTACACAGCTTACCTGTGTAATAATACCTGACAATTGAAACCAGGCTGTCTCCATATAGTCTGTGTTCTTTTTTATTTTAATTTTTAATTTTATTTGAGAGAGAGAGAGAGAGAATTGGTGTGCCAGGGCCTCAGCCACCGCAATCAAACTCCAGATGCTCGCACTACCAAGTGGGCATGTGTGACCTTGTGCTTGCCTCACCTTTATGCGTACATGGGATCTACAGAGTCGAACATGGGTCCTTAGGCTTCTCAGGCAAGCATCTTAAACTCTAAGTCATCGCTCCAGCCTAATCTGTGCTTTTAATCACTGTGCCATGGTGCTTGGCTTGAGGGTGATATAAGGAAAAACTCAGTGACATGGACAGCATCCCCAATGTATTAGCAAGTGGAAAAGAGTGGCAGAAGGAAAAAAAAATCTGAAAAAGCATGCACCATATGTCAAGAGAAGATATTTCTGGTTAACAAGATTGTATTTGTACTATTTTGTTAGTTCTGATGTGTTTCCCAGGTTTTCTAAATTGAATGCTTGTTACTTTTAATTATGGAAATGAAACTTGAGCTGGAGAAATGGCTCAGCAGTTAAAGGCGCTTGTTTGCAAAGCCTACTGGCCTGGGTTCAATTCCCCAGTACCCACATAAAACCAGATGCACAAAGTGGTGCATGCTTTTGGAGGTTGTTTGCAGTGGCATGAGGCCCTGGTCTATTCTCTCTCTCTATCTATCTGTCTCTCTCTGTGTCTCTCCTTGTGAATAAGTAAAAATTTTTAAGCCAGGCATGGTGGCGCACGCCTTTAATCTCAGCACTCGGGAGGCAGAGGTAGGAGGATCACCGTGAGTTCGAGGCCACCCTGAGACTTCATAGAGAATTCCAGGTCAGCCTGAGCTAAAGTGAGACCCTACCTCGAAACACCAAAAAAAAAAAAAAAAAAAAAAAAAAAAAAAAAAAAAAATTTTAATCAAAAAAAGAAATGATGTGCTGGAGAGATTGCTCAGTGGTTAAGGTGCTTGCCTGCAAAGCCTAACAACCTCGGTTCAGTTCCTTGGTACCCACTTAAAGCCAGATGCACAAAATGGAGCATGCATATGGAGTTTGTTTGAAGCAGCTGGAGGCTCTGGTATGCTCACTCTCTCATTCTCTCTTTCTGTCTCTCTCTCTGTGTCTCCTCTCTATCTCTCTCTGCTTGCAAATTCTTTAAGCTGGCTGGGGAAATGGCTTAGCAGTTAAACCGTTTGCTTGTGAAGACTAAGGACTCCAGTTCAATTCCCTAGGACCCACGTAAGCCAGATGCACAGGGGGCTCATTTGTCTGGAGTTCATCTGCAGTGCCTGGAGGCTCTGGCATGCCTATTCTCTCTTTCTCTCTGCCTCTTCCTCTCTCTCTCAAATAAATAAATAAAATATTTTTAAAAAATTATTTAAGGGAGCTGGGCACATGCTTTTAATCCTAGCACTCAGGAGGCTAAGGTAGGAGGATCACTGTGAGTTCAAGGCCACCCTGACACTACATGGTAAATTCCAAGTCAGCCTAGGCTAGAGTGAGACCATATCTCAACCTCCCCCACCCCCGAAAAAAAAAAATTCTTTAAGGGCTGCAGAAATGGCTTAGTGGTTAAGGCACTTGCCTGAGAAGCCTAAGGACCTAGGTATGATTCTCCCAGTACCCACATAAGCCAGAAGCATATGGTGCCACATGTATCTGGAGTTGGTTTGCAGTGACTAGTGGTGCACCCATTCTCATTCTCTTTATCTGCCTCTTTCTCTTCCTCTCCCTCTCTCTCTCTCTCCCTCTCAAATAAATAAAAATAAAAATTTAATTCTTTAAAAAAAGAAATGAAACATACATACACTGACATACAGTGTCAGCTCTCCCATTCTTCTAATGAGAATTTCTTCTTAGTGATGCTAATAAAAATAAACATAATAAGCTGGGTGTGGTGGCATACTCCATCAATCCCAGCACACAGGAGGCTGAGGTAAGATCACTGTGAGTTTGAGGCCAGCCTGGGCTACAGGATGAGTCCCAGGTCAATCTGGGCTACAGTGAGAAGCAGCTTCAAAACAAAATGAGCTCTTATTATTCTAATAGATTGACCAGCATGATGTCATTTAACTCTTCATAGCCAGGAACACCTTATACATCCTCCCAGGCTGTGCACTGCAACAAGCCCAGGAGTTACCATAATAAATCACCTACCTTATGGACCACAGGGTCACTGGTGTCCCTTGGACACCACACAGTTGCCCAACAACATGCTAAGGGGTAGTTACTAAGCTAGTGATGAAATCAGCATCAAAACCAAGGGCCTTTTCTCTTAGTTTCAGTTGCAAAAGGGAGCTGCATAAGACGGGGAAGGCAGAGTAAGGTCTGGATTTGTGAGCATGGGCTTCCGAGCCACAGAGGCACCAGTAGCACCATGAGAAGAGCTTTGACTGAGAAGTGGGACTCCCAGGATGTCATCCTATGACTGTCCCCACCTGGCTACATGACCTTAGGAAAGTTCCCCTTTTCTCCTCCTGGGGCTCTGCTTTGCCATGTGCAGAATGAAGGAATCAGTCAAGATGGTCTTTAAGATCAGAGAGTCTACAATTACAGATGGCATCTCAATATGCGCCCAGAATCATGTCCTCCCACGCAGCACAGACCATCTACCCCCTGCTCGCTGGAGGCAGCCTGGCTCATGCTGACCTACTTTGTGAGGCGGGGAGAGGGCACGGAGCTCAAGGGAGCAAGGAAGCAAAGGTGTTGCCGACCTGTCCTGCAGAGTCAGGCTGCTCTGCAGCTGGCCCCTCTTCCCTCCTTCTGGACAGCTCCCTGCTGCTCCTCTGAAAGCCTCAGGCTTAACATATTCCCAATGTGGTTTCAAGCCCCTGCCTCTGCTTTTCAGTCCTGGAGGGCCTCTGTGACTTTCAGACCATGATTTGTTCAAGTCTCGCTGCGGATCCTGGGCATGTCTTATTAAATATAAAAGTGAGGTGCAGGACAGCCTGGGCGGGTAAGCCAGCAGTTTAAACGTGCATTTGTAGAGGGAGAAACTATGAGGGTCTCCGGAAAGGAACCTGAGGCCAGTGGCCATTTATCTCCAAGAGAGAAGCAGAGTAGGACTGAAGCCTTAGGACTCAGAATGCATGTTCTTTGAAGACCTTTGTTTTTTGGGTTGTTGTTGTTTTTTGAGGTAGAGTCTCACTCTAGCCCAGGCTGACCTGGAATTCACTATGTAGTCTCAGGGTGGCCTCAAACTCATGGCAGTCCTCCTACCTCTGCCTCCCAGTGCTGGAATTAAAGGCTTGCGCCACCACACCCGGTTTCAAAGATTGTTTTTTTGTTGTTTGTTTTTAACATTTTATTTATTTATTTATTTAAGAGAGAGGGGAAGAGGCAGATAGAGAGAGAGAATGGGCAAGCCAGGGCCTATAGTCACTGCAAATGAACTCCAGATGCATGTACCACCATGCATTTATCACAGGCTTACGTGAGATCTGGAGAATGAAACCTGGGTCCTTAGGCTTTTCTGGCAAGCACTTTAACCACTAAGCAAGCTCTCCAGTCCAGGACGCCAACTCTTTATGTAACCAAAAATGACCTTGAACTCCTGGTCCTCCCACCTCCATCACCTTGAGTGTTGTCATTATAGGTGTGTACCACCACATATGAGCTCAGGTACCACATATGTGCTCATATGAGGAAATGATCTTGTTTTAACTTGTTCCAGAAAATCTGGGTTCAACTCAGTGAGAAATCCAAGCATCACAGGGAGAGGTAGAGAATTCATTATCTATACAAGTAGGCTGACATGAGCTCCATGCTCTCCAGTGTCTTCTGTCACTGAGATGAACTTCCAAACCAGACACAGTTATGGAGGAAGGGATATTTATTGAAGCTTACAGATCCAGGGGAAGTTTTATAATGGCAGAAGAAGTTGGTCTGTTCACACACAGACAGAGAGAGAGACAGAGAGAGACAGAGAGAGAGAGAGAAAGCCACACCACACAGCACGCTTTAGGAACTCCAGGAAGAATTCAGCACTTTGTATAGATTGGAATTTCAAATCCACTACCACACCTTAGGGATGGACCCTAAGATTCTCCCAGTGACACCTCTTCCAGCCAGGTGACTGGAAATTTAAGAAGTTTTAGTAAACACCTGAATCTATTGGGGGGGGGTATTAATTTAAACTACTACATTTTGTCCCTAGCCCCCAATACATTTAAAATCATCTCACATTGTAAATTGTACTCGGTCGAATTTCAAAGGTCCCCACAATCTTTTCAACTTAACATAGTTTTAAAGTTCCAAGTCTCATCTGAGATTTAAGATTGTTTCTTAGCTGTGAGTTTTCTAAAAATCAAACAAGTTATATATTTTCAACATATAAAGGCACAGAGTAAACATTTTTAACTGGTATAAGGCATAGCAAGGACAGACTAGAACAATGTAAACTCAACAACCATCAAGCAAACATCAAACTTTTGTAGTTTAATTTTGATATAACCAGTGACTGACAATCTCTGGAATTTTCAATTCCGCCCCTCCCGCGGGGCAGAATAGCCAGGGAAAACTTTCATCCCTAGCCAACAGCCTCCATGGTAGCCCTTGAATAGTCTTGGTATATCCAAAACATCTTTGGGTCTTTATGTAAACCATGGTCCATCTTTTAATGGCTTTGTCAGCTTATCAGGGTCATCACACCTTGTCTCAGTTCTCATTTTAGCAGTGGCTCTTGGAACCATGTGCAATTTATGACCACTCCCCATATTTTCGTTGTTTCCGAAACTAATACTGTGTTCAGGACACAGCCATATTTTTAACTTAGGGACAAAATAAAACATAAACCTTGAAAAGCAGGTTTCTTCTCCAGTCAACCCTTTCCTTGCTATTGTTTTAATGTGAAGCAGATGGGCCATTTTTTTTAGGTTATTAATGTGTTGACAATAGCAGCTTTAGTAAGCTAAAACCAGTCTCAGTGACTGTAATTTTAACTTGTCTGAGGTTTTCCAACTTAAAATCTTAAATCTCTCAGTCCACCATGGTTTATTGTCTATAATTATGGAAATTGTCAATTGAAAAAAAACTTGGAAAAAAACCTCTCAGACCAATATCCTATAGTCAAGCACATCAACTCATTACAAATTTAATTTTAATCCAAATCTTTGGGCTTGGGCAGCAGAACATAGCCAGCCCTTATGCCAGTAGCCCAGATCCAACAAAGTCCTCTGTAGTCTTTTCTTCCCCTTAGAAAGTTCATAAGCTAAGCCTCCAAACCTGGGTTCAAGTCAGTGAGAAATCTAAGCAACACTCAGAGAGGTAGAGAATTCATTTATCTACATCAGTGGGTTGAAGTGAGCTCCATGCTCTACAGTGTCTTCCGCCCTCTAATTCTGATAAGTTAGTGTCTATGATGGGCTGTTTTTCAGGCAGTCTGACGTCACCTTGGGTCTTTTACATTATTGCTTGGCTACAAGTTTGTAAGGCAAAATGTTTTAGGGCCATAGTCATGAAATTCTTTAGTGATGAGCAGGTTATGAAATAATAAGCTGTTAGTTTAAAAGAATTAGGACTGTCACTGACTGTTTATCCAAAGTTTAACTAAGAGGGCTGGTCAGATGTCCTGCTATAGTTCAAATATATCTATAGTTTATGCCCCCCTGCCCTGGTGACTCCAGGCTGTCTGTGTCACCCAGAGCCTGTCTTGTCATCTGTAGCTAACCCCATAGTTCCCAGGAGCAGGGGAGTTTCTCCTTCAATCTCCCTGGCTTCTGAGCCTGTTTCCCCTTCTGCTCCACCCTTTAGCAAGAGGGTCTTAGAGAAGCTAATTTTTTAACTTTTTTTTCAAGGTAGGGTCTTATGATAGCCCAAGCTGACCTGGAATTCACTATGTAGTCTCAGGGTGGCCTCAAACTCACAGTGATCCTCCTACCTCTGCCTCCCGAGTGCTGGGATTAAAGGCGTGCCCCACCATGCCCCCACAAGAAGCTAATTTTTTTGTAATTTTTTTATGAGAGAGAGAGGAGAGTGGGAGAGAATTAGTGTGCCAGGGCCTCCAGCCACTGCAATCTAACTCCATACACATGTGTCACCTTGTACACATGTGTGACCTTACGTGCTTGTATCACCTTGTGCGTCTGACTTACGTGGAACCTGGAGAGTTGAACATGAGTCCTTAGGCTTTGCAGGCAAGTGCCTTAACTACTAAGTCACCTCTCAGCCCAAGAAGCTAATTCTTTTGATTGAGGCTTCTCCTCCCTCTACAACAGAGTCAGCTATTTAAAGACCCATCTCCAAATGCATTTGTATTCTCAAGTACTTTGGTGAGGACTTCTGTGTATGAATTCGGCCCCTCCCACTTGCCTGTGCTAGAGGCTCAGTCCCCTTAGACCAGTGGCCTCTAAGGAGCAGGGGTAGGTTCTTGTATTCACTCAACTCTTACTGGGCATCTCTCATGAGGAAAGTTGTGCTTTAGGGTTGAGGCTGGTGATTCACTGGGTTAGATTTGACTCTGTCCAGGAGGGCAATAGGAAGATGAAAAAGAATGCTAGACTAAAAACCAGAAGACTTAGTCATCAAATCCTGGTTCCAGGCTGGAAGTTAGCTCAATGGGCTCTATCCCCAGCACTAAAACTATAATAAAAATCAGTAAATGATGGGTGTGGTGGCATGCACGTTTAATCCCAGCACTTGGGAAGCATAGGTAGGAGGATCTCCATGAGTTCAAGGCCAGCCTGGGACTATAGAGTGAATTCCAAGTCAGCCTGGGCTAGAGTGAGACCCTACCTCAGAAACAAACAAACAGGGCTGAAATATGGCTTAGCAGTTAATATCCATAAGCCCACCCTGAACAACACACCTCCTCCAGCAAGGCTGTAATTCCCAAATTGCCATCAGCTGGGGATCTAACATTCTGGACACATGAGTTTATGAGAGACACCTGAATCAGACCACCAAACCATATAAAGGCAGACACACAAAATGTCACATGTATATAGAGTTCATTTGCAGTGGCAGTAGCACCTGGTGTACCCAAACGCACTTTCTCTCTCTCTCTCTCTCTCTCTCTCTCTCTTTCTCTTTCTCTCTTTCAAATAAATGAAAAAATTAATTAATTAATTATTTTAAATTAGACATATTTATGGGGTAGCATGTGATGTTTCAATACATAGGTGCATTGTGTAATGTTTAAGTCACAGTGAACTTACCCATATCCTCAAATAGTTGCATTTCTTTATGATAAAAACCTCAGAATTCCTCTTCCTCACTGAATTTCATGATGTATGCCTTAGTCCCAATTACTCAGAAATTGAGGCAGGATGATCACTTGGGATGATCACAGTCCAGGAATTCAAGGTTGACCTTGGGTAATCTAATAAGGACTGGTCTTTTACAAAAAAAAAAAAAAATCTTTCTTCTACTTTTTTTTTCTTTTTCTAAAATGAAAAGTATTTATTATTTTAATTGAAATTTCTTCTAGTATTTTTAATAAACATACATTTGCATTATCTGTGGTCACAACACATAATGCTCATCTTAGGCCTGAGCAGCATGGTGGGCTCCCTGGAGCAAGGCAGGTAACGCTGTTGTCATCACAACCTGAAATATAGCTGTGAAAGGGGGCACTGGCCTGAGCAAATCTGGTACCTCAGATTGATTTGGGGTTTCAGAAATACTATACAGACCTCCTTTAAAAGCAGCTTTCTGAAATGAATAAAATATGAGTATTGATGTAACACGACCCCCTTGGAGATCACAAGGCGATGAAGACAAGGGATGTTTGAGCTATATTTGAAACACAGATCCCCTGGGATAATGGGAAACACATGAGGTTTGCAATGGGCATCTGATGTTCTGATCTGTCAAGCACTCATCCTTGCGTTCCTCGGGTCTTTCCAGGGACACCGAACCAACCGGACAGAGATAAACATATAGAAGAGGAAAAGTATGGTAGGAACCAGCTCTTGTAGTTGTGGAGACTGAGAAGCCTCACCATCCACTCTGCAAACTAGGGGTGGCATTCAGCCCAAGTATGAAGGCCTGAGAACCCAAGGAGTCCCGGTGTGACAGTATGTGAACGTTGGGAGCACTGATGTCCATAGGTAAAGAAGATGGGGTTCTCAGCTTAAGGGAGGCGCAAAAGAGAGAGGAGATAGGAGGGGAGGGGGGAGAGAGAAGGGAGAGAGATTGGTGTCATCCTTCCTCGGCCTTTTGTTCTCTTCAAGCCCTGGTGGGTTAGATGATGGCTCCTACTGTTCAGGACTACCTTCTTTACTCAGCTTACTGACCTAAATCCTGTGATGGTTTCCATCATAAATGTCCCCTAAAGGCTGTGTGTTGAAGCCTTGGTCTCCAGCAGGAGATTACATTAATACTCATATTTTATTCATTTCAGAAAGCTGTTTTTAAAGGTGGTCTGCATGGTGTTTCTGAAATCCCAGACCAATCTGAGAACTTGAGAGGTGATGGAATCTTTAGTAGGTGGGGCCCAGTCAGAGAAAATGAGGTGATTAGGGGTATGCCCTTGATCTGCCCTCTTCCTGTCTTTTGTTTGTTTGTTTGTTGCTTCCCTCCTGCTGTGAAGTGAACAGACCTCCCCCATCCCATGTCCCCACCTTATATGCTGAGCCATCAGGGTCAGCCAAACAACCTTGGATAGACACCTCTGAAACTATGAGCCAAAATAAATCTCTTCTCCCTTATAACACAACCACTGAGTGTGGTGAGGTATGCCTATAATCTGTGGTTCCTGGCCGCCCTGGGGCCTCTGCACATCGGTTTCCCAGGGGCATCCAGGCAACTACGGAGCAGGGTCTTGAGTGGCCATGAGTACAATGGGAAGAAACACCCAGGAGACTGTGTCAGAGGACAGCTCATTTATTTGTTGGGGAAATGGGCTTATAAGTGTTCATGCAGTGGCGGGAAGAGGTACTGGGTATGGGTCACAGGGGGATTGGCTGTGTGAGGGCTGCTGGCTGATACCTCATTAACATATAGGGACCTTCCAGGTGAGTGGTAAAAGGTCACATGGCCACGGGGAAACCAAAACCTAAGTCTTATCAGGATGTCCAGGTGCCCCAGGTGAAAGGAGGGAGCGGCCCCACTCCTGCCCATCTCACAGAGATATTATCAGGGTCTAGATCTGCTATAACCTCTTGGGGCCCTTAGCCTGACAATAATCCAAGTATTTGCAAGGCTGAGGCAAGAGGATCATGAGTTCAAAGCCACCCTGGGCTATATAGTAGGACTCTGTGGAGAGAGGGAGGGAAGGAAGGGAGGCTAATGCAAAAGCTGATCTCTTTCATTTATGCCCTCAGAGATAACACCCATTTAGATATCCCTTAGCCTAGTCAAGATGACACATGAAATTAATCTTCATGGTCTCTTTTTTCTGTTATCAGAGTCCATTTTCCTTTGGGAATTTACCCCCATCCATTCCCAATCCACATGCTATAGGCAGCAGTCAGAATCTCCCATCTCCAGGAATCAACACATGGCTCAGATCTGGCCTTTGGGAGTACTCTATTTCATTCTATTTCCTGGTTTACCACAGTTGGCTCAAAGAATAGCACATGATTCTAGCTAAGCCAATCAGAGCAATTCTTGGAGTTTCACTATGATTTTCAGGAAAGGAGTGATTTTTTTTTTCTTCCATCAAGTTTGATTACTTAAGACTTCTGGTGGCCACTTTGCCACCACAAAGAGAAAGCATGCCTAAGTTCCTGATAACATTGTTCAAGCACCTAGATCCAGCCTTGCCTGAAGCCAGACTAGTCCTGAACCACCTGATGCTGTGGGCCAATGAATTTCCTTTATATCATAGCTCAGTTTAAGTGGGTTTTCCTATAGCTAGATGAGAGCATAGAGTATTGGTTCCCCATGGCTCCTCTCCACCTATAAGTCTTAATACTTTCTGGGTGGGCCTAGAATGATTCCCTGCTAGGTATCAATTCATTCAGCAACACCTGAGAATGGATCTTTGGAATTTGTGAATCCATTTCACAGCGTGTGTGTGTGTGTGTGTGTGTGTGTGTGTGTGTGTGTAGGTAGATACTGAAGGTAAGAGAAGAAACTAAATGAGATTTCATTGCTAACCCCACCTTCCAGGTGTATGCAGATGTTGACATTGGCCCTTCACTATGAGGTGATAGATTTCATGTTCAAGGCCAGTGGTTTGCTTGTTAGCTAAAGAGATGGTGTGTTAAATATTCAGGGACTTTGTGGCTTTGTTGCTCACTTGAATTAGCCATAGTTACCTACAACTAAATCACTAAATCTACAGGTCAAGGCATTTCCCCTTCTGGAAAGTCGGTTTACCAGCAAACTGTATGTAACAGTTAACCTTCTCATTGCTAGGACAAAACATCAAATAAGAAACAGCTTATGGGGCTGGAGAGATGGCTTAGTGGCTAGGGTACTTGCCTGTGAAGCTTAAGGACCCATGTTTGACTCTCCAGATCCCACATAAGCCAGATGCACAAAAGTGAGGCAAGCGCAAAGTCACACATGCCCACTAGGTGGTGCAAGCATCTGGAGTTTGATTGCAGTGGCTGAGGCCCTGGTGCACCAATTTTCTCTCTCACTTCCTCTCTCTCTCTCTCTCTTACTCTCTCTAGAAATTTTTTTTTTAATTTTATAGCCAGGTGTGGTGGTACACACCTTTAATCCCAGCACTTGGGAAGCAGAGGTAGGAGGATCACTGTGAGTTCGAGGCCATCCTGAGACTACACAGTGAATTCCATGTCAGCCTGACTAGAGTGAGACCCTCCCCTGAAAAACAAAAACAACAACAACAACAAAAAAAAAAAATTAAAAGTTAAAAAAAAAAGAAACAGCCTGTGGAAAGAAAGAGTTTATTTCAGGTTTACAGTTTTGAGGGAAAGTTTCACAATGGTGAAGAAAACATGGAAGAGCAGGCAGCCAGCTCACATCTTCATCCATCAACAGCAAGAGTGAGCTAGCCAGTGGAGACCCACTAAGGCTGACTAATAAACCTCAAAGCCTGCCCGCCAGTGACGTACCTCCTCCAGCAAGGCTCCACCTCCCAAAGGCTCCTCCTGCTGGGGATCAAGATGACACAATCACAAACACATGAGGCTATGAAGGACACGGCACATTCAAACCACCATACTTCAGGCCTTGGCTTTGATTTCACAGGACCCTAGTGAACCGTAAGCAGGACCACTGGCCAGCAGCAACAGTGACTGACAACATATGTGTCCTGTCCCTCCCAGCCTCTCAGCATGATCTTATCTCGCCACTCTATCCCTGTAAAGAAGTAGAAATTATCACTGCTGTTCAGCAGGCAAGGAACCAAAGCCTCCATGGAGAAACATCATCTTGTGGTCCAATGGCAGAGCTAAGAAATGAGTGCAGGGGTCTGGACCCCTTACCTGCTGTTGTTTCCCGATAACCTGTGGGAGATGGAGGGACATCAAAATAGAGTCTAAACAAGCAATTTGGTCACTGGGCCTGGAAAAGTTGACTGTATGAAAACAGCATTTTAAAAATGTCTTTCTGAAGAGAGGTGAATGGGGGGTGGCCAATTAGCCAAATCATTGCCCAAGGATTAGCAACAATGCTGCATACTGAATCTGCTGAGAAAACACAGCACTCCGCTCAGAAATTACATGCCTCACATTTGTACAGAAGCCTGTGGTTCATAACGCCTTCCAAATCTGTAGATCAACTCCCTCTAAATGCTTAGAAACTTGTATCCTGTGTGGAAGACTGGTTAACCTAAAATCCACCACCTACTCTTCTCCCTCCCTCAACTGTGTCTACTATACCAGCCTGGGAAAAAAACCAAATATTTTGTTTTGCTTACAGCTGTACAGATATGTGATCTAGGCTTATTACTGTAGTTATTTTTTCAGTCTGATCAATTTGAGAATCAAGACTAAATCACAGATGTGAAATGTGATGTTGCTGCAGCCATTTTGAAACCTTAAGTTGACAAACAAAATGATAAGTGATGCAGGATTTTGGGGTCCAAGAGGAGTCCACCAGAATTTATGAACCCTAAGTTTTGGGTTCTGTCCTACCTTTAATAAATCCTAAGGAAGAAACTACTATTGTTGTCCTGCTAAAGAATATATTATACCCACTAAATTGCCCTCTAAATGTTCATGTTAATGCCCATACATTAATGCTACTCTCAGGCTAGGGAGATGGCTCAGCAGGTAAAGGCACCTGCTTACAAAGCCTGACATCCTAGGTTCAATTCTCCTGTACCCATGTAAAGCTGGATGAACAAAGTAATGAATGCTGCTGGAGTTCATCTGCAGCATCAGGAGACCCTAGTGCAACTGTACTTACTTTCTCTCTCTCTCCTTCTTTATCTCTCTCTCTCTCTTTCTCTGTGTGTGTGTCTTACTCTCTCTCAAATAAATAAATAAAATATTTAAAATAAATAAAAATATTTAAACAATAAATATCTGTATATGTAGAAAGAGACAATATCTTGGGGGCATAAACTTATAAAACCACATTATTCCATATTGGAAGCATTGCACATATTTTATAAACATAGGCATACATGGTAGTGGCCTAAAGTTTATAGGATACATACTTTAGTGTCCAAATAAAAGAGCTTTATTCATTCAGAAAAAAAATCTAAAGGAGTGTATCTGAGTAGTCAAGCATATGTGAAAAATTTTGGGAAAAAAAAAAAAACTTCATCTATTTCTTTAAAATGAACTTAGGGCCAGACATTATGACACATGCCTTTAGTCCCAGCACTCCAAAGGCTAAGGTAAGAAGATCACTGTGAGTCTGTGGCCAGCCTGGGGCTACAGAGTGAGTTCCAGGTCAGCTTGGGTTCCTGCCTCAAAGAAATAAAAAAATAAAATAAATAAAATAAAGTGAACTTATGTTAGACTACTAATGCTTGTCCCTCATGACTAAAAATATCATCTAGTGATTCATAGTAACTTGGACTCAGCTGGAGAGATGGCATAGTTGGTAAAGCGCTTTCCTCACAAGCATGAGGACCTGAATTCAATCCCCAGTACCTGTGTGTAAAAATGTGGGTGTGAAAGCTGGGCATGGTGGCACATGTCTTTAATCCCAGCACTCTAGAGGCAGAGGTAGGAGGATCACTGTGAGTTCAAGGCCACCCTGAGACTACATAGTGAATTCCAGGTCAGCCTGAGCTAGAGTGAGACCCTACCTTGAAAAAAAAAAAAAAAAAAGTCTCATTCTAGCCCAGGCTGACCTGGAATTTACTCTGTAGTCTCAGGCTGGCCTTGAATTTACAGTGATCCATGAGTGCTGGGATTAAAGGTATGGGCAACCACACCAGACTCTTGTACCTTTTCTGTATAGTCAGACTTCACTGCAGTGACAAATGTTTGATCTCTTTTGGCTCACAGTTTTGTAAGATTTCAGCCCATGGCTTTCTGGCACTGTTGCTATGGGCCTGTGACGAGGCAAGAGCACCACGGCGACAGTAGCAAGTGCAAGTGAAGCTGCTCATTTCAGGACAGTCAGGAAGCAGGGAGTGACAGGGAGGTGTAAACACAGCAGGCATAAAATAGCATGTGTGAGGAGGAGGGAAGGGGAGGGATATCAGCAGGAAAAGAGGAAAGAAAAGGAGAATGAATATTGGTCATCAGCTAGCTGTCTCTACAGTACTGTCCTTAGAATTTCTTCTCAGGAGAGAACTGGGAAGAAGTCTTTGAGGAATTAGCTAGACAGAATGATAAGATACTCAAGAGGTGTGGCCCAAAGTTTATGGGTCCCTAGCCCATCATTTAGAGAGGTGGGTTCAGATTGGCTGTGGGGTTTTGTTTTGCTAGATGGAGATGTGAAGCTTGAATCCAGGGCTGTTTTGCTTGGACAACAGAGAGACTGAACACTGCCAAGGGGCCGACTTGTTTTCATTTTCAACATTTGTCAGCAGTCAGCCTCTTCTCCAAATACCTTCTTAACAAATATTTGAAGAGTAAAGACTGAAAGAAATGTCAGATTGTTTGCCTGCCTGGGAGAAAAATGTGCTCACTATTGTCTGGCTCCTTTTTAAATTTTATTTTATTTTTCCTTCTTCTGAGCACATAGAAAGAAGCCACACTCCCCATGCTCTACAGTGATATAAACCAGTGCTGGCTGGCTGGCAGGCTGTGAGCAAAGGGGACAGATTTCACTTCCCAGCCTAAGCTTCCAAGCGCTGACATGGGTTCCCACACTTCTCGCTTCTGTTGCTTCTCTCTTCCTCTGTGTTGTAGTTACCTTTGTCACATTGCTGGGACAAAACATCCAATCAAAAGCAGCTGATGATGGAAACGGTTTGTTTTGGCTTACAGTCTCTAGAGCAAGCTTCAGCATGGGCATGGGAAAGGATGGTAGACCAGGAGCTGGACATCACATCTTGCTACAACAGCAGGCAGAAAGCAGCAAGAGTGAGCTGAGCTCTGGCAAAGGGGAAGCAGAGCTATAACACCCCTAAATGCTACTCCCAACAACACCCCTCTTCCAGCAAGGCTCCACTTCCCAGATTCTCACCAGCTGGGGATCGAACATTCAAAACACATGCATTTGTGGGAGACATCTGATTCAAACTACCACACCCTGCATGGTGTGAAGGCAGGGTCTTTGTGGAGGGCACAGAGCCACAAAACAAGCAGCATAGGAGCATTAAGTAAGGGTCTCTATAGACTTTTCTGTTCTGTTCTGTTTTTTGGTTTTTTTTTTTTTTTGAGGTAGGATCTTGCTCTAGCCTAGGCTGACCTGGAATTCACTATGTAGTCTTATGGTGACCTGGAAGTCATGGTGATCCTCCTACCTCTGCCTCCCAGGTTTTAGGATTAAAAGCATGTGCCACCATGCCCAGCTTTTTTTTCTATGGACTTTTCTAACCAAGAATAAAATTTTCAGTAGATGTGGTGGTACATGCCTTTAATCACAGCATTTAGGAGGCAGAGGTAAGAGGATCACCTTGTTTGAGGTCAGCCTGAGACTACATAGTGAATCTCAGACCTGCCTGGGCTAGAGAGAGACCCTACCTCAAAAAGAAAAACAAAACAAAAATAAATAAATTTTTCATATAGCCTCAAATGTCTGTCATCTAATAAATGGGTAAATTTGAAGTGATGTGTCCATACAATAGAATATTATTCAGAAATAAAGAAATGTGCCGATCCATTCCACATGGATAAATCTTGAAAATATTGTGATAAGTGAAAACACACACACACACACACACAGGGATTTTTCCAGCACTGGAATCCCCTTCTCCCACAGAAGACTGTTCTCTCTGTTTTTGTTTTCTCTTACTTTGAAATAAACTTTATTTTTTAAAAACAACAACAATAAAAGAAGATACAAAAGGCCATATGATTCCACTTATCTAAAATTCCCAGAAAAAACAAAGACAAAAAAAAAAATAAGTTGTTACAGTTAGCTTTGCATTGCTGGCAGAAAACACCCAACCAAAAACAGCTTGTGGGGGGAAAAAAAAGAGGCATATTTTGTCTTATAGACTAGAGAGGGAGTTCCATGATGGCAGGAGAAACAAATGACATGATCAGAGGCTGGATATCACCTCCTGGCCAACCAACATCAGGTGGATAACAGAAGCAGGAGAATGTGCCAAACACTGGCAAGGGGACTCTGGCTATAACATCCATAAGCCCACCCTCAATAATACATCACCTCCAGGAGGCTCCAGTTCCCAAATTTCCACCAGCTGGGGACCTAGCATTCAGAACACATAAGTTTATGGGGAACACCTGAATCTAGCCAACACATAAGTTCATGGCTGCCAGGGGCTCTGTGGAGAGAGCTATTAGAGAATGATTATTAATGTGTTTGGGGGTATAGGGTTTCTATTTGGGGTGAGGAAAATGTTCCAAAATTAACTAGTGGTGATGATTGCACAACTCTGTGAATATACTAAAAGCCATTGAATTGTGCAGTTTAAATGGACGAATGTTATGACATATGAGTGTTATCTAATATAGTTATTTTAACAAAGGAATAAATCTTCATTGTGTTTAAACACTGAGACTGCAGAGCTAATTTGCTACCAGTGCAGCACATTCCTGTCTGGCCTAGATAAAATACTGCCCAAGGTGCCGATATGTCTCCAGTCCAGTCTGGCTGTAATAAAGTATAAATGAGGTTGCCAGGGAGCACAGGTCAGGAGCTAGCTAATTCTGCCTGGGGGTGCAGGAAGGATTTTTTTTTTCAAGTTTTTGTTGTTGTTGTTTCTTTTTCTTTCTTTTTTCTTTTTTCTTTTTTTTTTTCTTGAGGTAGGGTTTCACTCTAGCTCAGGCTGACTTGGAATTCACTATGTAGTCTCAGGTGCCCTCAAACTCACAGTGATCCTCCTACCTCTGCCTCCCGAGTGCTGGGGTTAAAGGCGTGTGCCACCATGCCCAGCTGGTAGAAGCATTTTTACTTTAACAGGAGTTTTTTTTTTTTTAAGGAATGGGGACATGGAAATTTCAGATCACTCTGGCACTAGGAAAAGACCAGATTCATGGGTTAGAAGTTGTTGTGGCCCGAGCTGACTGATCAGTGAATACATCTTGTTCCCACCTATCAATAGGTCCATTGGCCTGGTTCACACTTCTCTTGCCACTTTACCAGGCACACACTTCTCTTGTCTCTTGACCTGGCTCACACTTCTCTCACCTCTTTACCTGGCTCACACTTCTCTCGCCTCTTGACCTGGCTCACACTTCTCTTGTCTCTTGACCTGGTTCACACTTCTCTCCCCTCTTTGCCTGGCAACCCCTTCACATGCTTCAAGCTTAAACATCAATGTCTATTCCTCAAGAACCAGGACTCACAGAAAGGAAAGGGGGCTCTTCATGCTTTTAGAATATGTTGTCCTGGAATTCGCTTAATTCCTTTTCATCCATGCTTTCAATTTTCTGCTGCCAACAACAGTCTGATAATATTAATTGGAAAATTCCAAAAAATAAACAATTCATACATTTAAAATAACTTTTGCTGCAGTATATGTATCTATTTTGGGTTTGTTTTGAGGTAGAGTCTCACTCTAGCCCAGACTGACCTGGAATTCACTCTGCATTCTCAGGTTGGCCTTGAACTCATGGTGATCCTTCTACCTTTGCCTCCCAAGTGCTGGATTAAAGACATGCACCACCATGCCCAGCTCTGCTACAGTGTATTTTTATAATTGTACAACTTTATTATTGTTGTAGTTTCTCTCTGACTGTGTCTGGTTTATGAATTAAGTGTTATCATAGGTGTGTGTATGTGGTGGTTTGATTCAGGTGTCCCCCATAAACTTAGGTGCTCTGAATGATGGGTTCCCAGCTGATGGAGATTTGGGAATTAATGCCTACTGGAGGCAGTGTATTGTTAGGTGTGAAATTATGGGTATTATAGCCAGGGCCCCTTGCCAGTGTTTGGCACATTCTCCCATTGCTATTGTCCACCTTATGTTGGCTAGGGGGTGATGTCTGCCCTCTACTCATGCCATCATTTTTCCCTGCCATGGTGGAGCTTCCCCTTGAGTTTATGGGCCAAAATATGCCCTTTTTCCCACACGCTGCTCTTGGTCAGGTGATTTCTGCCATCAGTGTGAACCTGACTGCAACAGTGTATATAGGAAAAAAAAATACCATAATCTTTATAGGTTTTGGTATTCTCCTGTTTCAGGCATCCTCTGGGAGTCATTTATTTATTTATTTATTTGAGAGTGACAGACAGAGAGAGGAAGAGGCAGATAGAGACAGAGAGAGAGAATGGGCGCGCCAGGGCTTCCAGCCACCGCAAACGAACTCCAGACGCGTGTGCCCCCTTGTGCATCTGGCAAACGTGGGTCCTGGGGAATCGAGCCTCGAACCAGGGTCTTTAGGCTTCACAGGCAAGCGCTTAACCGCTAAGCCATCTCTCCAGCCCTAATTTCTTCATAAATACAGTGCTAAGGAGGTCTATGATTCCTTTATAGATAGAGCAGATGTGTGTTTATGGTATTAGCATCATTACAACTTGTCTTTTTTTAAAATACTTTTTATATTTTATTTTCATTTATTTGAGACAGAGAGAGAGAATGGGTGCAATAGGGCTTCTAGCGACTGTAAATGAACTCCAGACACCTGCGCCACCATGTGCATCTGGTACTAGGGAATCGAACCTGAGTCCTTTGGCTTCACAGGCAATAGCCTAAACCACTAAGCTATCTCTCCAGTCCCCAACTTGTCTTTTTATCCTATTTTATTTTGTGAGACAGTCCCATGTCTGGCATTGAACTTGCTATGTAACAAGAGTATGACCTTAAACTCTGATCTTTCTATTTCCTCTCCCAAGTGTTCAGCTTGTCTTTTCAGGTTGCCAGTAACTCAAGGCGCTAGTCTCACTAACCACCAGTAGGACCCTTGGGTTCCCATCTGGCTCCCTCCCCAAAGCGTGAACTCCACTGTTGCCTTGCTCGTGGCTATGCCTTCACTGCCCAGCCCCATTATGGCTCACATCAGGTGCTCAATAGAAACTGGACAAACTAACCAAGCTGCTACATGGGTGATTGGGTAAATGCCCCTGGGATTTTCAAAGCTGGCTGAAATGTGAAAAGTCTTTGCAAGGGAAAAATAAATCATGAGCTAGAACAGTGATGACACAGCCTTTGGAGTCTACCTTGCTCAATCATATCCCAGCTGTGCCACCTAAAGAATGTCGCTATCCTTCCCTGAAATTCAGTTGCTTTCTCTGTAAAATGGAGATAATCTTTATCTCATTCAGAGTATATAGTGTCGAGTCACACAATAGCAAATTCAATATATGACAATGATAGGCAAAATAAGAGCTCTGTGCCTCCATTTAATTCTAATAATAATCCTAAGGATTATAGCCCAGTGTTTCTCAATTTTTCCTGATTCAAAGATTACCTGTAGGAGCCAGTCGTGGTGGTGGCACAGCCTTTAGTCCCAGCACTCGGAGGGTTACTGTGAGTTCAAGGCCAATCTGGGACTACAGAGTGAGTTCCAGATCAGCCTGGGCTAGAGTGACACCCTATCTTGAAAACAGCAACAACAACAACGAAGAATTACCTGTGGGAAACAAGGTACAAGGCAGATTCCAATGCCTTGGACATTCTGATTTGGTAGGACTTGGGTGAGGCCTAACGAATCGATAGCACCATCAAACATTCCAGGAGAGTCTTAGGACCAGAAGATTGTGAACTCTATATTACCTCCACTTTACTGGTTAGAAGGCTGTGTCTGGGGCTGGAGAGATGGCTCAGTGCTTAAGGCGCTTGCCTATAAAACCTAACAACCTGTGTTGGATTCCCCAGTACCCACATCATATGCAGAAAGTGGCACATGTAGCTGGAGTTCATTTTCAGTGGATACAGACACTGGTGCACCCATATTCATTCATTCTTATTCGCTCTTTCTTTCTCTGCTTGCAAAATAAATAAATAAATAATTTTTTTAGGGGCTGGAGAGATGGCTTAGTGGTTAAGGCACTTGCCTGCAAAGCCAAAGGATCCTGGTTCGACTCTCCAGGACCCACGCAAGCCAGATGCACAAGGGGGCACATGCATCTGGAGTTTGTTTGCAGTGGCTGGAGGCCCTAGTGTGCCCATTCTCTCCTCTCTCTCTCTCTCTCTCTCTGTGTGTGTGAGCCTCTTTCTCTGAAATAAATAAATTATATATAAATATATTTATATATATATTTAAAGCCTGCATCTTAGGCTAGTGCTCCTCCCATGCATGTGAGCATACAGAACAATTGCCTAGGCCTGTAATGAGCCCTGAGGTCTGTGATTTCCAGCAAGCTCCCAGTGATGTCGAGGCAGCTGGCTTAAAAGTCTACACTGAGGGCTGGAGGGATGGCTTAGCAGTTAAGGCGCTTGCCTGCAAAGCCAAAGGACCCAGGTTCGATTCCACAGGACCCACATTAGCCAGATGCACAAGGGGGCACATGCATCTGGAATTCATTTGCAGTGGCTGCAGGCCCTGACTCGCCCATTCTCTCTCTCTCTCTCTCTCCCTCCCTCCCTCCCTTTCTCTGTCAAATAAATAAATAAATAAAAATAAAATATTTTTTAAAAGTCTACACTGAGAGCTGGAGAGATGGCTTAGCGGTTAAAGCACTTGCCTGTAAAGCCAAAGGACCCAAGTTCAATTCCCTAGAACCCACATAAGCCAGATGCACTAGGGGGTGCGTGTGTCTGTAGTTCATTTGCAGTGGTTGAAGGCCCTGGCATGCCTATTCTCTCTTTCTCTCTCTCTCTCAATAAATTTAAATTTTTTTTTTTTAAGTCTACATTGAGCCACAAGGATCCAGCCTCAGAAAGTCAGCTCCCGGGATCTCCATGAAAACACTACTGGGAATCCTATCCTCAGAGTGATTGTTGGCCTGGGCATTGGGCTTTTTTTAATTTGCCAGGACATTCCATCATACAGTCTGCCCTCCCCACCTGGATGTTCTGCATCTATGCTTTCAACCTACTGTGGGTAGCAGATAGTTGGAAAACTTTGTATCCACATGAACATGCATAGACTGCTCTCCCCTTTGTCATTATTCTCTGAACAATACAGTGTAAGAACTGTCGGCACAGTGCTAATATCTAGAGATGACAGACCATATGCAGGAGGGTAGGCATGGATTATATGCAAATAGTATGCCATTTTACCTAAGATGTGTGAGCATCTGGTTTTTAATTTTGTTTTGTTTTGTTTTCTGAGGTAGGGTCTCACTCTAGCTCAGGCTGATCTGGAATTCACTAAATTGCCTCAGGGTGGCTTCGAACTCATGGTATTCCTCCTACTTCTGCCTCTTGAGTGCTGGGATTAAAGGCATGCACCCCATGCCTGGCTTCTCTTTTTTTTTTTTTTTTTTTTTTTTGCCCTCTCAGGGGTCTTAGAGCCAAATCCCTGCAGACAGTAAGGGATAACTGCAGATCATCTTTTGAGAATTACTGGTTTATATCAAAGTCACACCATTCTAGCTAATAAATGGTCATGCCAGGATGGGCACTGGGGTGGTTAGTCTTCATTGTCAACTTGGCTGGATTTAGAATCACCTAGGAGACACACCTCTGGGCATGTCTGTGAGGGTGTCTCCAGAGAGGATGGACTGAGGAGGGAAGATCCAACCTGAATGTGAATGGCACCATCTCATAAACCGGGGGGGGAGGGGTTCTTGGACTGGATAAAAAGAAGATAGAGGGCCAAGCACCAGCATTCATCATTCTAAAGCTGCTTGCAGACTGTGGGTGCGAAGTGACCTGCCATGTCATATTCCTGCCACCATACCTTCTCACCATGAGGGACTGGATCCCATCCCTGCTTAAACCGTGAGCCACAACAAACCCTTCCTCCCTTACATAACCCTGTGCCTGACTCGCCCCGTAGCCAACTCTCTTGTGAGAGAACCAGTATCATCATGACTGGCAGGGGAGAGGGAGACTTCAGAAACTAGGCAAAGGGAGTGTGAAGCTGAGGGTAAAATCCAGATCTGCAGGGCCACCAGGACAAGCAGTGTAGCTTAGGAGGGTTATGCTGCTCCTACTCCCCAGCTGTGGGCAGGCAAAAGCAGACAATTGTGGGTGTGGGCCACCTCCCTCTCCGGCTGGCACTGGCAGCTGCTGAGGCTTGAGCTCACCTCACACCCACGCTCCCAGCTTTTCAAACATGGGAACAAAAGCCAGGGGCTGTCTTGGTCCTTAAATAACAGGGGACAATTAGACAACTCTGAGAAAGCTATAGCAGCCCCTAACTCAATTTCTTGCCAATTATCTCAGAGAAATGTCTCCAAGGGATGCAGGTCTGTGGGCTGATAAACGGGATCTCCAGACCACTGGAGGCAGACAAGCATTCCAGCCACCAAATGCATTTGGAAGATTCAGAGTGGGGACGGAAGCTCAAAGAAGACTGGCGGCAATTCCAGGAGCTATGACAGGCACCGCATGACATAAATAAAGCTAGCAGAGCTGAGGGTGTTCAAACTCCCAGCACCAAAAGGAAGAAGAAACAAAAGCCCTGCCTTTTGTCTAAGTCCCACCATGTGCCACACTCAGCACTTTCCAAGCATTTTCTCGTTTAACTCCCACCACAATGCCTACAAAGTAGATACTCCAGGCCTCTCTGAATAGGTGAGGAGGGTCAAGTTCACAAGAGAAGTCTCAAGGTCAGATGGTCAGTGGCATAACTGCAGTTTGAACCCACTGCTAGCTTGCAACCAGTTTCTATTTTGCTTCTCATTGTGTAGCTGGCCTCATATAGCACTGTCTACTTTGGCCTTTAAACAGAGAAATATTTCTTCCTCTAACTATGGACTACAATCACTTTCCCTGCCGAGTCGAGGAGAAACAGAGTCCTGCTGGTTCTCGGTGCCCACATGTGTCTCCTAGGTTCCCGCTCTGCAGCCACCAAAAGGACTGACTTGGAGATGACTCGAGGGCCCCAATGAGAGAAGTTAATGACCATCCTCAGCTTTGAAGGGTCCAGCACCCGAGAGAAAGAGGTTGTGCTGAGCAACTAACTGTCTTTGGTTTGGCATCAGAGCTGTGTGCTGTTTGAATTTGCCCCAGGGATCTGCAGAGACAAACCTTCTGTTCTGAGGATTCATGCAGAAGCCACTACAAGCATGGCCATTTCATTTCCTGTCTTTAAAATAGAAAAAAAAAAAAAAAGACCCAGTGACATCTTGAACCAGCGGGCAGGTTTTTTGTTCTCAGGAGCAGTATTGTTACCAGCTCTTATTTTATCCACCACCCCAGGGCACACCATGGCTCTGTGTCCTCCGCCAAGGTGACTCCCAGGGTCCCACACGGTCTACCTCCCAGGTCTGAGCTCTGAAGCCTGCAAGCAAGGAGGACAAAAGGTCTCTTTCCATAATGAGAAGAAAGACAGAAAGGAAAATGTCATGAGGGAGGCTAGGTGAGCTCTTTCCAGATCATCAACCACACAGAGACGTAGCATCATCTTTGAATCAAGGGTCAACCCTTTAGCAGCCCACAACTAGGAACATCTTGGGGAGGGCCAACAAGAAACAAAGGGTTGGGAGCAGGCTTCAAGGCAGGCTTTCAGATAACTAAGAATTTTAATTTCCTTTTTTTTTAATTCTTACAAGCTAATGAGGAAACATCTTTCCTTAGGTTAAAACTAGTTAATAAGCTAGTGAGTGACTATGGTAAATTTGTTCTTTTGTTGGCTTACATCCATTTGGGTCTGGAAACCACTTAGCAAACTTACGTGCAAATCCTTGGTGGTGGGGTTATGACCACATGGAAGAGCTTTCGTCAAGCATTCCAGAATGCATGATCTCTAGCACCAAAAAAAGAAAAAAAAAAAAAAAAACAGTCCTTCAGGAGATTCTTCTTTTGTTGATTTCTTCTTTTTATATAAGTTTATATACAGACACATAGGTGACACTCTTCATTTAGAGTTCAGGTGTCACTTGTGTTTCTTACCAGCCTTGGGTCACAGAGTGCTCACATACAAGGAGAAGTAGCAGGCAACCTCAGTAGAGTGCTGACCATGTGTCAGACACAGTTTCAAGGGTTTTTTTGTTTTTGTTTTTTTGTGTTTTTTTTTTTTTTTTTTTGAGGTAGGGTCTCACTCTATCTCAGGCTGACCTTTAATTCACTATGTAGTCTCAGGGTGGCCTCAAACTCACAGCAATGCTCCTACCTCTGCCTCCAGAGTGCTGGGATTAAAGGCATGAGCCATCATGCCCAACATCAAGGGTTTGATATGTAGTAAGTCACTGGCTTCTTGCATTGGCTCAGTAAAGGTAGGCACTGTATACTTCTCCAGTCTACATAGAAAGAAACTAAGATGTATATGTTCTTTGTCATAGAACATAAACAATCAGATTCCACTCAGGGACAAGGTTGATCACAAGCTGTCAAATTCAAAGGCACGTTTATTAAAAATTTTTAATTGTAAATCTCTTATGAAGGGATAAAATCACAGAAAAAAATCTGTTCACAAGTTCTAAGTGCACAGTCAAAGATTTTTTTTCACAAAGTGAACATAACATGATCAAGAAACATTATCAGACTTCTGGGTAAGATGGCAACATGAGAGCCACACCAAACCAACCTAAGAAGGGAAATAGGTACAAACACAGCAAAACACACTCTTCTTCCAAAAAGTGAAGGTGTATAAGATATTATCAACCACAGCAGAGAAGATGGAGAAACCAAGATCTTCCAGAAAGGAGGAAACTGGCCAGAATCCTGCCAAGGCACCAGTGTCCCCATCTGCCTGCCTGGCCAGCACCGAGCTGCAGGAGCAGAAACCAAGTCAGGGGATTTTTTTTTATTAGCATCAGCCTCCTCACAAAGTCAAGAAACCTGAAGGGGAAGACAGCAGGGGCCAACTGAGCAGCCGCTGAAGAAGAAACATTATCTATGAGACTCCTATAGAAGTTTCTGAGCAAATTTTATCTAATTCATGTGTTGTGGGTCAGGAGCTGGAGGGATTGCTTAGTAGTTAAGGCATTTGCCTGCAAAGCCAAAGGACCCCCGTTCAATTCCCCAGGACCCACATAAGCCAGATGCACAAGGGGGTCTGGAGTTCGTTTGCAGTGGCTGGAGGCCCTGGCATCCCCATTCTCTCTCCCCCCCCTTTCTCTTTCTCAAATAAATAAATAAAATATTTTTTTAAAAAAGAAGAGAAAGTCATGACACTCAATAAAACATGAAGAAAAGACCTAAACAGGAGACTTACTAAAGAAGATAGTCAAAATGGTGACAAACCTTGAGAAGGTGCTCAGCTTCATTCATTTTGGGGGAGATGAAGTTAAAACTACAATATGAGGGCTCAGTGGTGCAATGCTTGCCTGGTATGCCTGAAGCCTTGGAATAGACCCCTAGCACTCCCCCCGCAAATAAAACAAGCAAACTTCAAACCAAACCCCCAAATCTGATACTGCTGTATGTGAACCTGCATGGACAGTTTAGAGCTGGTGAAGATGTGAGGAAACTCAAATCCTTTTTTCTTCTTTTACTTTCTCCTTTTCTTTTTTATTTTTCTATTTTTATTTCTTTTTTTTAATGAGAGAGGGAGAGAGAGCGAGCAAGACAGAGAGGGAGAGAGAGAGGGAGAAAATTGGCACCTCAAGGCCTTCAGCCACTGCAATTGAATTCCAGACATGTGGGCCACCTTGTGCACATGTGTGACCTTGGTGCTTGCATCACTTTGTGCATCTTGTTTATGTGGGATCTGGAAAGTTGAACATGGGTCCTTAGGTTTTGAAGCGCCTTAACTGCTAAGCCATCTCTCCAGGCCCTCTTTTGCAAGCAGAGAAACATAGAAGAGAGAGAGAGAAAAAAACAAAAAACACTGCTACAAACAAACTCCAGGTGCTTGTACCACTGTGCATCTGTATGTATGTGTTGAAGGTTTAGTCCCCAATAAACTCATAATGTTTGTGGGAGGTAGTGGAACTTTTAGGAGGTGAGATCTAGTGGAAAGGGAGTGAGGTCACTGAAATGTGCCCTTGAAAGAGATACTGGGACATGGGCCCCTCCTCTTCCTCTCTGCTTCTCAGCTGCCATATGATAAGCAGCTTCCTCTACCTCATGCTCCCGCCACGGCATGCTGCCTTTCCACAGGCCCAAATCAATGGCAACAGCCGACCGACTGACTGTAGACTGAAACCATGAGCTGAAGTGACCTTCCCTCCTGTAGGTTGATTTATCTTAGGTTCTTGTTACGGTAACAGAGAGCTGGCTAACACAGCGGTGTTCCATCTGGGTAGTTTCTTGTCCACAAGGCCCTCATGTTTTAGTGAACCAGAATGCAGATCCAAATCCCCACTCACACTTAGTAACCTGAAAACAAAGAAGCCATTTGGGTGCTCTTGAACTTGGATGGACAAAGCAGGCTTTTTATTTTGGTGTTGGTTTTTTTTTTTTCCCAAGGGAGTGTCTCACTGTAGCTCAGACTGACCTGGATGGAACTCACTTCGTAGCTCCAGGATGGTCTTTAAACTCACCATGATCCTCCTACCTCAGCTTCCCAAGTGCTGGGACTAAAGGCATATGCCACTAACACCTGACTGACAAAACAGTTTTAATTTTTGTTGTTTTTTTTTATAAAAGCCAGCTGGCAGGGGCTGGAGAGATGGCTTAGCAGTTAAGCACTTGCCTGTGAAGCCTAAGGACCCCAGCTCGAGGCTCAATTCCCCAGGACCCACATAAGCCAGATGCACAAGGTGGTGCATGCACCTGGAGTTCGTTTGCAGTGGCTGGAGGCCCTAGCACATCCATTCTCTATCTATCTGCCTCTTTCTCTCTTATGTCGCTCTCAAATAAATAAATAAAAACAAAACAAAAAAAAATTTTTTTAAAGCCAGCTGGCAGATAAAGAAGCCTGAGGTCTAAACCCACAATAAACATAAGACAGGACCAGATGGCATCCTATGTCCATCCTGCCTCAGTTCTCTTTAGAGCCCTCCCTATGAGAATGTGTTAAGGGAATTTCCCAGGGATCTCAATTCTCAATATTTGTCACCTTAGATCTCAAGCACCATAGAAGGTCTTACTGTTATCCCTTTATGAAGGATGAGGAAACTGTGAGCCTGAAGGGTAAGGCAAACTGCCTAAGGTAGGACAGCTAATACACAGTGGATTCAGGATTGATTGTGGGTTGTTTTTTTGTTTTTTTTTTTTTTTTTTGGTGTTTATTTGGGGGGAGGGGCGATGCTAGGGATGGACTCTAAGACCTTATGCATGCTAGGCAGGTTCTGTTCCACTGAACTTTCCAGTAATCAATCCAGAATTTGAATTTAGGAATATCTGACTCCATTTCAGGCACTGGAGCACCCCAACACGTGGCCTCTGGTAGTACTGTTCCAAAGACGTCTGCTGGATAATGGAGCTGTTGGAAGCAGCTATGCAGATTCCCAGCTGCAGAGAAGATGTTCTCACATGTGTTAAGAGTCAAAAGAGGGGGGCTGGAGAGATGGCTTAGCGGTTAAGCACTTGCCTGTGAAGCCTAAGGACTCCGGTTCAAGGCTCGATTCTCCAGGACCCACATAAGCCAGATGCACAAGGTGGCACATGCGTCTGGAGTTCGTTTGCAGTGGCTGGAGGCCCTAGTACACCCATTCTCTATCTATCTGCCTCTTCCTCTGTCTGTCTGTCACTCTCAAATAAATAAAAATAAACCAAAAAAAATTAAAAAAAAAAAAGAAGAGTCAAAAGAGGGCTAGAGAGATGGCTTAGTGATTAAGGAGTTTTCCTAAAAAGTCAAAGAACCCAGGTTCGATTCCCCAGGACCCACATATGGCAAATGCACAAGGGGCCAAACACATCTGGAGTTGGTTTGCAGGGATTGGAGGCCCTGGAGTGCCTATTCTTTCTTTCTTTCTCTCTCTCTTCTCCCTGCCTATTTCTCTCTCTCAAATAAATAAAAATAAAAAATTTAGAGAAAAAAAAATAAGTCAGAAAAGCACCCAGGTGAGGGGCAGGGCTGTCGTCTATCCATCCTCCCACCTATCCTTCCTGTGCATTGTCTGCCTATGATTACAGTTTTCTGCTGAGCCCTCAGCTTTCCTCTGCATTTCCCTCTCATGGCTTTTTTTTTTATGACTTCAGCATAAATAATTTACTGGGAATTGCCATGCCCTCAATGGCTCAGCATGCTATAGAAATCAAATTGCCCAAATCTACAGTGGAGTTCAACAGACAAAGCACGAATCCCTTCACCTCTCCATGTCCACAGTGGCGACAGAAGGGGCCACCACCAGGGGTGCCTACAGACAGATCCAGGTGTGCGTTTTCTCTTTTTATCTCCAAGAACGGCTACAGACCCATTCCAACAATTCCACCTCAGAGTCTCTTTGTGAAAACTTGGATCATTTTTGTTGAGCTACCTCATTTTTTTTTCCCCAAAACAATCAAGCTTTGGGAGGACAAAAGGCAGAGGGAAAAAAAAAAAAAAGGGAAAGAGATTCAGTTTGTTGGTTATTTTCCAAAGCAAAGGCAAGCAGCCAGGATCCCCATATTCTAATGCCCCACCACCAGTGGCTGACTGCAGCAGCTTCCCAGGGGCGACCAGCAGAAACCCAAGTGAACCCATGTCTCAGGACTTTGTTGTCTCCTGTGCTAGAGCGCTTTGGTGGCCTACACAGAACCCAAAATGACTCCTTTTGTCCTTCCTACTTAAGATCTCAGCTAGTATACCTGAATATCCCTTGTGAAGGATGATTCCCCCTCCAAGTTATCATGGACAGGTATTTTTATAAGATACAATAAAAATGAATTACTAGAGCCGGGAGTGGTGGCACAAGCCTTTAATCCTAGCACTCGGGAGGCAGAGATAGGTGGATCGCTGTGAGTTTGAGGCCACCCTGAGACTATATAGTGAGTTCCAGGTCAGCCTGGACTAGAGCGAGACCCTACCTTGAAAAACCAAACCAAAAAAAAAAAAAAAAATTACTAAAAAAACTCTTAAAAGATATATGAAATAAAATCTCAAATGCTTTATTAGATTCAATAAGTGGAAAATGACTGTCAAATTGCTATAAAAATTCCTAAGCACTCCCAATTTCAATTCTTACCTTGTCCAGATCAATTTCAAATGGCTCACGGACCAGCACTGGTCCACAGACTAGGACTGAACAGGACTTTGCCAGGCTGCAGAAAGCAAATATGTGGTGTATAGGCGCCACCAGTCCCCCAAACCTACAACCAAAGCAGGCATTACTAATTGTTCCCAGTGCTCTTTCTTCGGTGGAATCCCAGATTCTTCTCAGCATATCTATCCACTACCCAAATCAATCTGGTTATGCAAATGAGCGGTATCTGCTATCCCTCTCCTTTTCTCCAGCACCACACTGTCTTATCTGACAGCACAGAGCTGCTGCCCTAAGCACCCACTCCCCACGATGTCAGCCCTGCCTGCCTACGTAGAGAGTCACTGGAGGAGAGAAAGAGAGCAGTGCGATCCTGAAGTTTCAAAGAAAGAAAAGGCCAAGAGCGTTTTGCCCATCCAGTTTCTACTTGTGATGTCTTTTAAAAAAAAAAAAATGCCACCCTATCCATGTGGCCTCTTCACATGCTTAGAGTCTTTTAGTAGAAATACCATCTGTGGAGCACCTGCAATATACCTGGCCTTCTTATTTTTTTGCTATCTCAATTTATTATGTAACACTCCCATGAAATGGCCATTATGATGACCCCGTTTTACCAGCTGATGAGACTCTGAGAGGAACAATGGCTGCTCGGGCCCTGCAGCTGCTTGCCCTATGAGAGCTCGCATTAGCGCTTGCATTGCCATGAGGCCTGCTGCATTCCAAGGTTGGTCCTAGCATCACTTTTCGCAGACCCAGTGGGGAAGGCAAGCTCGAGTGTCCCCTCTGGTGACACTGTGTAATGCACAATCTTCTCCGAACAGTGCTATCAGGCTAGGGAAGCAGCACTTCCCTTCCTCGCCCCTAAAGGGCACTGGAGGGCAAGACCAAGTCTCAGTCCCAAACTCAATGCCCTTCACCTTGAAGAGCCAATGCCCTTGAGGGGAATATAATTGGGAGGGATAACAATGTGTGTCCATTCCCACAGTCTCTGTGTGTCACTAAGGCATTTTACTTACGGCATTCATTTACTTTCTTGGGGTCCTGAAACTTGACTTTTTATGTTTTTATTTTTTGGTTTTTCGAGGTAGGGTCTCACAGTAGCCCAGGCTGACCTGGAATTCACTATGTAGTCTCAGGGTGGCCTCGAACTCATGGCGATCCTCCTACTTCTGCCTCCTGAGTGCTGGGATTAAAGGAGTGAGAGGCCAGAGTGTCCACCCAGAATAACGATGGGATGAATTAGTATTTTATCAAAAAGCATTGGCTGGAGAATTTCCCATCTGGCCTCAGCAAATATGGCCTCCTAGACAACCGCAGAAATAAATAAAACCAAATAAGAGGATGAGAATAACAACTGCTACTATTTATTGAGCTCCATATGCTCACTGTGATGAGCATGGATAGATATACGCCTAAAATCCAAACAGCAGTCCATCCTATTTCTGCAGGGAAGGGGAAATTGTCATTCTTTGAGAGAGTATTTTTTTTTCCACAAGACCCTGAAGTCATTCTGGTATAGAGGCAGATGGGTAAGGTGGGCGACGGGCCTGAATCAACAGCTGTATTTATGTAAAATGAAACGATGAATACAGGATAATGAGACCCACTTCCTATGTGATTCAGAAACTAGCTCTTAAGGCTGCTTAAAAGAGGGCTCTGGGAAAATTTGAACAGTGGCAGTCCTCCAAAAGAGTATTTGTAGTTAAGGAGCTTTTCTCCCCCCTTTTCAAAACAGCAGCATTTGTTTGTTTTCTAAATTACAAAGGCTATTTATCTTTACTGGGGAAGGCAGAAAATAGGAGAGATTAAAAACAAAAACATTAATTCTTTGTCATCTCCTGTTTTTGTTTCCAATTTTGTTGCTATTGAAATATGCTGTAATGAGTATTTTTGCATTTATACATTTCTTATATGTCCCTGATTTTTCCTTGAATTCAATCCTCCAGAAACAGAATTTCTGGATCAAAGGGTATATATATTTTAAAAGCTCTCAAAATAATTTAACAAGTTGGTAAATGAACAATATTACTTATATTAAGGTGAATTTTTATAGGTATTAATAAGCCAGGACTTCTAAATAATTTTTTGGTATTTGTTTCTCTGTGGGTTGCTGGCTCATGACTTCTGCTCGTGTTCATTAAAATGTTTATTTACTTTCTTTCCAGCACTGAAAATTGATCTCAGGGCTTCATGCACTCTTGGCAAGCCCTGTGCCACTGAGATACATCCCCAACTCCCAAAATATTCTTCTTCAAATATTTTATTTTTATTCATTTATTTATTTATTTGACAGAGGAAGAGGGGAAGAGAGAGAGAAAGAGAATGGGTGCACCAGGGCCTCCAGCCACTGCAAACAAACTCCAGACACATGCAGCCCCTTGTGTATCTGGCTAATTTGGGCCGTGGGGAATCGAACCTGGGTCCTTTGGTTTTTCAGGCAAATGCCTTAACCGCAGAGCCATCCCTCCAACCCCCAAAATGTTCTTTTTAATCGTAGGTAGGTAGGTTGGTTGGTGGACTCGTTGGTTTGGTTTTTTGTTTGATTTATTTTTTGAGGACCATTTGCATACTAAAGAAACTAGCCCTGTGAGTATCATGCACTATGCTTTTCCTGTTTTGTGAGTTGTTGTTTTTTTCTTTTTCTTCTTTTCCCAGTGCTAGGGAACAAGGCAAGGCATATTGAGCAAAGGTGTGTGTGTGTCTCTGTGTGTGTGTGTGTGTGCATGCGCACGTATGTACTTGTGCCACAGCACACATCTGGAGGTCAGCAGGTGTGGTCCTTGCCTTCCACCTCATTTGAGACAGGGTCCCCTTTAGATGTTCAGTGTTGTGCTTCCCAGGCTAGCTGGCCCATGAGCTTCTGAGTGATTCTCCTAGCTCCATCTTCCTTCTCACTGTAGGTGCACTAGGGTTACAGATTCCCAATACTGCATGGTTTTTTTTTAATAAAAATATTTTAAAAGCCAGGCGTGGTGGCACACGCCTTTAATCCCAGCATTTGGGAGGCACAGGTAGGAGGATTGACGTGAGTTCGAGGCCACCCTGAGACTCCATAGTGAATTCCAGGTCAGCCTGGGCTAGAGTGAAACCCTACCTCGAAAAACCAATAAATAAATAAATAAATAAATATAAAAATATTTTATTTATTTATTTGAGAGAGAGAGGGAGGGAGAGAATGGGTGTGCCAGGGCCTCTAGCCACTGCAAACGAACTCCAGACACATGCACCATCTTGTGCATCTGGCTTACATGGGTACGGGGAAATTGAACCTGGGTCCTTAGCCGCCACTGGCAAGCACCTTAACTGCTCAGCCATCTCTTCAACCCCTGCATGGGGTTTTATGTGGATTCTGGGGATCTGAACTTAGGCACTCATGCTTACAAGCAAGTGCTTTATTCACTGAGCCATCTCCTTCCCCAGCACCAAGACTGTTTTTACTTATGTTTGTCTTTCATATGGCTTGGGTCCATAGATCTTTTCCTACATGGCATCTGTCCTTGCAGGAATCCTTAAAAGCCCTCTCTATATGGAAATGAATATTCACTAAGGCAATTGTTTTGTAGGGAATATGTTTTTGTATTATATAAACACCGATATATTCTTTTTTAAAACTCATTGCTTGATAGTCACATGCTTAAATTTATTCATTTAATCTTTTTTTCCCCTCCAAACTAACACCTAATGAGTCCCTGTATGTGTCAGACTCCATGCCAGTGGCTGGAGAGGCAGAAGTGAATATCTGAAAAGCTTGTAAATCACCTTTCTTCCACTTTGGCTAAGGCTTAACTTGATCATCCAGGAGGGGTATGATGTCCCTCTCCTGTGGTTTCCCATCCTTGACCTCAGCCTGTCTCTGAAGTGCTGGTGCTTCCTTGCTCTTTTCCTCTCAGTCCTCACAAGGTGTACAAAGGCCCCTACATGAAACAGCAGAGATAAATTCTGTCTTTATTCTACCTATGGGTCCCACCAGACCTCACACTCCACATATCCCATGGTCGGGATGTGGAACTCAGTGGTCAAGCATGACCCTTGTATGCACTAGGCTTCAGGTTCCATCCCCTGCACAGGAAGACAAATACACAGAGCTCATCACTTTATTCAGCCCCCACTGTCTGTCTTTCCAAGCACTGAGCCAGTACCATGGCCAACAAGTGAACTCACTCTTTCTTTCTAGCCTCTGTCACCTCTAGCATTAAACAGCCACTACTCCCATGCCATCTTTTGCAGTGTGAATGTTTATTCTGTGCCATTATGGCTTCTTGGTTTTATAGTCTAAGTTAAGAGACCTTGGATTATGGGGGTATTTGAATAGTACTTGGTAGATAAAAACTATAAGGACTTTTAAAGTTGGACTGAATGCATTGCATTTCACATCATGGATGTTCACCAGTTTATGTGGGCGAGGGGCTGAATGTGTTCTGAATGCTAGACTCCCAGCTGGTGACCATTTGGGAATTGGAGCCTTGCTGGAGGAGGTGTTATTAGAGGTAGGCTTATGGATATTATAGCCAGGTTCCCCTTGCCAGTGTTTGGATGTCATCACCCATCCTCTGCTCATGCCCCTGCCATTATGAAGCTTCCCCTTGAGACTACAAACCACAATGAACAACTTTCCTTCCATCAGCTGCTTTTGGTTGGGTGTTTTGTCCAGTGACAAGAAGTTAACTGCAGCAGAGACCAAGCAACAAGCTCTGTATTCATCCATCCATCCATCCCTCAAGATAGCCAACAAACGTTCCAATATGTAATAAATATTTTGTTATATAGGAGTGAAAAAGCCATAATCTTCTTGCTTTTCGGGGGGGGGGGGGGAGAGTCGCTGTTATGGCTGCTATGCCCAGTTGTATAGGGCACACATTATATAACTCTAGTGGTACTCTTTTACATCATTGTCTCCTGTATGGGGTATAGGAAATTACCTATGCAGCTATGCTAAGGCTGCAAGAAGAAGACAACCTAACAGACAGCTGTGTGCAATGTTAAATTAGGTAAGAAGAGCGCTGTGGGAGCAGAGAGGAGGCATATTTAATCAAGGCATTGAACATGAAGGTGAATTTCAAATGTGGCTTCCTTAGAGGAAGTTTTATCTAAGCAGAAGATGTGGGTGAAAGTGTTCCACATGGAGGAAATGGCATTTAAAAAGCCCCAGAGGCTAGAGAACCCTTGGTGTACTTAGGGATTTGTAAAGAATTTACATAATGGCAGGGGAAAAGATGGCATGAGCAGAGGCTAGATGATGACGTCCAAACACTGGCAAGGAGGAACCTGGCTATAATACCCACCCCTAATAACACACCTCCTCCAGCAAGGCTCCAGTTCCCAAATGGCTACCAGCTGGGAGTCTAGCATTTCAGAACACATGAGTTTATGGGGGGATACCTAATTCAAGCTACCACATTCAGCCCCTGGCCCTCATAAACTGATGAACTTCCATGATGTGAAATGCAATGCATTCAGTCCAACTTTAAAAGTCCCTGTAGTTTTTATCAATCCAGTACTACTCAAATACCTCCAAAATCCAAGGTCTCTTAATTTAGACTGGAAAACCAAAAAGACATAATGGCACAGAATAAACATTTACACTGCAAAGATGGCATTGGGCATAGAAAGGGAACACAGCCAATACAATATCTAAAACAAATAGGGCAGACATCAAATTCTGTAGCTCCAACTCCAATATCTCTAACCAATGTTGAAGTATCTATAATTCTAATTCTGCCCCTCCTGTTGGACTGCTTACAGCCCAGGGAACAATCCATCCCAAGTTAGCAGCTCTCCTTGGCAGCTGCTCCACAGCCCAGGTGTGTCAAAAGGTCTTGGAAGTCTCCACTGTAATCCACAGTTGATCCTCATGGCTCCATCAGGCCTCCATGCAGGCACAAGCCTGTTTACATTGCCCAGTGGCCATTTCCAAAAAGCAAACCACAGTTCGAATCCAATGACCTTATCTTTCCTGGATTTGTTATTTTCACCTAGTAACAGGTAGGCTACCAAATTTGTTAATCCAGGGGAGAATAAAGCCTACTTTAAAGATCAGACAATCCTACAGCATTTGGGCTCCTACTTTTTTTTTATTCAGAGAGAGAAAGAAAGAGGTAGAGAGAGAATGGGCACTCCAGGGCCTCTGGCCACTGCAAACAAACTAGACATATGCATCACCTTGTGCATCTGGCTTATGTGGGCCCTGAAGAATCGAACCCGGGTCCTTTGGCTTCACTGGCAAGCGTCTTAATTGCTAGGCCATCTCTCTAGCCCTAGGCCCCTACTTTTAAGAGTCAGCATTCCTCCTGATTTTGCAATGCAGAACTGCTGGCCCAATCACAATGGTTGTAATCTCTCAAATAATCGCAGCTAAACAGGCAGCAGTTTCAGCCCAAAGATTCCATTTTTTTCTGTGCCATATCCTTCTGCTCACACCGATCTATTTCTATGCAAAGCAACCCTACAAAAGTTCTCAGGACACAGGAAGATGCAGTTAGCCTCTCACAAACTGCTTCTAGCCCAGTGCAGACAAAGCCCTTTCTACTACTCATAAGCCAAAACTCACAAGTCATAGTTCTTACTGTATTTAGGTCTTTCATACTCAAACCAGAATGGTCAATCAAACTCTGTTTACAGCATTGCAAAGCTTCTCTTAGGACAACTTTCAAATCCTTCCATATTCCTCCCACAAATCAGTTCCAAAAGGCCAAAAGTCACACAGTCAGGTTTCTAGCCATAATGAACCCATTATTCAGGAACAGTTTTCCTGTTGCTGTTACCTTCTCATTACTGGGAGGAAACACTGACCAAAACAGCTTTGTGGGAAGAAAGGGTTTATTTTGGCTTACAGACTGGAAGGGGAGCTCCATGACAGCAGGGGAAAATGTGGCATGAGCAGAGGCTGGACATCACCTCCTAGCCAACATCAGGTGAACAACAGCAGCAGGACAGTGTGCCAAACACTGGCAAGGGGAAGTGGCTATGACACTCATAAGCCCACCCACAAAAACACACCTTATTTAGCAAGGCTCCAATTCCCAAATAGCCACCAGCTGGGGATCCAGCATTTAGAACACATGAGTTTAGTGGGGACACCTAATTCAAATCATTACAGTCTTCAGGTCCATTGATGTGGCCAATGAAAATCCACACTCTTCAATGTCCTTGTCATCTCCCATCGTCCCACCACTGGCCAGTTCACTGCTTCCTCTACCTCCTAAGCAAATGGCTCTGGGAGTTAGTTCTTATATTACTTGCAATCAAGACTTACTCTCCTTCATAGCTACCCAAATCCTAAGAGTCTCTTTAAGACTTAATCAGGAGGAGAGGCTCCACTGAGCCCCAGACAAGACCTGCGCCTCTCTCCATAGACTGCCAGCCTTGGACACTGGGATTGGGAGCTCCCCAGAGCACTGTCCCAGTGAGCAGCTGAAGCACCTTCACCTGCCTCTGTTCCAAGTACCAGGAATCTGAGGTCCAAGAGCAGCTGTGAAGATGTCTAATGAGCCACCCCCTCCTTCTCTGGGGGACCCCACAGCTCCCCTACTGGAGGGGAAAAGTGGAGCCCCATCCACCCCAAATCATACCTCCCCAGCTGTGATGCAGCCCTCACCAGGCATGCCATTGACCCCTGATGATATTGCCTCCCACCCTATAAGCCACCTAGCCATGCAATGCCCCTGCCTGGCTATGAGCCCCTTCATATGAGTGCAGATGGCACCTACATGCCTCCAGGTTTCTACCTTCCTCCAGGCCCTCACCCACCCCATGGGCTACTATTCACCAGAACCCTACCTGCCAGGGCCCTTTCCTGGCCCTAGAGACCACACAGCCACACGGCCACAGCCTTGGTACCATCAGGGGCTGCCACCATGGTAACAGTACTGCAGGGAGAGATCTTTGAAGGTGTGCCTGTGCAGACAGTGTGCCCCCACTGCCAGCAGGCCATCACCACCAAGATCTCCTATGAGATAGGCCTGATGAACTTTGCACTGGCTTCTTCTGCTGCTTCATGGGGTGTGATCTGGGCTGCTGTTTGGTCCCCTGTCTCATCAATGACTTCAAGGATGTGACACACACGTCCCAGCTGCAAGGCCTACATCTACACGTACAAGCGCTAGTGCAGACGGAGCCAGACTCGGACTCCTCCACCTGTCAGTTTGGCACCCCTGTGCTCTGCTCCCCGTGCTCAGTGGTTGCTTCCCCCACACGCCCCCTCCCTCTACTTGGGGCTGGACGATGTGCCACTGTTCCCTGGAAAGTTCTGTCCGGCCCTTGCCTTGCCTTCCCCCGAGTATCTGACTCTTCCAGCAAAACTTCTGTTGGATATGAGACCAAGGGCTGGGGGATGGCCCTGAGCTTGTGTTGTGGGTTGGCTTGTTTGCAATCCAGAAAATGGCAAGCATCTTCTGTTGGGGTCCTTATTCCTCCATTTCTGTCCAAGGTCCAGGCTCAGTTACTGGCTCTCTGTAGCAGACAGCTTCAGGTTCGCTGAGATGAACTTCCAGACCTGGCACAGTTATGGAGGAAGGGATTTATTGAAGCTCACAGATTCAGGGGAACTTCCATAATGGCAGAAGAAGCTGGCCTGCTTTCACAAGACCAAACACAGAGACAGAAGCACAAGCCTAAAATCCAAAAGCCACAACACACTTCAGGAACTCCAGCTAGGCACACTTTTCATCTCTTTAGATTGAAATCTCAAACCCACCACCATACCTTAAGATCCACACAGAAACACTGCCTCCAGCCAGGTGGCTGCAGATGCAAACTATAAACTGATGAAACACTAAATATATTGGGGGCCATCTATTCAAACTACCACACTCCCCCTGGGACCAAAAGCAGCCAAGAGCAGTAACAGCTCCCAGCGTAGGGGCCTGACCCTTAAACCAGTTTTTTCTGACCTGCTGGGCCAAGCAAGGCATTGTGCCAGGATCTAAGCAGGACAGGGTCTTAAAGCCTGGGTTTGTTGTGGGGTATGTTGCCTCGAAGGTGCCAAAGGCAGGGCAATACTGAAGTAATGACTGCCAGTCTGGGCTCTCAGAACTCTTAGGTATGGAAACCCAGACTTCTACTCCCTGTCCAGGTGCCCAAGAGCTGCCTGGTACAAGATGGACTTGTCTGCTCCTGCCTAGCTTCCTTTGAGTTTGTGTGCACACCTTCCTGGCCACACCTCTGTGAATCCCTGTTACTTTCTTGGGCCAGAATGAATATCCAGTGAGCCTAACCTGTCCTGTCTACCCCATGTCCTCACTGTGTGGGTGCAACCTCTGGTGGCTTTCTGTGTCCTGAGTAGCATATTGATGGTCCTCCTTGTAGGTTCATTGGGATCTGTAGGGTACTATCTCTGTGTTGGTCTCTTTGAAGTAAATGATGGGTCCTTTTGCCCCAAATGACCTGCTGTCATGCCCATTCTCAACATGGGGGTTGTTGCAGTCTGGTTTGCATTGCTGGTAGAAATCACCCAACCAAGAGCAGCTTCTGGGAAAAAGAGATTTATTTTGGCTTACAGGCTTGAGGGGAAGCTCCACGATGGCAGGGGAAAACGATGGCATGAGCAGAGGGTGGACATCACCCCCTGGCCAACATAAGGTGGACAACAGCAACAGGAGGGTGTGCCAAACACTGGCAAGGGGAAACTGGCTATAACACCCATAAGCCCGCCCCCAACAATACACTCCCTCCAGGAGGCATTAATTCCCTAATCTCCATCAACTGGGAACCTAGCGTTCAGAACACCTAAGTTTATGGGGGACACCTGAATCAAACCACCAAAGGGGTGTTCCATCAAGGACAGCTGTGGCACTGGCTGGGGACCAGGAAGAAACCACAAGTGGTATGGACGTGAGTCCTTTTTTTTTTTTTGGTTTTTTGAGGTAGGGTCTCACTCTGGCCCAGGCTGACCTGGAATTCACTATGTAGTCTCAGGGTGGCCTTGAACTCATGGTGATCCTCCTACCTCTGCCTCCTGAGTGCTGGGATTAAAGGTGTGCACCACCATGCCCGGCTGGACGTGAGTCCTTAACAGAGTGCAAACTCAAACTTATTTCCTGATTGGTTTGTGAATATGCCTGTGTGGATGCTGTATTCTGCTACAGTCCTGGTATCGCACTCCCCCTGCATGGCCTCCCATCACTGTGAACTGTGGCCTGGTCTTGGTTTGTAGTTTCATTAAATTTGCCCTTTCTCTCAAAAAAAAAAAAAAGATTTAATCAGGGATGACTGATCATCTGGGATTATATTGGTTTTCATCTCTGACATCATGACAAGCTGGTACCGCTCTGTGCTGTGGTTTCTGGGGCATAGACAATATGAAGAGGAAAATAGCTTAAATTCTTGCCTTCCCTTCCTCTCCCTTTGTCCAGTGTTTGAAGAGCAATTGCCTTTGGAAAATTACAGACATGTTTTTCTCCTGCACCTTTAAGAGAGAGGAGAAAAAAAGCTTGCAAGAATTATAACCCAGAGGTTTGAGCCTGGAGGTTGTGGCTTGGTGGGGGGGGGGGGGAGAGAGCACTTCCTAGCATGTGCAAAGCCCTGGGTTTGATCCTCAGCACTGCCAAAGGGAAACTGAGGTCTCATAAGTCTGATTCAGAAGCTCCTTCTTGGCACTAACATCTTAAAAATCTGGTTATAAAACATTCAATATGATGGAAAGCAGCCCGTGACTTGCATTTCCTTCTTCCTTTTCTTCCACACTTTCCAAATCCCTCACGTTTTGTACTCAGGAAAGAAATATTGTTATTCTTCTAACAATAGCCAATCTGTACATTATGATCCCATATTCAGAAAACAAAACCTGTAAGCATCCAAACATATATACTATATAAATAAATATATTTATGTATTAATTATACTTACATATTTGTTATATAAATATATATTTCATATTGCCAGGCATGGTGGCACATGCCTTTAAATCCAGCACTGAGGAGGCAGAGGTAGGAGGATCACTGAGAGTTCAAGGCCAGCCTGAGACTACATAGTAAATTCCAGATCAGCCTAGGCTAGAGCTAGACCCTACCTCCAAAAACAAACAAACAAACAAACAAAAATATATATATACAATGTATTTCATATATTGAATATGTCAATAGTTATATATCCACAGGAGAAAGACTAGAAGATATAGCAACAAAACAAGCAAGGATTACCCCTGTATAGTAGGAATCTAAATTATTTTAATTTTCTTTTAGGCTGTACAGTATTCCTGTATAATAAACATATCAGTTTTGTAATCAGACAAAAATGTTTTAATAACCTGAGGGGTTTTGACTCCAACATCAGGATTCTCTCATAGCAAACTGTCAACGTTTTCTAATGCCCCCCTTCTATGTTTCTCCACCCCCCCCAATAAGCCAATCTCATTTTGCTGTCAGATGTTGTGATGAACCACTTATCCCATTCCATCCATGAAGGAATCAAACCTTCTAACTACGGGCTTCCTGCAAAGCTGCCAGATGATGTCTTTGGTTCAGATTTGCCTGCAATTATGTTGTTCTAAATAAAGACTAGAAACACTCTGCCTTTCACAAGATAATAGCTGGGCTCTCACTCATTTACCATACTCTTCTCTCTGAATTATTGACTGTATGTTGGCTAGAGGCAATGTTCCTTTCTTGGCTGTTATGATTTGAATATTTTTTAAATATATTTATTAAAGAGAGAGAGAAAGAGAATGGGCATTCCAGGGCCTCTAGCCACTGCAAACAAACTCTATATGTATGCGCCACCATGTGCATCTGGCTTATGTGGGATCTGGAGAATCAAACCTAGGTCCTTAGGCTTCACAGGCAAGTGCCCTAACCACTAAGCCATCTCTCCAGCCCGGCTACTATGATTTGAATATAAAATGTCTCCCATAGGCTCACGTGTTAAACCCAAGGTCCACAGGTGGTGGCACTATTTTGAGAAGTTCTGAAAACTTCAGGAGGTGGGGCCTACCTGGAGAAAATAGGTCATGGTTGGGGGCAGGGAAGACTTGATGATATCGTATCCTTGGCCCCCTACCTGTCTTTTTCTCTTTGCTGTCATATGTAAGGTGGAGAAGGTTCTCCACCATACCCTCCTGTTGCCATGACATTCATATTCTGCCTAAGCGATGGGGCCAAACAGTCATGAATCGAGCCCTCTGAACAGTGAACCAAAATAAATATTTCCTCCTTTCAGTTGTTTCCGTCAGGTATTTTGTCACAGAGATGAGAAAAGTAATCCACTGGCTTCTTCAAGGATTATGTCACTCAGGCCTAGGTTCAAATTCTGGCTATTGAGGCTGAGGGTATAGCTTGGTGGTAGATCACTCACCTAGCATGTGGGAGGCCCTGGGTTCAATGGTCAGCACTAGCAAAAAAAAAAAAAAAAAAAAAAAAACATAGTGAAAATAACAAATGTCTCTCAGGATTATTGTTACAAAAGCCAATGAGAAGCTATTTAGGAAAATAGTTAAAACACTTAACCATAGTTGCTCTCAATTTTGATTTGTTTCTTTCTCAAAGATTTTTGTATTTTGATCCTGCTAGTTACAAGAAGTGGGCTAGGGCTGGAGGGATGGTTTAACAGTTAAGGCATTTGCTTGCAAAGCCAAAGGACCCAGGTTTGATTCCCCAGGACCCACGTTAGCCAGATGCACAAAGGGGTGCTCGTGTCCGGAGTTCATTTGCAGTGGCTTGAGGCCCTGGCATGTCCATTCATTCTCTCTCTCTCTCTCCCTCTTTCTCTGTCAAATAAATAAATAAATAAAATATTTTTTTTTAAAGTGGGCTGCTTGGCCCTTTTCAGCCTCAGTCTCCTCATATGTTAAGTGAGGATATCTCCATTCACCTTCATGCTAAGGTAGTAAACACAGTGATGAGCCGCCCTGATGCCCCGTTTAAGCAGCGATTAGCCACCCCCCCCGCCCCCGCAAAATCAGGTCCTGCTGGATCTGCTTCAAGGCACTGTTTTCGTCCAGACACAGATCTCAGTAGGCACCTAAGGCCCAGCCTGCTCCAGGCAAGGTGTGGCTCTGACGGGGTTCAGACAAGGCGTTGTTTTATCTGCATTACAGTTGAACTTCTCCCTCTGCACAGCCCATCTGCTCCCCTCTCCCTTCCTCAGCTGTCGATTCCGGATCAATATCCTCCATGCGCAATTCCATCTCCATCACTGCTCACAGAGCCTGGCCTGGTGAAGTGTCAGGAGGAGCCTGGGAAAACGAACACTAGAGGGGGGCTTGGAGCTGGACCAGTAATTGTAGGTGGTGCGCAGACAGCCCTGGCACGAGGTGACAGTAGCTGAAGTGTTACAAGCTCACCTTGGTGATGTGGGGTGGGACATATGGGTGGAAGGGAAGCAGAAGTTGGCATGACATCTGAGGCATGGGAGAAGTGCAGGCAAATTGTTGCCATGGAGACAATGCAATTGGATGGAAAATTAGTTTCCCAGCACCGTCAGAACAAGTAACCACCAACTCAGCAGCTTAAAAGAACAGAAATATGTTCTAGAGTCCAGAGGTCCAAAGTCAAGGTGGCACCAGAGGCGGTTCCTTCAGGGAACTCGGGGGAAAATCTGTTCTGCACCACTCACCTGCTGATTGCCAGCAAAGCTAGGAGCTTCCAGATTCCACTCTGCCTCTGACTTCACATGGTACTCCCCTTCCCCCACCACTGGCTCTAAAACCTCCTCCTTCCTCTCAAATGGACACTCCTCACCAGTTATAGGGAATGCTTGTTAGGAGTATGAGCTCATATCTACAAAGAAAAATCCAGGAAAGGTCACACTCAGATGGAAACAATTAGGAGCCACAATTCACCCTACTATAGGTAGATACTGAGCAATATATTATTAGCACCTATAGCCCTAGCTACTCCAGAGGCTGAGGCAGGAGGATGGCTTGAACCCAGATATTTAAGGCCAGCCTTAGCAACATAGTGAGTGACTCCCCCCTCCCATCTCAAAATAAAAGTAAAGGTTAAAGCAATTAAATGCCTTACAGAGATCATGAAACATTGCTGGCCTGATAATTGACATTTAAAGCCATCTATGAAGGACAAAGGACACTCCCAGAAGCACGCAGAGAGTGTCTCAGCTCCTGCGGCAGGAGGGCAGGGAGCCCAAGACCAAACCCCACACTTCACCCTCAGAGAATCCAAGCTCCAGAGAAGATGGGCTATCCAACCAAGGCAGATCCATATGCCAAAGTCAAGCCCTGGCAGGGAAACAAAAAACTGGCCCTGATACTTGAATGGGGGATATCTGGTCTGGAACATGGCCTATGCAAGCTCTGAACCAGCAGGAGCAGTATAGCTCTTCTTCCTGAGAGCCAGCACACCTGTCCTTCCTTGATAACAATGGACTGACATCACAACAGGACAACAGGTGGATCTGATTGTCCTCTGCTCCTGGCTATGAGGCCCACGTGTAGGTCATGCTGGATGTGGTGATGAGGGTAAAGATTACATGTCCTAGAGAGATACATAGAGCTGTGAGGATGTCAGATCACCCAAGTATAACTGGATTTGGAGTCCCATAGCTTTTGAACATACTTCCAAGAAACAAGAATTAACAACCTGGCAAAGAACATCAGGAAATACTGTACAAGTCCACATTAAGTTATATTAAAGAAATAGCCGGACGTGGTGGTACACTCCGTTAGTACCAGCGCTCGGGAGGCAGAGGTAGGAGGATCACCATGAGTTCAAGACTACCCTGAGACTATATAGGGAATTCCAGGCCAGCCTGGGCTAGAGTAAGACCCTACCTCAAAAAAAAGAGGGCTGGAGAGTTGGCTTAGTGGTTAAGGCACTTGCCTACAAAGCCAAAGGACCTCGGTTTGATTCCCCAGAACCCACGTAAGCCAGATGCACAAGGGGGCACATGCATCTGGAGTTTGTTTGCAATGGCTAGAGGCACTGGAGTGCCCCCCCACCTCTTTCTTTCAAATAAATAAATAAAAATAAAATTATATTAAAAAAGTTTATGGGCTGAAGAGATGGCTTAGCGGTTAAGCGCTTGCCTGTGAAGCCTAAGGACCCCGGTTCGAGGCTCAATTCCCCAGGACCCATGTTAGCCAGATGCACAAGGGGGCGCACATGTCTGGAGTTCATTTGCAGTGGCTGGAGGCCCTGGTGTGCCCATTCTTTCTCTCTCTCTCTCTCTGCCTCTTTCTCTCTCTCTCTAAAATAAATAAACAAAAAAAAAAGTTTAAAAAAGAAAGAAAGAAAAGAAAGGACCCATGCTAAGTAAAGTTGTAGTTGCCATGGAAGACCACAGAAGAGAGGATTAAAATGCTCAGTGAAGGGGCTAGGCATGGCAGCACACGCTTTTAATCCCAGCACTCAGGAGGCAGAGGTAGGAGGATCTCTGTGAGTTCGAGGCCAGCCTAGGACTACATAGTGAATTCAAGGTCAGCCTGAGCTAGAGCGAGACACTACCTTGAAAAACAAAACAAACAAATAAATGGTCAGTGAAGGGAATATGTGCCAGAGTCTACAGAGAATCAAACTTAATGGTGAACACAAAAGAGAGAGAGAGAGTCATGGAATTGGATGATGTATTATGGAAGCTGACAGGTCCTAAGATCTTCAGTTGGCAAGCTGAGGGCCCTGGGGAGCCAGTGCTATAGCTTCAGTTGGAAAGGCAGCAGATTCAAGACCCAAGAAGAACCAGTGTGTCAGTTTAAGTCTAGGCGTGGTGGCATACACCAGCCACTAGGCTGGGGCAAAAGTATTGCTTTATCCTAAGTATTCCAAGTATTTGATGCAACCAGAGCTATGTACCAAGACCCTGTCTCAAAAACAAAGGGGGGGGGCACTGGAGAGCTGGCTCAGTGGTTAAAGGCACTTGCTTACTCACAAAGCCTGATGGCCTGGGTTTGATTCCCTAGTATCCACCTAAAGCCAGATGCATAAAGTGTAGGTCATGCATCTCCAGTTTGTTTGCAGTGGCAAGAGGCCTTGGTGCATCCATATCTTCATTCTCACTTTCTCTCTGTTTCTCTCTCTCTCTCTCTCTCTCTCTCTCTCTCAAGTATATAAATAAAAATATTTCAAAAAACAAAATGAAACAAGAATTCAGTGGTAGCTCTTCCCTGTAGCCAGGACTGACAGAAGGAAAGGCTGGTAAGAATAAGGTTCACTGATAATATTGGACATGGTTGGACCCCAAAACAATGGAGGCCAGGTGGTGGTAGCCATTGCCAGAAGCCAGGTGGAGGTTAATTATCACTGTGAACAGCAGGGTTGGAGTGGTGCCTGAAGGGGCCTGACCCACAGAGCTGGTTGACGGTACACAAGATCTGAGGGCAACATAGATGAGCAGCCAGCCCATCACCGGAGGAAAGGCTTACCACAGGGGTCAAAATGGGACAGACTTGAGCAGGCTTTTAGACTTAGAATTCCACAAAATCGAAGCTGAGGAAGAGCCCCTGAACTCCGTGGCAGCAAAAACACATTACTGACACCCTCAGTCCTGCCCTCAGGGACCTACGGCGTTGACGCTGATAAGTGGTCTCTGAGAAAGGCAAGCATTGGGCTGAGGAAACGGCTGGCTCCTTAGATGAAGTGCTTGCCTTGCAAGCATGAGGAGCTGAGCTTGATGCCCAGTAAAGAAACCAGGTGAGGAAATGCGCACATACAGTCCCAGTGCCAGGAGTGCAGAGATAGGAGGAAACCTGGAGCTTGCCAGCTCATCTAATTGGTGAGTCCAGTGAGAGACCCTGTCGCAAAAAAAAGGGGGGAAAAAAAGATGTGTAAAGCTGGGCGCAGTGCATGCCATTAATCCCAGTACTCGGGAGGCAGAGGTAGGAGGTTCACTGTGAGTTGGAGGCCACCCTGAGACTACATAGTAAATTCCAGATCAGCCTGGACTAGAGTGAAACCCTACCTTGAACCCTCCCCCCAAAAAAATAAGAGGTGCAGGGCCAGGAGATTGCTCAGTGGTTAAGGCACTTGCCTGCAATGCCCAACAACCCCAGTTCAATTCCCCTGTACCCACATAAAGCTGGATACATAAAGTGGTGCATGCTTCTGGAGTTCATTTGCAGTGACTGGAGATGGCATAACCCATTCTCTTTCTCTCCTCTCTCTCTCTCTCCCTCCCTCCTTGCAAATAATTTTTAAAAAAAAGTGGAGAGTGTTCCTAAGGATGACATCTGAGGTTGTCCTCTTGCCTTCACATGCACACACATGTATGTGTATATGCATACCTACACATGAACACACATGCCAAAGAAGAAAAAGTGAACACACAAATATTTAGATGAATTCTGTACCCATGGTCTGAGATGACCTGTTGGGGACAAGGTAATAAATAGAGTCCTGGCTTCAGAGACCTGGAATATGATTTTATATCCTCTCCTCTTCCCCTCTTCCCTCCTTTCCCTCCCCACTCTATCCTCCTCCAACACTCCCCTACCTTACCCTCCCTTCTCATCTCTCCCTCTCCTACCTTAAATCTCTCCCTCAGTTTCTCATCTCTGTGTTCTACATCTTTTCCTACGTATCTCTCAATCTCATTCTGCATCTCACCCATCCCAAGTGCCATATGAGCTTATCCATCCGTCTGACAGGTTCCCTCTCTCCCTGTCCTTCTCCGGACCATTCAGCTCAGTTTAGGAGTTACCACTTCCTCATTCTTTCTGTACTTGTCTCAAACACAGCAGGAACTAGACTAATAATCTAGGAGGGCTGGAGAGATGGCTTAGCAGTTAAGCGCTTCCCTGTGAAGCCTAAGGACCCCGGTTCAAGGCTTTATTCCCCAGGACCCACGTTAGCCAGACACACAAGGGGACGCACGCATCTGGAGTTTGTATGCAGTGGCTGGAGGCCCTGGCGGGCCCATTCTCTCTGTCTCTATCTGCCTCTTTCTCTCTGTCTGTTGTTCTCAAATAAATAAATAAAACTAAAAAACAAAAATTAAAAAAAAATAATCTAGGAGGTCAGAGGCTGTGACTTCAAAGCCAGCCTGGGGCTACAGAGTGAGTTCCAGGTCCGCCTAGGCTAGGTGTCAGAAAAGAGAGAGAGAGAGAGAGAGAGAGAGAGAATGAATAGAATGGTGAATGGTAGTTGCTCTTCTCTGAGAGAGAAAAAAATGGAGAGTTCATGTTCAGTGGATAAAAAATGCAGTTTAGCTGGGCATGGTGGCATATGCCTTTAATCCCAGCACTCAAGAGACAGAGATAGGAGGATTGCTGTGAGTTCTAGGCTAGCCTGAAACTATAGTGTGAATTCAAGGTCAGCGTGGGCTAGAATGAGACCCTACCTCGAAAAAAAAAAAAAAAAAGCAACAGGAGCTGGGGAGTTGGCTCAGTGGTTAAAGGTGCTTGCTTGAAAAGCCTGCTGGCCCACGTTCAGTTCCCCAGTACCCATGTAAAGCCAGATGCACAAAATGGTGCATACCTCTGGATTTTGTTTGCAGTGGTAAATGGCCTTGGAACACCCATATTCTCTCTCTCTCTGACTCTCATTCTCTCTTCTCAATTAAACTTTTTTTCAAAATTTCAGTTTAGGATAATGAAAAAGTTCAGGTTATGGATAGGGGTAATGGTTGTACAAAATTGTGAATTTAATGCCCCTGAGATGTGTGGGTAAAATGATAAATTTTGTATTGTGCATATTTTCCATAATAATAAATAAAAGAATTTCATAGTCTCCTGAACTTATGTCATAAATAGGGACTTTGGGGCTGGAAAGATGGCTTAGCAGTTAAGGCAATTTCCCAGGACCCACATTAACCAGATGTACAAGGTGGAGCATGCGTCTGGAGTTGGTTTGCAGTGGCTGGAGGCCCTGGCATGCCCATTTTCTCTCTCTCTCTCACTCTCTGCCTGTCTCTCAAATAAAATAAATAAATAAAAAGATAAAATAAATAGGGACTTTGGAGGTCTGGAGAGATGATCAGTGGTTAAGAGCACTTCTTGTATGCAAGCATGAGGGCCTGAGGAGGCCTGAGAGGCTGCTCAAGTTTGATCCCCAGGACCCACATAAACAGTTGGGTGTGGCCATATTTGTCTGTAACCCCAGTCCTATAGGAGAGGAGAGCAGAGTCCAGAGAATCGCCAGAGCTCATGAAAAACAGAAAGCTCCAGATCAGTAAGAGACTGTAGCTCAAATAAGAATGGGCAGAAGAACGAAGGAGTGGGATACCTGATGTTCCACTCCAGCCACCAGTGGTGAACACAGCCAAGCACTCTGGGCACCACATGGGTGCATATACCACACCACACACATACAAAACACGTACGCACTCACAAAAAATGTCATAATAAAAACACAGGGCTGGAGAGATGGCTTAACAAGAAAGGTGCTTGCCTGCGAAGTCAAAGGACCCAGGTTCGATTCCCCAGTACCCATGTAAGATGCACAAGGTGGTGCACATGTCTAGAGTTCGTTTGCAGTGGCTAGAGGCCCTGGAGCACCCATTCTCTCTCTGTCTCCTCTCTCTCTCTGCTTGCAAATAAATAAATAAAATAAATTTTAAAAAAACCAATGAAACAAAATGGTTAACATTAAAAACCAGAGGGACTGTGTACTCAGTAGAGTAAGCATGGTAGAGCACATGTTTAGCATGTTCAGGCCCTGGATTCCATCCCCAGCATGGCTCCCATACACACACACAGAGAGAGAGAGAGAGAGAGAGAGAGAGAGAGAGAGAGAGAGAGAGGAAGCATTTTGGTCACTGAAGGTCAAACAAACATTATGAAAGTCACTAGAATTAAATTTGGGTGCACCAAGAGGACCCATATACCTCCAGTGCCTCAGTGGTTTCATCATAAGAGCGAGAGTGGGTGAAAATGAATCAAGTCCTACTTCCAGCTTAGAGTCTCAGGAAACCTGTAGCCTTCAAGGGTTATTAAACAAATATCCTCTGAGCACTTTAAATATTTCCAAATAAAATTAACTTACTTCCCCAAAAGTCTGCCCAGAGCAATAAAGAACATTGGCCTCCTCCCCTGTGGACTGAGATGACAGAACTCCAGAGTGGACCCACAAGTTATTAGTTATAATTTTTACAGAGGGAGGAAGGGATGTGTCTGAGTTGCTTATGTAACAGCTGCTGTAGGAGGTTGGAGGGACTGTGGTACTTTAGAGCCAGAAAAGGAGACAGCAGTTTGAACAGTGGCTACTGCTTGAGAAGGAGAAAAGGACATCACACTTGAGCGGGCACAGGACCTTAGGTGTACAAAAACATCACAGTGGAATCAGGAGTGCCACCAGGTCCTCCAAGAACCAGAGGAGGGAAGGAGAAATGTGCTGTTTTCCATCCAGCATCTGAGACTGGAGAGCTATTCCCAGCACTGTTGATTTCCTAAGTTAGTGGTTCTCAGAGGGCTTGTTAAAGCACAGAGCTGAGCCTTGGAGATTTGGTTTAACGGGCTGGTGGAAGCAAGAGAATTTGTACCAAATAAGGTCCCAGGCTGTCTTGAGGGCCACATTTGAAAATCACTGCTGTTCTGCAGTGATCTAGATAGACTGTGGGATGCTTTAGTAATGAAGTCCCAAATCTCCAGAATTTAACATCATGAAAGTTTATCTCTTGCTTACATTTCAGTCCAATGCAGGCCAATGATCCTCCTCCACATTGTACCTGAGCCAACTTAAGCGTGGAAGGGAGAGTACTAGAAAAGTGCATAAGCCGTTTGTAAAGGCAGTGCCAGACAAAAAGATTCGCAGCACTTTTGCCCTCAGAACTCCATCACAGGATCCCAACCTTACTGGGAGACACGCACTTCGTGAGTGCCCAGAAAGAAGGTATCACACAAGGGACTCACAGTACATTCCTACCATTGTCCCCTCCTCCTTACTAGCAGATCTTGTTTCTCCTCAAGGAATTTACTACTGTTCCCCGAGGAGTGGGACACCAGTCCATCCTCAGCTCTAGAGGAATTGTCTAATAGACTAAAATGTGCACCCTGCCAGTTATGGGTTCAGGAACCTAGGCTCAAGCCAGTTGGTTCCTGTTCTTCTCTTGTCAACTGTTATTGGTCCAGGGGTGACCATGTGACTCAATGAGGCTGAAGGCCACCCAGAAAAGAGATTTGGTGGACCCTCTAGGACTCGAGTGAGGAAGCTCTAGCTTCAGTTGCCACTAGAAACCATCTCTGGCCCTAACTAGAGGAGGAAGGAACATAGGAAAGAATGGAACCAAAGCCCTGTTGTGTACCTGAAGCCAAATTGACTTCTGACTTTATCTTAAGCTATTCTGAGTTCAGATCCATTGTAGTAAGTAGTCAAGTCAATACATGTAAGCACAAGAACAAGACATTTCATTTGCTTATCCTGTGACCCAACTCTCTGTGATTGTAGTCTTTGGTCTTTGCAGATGAAGAAGTGTTATGTTCAATAAAGACAAGCAGAATTGTTATGAGACCAGAATTTCACATCATCTAAAGTGCTAAAGCAAAGAACTGTCAATCCAGAATTTTGTATCTTGCAAAAAAAAATATATTTTTTTCCTCAGAGTTGAAGATGAAATAAAGATACTCTCAAAGAAACACAAAGAGAACCAGTGGGTCTGATCTAAGAACTGCTTTAAGGAATTTCTTCAAACAGAAAGGATACCAGAAGGAAAGCTGAAGCTGGCATGCAGAGAGACAACATGATTATACAAATTTATGCAGAAAAAGAATGTAACAAAACAAAATATCCATTAATGACCAAAATTCTCAGTCACTTCAACCTGATAAAAGACCTGTACAGCCAGACTTGATGACTCACGCCTTTAATCTCAGAACTTCAGAGGCAGAGGTAGGAGGATCATGGTGAGTTTGAGGCCAGCCTGGGACTACAGAGTGAGTTCCAGGTCAGCCTGGGCTAGAGTGAAACCCTACCTCGGGGGAAAAAAAATTAGGACCTCTTAAAAAAAAAAAAAAAAAAAGCCTATATGTTGAGCGTGGTGGCGCACGCCTTTAATCCCAGCACACAGGAGGCAGAGGTAGGAGGATGGCCATGAGTTCGAGGCCACCCTGAGACTACATAGTGAATTCCAGGTCAGTCTGGGCTAGAGTGAGACCCTACCTCGGAAAAAAAAAAAAAAAAAAAAAGGAAAAAAAGCCTATAGTTGATATCACACTAATGATGAAAGATTTTTTTACCCTAAGATCAGGAAAATAGAAAAAATGTCTACTTTACCAATCCTTTCCTACTTTGTACCTGAAGTCTTAATGCAATAAGACAAGAACTATAAGTCAAAATTATTGGACTGGAAGAAAGAAAATTGCCCACATTCATGGTTGACATGATTTTCTATGTAAAAAGATTGAAAGGGGGCTAGAGAGATGGCTCAGCAGTTAAGCGCTTGCCTATGAAGCCTAAGGACCCTGGTTCGCAGCTTGATTCCCCAGAACCCACGTTAGCCAGATGCACAAGGGGGCGCATGCGTCTGGAGTTCATTTGCAGTGGCTGGAGGCCCTGGCGTGCCCATTCTCTCTCTCTATCTGTCTCTTTCTCTGTCTGTCGCTCTCAAATAAATAAATAAAAATAAAAAATTGAAAGAAATCTACAATAATTCCAGGGACTAATAAATAAACTTATAAAGGCCATATGATAAATTAAAAAAAAAACTATAAATGCTGGTTAGGCATGGTGGTGCACACCTTTTTTTAAAATTAATTAATTAATTTTATTTATTTATCTATTTGTTTATTTATCTTGATTTTTCGAGGTAGAGTCTCACTATAGCCCAGGCTGGCCTAGAATTCACTATGTAGTCTCAAGTGGCCTCAAATTCACAGCGCTCCTCCTACCTCTGCCACCTGAGTGCTGGTATTAAAGGCGTGTGCCACCACGCCTGGCTATTTATTTGATTTTTTGAGGTAGGGTCTCACTAGCTAAGGCTGACCTAGTAGCCTCAAAGTGACCTTGAACTCATGACTATCCTACCTCTGTTTCCCAAGTTCTGGGATTAAAGGCATGTGCCACCACACCCAGCTTATTTATTTATTTGGTTTGATGCACACCTTTAATCCCAGCACCCCAGAGGCAGAGGTAGGAGGATCACTGTGAGTTCGAGGCCAGCCTGGAGCTACAGAGTGTGTTCCAGGTCAGTCTGGGCTAGAGTAAGACCCCAGCTTTAAAAATAAAAGAAAAAAACAAGAAATATATATATTAGGAGTGAACAATTGAAAATGAGATTTTAAAATGTGTACTATTTACAAGATATAAGTCTAACATAATGTACAGACTCCATATGCTGAAAATTGAAAAGCAGGATTCCAATCTCAGCCCCAGTATGTAAACAGCTTGGAAGTCGTCACCACCATCCATACATCTAGAGAAAAGTTGGGCGATTCGAAAATCAATGTCTTCTTCCTTGAAGCCATAAAGAACTGAGGTCCTATGACTAACAGACCCTATTCCCTGAAGTCTAGAAAGGATAATGAATTCAGAAAGGCATACTTGATATCTTACTTGAAATACAAGTGTCTGGAGCCAGAGGACCATAGGACCACCTTAAGTGGTAATTTTGATGACTTGCTGAAGGTTGAGCATGGACAAATATGGGAGTGAGGAACTCCTGGGACACAGTCTTAGAGCTGGTTTCACTTCCATGAACCCCACCAAATTCTTGAAGTTAAGAGCCCAGGAAGATCTTATCCTGGCTCAGGAGAGAAATGGAAAGGAGAAAGCAACTATTATGAACTAGTCCACTGTAAAGGCTTACTCTCTGGTCTGATTCCATGAGGGGAAAGGACATTCCTCTGATACAGCGCCCCCTAGTGATTCTGTGTTGCCTAAAAGCATACAGGGGACCACTAGTGAAGGTCACAGCCTATGTTCTCAGGTCTAATAAGAGATGGAGTTTTAATCAGGTGATTATAGAACACTTCCCCTCTTCAACACTTACCAGACCAGCATGTGACAGTGCGCCAGCTGCAAGATTCACATATAATGATATTACTCAGTGAGTAGAGGGCTTGCCTAGCATGCATGACGCCGAGTTCAAACCCCAGCACCACATAAACCAGGTACGGGAGAAGCACACACCTGCAATCCCAGCACTTGGGAGGTAGAGACAGAAAGAGCAGAAGTTCAAGGCCATACTTAGCTATATAGTGAGTTCTAGGCCAGTCTAGGATACATAAGACCCAGTCCAAAAAATAAAAGAAAGAAGAAAGAAAAAAAGAAAGAGTGACACATGGTGATACACACCTCTAGCCCCAGCACTTGGAGGGATTGAGGTAAGAGAATCACTGTGAGTTCAAGGCCAGCCTGGGCTACAGAGTGAATTCCAGGTCAGCCTGGACTAGAGTGAAACCTTGCCTTGAAAAAATTTTTAAATGAAGGAAGGAAAGAAAGAAAAAAGAAAGAGAAGGGAAAAAAGAAAGAAAGGAAGAAAAGGGAAAAAAGGGAGTGGTTAAAGGAGGTTGTTTGCAATACCAGCTGGTCTGAGGTCAATTCCCCAGCCACCCCCATGAAAAGCCAAATGCAACAAGTGGCTCATATGTCTGGCAAAAGGTGTGGATTCATCTGAGGAGATCCAAGACCTACCAATATGACAAGAGAAGATTTCCAACTGCCCACCATGAGATGTGCCACCTCTACCACATCTGCTGGGGCCCAGAAGAAATTTCAGAGGAAGCCATTACACAAGTGCTGCTCTCACTGCTTTCCTGACAACCAGCTCCATGGAGATGGCAACAGACACTGGTTAGTCAAAAATCCATCAAAGCAGAAATCCAGAGGTTACAGAGAACTCAACACTGAATCAGAATTCCAACAGGGTAGCCAAGGCTCAGGGAACATTGTGGAAGAAGGGGTGGAAAGATTTTAAGAGCCACAGGATGGATAAGAGTATCCTCAGGCATGTCCCTTCCACCACCAGCAACCCCCACCTCCATAAAGACAGACTGAGGCCTTCATGACCCCACAGTGAATACCAGTAACTCCACTGAGGAGGGACCTTGGGAAAACAGGAGTGAGGAAAAGGGGATATGTAACAAATAGATAAATAAAAATATTTTTTAAAAGAGGATGACAGCCGGGCGTGGTGGCGCACGCCTTTAATCCCAGCACTCGGGAGGCAGAGGTAGGAGGATCGCTGTGAGTTCGAGGCCACCCTGAGACTCCATAGTGAATTCCAGGTCAGCCTGGGCTAGAGTGAAACCCTACCTCGAAAAAACCAAAAAAAAAAAAAAAAAAAAAAAAAAAAGAGGATGACAGCTGTAGAGATGGCTTAGCAGTTAAGGCATTTACCCGCAAAGCCAAAGGATCCCAGTTTGACTCTCCAGGACCAAAGTAAGCCAGATGCGCAGGCGGGCACATGCATCTGGAGTTCATTTGCAGTGACTGGAGGCCCTAGGGCACCTATTCTCTCTCTTTCTCTCTCTCAAATAAATAAATAAAAATTTTTTTAAATAAAAAGAAGATGAATGGGCTGGAGAGATGACTTAGCTGTTAAGGCACTTGCCTGCAAAGTCTAAGGACTCAGGTTCGACTCCTCAGGACCCATGTAAGCCAGACAAACAAGGTGGCACATGCATCTGGAATTCATTTGCAGTGGTTGTAGGCCCTGACGTGCCTGTTCTCTCTCTCTCTCTCTCTCTCTCTCTCTCTCTCTCTCAAAATGAGTAAATAAATTATTATAAGAAAAAGAAGGAGCTAGGTGTGGTGGCACATGCCTTTGATCTCAGCACTCAGGAAGCTGAGATAGGAGAATTACTGTGAGTTCGAGGCCAGCATGAGAATACATAGTGATTATTCCAGGTCAGCCTGGGCTAGAGCAAGACCCTACCTTAAAAAAAAAAAAAAAAAAAAAAACAAGCTGGGTGTGGTGGCACACCCCTTTAATTAACTTGAGAGGCAGAGGTAAGAGGATTGCAGTGAGTTCAAGGCCACCTTGAGACTACATAGTGAATTCCTGGTCAGCCTGTACTAGAGTGAAACCCTACCTGGAAAAACAAAAAAACAAAAAACAAAAAAAAAAAAAAGAAGAAGAAGAAAGAAAAGAAAGAAAGAAAGGGAATTGTCAGGCGTCGTGGTACATGTCTTTAATTCCAGCAATCAGGAGACAGAGGTAGAAGGATTTCTGTGAGTTCGAGGCCAGCCTGAGACTGTACAGGGTGAGTTCCAGGTCAGCCTGAGCTAAGGTAAGACCATACCTTGGAAAAAAGAAGGAGGAAAAGGAAGAAAAGAAAAGGAAGGAAGGAAGGAAGGAAGGAAGGAAGGAAGGAAGGAAGGAAGGAAGGAAGGAAGGAAGGAAGGAAGGAAGGAAGGAAGGAAGGAAGGAAGGAAGGAAGGAAGGAAGGAAGGAAGGAAGGAAGGAAGGAAGGAAGGAAGGAAGGAAGGAAGGAAGGAAGGAAGGAAGGAAGGAAGGAAGGAAGGAAGGAAGGAAGGAAGGAAGGAAGGAAGGAAGGAAGGAAGGAAGGAAGGAAGGAAGGAAGGAAGGAAGGAAGGAAGGAAGGAAGGAAGGAAGGAAGGAAGGAAGGAAGGAAGGAAGGAAGGAAGGAAGGAAGGAAGGAAGGAAGGAAGGAAGGAAGGAAGGAAGGAAGGAAGGAAGGAAGGAAGGAAGGAAGGAAGGAAGGAAGGAAGGAAGGAAGGAAGGAAGGAAGGAAGGAAGGAAGGAAGGAAGGAAGGAAGGAAGGAAGGAAGGAAGGAAGGAAGGAAGGAAGGAAGGAAGGAAGGAAGGAAGGAAGGAAGGAAGGAAGGAAGGAAGGAAGGAAGGAAGGAAGGAAGGAAGGAAGGAAGGAAGGAAGGAAGGAAGGAAGGAAGGAAGGAAGGAAGGAAGGAAGGAAGGAAGGAAGGAAGGAAGGAAGGAAGGAAGGAAGGAAGGAAGGAAGGAAGGAAGGAAGGAAGGAAGGAAGGAAGGAAGGAAGGAAGGAAGGAAGGAAGGAAGGAAGGAAGGAAGGAAGGAAGGAAGGAAGGAAGGAAGGAAGGAAGGAAGGAAGGAAGGAAGGAAGGAAGGAAGGAAGGAAGGAAGGAAGGAAGGAAGGAAGGAAGGAAGGAAGGAAGGAAGGAAGGAAGGAAGGAAGGAAGGAAGGAAGGAAGGAAGGAAGGAAGGAAGGAAGGAAGGAAGGAAGGAAGGAAGGAAGGAAGGAAGGAAGGAAGGAAGGAAGGAAGGAAGGAAGGAAGGAAGGAAGGAAGGAAGGAAGGAAGGAAGGAAGGAAGGAAGGAAGGAAGGAAGGAAGGAAGGAAGGAAGGAAGGAAGGAAGGAAGGGGGTAGGGTAATGTGGGAGAACAACATCTAGGAAAGCAGAATATGCCACATGTTGGGTTGGGGAGATTGCTCAGTGGTTAAAGGCCCTTGCTTGGAAAATGCCACATGTTCTGATTTTCTCATGAAGATTTATAATGCTTACTAATATCTTAATGCTCTGAAAAACTCCATAGCAAAGCAATTCATTTGTTTCTATTTAATCCAGGATTCCTAAAATTTAGTTTGCTATGGAATTTCTGTTTTAAATATATTTATTTATTTATTTATTTATTTATTTATTTATTTATGAGAGAGAAAGGCACATATATAGAGAGAATGAGCATGCCAGGGCCTCTAGCCACTGCAAATGAACTCCAGGTGTGTGTGCCACCTTGTGCATCTAGGTTTATGTGAATACTACGGAAGCAAACCTAGGTCCTTTGGCTTTGTAGGCAAGTGCCTTAACTGCTAAGCCATCTCTCCAGTCCTGGAATTTCTTTAAGTAATACCAGTTAAACTAATTTTGGGGACTGGGGAGATGGCTCAGTGGTTAAAGGTGCTTGCTTGCAAAGCCTTTGTATCCAGGTTTGACTCCCCAATTCCGACATAAAGCCAAATGCACAAAAGTGGCGTGTGTGCCTGGAGTTCATTTGCAGAAGCAAGAGGCCCTAGCAGACCCATTCTCTCTCTCTCTCTCTCTCTCAAATAAGTAATAATAATCAAAAACCTAACTTGATTTTGGAACATACTGCAGATTTGAGGCAGATTACAGACTTTGGTGGCTAGAGATAGACTTAGTACACAGCAGTTCACTCTTTCTCCTCTGAGTTCTTTGCCAACTCAGTTTCTCCCAAACAACAGGCCAGGTTTACGAGGAGATACAGTATAGACAGCTGCTGACTTGCTTGAAGGTCAGAGGTAGCAACTAATACTAATAATAGCAACCACATCCATAGGACCCACTACATGCCAGGTGTGGTTCCAAGCACTCTATGTATGTTAAGCAGTTTAGTTGTCTTGACAACTTTGTGAGGTACATATATTTTATTATCTCATTTCCACATGTGGAAACTGTGGCACAGAGCCACTTACCCAAAGTCACACAAAAAAGGTTACAAGCCATGATTCAAACCAGCATAGGGAAGGAGTATGTGTGTGTGTGTTTGCTTGTTGGGGGGGTTGCATATGATGTGCCCTTGTGGTGTTCCATGCACTCACCTGTGTTAGGGTGCCCTTGACTATGGTGGCCAGAGAGGAACATTAGACTCTCAGGCTGCCCTTGAACTCACAGCGATCCTCCTACCTCTGCCTCCACAGTGCTGCGATTAAAGGCATGCATTACCACCATGCCTGGCTCTAATAATTTTGACCTACAAAAAAAACTGACAATAAGGGCTGGAGAGATGGCTTAGCAGTTAAGCACTTGCCTGTGAAGCCTAAGGACCCCGGTTCGAGGCTCGATTCCCCAGGACCCACGTTAGCCAGATGCACAAGGGGGCGCAGGTGTCTGGAGTTCGTTTGCAGTGGCTGGAGGCCCTGGCGCGCCCATTCTTTCTCTCTCTATCTGCCTCTTTCTCTGTCTGTCGCTCTCAAATAAGTAAAAATAAACAACAAAAAAAATTTTAAAAACTGACAATAAATAGGTAACAGGAAAAATAAACCACAGATTTTATGATGTGACTAAACAGAGGAGCCACACAAGAACTAGAGGGGCTGGAGAGATGGCTTAGTGGTTAAGGCACTCACCTACAAAGCCAAAGGACCCAGGTTCAATTCCCAGGACCCACATAAGCCAGATGCACAGGGTGACACATGCGCCTGGTATTCATTTGCAGTGGCTGGAGGCCCTGGCTCACCCATTCTCTCTCTCTAAATAAATAAATAAAAATAAAATATTTAAAAAATATTTTTAGGGCTGGAGAGATGTCTTAGCAGTTGAGGCGCTTGCCTATAAAGCCTATGGACCCTGGTTCAATTCCCCAGTACCCACATAAGCAGATGTACAAGGTGGCATATGCGTCTATCAGTGGCTGGAGGTCCTGGTGCACCAATTCTCTCTCTGTCTCTCTCGCTCACTCTCTGTCTCATAAAACACAAAAGTATTTTTTTTAAACTATACTTTTTTTAGGCAGAAAGAGTTGGGAGGCATATCAGACAGAAATGTTTTAACCTGCACCTGCTGTTTACTAATGTGCACAGATGCAATTTCCTTTCATAGGGCTGGGGGTGTAGCTCAATGTAAGAATCTTTGTCTAACATAGGAGGATTTTAAATAAAACCATGTCTGGAAAAGTGTTGTATATGAAATACTAAATATCATAAGGATGCTAGGTATGCTTCTTTTTAAAATATTTTTATTTATTTAAGGGAGACAGGCAGACAGAAAGAAAGAGGAGATGGGCACACCAGGGCCCCTTGCTACTGCAAACAAACTCCAAATGCGTACTTCATGTTGTGCATATGGCTTTATGTGGGTACTAAGAAATTGAACCCAGGCCATCAGGCTTTGCAAACAAGTGCCTTTAGCCACTGAGCCATCTCTCCAGCACTTACTATGCATCTTAATTCCTTTTGTACATTGTCTGTTAAGAATTGAGGAACTAGGATTATAGCTCCTAGCTTGTCTAGTATGCATGGGGCCCTAGGTTTGATATCCACCACTGAAAAGTTAGGGGGAGCTTTAAAAAAAAGGATAAATGCTTAAACTTGGCAAGGTGGCACACGCCTTTAATCCCAGCACTCAGAGGCAGAGGTAGAACTATCACTGTGAGTTCGAGGCCACCCTGAGAATACAGACTGAATTCCAGGTCAGCCTGGGCTAGAGTGAGACCCTATCTCAAAAACAAACAAACAAACAAACAAACAAAAACAAAATTTATTTATTTGAGAGAGAGATTGAGGAAGACGCAGAGAGAACGAGAGAATGGGTGCGCCAGGGCCTCTAACCATTGCAAACCAACTCCAGACGCATGCGCCCCCTTGTGCATCTGGCTTATGTGGGTCCTGGGGAATCAAAATGGGGTCCTTCTGCTTCACAGGCAAACGCTTAACCACTAAGCCATTTCCCCATCCCCCCCAGGGGGGGGGAACTTTTTTTGTTGTTGTTTGTTTGCCTTTGTTTTCCGAGGTAGGGTCTTACTCTAGCCCAGGCTGACCTGGAATTCACTGTAGTCTCAGAGTGGTTGCAAACTCGGAATTTTTTCCCTTAACCATTTTTTGTTGTTGTTGTTGTTTTTACTTTTGTAAAATCCTTCTACCTCTGCCTCCTGAATGCTGGTGGGGGCAGGGGGCCTTTTATTCTGGCCTAGCTGTGACACATCAACTTAGAACAGGCAAATGTGATAGCATGACTCCCCTATGACAATATGGAGACCAAGACCCTCCTTTCCTCTTCTGTCAGCACGTGATAGAGCAAGTGGTTCAAATATAGCCCCGGACCTCAAAACTGAGGGTGTGTTATCAGTGGTAGGACCTGAGGTCCTGCCTTCCAGTCTCAACATGGAGAGAAGAAAAAGGAGAAAGAGAAAAGAAAAGGTGGGGGGGGGACATAGAGACAGAATTTTTTCCCCTATTTTTTTTTGTTGTTGTTTTTACTTTTGTCCTTTTAAAACACTGATGAGAAGAAAAACTAAACCTTACAAGTTACCGATTCTACAGACTAGATGAATCTCCTCCTAGAGGAGACCTAGCCTGGCGAGGTCACTGTTAGAGAGAACAGAGGCTAGAACCTGCTAGATGGAATGGAAGAATGAGGCCCAGCATTCGCGCATCAAGTGGCATTTATCTTTAGAACTGGCTCTCTCACGTTTTCATCTCACTGGTATCAACTTTCCAACAGAACCCTAAAGCTGTTATATGGAACACAAGGACTTTTTAATAGCCTCTAGCATAGCAAGCCACAGTGAATTTAAAAGAGAGCGGCTGAGCTGAAAGCGGGCTCTCTGCTACACTGCTTCTGCCTCTTTCTGGCGGATAATGCACACAGGAATGCTATGGAACTTTCCAGCTGGTGGTTTTTCATTAGCAGGATGACTTGTGTTTGTGAAAATGAAAACGACTGATAATTAGGTGTGGAAGCCTGGAAGGCAGAAAAATGGAGAAATGTTACAGAATCTCCACTTAGATCAAGGGCTGAATTCTCCTGGTGTGTGAATTCATATAGTCATTGGAGGGGAATTTAGCAAGGTGCTGACCCTTTGGCCCAACAACTCCATGCCTAGGAATCAATCTTGTATCAATACAATCTTTGAACATGTCCAGAAAGGAATGTCTATAAGGATATGAGCTGAAACATTGTTCACATGTATGAAAACTAGAAATGGGGCTGAGGGTGTAGCTCAGTGGTAGAGTTCGTGGCTAACACAGGCAAAGCTCTGGGTTCCACCCTCAGAATCTCAAAAAAAGAAAGAAAACAGAAATAATCTATATCCACCTGTAAATAGGGTATATATATATTTTGGGGTAACTTTCTGCTAATAAGTAGAATGAGAGTAGATCTATTTTCTGACACAGAAAGATGTCCCTGATATGTTTACTGGGGAGGAAAAAAAGTAAATTGCAAAATTTAAAAATGCTTTAATGTTTACATATTCGTATAAATATCTGAAAGAATGTATACCAAAGATTTCCAATGTTACCTCCAGGGGGAGAGATACATATTTTGTAATGTTTACATTTTTATGAGCATGGATTATTTTCACACACAGGGGGGGAGGATTGGATTCTTTCCCCAAGGGAAGAAGGACGATAAAATGAGAATTTGCTGGTACAGTGGTTTAATCCGTCTCCAGGTGAAAGGTTTCAGTACAATTACACGAGTGCATTTCAGATTCCAGCCATCTGGGCAACGGTGACAATCTGGCCAGAAGGAACCAAAATGCTTGTGCGCGCACAAAATAGCGCATCCTCTGCCTTCCTCCTCCATCATCAGACTTCCCTACGCTCCTGCCGCGGCCGCCCAGGTTAGGCTCACGGTTTAGATCCAGCTGATGTACGGTTGCCGCCTCACACCTCCCAAAGCCATGTCAAAGAGCTGCACCAAAGCCAGCACTTCTTCTTGCAGTCTGTCAGGCTCCCCAGAGCTGTTTCCTGTTTCTCTGGCGGAGAGACATCATAGTCCCTTGCAGTTCAGAGTGCCCAGCGCGTTGCTGCGCATTTATTCTTACTGGCTTCTCTTGTCTCGTCCACACACCCTGGACTCCTACAAAACAGCAGCTCTGAATCTGTTCCTCTCAAAATGCTCAACACCTACCTCAGTGCTGGGTGTACGGTGTGAATTCAAATAATCATCTTTCCGGTTGAATTCAAATAATCATCTTTCCAGCTGAATTCATCTCCGCTGCCACTACCTCCACCGCGGGGCCTGACCATTTCTAGTTCATGGTGACACTGTGGTAATAGCTTCATCATAGGTTTCCCTGCCTCTTTTCTACCCACGCTCATCCAGGCCAACATATGGCCACAATGGGTACCTGTTCAAAACTCTTCCAAGATGGACTAGAATTACAGAAATAACTTGAGGTGCAGCCAGAGACTTAAGTGATTCTAGGCATATTACCTTCCCTCCCTGAGCCTTAGCTCCACCCGTAACACAGAGGCAATGACCTCCTCCCATAGGGAGCTAGAGGGGGCTCAATGGGAAATGCACATGAAAACATGTAGATATTACAATTGTTATGCAGAGTTTAAAATTTTTTTTTCTATTTTATTTATTTATTTAAGACAGAAAGAAAGAAAGAGGGGGGAGAGAGAGGGTGAGAGAGAATGGGCACACCAGGGCCTCCAGCCACTGTAAACCAACTCCAGACACATTTGCCACCCTTTGCATCTGGCTCACATGGACCTGGGGAATTGAACCTGGGTCCTTTGGTTTTTCAGGCAAATGCCTCAACCGCTAAGTCATCTCTTTAGCCCCTTTAAAAAGTTTTTTTTTTTTTTTTTTTTTTTTTTGGCTGGGCATGGTGGCACACACCTTTAATCCCAGCACTTGGGAGGCAGAGGTAGGAGGATTGCTGAGAGTTCGAAGCCACCCTGAGAATACAGAATGAATTCCAGGTCAGCCTGGGCTAGAGTGAGACCCTACCTCGAAAAACCAAAACAAACAAATGAGAACAACAAAAAAAATTTTGTTGTTTGTTTGTTTGTTTGTTTTTAGGTAGGATCTCACTCTAGCCCAGACTGACCTGGAATTCATTATGTAATCTCAGGGTGGTGGTCTTGAACTCATGACAATCCTTCTACATCTCTCTCTCAAAGTGCTGGGATTAAAGACATGTGCCACCACACCCTGTTTTGCAGAGTTTTAATGAAAAATATTTATTTATTTATTTATTTATTTATTTATTTATTTATTTATTTGAGGGTGGGCAGAGATAGAGAATGGGCACACCAGGCCCTTTAGCCACTGCATACAAACTCCAGACACATGCACCGTCTTGGGCACCTGGCTTTCATGGGTCCTAGGGAATTGAACCTGGATCCTTAGGCTTCACAGGAAAGTGCCTTAACCACTAAGCCATCTCTCCAGCCTGTTGAGAAGTGATTTTTTTTTTTTTTTCTGTGCTTGGGATGGAACCCAGAACCTTGTGCAGACTTGGAAGCCTCTCTAGCATGCAGCTACACCCCAGCCCTAGTGGTTTATAGTTGATGTTTTTGTCGTTGTTATTTTCCTTTTTGAGACAAGATCTTCCAGTGTAGGTAGCTCAGGCCAGCCTATGACACACTATGTAGCCAGGCTGGACTAGAACTCCTAATCCTCCTGCCATGGTTCTAGAGTAGCTGGCACTGCAGATCACATCACCGTGTTGATTTGTGAAATTCACTGTTGGTTACAGGAAGCAAAGTGTCTGTCCTGGAAAGCCTACTACATCTGATGGACCTTACCATCTTGAGCAAGTTTCCCTCATAGTATATAAAGAGGGCTTTCCAGTATCTTCTACCTCAGGGTCCCGTTTCCTCCAGAAACACCACTGAAACTAAGCACCCTTTGTCAGACCAATCCCCACAGTGGCAAAGTCTCTTCTCGGCCCTTAAACTTAAGTTCAGATAATATCAGAAAACATTTGTGCAATCCATTCCCACTTATGGAGCAATTTCTTACCTATTATCAGACTTCAAAGAGGCTGTAGCATAAATAAATCTCAGGCACATCTTAATATTTGCAATCTCTTGGTGCTGAAATGGATATGTTTTAAATTATTTTTGTGTTTTTTCCCTAACCTTCAAAATCTGCAATTTAGAGGTAAGACGGGATGGTGGTGGTCCAATACTGTGAATGGGCAAATGCCACTGAGTTTTAGAATGGCAAATTATGATTTTTTAAACAAACTCCAGACGTATGTGCCACCTTGTGCATCTGGCTTACGTGTGTCTTGGGGAATCGAATCTAGGTCCTTTGGCTTTGCAGGCAATCACCTTAACCGCTAAGCCAATTGCCAATTATGACTCTTGCTTCTTCTTCTTCTTCTTCTTCTTCTTCTTCTTCTTCTTCTTCTTTTTCTTTGCTTTTTCGAGGTAGGGTCTCACTCTAGCTGAGGCTGACCTGGAATTCATTATGTAGTCTGAGGGTGGCCTCGAACTCACGGCAATCACCTACCTCTGGCTCCCGAGTGCTGGGATTAAAGGCGTGCACCACCACGTCCGGAGATATTTGCTTCTTTTTAAAAATATTTTAGTTATTCATTTATTTGAGAGAGAGGCAGAGATAGAAAAAGAAAAAGAGGATGGGCTCGCCAGGGCCTCCAGCCACTGCAAACGAACTCCAGACGCATGCACCACCTTGTGCAGCTGGCTTACCTGGGTCCTGGGGGATTGAACCTGAGTCCTATGGCTCTACAGGCAAGGGCCTTAACCGCTAAGACATCTCTCCCGCCCTGCTTCATTAAAAAAAAAAAAAAGTTGTGGGCTGGAGGGATGGCTTGGTGGTTAAGGCATTTGCCTGCAAAGCCAAAGGACTCCGGTTCAATTGTCCAGGACGCACGTAAGCCAGAGGCACAAGGTGGCGCATGCGTCTGAAGTTTGTTTGCAATGGCTGGAGACCCTGGAGCGCCCATTCTCTCTCTCTGTCTGTTACTCTCTCTCCAATAAATAAAAAATATATATATATTTTAAAGTCTTATGCAATACACACGCGTGATTTTTATAGTCGTTTGTGGTTTGAGGAGAGAGTTACAGAGAATTTTCAAGGCTCAGCAGCAGTTTAAGTTAGCTGACCTTCCCCCCCCCCCCCCCCGCCCGCAACCACATTTGTGTGTGTGGACCTCAGGCTATGCCTGCAGCGCGCTCCTCCGACCACCAGGGGGCTCTACGGTGGGGGCCTTGCATTCACGCTGGCCCGTGATATGCGGTCTTGCGGCTTTGCAGCGCTTGTGCGTGGAGGGGTGGGGCCAGGGGCGGAAGCGCGGCTAATGGTCCTGGAACTCTCTTCTGGCTTTTCACCCTCGTGGTCACACCTCTCCAACTCACCTGGGCCCTCTGTTTCTATTTCTTCCTCGGTTCCCAGTCCCATGGCGCTGCAGAGCTCGGGGATGGCCTTCCGCAAGATCCTGACTCACTTCCCCGAGGAGGTGAGCCTGGCCTTCGCCTACGGCTCCGAGGTGTTCCGCCAGGCAGGGGCCAGTGCATCCCAGAAGGTGAGTCCGGCCTCGCACGCCGGACCTTCCCGGTTGCTGCTGCCCCATCAGTCCCCAAGCCGGGGCATCTGCTGTTCTCACGAATGCCTCCCCCCCCCCCCCACGCCCCATGTGCCTTCGATCCCCGCCGGGCTCTTAAGAGTGGCCAGTGGGCTCTGCAATCGCCAAGTGTCAAATAACTAAACAGAAAGCAAATCCGACAGTTGTGAGCGGGTTCTGGAGGAGAACTAGGAGTCCGCTTGGATCACGATATGCTGTTAGGCGGAGAAGGGGGAGTTGCACTGGCGAGACGGAAAGAAAGAAAAAAAATATATAAAAGGTTAGCAGATTCTAGAATGTTCAGTGTTTCCAGCTTTTGCTACGCATTGGAGTTTTCCAGGGTTTTTGAAAAGCCAATCCTTTGGATCCATCTACAGAGATTTGGATTCATTGGTATAAGTTGAGGCTTGGGCCTCAGGAATTAAAAAAAAAATAGTGTCCCAGGTGATTTTAATTCCCACCTGTACAGTCATGTCTAAAGCTATAGGCAAAAAATACAAAGTAATTGGAGTTTTAGGTGGAAGGACTGCTCCTAGGGCCAGGGCAGGGCGCATTCAAGGTCACACACAGTAGAAGACTTGCCTTTCCTCTGTATCCCACTTATGCGTTTATTAAATATCATTTTCCTCCAACTTGGCAGCATATAGGAAATTATAGGTATATGAGAAAATGTGGACTATTATGGTCTAATTAGTTCCTCTATTATACAGTGACATAATTTACCAAGTTTTAGAAATCATGTCTATTTATGTTTCCCCTAAATCTTTTTTTTTGTTGTTGTTCGTTATTTATTTATTCATTTATTTGAGAGTGGCAGAGAGAGAGAGAGAATGGACGCACCAGGTCCTCCATCCACTGCAAACGAACTCCAGACACGTACGCCCCCTTGTGCATCTGGCTAACGTGGGTCCTAGGGAATCGAGCCTCGAACCGGGGTCCTTAGGCTTCACAGGCAAGTGCTTAACCGCTAAGCCATCTCTCCAGCCCCCCCCCCCGAAATCTTAAGTGTCACAAATAGGAATCACACGGGGACACTTAAAGCAGTCCTTAGCCTTCTGATAGCCACCTCATCATTTTTCCTTTGAGTGATCTGGAATTCCTTCCAAGAAAAGGATCCTTCCCTCCATTTGCATTCTCTACATTAAAGTTAACAAATCTTCTGTATTCTAACATTTAAATCTCAAGCTTTTTAGCGATTTTTTGTTTTGTTTCTTACCTAGGATCTTCTCAGTGGCTCCCTATCAGTTTTTCTTCACTCCAAATTTCCTTCTCCACCCACCACACAGCTCTTCTGCTGGGAAATCCTCTAGCATAGGCAGTCAGTCCCTCTCTGGTCTCATGCAGTACCACATAAGTATGTTGTTTCAGGGGTATGGACTGCAGGTCCTGGAACCTATGCCTGGCTGAACTATCCATAGGAGCCGTTTCCTCTAACCTGATGCCCCACCTTTTTCCATGCTTCCTTAAGGACTTCTGCCACTGTTTCCTTCACCTACATTCTTCACAACTTGTATCTAGAAGTCCTCCCCATTCACTTGATCAGCCCCACCCCTATTCTTTTTTAAATTTTTGTATTTCTTGTTTACTTATTTGAGAGCGACAGATGGAGAGAAAGAGGCAGATAGAGAGAGAGAATGGGCACGCCAGGGCCTCCAGCCACTGCAGACGAACTCCAGAAATCGAGCCTCGAACTGGGGTCCTTAGGCTTCACAGGCAAGCGCTTAACCGCTAAGCCATCTCTCCAGCCCCTCACCCCTATTCTAAGTGAAGTGGGTATATTATGCTTTCCTTTGTCAACTCAGGGGTAATTTGTCTATTCTCCCTGAGAGACTCTTGAACTCTTCTAACCTGGGCCCTATCAGAGCTTATTATAGTACTCTAAATGGTTAATGAATGGGCGAGAGAACAATTTTTTTTCCCTTTACAGACATTACAAAATTTATCCATGTGACATTAATTTGATTTGCCTGTCATTAGCTCTGTGCCCTTGGGCAAAGATCTTACCCTGAGTCTTCCACTAACCTTATAAAATTGGAATAATAGCATACCTGCCTTGTAGGATTGTTCTGAAGATAAAATGAGTTGCTATGTTACCAGTACAAAAGATTTAGGTGGGCTGGGGAAATGGCTTAGGCATTTGCTTGTGAAGCCTAAGGTTGTGAGTTCAATTCCCCAGGACACATGTAAGCCAGATACACAAGGGGGCCACATGCATCTGGAGGTCGTTTGCAGTGGCTAGAGGCCCTGGTGTGTCCGTTCTCTCTTTCTATTTGTATCTTTCTCTCAAATATTTTTTTAAAAAAAAGATTTATGTGAGAGCTAGTACATAAATAAATAACACAGCAAGTAAATGTTCACTGTCATTATTTGTATTGTTGAAAACAAAAGCTCATGTTGCTTTAAGATCTGCTTAAGTTTGAGATAACAATGCTAGACTCTAGTAAGCACACTCCTTTGTCACTTTGGAGCCTTATATTTACAGATCTAGCTGTTTTTAGGAATTAATACTCAACCCATTCTCTCTTCTTCACTTTCCAGAATCCCATGCTAGACTTTGTATTCTCTGTAGATGACCCTGTGGCATGGCACTCCAAGAACCTGGAGAAGAACTGGAATCACTACTCTTTCCTAAAAAGGTTGGGGCCCAGAATTATCACATCTATCCAGAACAACTATGGCGCTGGAGTTTACTACAATCCACTGATCATGTGTGATGGGAGGGTAAGTGACGGTAGGCCTTCGTCTTACCTTGGGTGATATTAATGTTTGGCAGAAGAACACCGGTGAAATATTTATGCTCACAGTCTCAGGAACTGGTCTGTGGGAGAGGGCGTCTGTGTTTTTATCATCACACACGTAACTCTTGTCGTCCTCTCCTTCCACCTTGTATGCAACAGGATCTCTCCTGTTTGTCACTGTGAAGGCCAGACTAATTGGCCTATGCGCTTCAGGATTTTCCTGACTCTGCCTCCCATTGAGGTAGGCACATTTTGATCATAGACTCATGCACTACTACATCTGGCTTTACACAGTTTCTGGGGATCCAGACTCCAGTCATCTGGCTTGTGCAACAAGCACTTTGAACCATCTCCCCAGCCCAAATTTATTTTCTAACAGGCTCCCAAATGATGTTGAAGTTGCTGGTCTGGGAACCACACTTTGAGAATCATTGGTCTGGGCAGTGTGAAGACTAGGCAGGTCCCTTTAGGACCAGGGTGGGTATTGATGGTAAGTAGAAGGAACAGACACCCCCAGAAAAGAAGTTGGAAGTGAAAAGGGTTTCAAGGGTGCCAAGTGACAGACCTCTTGGTTTCTGCCAAGGGTAGGATTTGAGAGGTAGGTGCTAGAGAACAAGGAAGATGCACGGATTCCTGCACGTGAGCTGTCTAACACTAGGAACCCTGCCTTTTTGTTTATATAGCCCCAGGTACCCGTGTCATAGCTCTGTGGTAGAATGCCTATCACATGAATGGTTTCCAGTGCTGTAAAAAATAGAAAGAGGGCTGGAGAGAAGGCTTAATGGTTAAGGTTCTTGCCTGTGAAGCCTAAGGCCTCAGATTCGACCCTCCAGGTCCTACATAAGCCAGATGCACAGTGATGCAAGGTTGCACATGTGTCTGGAGTTCCATTGCAGTGGCTGGAGGCCCTGGCACACCAATTCTTTCCTCCTCCCTCCCTCCCTCCCTCCCTCTCTTGCATTAAAAAAAAAGGCGGTCTGTTGGGCTTGTCTCAAAAAAAAGGGGGGTGCTGTAGAGATGGCTTAGCGGTTAAGCACTTGCCTGTGTAGCCTAAGGACCCCGGTTCCACGTTAGGCAGATGCACAAGGGGGTGCACGCATCTGGAGTTCATTTGCAGTGACTGGAGGCCCTGGTGCGCCCATTCTCTCTCTCTCTCTCTCTCCCTCTCCCTCCCTATTTCTCTGTCGCTCTCAAATAAATAAAAAATAAACAAAAGAAGGAAAATAGCAAAATACATGAAGAATCCCAATTTCTAGGACTGCTTCTGAGAACTAGGCAGAAGATAAGAGAGAGTAGCTGGTTTAGGGTGACCTGCTGCTTTCCCCTGTACCAACACTGCTGGAGATTGCTTGAGTGGTCAACCTTTTACACATATACAAAACATCTGGGGATCTTGTTGAAAAAAATTGTATCTCCAGATTCAGTTGGTCTGGGATGGAACCTTAGATTCTGTGTGTTTTCCATGTTCCCATTGATGCCGTTGCAGTCGGTCAAAAGAGCACAGGTTAGAGGGCAGGGATTAAAAGTGGTGGCACACGCCTTTAATCCCAGCACTTGGGAGGCAGAGGTAGGAGGATCACCGTGAGTTCGAGGCTACCCTGAGACTCCATAGTGAATACCAGGTCTGCCTGGGCTAGAGTGAGACCCTACCTAAAAAAAAAGAAAAACAGTGATGAGAAGGATTTGATGACCTGCCTGCATTTGTCAGAGAACTTAATGCTGTGATTGACCAGTGATGTCAGCATCCCTGTAAGGCCATCTGTTTGCTTTTCTGGTTGAGGTTATATCCTGCCACAACCTGCATTTCCAGGTTCAAAGAGAAGAAATGACTTCCCCGGGTGGCCATGCTAATGGTAGGTCCCTAAATTCCAGGCTGTAGGGTTTCCATTGCCCCCTAGCTGTTACCTGCAGCAAGAAAGGCTTTCTGTGGTCCTGTATCTCAGGTGAAGAGAAGAGGTTATTAACATGGCCTTTCTCTTCTGCTTTTGTCTTACAAAGCACACAGTTGTTTCTTCTCCATAATTTATACTGTTCTGAGTCTATTATTAATTAGTGATTTTTCAAACAATATTATAAGCTCTAGTAACCAAACATGTTTAGGCATAGTTGTATGCCAAAGGAACCATATATATATATTTTTTTTTTCGGGGTAGGGTCTCTAGTCTCTGCTGACCTGGAATTCACTGTTTACTCTCAGGGTGGCCTTGAACTCACTGTAATCCTCCTACCTCTGCCTCCTGAGTGCTGGGATTAAAGGTGCACACCACCACGTCCTGCTCGGGACCATACTTTTTAATTGAAATTCTTCAGCTGCTTTTACATATTTGCAGCCTGAGAAGGCTGCTTAGATGTTGAAGTTCAAGAAAGTGGTTGACACACATGGGACTTCGTAACCTGGGAAATATGTATTCAGAGTTGTTGCAAATTGTTACAGAAATGGACTGACTATGACTCCATGTGCTTAGCACAGATAACGAGGTTTCATTTTGGGACGTTGATTTGTAATTACCATTTGAAGGTCAGTTGCAAAATTCACCGTGGGAAAGATGTCAGTGAAAATGTTAGCTAAGGAAACATCCTAGTACTTTGTAAAGCAAAGAGAACAGAGTGAAATTCTAGGACCTTGGGTTTTGTTTTGTTTCATTTGTTTGAGATGGGGTCTTGGTTTGTTACTGGTTGGCCCCAAACTCCTTGGTTCAATTAGTCCTCCTGCCTCAGCCTCCCAAGTAGCTAGGATGATAGGCATGTCCTACCATGCCCATCTGCAGGACTTAGTTTTACTGCTGGTGCCACGTTGGGCATGTCATTTTTTTGTCTCTGGGCATCAATTCCATATTTCTTAAATGAAGAGCATTAACTAGACCCTTGTCAAATTGGAAAGACCAGGTTGTTGTTTAAAGCCATTGAGGACCAATACTAGACAGTATGTAAGAGCCATGCTGCCTTGAGCACCACTGGCCACCTTACCACCCATATCTCAGGAAGATCAACCTTGACGCAAAACCTTGGGAATACTTTGGTGAGAAGTGGGTTTTCACAGGGTAGGCATTTTGAGTACCAAATAATCAAAGACCTACTCTGAGAGGTAGTTTGATCTACCTCCTTATCTTCGCTATGTACAGAAGTAACAACCTCTTTTTCTTGCTCATCTCTTCCTTTTCAGCTTATCAAATATGGGGTAATTAGCACTAAAACTTTGATTGAAGATCTCCTCAACTGGAATAACCTGTACATTGCTGGACGCCTCCAAAAGCCGGTGAGTACACACCTGTGAGGCTGCCACGGCCAGAGATGCTTCTTGACTGGGAACTTAATCTCACTTTGACCCTTGTGATTGTGATGAGGTGGACTTCTAAGAAATGGGAATACACATAGACTCCTCTTATGTCTATGAAACCCATCATCAAACAATACCCAGATATTATCCCATGATTCTATGACAAAAGAAGAAATGCGAGCCAAATCCCAGCACTCAGGAGGCAGAGGTAGGAGGATCACCATGAGTGCGAGTTGAGGCCACCCTGAGAATACAGAGTGAATTCCAGGTCAGCCTGGGCTAGAGTGAGACCCTACCTTGAACCCCCCCCCCCCAAAAAAAAGAAGAAGAAATGCATGTGTGTGTGTATGAGTCATGCTCAGGTAACAAGACCACTGTTAAAACTGTAAACAGTGAGGTCCAGAGAGTGTGCCCTTGGAGAATGTCCCCCCCCTCAACCCAGTACCTATGCAACCTATTTATTTATTTGACAGAGAGAAACCGAGAGAGAGAGAGAGAGAGAGAGAGAATGGGTGCGCCAGGGCCTCTAGTCACTGCAAATGAACTCCAGACATGTGCGCCACTTTGTGCATCTGGCTGTGTGTAGGTACTGGGGAATCAAACCTGGGTCGTACTTTGCAGGCAAGCGCCTCAACTGCTGAGCCATCTCTCTAGCTGCCTCTTGTGCATCTGGGTATATATGTGCGTACGTGCGTGCACATTGCTGGAGACAGAGCCCAGCATCATTTCTTCAGCTGTGCCTGATACAGTGTAAAAAAAAAACTGGTAAGTGAAGTACCTACCTTACTTTTGTGAGCCATCCTGACACATTGTCAAAGTAAAGGAGACTCTTTCAATTGGGGGCAAGCTTTTGAACTGAGCCCTTACTCAGGGATATGTGTAGCTCCTGGTAGAGAGGATCTAAATTGAATTACGTTGAAGGAAACGTATCTAGTATTTGCAGAGTTGGAGAATATATTGGTGTGTGAGGGAAAGAACCCACATTTTGGTGTCAGCTTCTGATGGGAATAAAAAACATCATCAGGGGCCTGGCTGATGACCCTCTGATGCTAAGGACCAGGGTTCAGTTCTCCAGTACCCACATAAAACCAGATGCACAAGGTGGTGCATGTGTTTGGAGTTCATTGGTACTGGCTAGAGGCCCTGGTGTACCCATTCTTTTCCTGCCCCCCCACCCCACTCATAAACAAATTAAATAAGTCATCAGGGCCAAGCACGGTGGCACACACTTAGCATTAAAGAGGTTGAGGCAGGAGTGTTGCAAGTTTGAAAACCTGGGATACATAGCAAGGCCCTATCTAAAAATAAAAATAAATTGCCCCCTCTCCAAAGACACTTAGAGTCAGGCATTCGGGATGGGAAGGTGAGCAGAGGACGTGGAGCCTCAGTCGGCACCACTCAGATTGCCTTCCCCTCTGGAACCCCAGGGCCATGGAGCCCTGTGTCGCCACTGCCTGCCAGAGCTTCAGCAGCCATTGTGAGGCAGTGACCGAGCCAGGCAGTCATTCCAGCGCTCACAGCACTCTGCCCTTGCGTGCAGAGCAAGACCGTGGCGGTGTCCTGTGCTGACTTCTGCACCTCATTTGGGATTTGACTGGAGGTAGTGCAAGGGGTAGATGTCTTTCAGGATGCTGATAGAAAAAGAAACCAGGGGGAAAAAAAAACAAGTGTGAAGGAACTAATTTGTTTGTTTGGCCAAGGTTGGTTTTTTGGTTTTTGGTTTTTGTTTTTTTTTAACCTAAAGATGGCTTTATGTTATGTCTAGAGAAAAAAAAAAGATGTTATACAAAACCTCCCAGGTGAGGGCATTTGTCTGTGAGAGAGAGAGAATAAAATCTTGAAGCAGGAACGATCAGTCTAAGCAATAAGGACTTGTGAAATTAGAGTTAAGACAGTGACTTATAGAATAAAATCTTGATTAATTACCCTTGTTAAAAATTTTAATTATACAGTGTTTTTAAAAGGAATTTGGACTCAATTAACAGCTTTATGTATATGACTGTTTACTATAAAAATAAACAGTAAACCATGCTGCCCATATAAATCAACTCCTGTTATTGGATAAGAGTTTAACAGTTAACTGGAAAACATTATGGATATATTGCCATAAGTTTTGTTCTTAAATATTGGTGCAATGTTGTGTTTTGCTTGTGGATAGTTTTATAAAGCTATTGATTATTGTAGCAGGTAGTTTGATGTAAAGATTGTACTTAATTTATGAATTGCCAATAATAAATCTATTTCAAATTAAAGCAATTATCAATAAAAAAAACTTACCAATACACAATTTTTTGAAAAATCTGTATTCATGGAAGTAAAATAATTCTTTTCAATTAAGGCATTAAAAGGGCAGTGCAAATCCCATTGAAAGTGTCTTATGTTTGTTAACTTAATGCCTATCATTCTAAACCACAAAGAGTATATTATACAATTACAGAAATGACACACCTTAGAGAATGCTTTTAAATCTGGTTCTTTTGGATAGTTAATTCCTAATATCTTTATTAGGAAAATAAATCAATAGGGCCTGGCAAAAATATGTAGATTAAGTGTAATTTCTTGTCTTTTCCAGTCCCCAACTACAAACTTGTTGAAATTTGAGGTAGGATTTAACTCTATTCCAGGTTGACCTGGAACTCATTTTGGCCTGCCTCAAATTCATAGACATGTTTTCGAGATTAAAGCCTTGTGCCACCACACAATGTAAGTCTGGCTATTTTTTGATCTTTAATCTTAAATGTATACCTTAAACAGATATGACTTAATAGAAATAAAACAGAAAATTTAGACCTTAACCAAAACTGTTTTGAAGGAGGAGAGCACAGATTTTTATATTTTAATATTACACTGTAAGTTAAAATTGATCTAAAAAATATGACATTACTTTAAGACTTAACAACAAGCCATCTTTTAAACATACTAATAGGTTTACCCAGATTCTTGAATGTCATCATGTTCTCAAGTGGCATCTTTTGTAATCTCCTCTGTGGAAAGGAAAAAAAATCTCCAGCAAGCACATAAAATCTTATGTTTGCTATTTATACTTCATCCTGAGAAAGAAATCCACTGTAATCAATCTAATTAAACACCTTATTTAAAGGTATTTTGATAGTTTATTTTTGTTACCTATGATCATCGAAAAATGGAATAGGAATAGAGTTGTTGTAAAACCTGTTTTGGAAGGAAATCGTTATCAAGATTTACACATTGAATGTTAATGTCTATAGCCTAATGAAACTTTTGTCTTGTGATTCCACTGAATATTGCATTGCCCAAATAAGTAACAGTTATTGCTTTATGAATCATTTAGTAAATCTGAAAATAACATTTTTATAAGGTTTAAAAAGTTAAGATAGGCCAGGCGTGGTGGTGCACGCCTTTTATCCCAGCACTTGGGAGGCAGAGGTAGGAGGATCACCATGAGTTGCAAGTCAGCCTGAGCTAGAGTGAGACCTTGCCTCAAAAAAAAAAAAAGATTACTTAAGTTTATAAATATGTACTTTTAATATATTGCCAAAACACTCACATTCACACTTTAAGTTGGTATACCAAAAATATAAAGGCTGGAGAGATGGCTTAGAAGTTAAGGTACTTGCCTGCAAAGCCTAAGGACTCAGGTTTGATTCTCCAGGTCCCACGTAAGCCAGATGCACATGGTGGCTCACATGTCTGGAGTTCATTTGCAGAGGCTAGAGGTCCTGGTGCACCCATTCTCTCTCTCTCTCTCTGTGTGTGTTAAATAAATACATTTTAAAAAGTAAATTATAAATTAAAAAAACAAAATTAAGAATAATAAAAAAATGGAAGTGGCCACAAGTTTTATATATTTTGAATTTTATGTTGTTCTCTATTTTTTCTCACAAGACATATAAAAATAAGCATGAAAACATCACAGACACACATGACAAATACATAAATCTCAGGTGTACCTTAGGAAAATTACATTGCAACTTTATATCTTTTGAGATGTATGACTCAATAACATAAAAGATCACTAGTGAAGTTACAAATTACCCATATATTTTTGAGAGCTAAACAGCAGAGAGGGAGAAGTCCTTAGAGATGGAAGTATCTTTTTTTTTTTTTTTTTTTTTTCGGTTTTTCGAGGTAGGGTTTCACTCTAGCCCAGGCTGACCTGGAATTCACTATGGAGTCTCAGGGTGGCCTCGAACTCACGGCGATCCTCCTACCTCTGCCTCCCGAGTGCTGGGATTAAAGGCGTGCGCCACCACGCCCGGCTCTGGAAGTATCTTTTTAAACATTCTGAGTCAAAACTTTATATTCTTTTATTCAGTCTATATATTCTGCCCTTGAAAGCTAGGGAGACTCTTTCAAGCACCTACTAAGAACCCAGATTAAAGACTTCATAACAGAGAAATTTAGAAGAAAGCCAACTTTTTACATTTTGAATCCAGAACTCCAGATGCATGTGCCACCTTATGCATCTGGCTTACAATAGTAGTAGTATTTAAAAAAAATTTATTTGGGCTGGAGGGATGGCTTAGCAGTTAAGGCAACTGCCTGCAAAGCCTAAGGACCTTGGTTCAATTCTCCAGGACTCTTGTAAGCCAGATGCATAAGGTGGCACATGTATCTAGAATTCATTTGCAGTGGCTGGAGGCCCTGGCACACCCATTCTCATATTCTCTCTCTCTCTCTCTCTCTCTCAAATAAGGAAATATTTTTTTAAAAAAATTAAGCCAAGCATGGTGGCGCATGCCTTTAATCCCAGTACTTGGGAGGCAGAGGTAGGAGGATCACCGTGAGGTCAAGGCCATCCTGAGACTACATAGTGAATTCCAGGTCCGCCTGGACTTGAGTGAGACCCTATCTCAACAATTAAATAAATAAACAAACTAAATTAGAAACCAAAAATGCCATGAAATCATAGGATGTACTGTAAGTGACCTCAGTAGTTCTTTTGTTTTTATGTGTGCTGCAAATTGAACCCAAGGCTTTCTACATGATAAGGATGTGTTCTACCATTGAGCAATACTCCCAGCCTTGACCTCAGATTTTATCTAAATGTATGTGTGTGTGCATGCATACATACACATACATTTATACTTTTTATATATGTATCCTTATAAAAAATAAAAATAGCAATTCAAGACAAGGCTGAATTGTCATCCACACTTACATTAAGCAAAAGTGCCTTTCTTTTATAAGAGGAGAAACTGTTGTGGCTAGTAATGATTATCCTGTGTGCTCCAGTGCTCATGAAGTTTCCAGCACAAGAGAATTAAAATAGGGGTCTGAGGACAGCTCAAGAGACTCTGAGTTCAAACCTCACCACCACCACCCCCTAAAGAGAGAAAGAGAGAGAAAGAGAAAGTTTTAATTAGGTAAGAAAGAAAATTAGGGGCTGGAGAGATGGCTTAGCTGTTAAGGCATTTGCCTTCAAAGCCAAAGGACCCAGGTTCAATTCCCCAGTACCCATGTAAAGCCAGATTCACTAAGTGGTGCATGGATCTGGAGTTTGTTTGCAGTGGCTAGAGGCCCTGGTGTGCCCATTCTCTCTCTCTTTCTCTACCTGACTCGCACTCTCTTCCTTAAATAAATAAATATATTTTTTATAAAAGAAAAAATCAGGCTATCTTTTTTTAAAACCTTTTTTTTTTCAATTTTATTTATTTCTTTGACAGAGAAAGAGGGAGAGAGAGAGAATGGGCGTGCCAGGGCCTCTAGCCACTGCAAATGAACTCCAGATGTGTGTGCCCCCTTGTGCATCTGGCTAATGTGGGTCCTTAGGCTTTGCAGGCAAATGCCTTAGCCGCTAAGCCATCCCTCCAGCCCCAGGCTATCTTTTAAAGTTAAAAATGATAAGGGGGCAGTGGTGGTTTGATTCAGGTGTCACCCATAAACTTAGGTGTTTGGAATGCTAGGTTCCCAGCTGATGGAGATTTGGGAATTAACGCCTGCTAGAGGCGGTGTATTGTTGGGGCGGGCTTATGGGTATTATAGCTAGTTTCCCAGTGCCAGTATTTGGCACACTGTCCTGTTGCTGTTGTCCACCTTATGTTGGCCAGGGGAGTGATGTCCACCCTCTGCTTATGCTATTGTTTTTCCCTGTCATCATGGAGCTTCCCCCTCGAGCCTATGAGCCAAAATCAATCTCTTTTCTTCCCATAAGCTGCTCTTGGTTGGGTGATTTCTACCAGCAATGCGAACCTGACTGCAACAGGGCCATAGTATCTCTCCCACTCCTGGACCCTCTGTCTCCCTCTTGTGTATAAATACCTCAGATTAATCCCAGCACTTGGGAGACAGAGGTAGGAGGATCAGTGTGAGTTCCAGGTCAGTCTGGGCTAGAGTGACACCCTATCTCAAAAAAATTTTTTAAATAAAATAAACCAGTTAACCAGACTCCTCAGTGCTGAGGAGCAGCAAACAAAGTTGTCACCTCTAGGTGGCAGCAGATGGTAATGAAACTTAAGCAAGTCTGATGTAAGGAAAGAGTAGTAGCATCTTTTTACAAGAAAAATAGGTAAATGTCTCAAGAAAAAAAATTGTGAAACTATGTTTTTTAAATATTTAGTTATGAGAGAGAGAGAAGGAGTGAGTATGGGTACACTAGGGCCTCCTGTCATAGCAAAGGAACTAGATGCATGTGCCACTTTGTGCATCTGGTTATGTGGGTACTGGGGAATCGAACCCAGACCATCAAGCTTTACAAGCAAGTGCCTTTAGTCACTGAGCCATCTCTCCAGTCCCAAGACTGTTTTTTTATGTTTTAAAGGGAATCACATCGAATTGTGTTGTCTACAACTTCAAAATTAACTTTTCAAAAAATATGTACTAAAAAAATATATTATTTATTTATTTGTAATTAAAGAGAGAAGAGAGACAGAATGAGCATGCCAGAGCCTCCAGCCACTACAAACGAATTCCAGACACTTGTGCCACTTTGTGCATCTGGCTTTACATGGGTACTGGGGAATTGAACCATCTCTAACCCCAAAATTGCCTTTTGTCTTGCAAATTGAAATAGAATTTCTCAATCACTAGCAAATTAAGTCTTTAAAAAGGAATGTCTACTTGGGAGGCCAAGTGTTGCAGTCAGGTTTGCATTGCTGGCAGAAACACCAGACCAAGAGCAGCTTGTGGGAAAAAAGTTAGATTTTAGCTTACAGAATTGAGGGAAGCTCAATGATGGCGAGAGCAGAGGGTGGACAACAGGAGTGTGTGCCAAACACTGGCACGAGGAAGCTGTTTATAATGCCTATGAGCCTGCCCCCAACAATACTTGGCCTCCAGGAGGCTTTAATTCCCAAATTGCCATCTGCTGAGGACATGGTATTCAGAACACCTGCGTTTATGGGAGACACCTGAATCAAACCACCACACCAAGGTAGGAGGATGAGTTCGAGGCCACCCTGAGACTACAGAGTGAATTCCCGGTTAGTTTAGGCTAGAGTGAGACCCTCCCTCGAAAAACCAAAAAAAAAAAAAAAAGGGGGGGGGGGTGGACATTTCTGGAAAAAAGTTGAGTGAATTTCTATCATGTTTTACTACTAATTTACCTCATACTTAAGAGATGCTCATTTTTATTTATCTTTTGCATGTGTGTTGTGCATGCATGCATGTTCATGTGGGGGGGGGGACATATGTGTTATATGGGTGAATGTGTGTGTCTTTTTCAATCTATCTCCTCCTTACGTTTTTGAGATAGGATCTGTCATTGAGCTCAAAACTCACAGATTCATGTAGACAGACTAGCCAGCAAGCCCCAGGAATCCTGTCTCTGCTGCCCCAGCATACCCAGCTTTCACTTACATTCTGAAGTTACAAACTCAAGTCCTCATGCTTGTGCAACAGGTACTTTCTCCTCAGAACCCCCACCCCCTTGTTTTTGTTGTTGTTTTTTTGTTTTTCGAGGTAGGGACTCACTCTAGTCCAGGCTGACCTGGAACTCACTATGTAGTCTCAGGGTGGCCTCAAACTCACAGAGGTCCACCTACCTCTGTGTCCCTAGTGCTGGGATTAAAGGCGTGCACCACCACGCCTGGCTCAGAGCCCCATTTTTATTTCTTGTACATCCTTAAGCTTCGAGTCATTTACAGTGTGTTTATATTCACTGAGTGTATATACATATATATAGGTCATGTGTGTGGTGTTAGGCACAGAACCCAGAGCCTGCTACAAAGGCCCAGATTGATTTATTTCCCAAGCCTGGCAGAAAATATTTTTCCACTTGAATTGAATATTGTAGCATTATCTTTTCCCCAAGAGATATTTGCAAATGTCTGTTTGCCCCACATAGGGCACCAGTGACAGACCAAAGAAACGATTCCACCCAAGTCTGTCTTGGTGAGCCAGTGAATTTAATTAGGGTTACTTACAGGAGCATGCTACATCACCTAAGCAATCTTCCCCCCAGCAACTGTTGGCCACTATTTATCTTCAGGGAGGGCCAGGGCCATATGCATCCTACATGAAGCCTCCTGAGCTTTGTGAGCCCTGCTTCCCCTGCACATGGGGGCCAGTCTTGTGAGGGTCTCTTGTGGGACAGTCACAACTGCTCCTGTTTCAAAACTGTAGGGCTAGAGATGACTCAGCAGGTACATATGCTTCCTGCACAAACATGAGGATCTGAGGAGGTCAGGAAACCACCTGCATTTGAATCTCCAGAACCCACTTGAACAGCTGGGTATGGCTAGGTGTACCTGTAAACTCCATCCCACAAAGGGGAGCAGAGACCAGGGAATTGCCTGGGCTTGTAAAAAACAGCAAGCTCCAGTATCAGTAGGCTACTCTAGCTCAAAATAAGAATGGGCAGGGCTAGAGGGATGGCTTAGTGGTTCAGGCACTTGCCTGCAAAACCAAAGTACCCAGGTTCGATTTCCCAGGACTCACGTAACCCAGATACAGAAGGTGGCTCAAGCATCTGGAGTTCATTTGCAACAGCTGGAGGCCCTGATGTGCCCATTTTCTCTCTCTTTCCCTCCCTCCTCCTCTCTGTCAAATAAATAAATAAAAATAAAATATATTTTAAAAAAGAATGGGCAGAAGAGTAGGGCATGGTGGTGCACACCTTTAATCCAAGCACTCAGGAGGCAGAGCTAGGACTGCTGTAAGTTCGAGGCCAGCCTGAGGTTATAGAGTGACTTCCAGATCAGCCTAGGCTAGAATCACAGAAAGAAAGAAAGAAAGAAAGAAAGAGAGAGGGAGGGAGGGAGGGAGGGAGGGAGGGAGGAAGAGAGAGGGCTGGAGAGATGGCTTAGCAGTTAAGGCGCTTGACTGCAAAGCCTAAGGACCTCTTCCGGTCTCTCCTCAGAGCCCATGTAAGCCAGATGCACAAAGTGATGCAAGCATGCAAGGTCACACATGTGGGCAAGGAGGTCCATGCTCTGGAGTTTGATTGCAGTGGCTGGAGGCCTTGGCATGCCAATTCTCTGTCTCATTAAAAAAAAAAAGAAGAAGAAGACAACGACGAAAGAAAGAAGGAAGGAAAGAGCAGGTGGGCAATGTAGCAGGATAGCCGGCGTTCTGCTCTAGCCACAGTAGGTGAATGTCCTGACGACAGACGGGCACATGGGGTGTCCCAATGGCATATACACGTGCACATATCACACACATACACACCACATTTACATACACATATACAACACAAGCAAATGTAAAAAGAATGCAGTGCTAGAGAGATGATTCAGTGGTTACGGCTCTTGCCTGCAAAGCCTAACAACCCAATTTGGATTCCCTACTACCCACATAAAACCAGATACATAAAGTGGCACCTGCATCTAGAGTTTGTTTATAGTGGCTGGAGGCCTTGGCACACCCATTCTCTATGTCTTCTATCTCTCTCTCTGCTTGCAAATAAATAAATAAATAAATAAATAGAACGTGATGGCCATGCCCAGAGGACAGCACTCCACAGCAAATATTGTGAACTATGCTTTGTAAAGTTAAAAAAAAAAAAAAAAACTACCGTAAAAAGTCAACTTCCTGATGGTAGTTACTTTCTTGTTACTGGCATAAAGCACCCAACCAAAAGCAGCATGTGGAAGGAAAGGGTTTATTTTGTCTTACAGACTCGAAGGGAAGCTTCAAGGTGGCAGAGGGAAAACGTGGCATGAGCAGAGGCTAGCATCACCTCTGCCACAGCAGGGAGAACACCGCAGCATGAGAGTGAGCCGAACACTGGCAAGGGGGAGCTCCCTTTAACATCATGTGGTTTGACTCAGGTGTCCCCCATAAACTTAGGTGTTCTGAATGCAAGGTCCCCAGCTGATGGAGATTTGGGGATTAACACCTCCTGGAGGCAGTGTATTGTTGGGCAGCAGGCTTATGAGTGTTATAGCCAGCTCCGCCTTGCTAGTGTTTGGCACACACTCCTGTTGCTGTTGTCCACCTTATGTTGGCCAGGAGGTGATGTCCACCCTCCAGTCATGCCATCATTTTCCCTGCCATCGTGACGCTTCCCCTTGAGTCTGTAAGCCAAAACAAACCTTTTTTCCCCCACAAGCTACTCTTGATTGGGTGATTTCTACCGGCAATGTGAACCTGACTGCAACAGCCCATAAGCCCAAGCTCCACCCCAACCCCAGCAACACACCACCTCCAGCAAGGCTTCCATTCCCAAATTAACACCAGCATTTAGAACACATGAGTTTATAGGGGACAACCTAATTCAAATTTGGGGGTTTGTTTGTTTTTTCAGGGTAGGGGCTCCCTCTAGTCCAGGCCGATCGGGAACTTTGTAGTCCAAGGCTGGCCTCGAACTCAGTGATTCACCTACCTCTCCTTTGCCCAAATTTACAGTTTTTAACTTTTATATTTCATATTGCTCTTAGTTAATAGCTATTGTTTCTTGAATTGTTTGTTGCAAGAGGGTGGGGGATGGGATCTCATTATGTTACTCAGGTTAGACTCCCTACTCTTAGACTCAAGGGATCGTCTAGCCTCAGCCTCTCAAGTGCTGAGACTACAAACTTGCTTGAAATTTAAAAGCATTTACATTGACATACAATGACATTTTTGCCACCTTGTTGAGATTTTTGTTTGGGGTGTTTTTGTTTTTGTTTTTCAGTTTTTAAAGGAAGGGTCTCACTCTAGCCCAGGCTGACCTGGAACTCACTCTTTACTCTCAGGCTGGCCTCACAGTGATCCTCCCTCCTCTAACTCCTGAATTCTAGGATTAAAGATGTGTGCTAGTACACCTGGCTTGAAAAGGTTTTAATGTATTTATTGCAATGTATTTTATTTGGTAGTCATACAACTTTTTAAAAATTAACAGCTTTATTAAGATACTATTCACGGGCTGGAGAGATGGCTTAGTGGTTAAGGCACTTACCTGCAAAGCTAAAGGACCTCAGTTCGATTCCCCAGGACCCACGTAAGCCAGATGCACAAAGGGCGCATACATCTGGAGCTAGCATGCCCATTCTCTCTCTTTCTCTGTGCTTGAAAATAAATAAGTAAAATTAAAAAAATAAAAACATACTATTCACATACTATATGATTCAACCACTTACATGCAGTATACAACTGAATGGTTTTCAGTATATATGCAACTGTGTGACTATCACCATATTATATCTTTGTTGATTTACATATTATGGATAGAAAAATCTCAGTGGTTTTAGAGAACATTGAACTAGAAGTTGGAAAACCCAGCTAGCTTGCTAGTTTTGGCTCTGTTCTGCAGTGAACCAGTGTTTGGGCCTCTTGCCTTTGAAATGCAAAAATTCAGCCATTCATTTAGTTACTCAAAAGACAACTGAGTTTTTTCTCTGTGCATGCCAAAGGAATAATAAGTAAGAGCCCACACTGCTTATCCTCAGAGACCACAGTCTATCAGGTAGATAAGGCTTCATTCTCACATTCAGTGTTTCTTGTCTTCAGTAGTCACCCTTCCTGGCTACTGGGAACAGGAAAGTTCTGGTGAGTAATATGTATCTTAGCACTAGATCGGACTGTGTTCTTTACAACTAAAACTTCACTGCCTACAGTTGAAGTAGTCTCTCCCTGACATTGTGTTATACAGGAGTCCATGTGTGACTTTTTTTTTTCTGTCTTGAAAGATACTCATAAATCTCCCCTTTGAAAGTACCTTCCAGCCTTCTCTCCCTTCCTCCCCGCAGTAAAGATTATTGCACTATCTATACAGTCCAGGTCAGGGCATTCCCAGTAGGTACAAATGGCTATTCACAAATCTGAGGACTTTCTTCTTTTCCCAGGCCTCTCTGGCAGTGCCCCAAGCGTTCACTGGCTTTTCACTCTGAACAACAAGTAACAGTGCTGCTGAGACAAGCTCCTAGTTCACCTTTCGTTGAAGACCCAGATCCTCACAGTAGCAGAGCCTTCTGAATTGGCATTTTCCCTTTTGAGTAAGGATGCTTTTATTTTCACTCTCTTAACCTTAAATGGCAAGCAAACTGCTTTCTTACAACCTAAGTAGAACAACTTTCTTCGAGAACAAGTGGTATTTTGTTAAGTAGGAAAATACTCCCGAACTTATTCTTTTCTTGGCATCTTTTAATTATTCACATCCCCAAATAGCTTCTGTTTTCATTGGGTTTCTACAGAAGCCACACAAACACACACAAAAGAAAGGGTGTAGAATTAGTATGAAGGGTCTGGTGTATGAGCATGAAGAATGGAAATGTGGACACAGAGGCATCCCGGGGATAAATGAACTAATGGACTGGACCTTGGTCTAGTGTGCCACTGCTTCTCCTGGAGAAAACATAACCACTCTAGCCCTCGCCTTCCCATCAATAAGAGGAGGAGGTCGCTCTGCTAGATCAGTGATTCCATATAGAGTAGAAAGTTGGCAAAGGTTAGGAATAAGCATAGGAGTTGCCAGAGGCCCTTAAAATGCAGGGAGAGGGTGTGGCTCAATGGTGAAGTGCCTTCCTTGCATGTGGAAGGCTGAGCTTGATCCCCAGTACTGGAAACAAACAAACAAACAAAAAAAAAATTGTTTGTTCATTTTTTCTCTGTCTGTCAAGAAGTTAAATGTGGGCTGGAGATACAGCTTTAACTGGTAACGCATTTGCCTACAACACAAAGGACCCAGTTAGATTCCCTAGTACCCACATAAAGCCAGATGCACAGGGTGGCACATGCATCTGGAGTTTGTTTGCAGCAGCTGGAGGCCCTGGCACAGCCATTCCCTCTCTCTCTCTCTGTCTCTTTCTGTCTCTCTCTCCTCTCTCAAATAAATAAATATAAATAAAATGTTTTTTTAAATAATTCATGAGACTAACTCAGAATAATTAGAACTTGGCCAGGTGTGGTAGGAAGCCAAGATAGCAGACTACAGAGTGAATTGCAGATCAGCCTCACCCAAGTGCTAAAAGACTTTATTAAAGACTATTAGATTCTCATAATTTTTAGACTAAAGGAAGTGATAGTGAATCAAGTGGCTTACCTGCCATAAATAAGGTTCATGTGAACATGGTGGCACACACCTGTAATCCCAGCACTCCAGAGGCTGAGGCAGGAGGATTGCCACGAGTTCGAGGCAGCCTGGATTACCTAGTGAGTTCCAGGCTAGCCAGGGATACATAGCAAGACCCTGTCTTAAAAAGCAAACCAAAGTGATGGTTTGAATGTGAATGAAAAGTTCTCAGGTCAGAAAATTTCCTAGATTAAAGCTTAACATTAGATTCACCAAGATTCTGCTCTAAAACATGGAAGCATTTTGCAGGTAGAAAGGCAAGAATATCTTAATTGCTCCCCACACCTAAAATGCACAGACCTCTCACTGTGGGGAGTTACAGGCTCATCACGTCCCACTCAGTAAAACCCCAGGTTTAAATAGTTGGCTATCTCTTCCATTCACCTACTAGGACTTTATTTTAGCATTTCTTGTAGTGTGTCTTTACGTGCCGTCTTGATTCGTCATTAGTAATCTGTATTTGACCAAAGGCAACTAGTGCCTGCTTTCGATAATAGAATATTTTATTGACAGCAATGGATGCTTTCAGGATGGAAGAAGATACATTGCAGATCTGTCAGGGCTCCATGTTCGGGACTTCTCATCACTGTCCTGTGTGTAGAGACTTAGAAGCAACATACTGTACAAGGTCATGGTGGGAATATGAATTGGTATAGCCCTTGGAAGAGCAGTTTGCTGATTCTGTAATACCTTAGAGTGTTCTCAAGATGCAGTCCCTGAGGTAGATTCAGCATTTCCTGGAACTTGTTAGAAATATACATTTCCAGTCGGGCATGGTGGCATAACCTGTAATCAGAACACTTGGGAAGCTGAGATGGGAGAATTGCTAGTTGGAGGCCACATGGTAAAACCCTATCAAAGAAAAAAAAAAAAAGATGAAAAAAGAAGGTAATTTGGCTGATTCGCTCTTTTTCAGGTCTTATTTAGGCTGCCTAATCAGAAACTCAGGACTGAGCACACTAATCTATGCTATAGCAAGCCATCCTGGTAATGTCACTGCTGGCCAAAGATGGGAGAGATCCCCAGAGAAGCTCTTGTACTGTACACCAAGAAACACAAGGAAGCTCAGCCAGGAGTTGAATGCAGCATCTCATTTCATCTTCCCAGCAAACTTGGGAGTGTCATTGTGCTCGCCCCATTTTAGTGGTAAGGAATTGTGCCCATCATCACAAAGTTAGGAAAAGATGGAGCTGGAGCTTGAACACATCCTTTAACCACAGTGCAGTCTTTAAAACCAAGAGTCTCAGGACAGACTGGAGCTCATTGTACTCTAACACACTTGAGGAAAGTCAAAGAGCAGCTTCTGTGGAATATCGGAGAGAAATCCTTTTGAATAAACAGAGTTTGTCCACCACACACTGTATGCATATGTTCATATTCAACTTGGTACCATTCATTGCTGCAAATCTGTTCCCCTAGTTTAGAGATGAGAACTGAAGTTCTGAGGCGATAAGTACTTTTCCCTGAGCTCACACAGGTTTTTAAGAACCTGGACTGGAATTCAGACATAGCTTTAAAACCCATGATTTTTCTGTTGTAGGTGGTTTTAGTTCCTCTTTCCTTATTAGTCAAGTGCAAAATCTGTATATTTAAGTCATAAAATAGAGCCTGAACTACCCAGGCTATATATGAACAAGAAGAAAGGTGAGATCTAAAAAAAAGTAAAATGATTTCTTCTACTGCTGGAAAATTAAGTAAAGAACCATGAAATTACAGAATTTTAAACATTACAGTTCCCAAAGGACATTTATTCTTTTTGTTGTGTTGTTTATTTTTATTTATTTATTTGAGAGCAACAGAGAAAGAGAGAGAATGGGTGCGCCAGGGCCTCCAGCAATTGCAAATGAACTCCAGATACATGTGCCATCTTGTGCATCTGTCTTACGTGGGTACTGGGGAATCGAGCCTCGAACTGGGGTCCTTAGGCTTCACAGGAAAGTGTTTAACCACTAAGCCATCTCTCTAGCCCAACATTTGTTCTTTTTGTTGCTGTTGCTGTTGTTGTTGTTTTGTTTTTGGTTTTTCAAGGTAGGGTCTTGCTCTTGCCCAGGCTGACCTGGAATTCACTATGTAGTCTTAGGTTGGCCTCAAACTCCGACCTCTGCCTCCTGAGTGCTGGGACTAAAGATGTACATCACCAAGCCCAGTGGACATTTATTATTTTTTAAAGCCTGTGATGAATTTCCTCATTTAAGAAGACTATTAATTTTGTTTTCTTTGGCATTGCCATCCTTGCTGTGTCATGATTTTTTTGTTTGTTTGTTTTTGTTTTTTCAAAGTAGGGTCTCACTGTAGCTCAGGCTGACCTGAAATTCACTCTGTAGTTTCAGGGTAGCCTTCAACTCATGGTGATCCTCCTACCTCTGCTTCCCGAGTGCTGGGATTAAAGGCATGCACCACCATGCCAGGCTTTCAAATTTTTATTTATTTATTTGAGAGGGGAAGAGAGAGAGGCAGATGGAGAGAGAGAATAAGTGCACCAGGGCCTCCAACCACTGCAAATGAACCCCAGAGCATATGCCCCCTTGGCTTATGTGGGTCCTGGAGAGTCAAACTGGGGTCCTTTGGCTTTGCAGACAAATGCCTTAACTGCTAAGCCATCTCTCCAGCCACTTGTGTCATTTTTGACTTGGGATAAAACAGAAAACTTTTGGATTGCTTGTTAGAGTAGTAATTACTTCATGCCAGCTCAGCTGACATTCCACGACTTGATCAGTGCTTCACTTTTGGAATGTTTCTTCTGAATGCTCTGCTTTTTCCAGGTGAAAATTGTGACAATGAACGAGAATGTGACTCTTCGATCTGCCCTTGATAAAAATCTGCAGAGTGCTGTGATTGCCGCTTTCCTCATGCTCCCCGAGAGCTTTTCTGAAGAAGACCTCTTCTTAGAGATTGCCGGCCTCTCCTATTCAGGTTCGTGCCGAGCATGCTCAGATGTTCCCCCGAAGGTCTGCAGATGTCCCACTCCTCACGCTGCATTGACGTTACCGGGATCTTCATTGTAAATACCATCACTTTGTGCCACACTTACTGCAGTAATGTCTGCTTGGAATAGTCATTTCAAGAGTAATTTTCCAAAACAGCAACTTTAACATTTCACCACGTTTCTTCTCTCATTCTCTCTGAATCAGTGTTTTTATTTATTTATTTTTTTTTTGAGAGAGAATGGGCACGTCAGGGCCCCCAACACTGCATGTGAACTTCAAAAGCATGTGCCACCTTGTGCATTTGCCTTATGTGGGTACTGGGGAATCAAATGTGGGTCCTTTGGCTGTGCAGGCAAGTGCCTTAATTGGTAAGCCATCTCTCTAGCCTGGAATCAGTAGTTTTTAAAGTTAGCTTGCCTTTGAGCCACCTGGAGGGCTTGTTAAAACAAACCATCCCCCCTCCTCCGCCCCACCTCCACACAGCTGACTTAGATTCAGGGCATGGCCAAAGAACTTGTATTGCTAACCAGTTCCAGGGGGAATACCGATGTGTCTCCAGGGATCCCAGTTTGAAAATCACTGCTCCCTTTCACAGTCTGTGTATACCATATTGGGTGTTTTTGTTTTTGTTTTTATGGTTTTGTTTTTTTGTTTTTCCTGAACTGTCAGAGAGTAGGTTGTACATTCCATATCCCCATTAGACCATATACTTGAGTTTGTTTCCTGAGAATGTAGATATTCTCTTCCACACTAGCAGTGTCCTCTGCCTTTTGTATTGTCTCTTTGTGTGGAGATCTGTGCAGATAACCTGCTGCTTCTCAAACTCTTCCTCTGAGATTTAGCAGCCATTGACAGTTCTTGCTCCCACCAGTCTTTACTACATACTGACAGAGTGGTAATTCCTCAAATACATTTCTTCCTCTACATGAACAAAAGTCTTCTCTTCCCTATTCATTTACTTGGTAATTCTCTAGATGTTAATTTCCTCTTCCTTTTAACCATTTCTGTTTCTTAGGATTGGCAGAGGCTCTCTTACAGGGCAAGGGGGTAGCTGGGAGGACAGAGTCCCTGATTTGTCACCCTAGCTACAGTGAGGGGTGTCACACTTATCTGCTTACAATAGTAAGATTCCCTTTACAGAGCTGGGGCTGTGGCTCAATGACAGTTCTTACCTGCATGCATAGAGCTCTGGATTCCATCCCAGCTCCACATACACAAAGATTTCATTTACAAAAAGAAGTGCTCTGGTACTTAAAAGAAGTTTAAGAGCTGGGAGTATGGCCAGTGGTAGAGTACTTCCTAGTACGAACAAGGTCATGGGTTCAGTTCCCAGCACCACAAAAAGGGAAAAACGTTTTGAAGGCCACTGTCTTAAATACTTTGTCCCCCCCCCCCCAATTTTTAAGTACGAGTCACAGAACCCTCCTTCAGTACATTGCAGCAGCAGTTTACTTATTCTCTAAGCTCAGTACAGATGAAATTTCATGGAAAGGTAATGCTTTAAGAGACTCCAAAGGTCGTCTTCTTAGGTCTTCCTACTAAAATAGACCCAGCACAGCTGTAATTGCAGCTAGAGAGAAAGGAAATGAAATCAGCTCAGCCTTTGGTTGCTTCGAACTTCCTCTGGCAGCGTGCCAGCCCCTTGTGAGAAAGCAGAGGCAGAGTGGGGTGGCCATGCACCAGCCGAATGTATCTAAGAGCAATGAATGGGAAAAGAGGACTCTTTTATTAGGGTGATGTCTCCCCAAGCCCCTCTGGAATAAAGGAGAAGTCTTTCTGTGAAGGGCCGACTTGGTGGGAAGATGTAAGACTGTTCTGTGTTTTGCTAACAGCATTGCTGCTGCTCCATTATTGACATGAAATGAATGTCACCATTTTGGAGTTGTCTATGAGTTTTGAAAATTGAGGTTTTTATCAATTGATATTATCTCTCTCTTCTCTCTCCCTCCCTCCCTCCCTCCTGGTGCTAGGAGTGGAACCCAGGGCTTCATGCCTGCTAACCACATGCGCATATGCTTCCTCACTGAACTAGCCCCTGCGTTTTAGACTGCTTTTGTAGTTGTTATTTGTTTGCCGTTGACACAGGTCTGGTGTAGCCCAGGCCGGCCTTGAACTCACTGTAGTTAGGATCCTCTTGGCTTCTATCTTCCTAGTGCTGAGTACTGGGATGGCAGGAGTGCACCATCATGCCTGGTTCCCAGACTTGAGTCTGTGTGTGTTTAATCCCAGACTTTTTTTTTTTAATTTGGAGAGAAAAAAACAAGAGGTGCATCTGGGCCTCGTGCCACTGCATACAAAATCCAGACACATGCACCACTTCATGTATCTCGCTTTATGTGGGTTTTGGAGAATTGAACCAGGGCCAGCGGGCATTGTAAGAAAGCACCTTTAATCACAGACTTTCTCAAGTGAACTTGAAAGCTGCTATGAACCTGTAGCTGATACTTTGCTGGAACTGGACTGGTAAGAGAAGAAAGGCTAGGTCCTGTAGGGAGAGCTCTCTTTCATATTCATGAGACTTGCCTCAGGCAACGTGTTGAAACACAAGTTTCCATTACCCTAGGCTTCTAAAACCCAATATCTTTGAATTGGTCAAATTCTATCCCTTTGGCAAATACCCAAGTCCTCAGAATGTTTCAAGCTTCCAGTTGCCCCTAACCTCACTTATATTTGCATCTTTGACATTTTAGAGTCTTTCCCCAATGGAGAGATGATGTGTAGTCGCTAACTTTTGAAGTTCGGTATTTGTCCTGGAGGGGAGAAGGCAAAGGGAAGGACAGGGAAAACATTGTCTCTCCACGTTATTGGACATGTTTCTGCCAGTAATTGCCGGCAGAGGCAAGCCCTGTCAGTATTTCTGTACATTTTATATGGTGCTTAAAGACCACTTTGCTTTGGGGCCTGAATTTATGGCAGCGTTATTGTAAATGATGGGTGAGAAAGGAGTGGGTGGAGGATGGCAGTCTGTGAACCCAGGGAAGAGAAACTTCTAGCCCTTCAGTTATTCTTAGAAGTCAACATTGAAGTAAACAGAAAAGGAACTCCAAATGAATTTCTTATATAAGTTCAAATTATTAAAATGACTGATTTTAGGCACTGATCCTGGCTTAACATTTATCAAGTAAATCAACAGCCCATACCTTTAAAAGCCAGAGATAGATTCTGTTCTAAGGAACTTTGCATCAGTGAGCACGTACTGTCAGAGTGTGTCAGTGATAGACTTAAAAAAGATTCTTGGGCCAGAGAGATGGCTTAGTGATTGAGGCGCTTGTGTGTGAAGCCTAAGGACTCAGGTTCGATTCCCCAGGACCCCCGTAATCCAGATGCACAAGGTGGCACATGCACCTGGAGTTCGTTTGCAGCATCTGGAGGTCCTGGTGTGCCCATTCTCATTCTCCCTCTCAGCCTCTTTCCCAGTCTCTCTCAAATGAATAAATAGCTGGGTGTGGTGGCTCACACCTTTAATCCCAGCACTTGAGAGGCCGAGGTAGGAGGATGGCCATGAGTTCGAGGCCACCCTAAAACTACAATAATTAATTCCAGATCATCCTGGACCCGAGTGAGACCCTACCTCAAAAAAAAAAAAAATTAAACAAATAAATAAGATTGAAAGCATACACACACAGCCTGGTCTAGAATGAGACCCTACCTCGCCAAAAAAAAAAAAAAAAAAAAAAATTCTTCTGGGACTGGCACTTCTCTGTGAAGCCTAAGGAGCCAGGTTCGATTCCCCAGAACCTATGGAAGCCAGATGCACAAGGTGGCACATGCATCTGGAGTTTATTTGCAGTGGCTGGAGGCCCTGGCACACCTATTCATTCTCTCTTTCTCTTTCTGCCTTTTTCCCTCTCTCTCAAATAAAAAGAAAAAAAAATTTTAATGTTTAAAAAAAAGATTCTTCTGGATATGACATGGCCATTACACTCATGAACTCCCAGCAGCTGTGGTTTCTTGCACAAGATTGAGCCTGTCAATGCATCTGGCTTAATGGGTACTGGGGAATCAGACCTGGGTCCTTTGGCTTTGCCAGCAAGCACCTTAACCACTAAGTCATTTTTCCAGCCCCATGTAACCTTAATTTAACTGAAATGGGCTTCAAGGGGAGGGGCAGGAAAGTAAGATGGGTATTAATGAGGAAAAAGAATGCTAATGGGATGTGGAGGGAACAAGAGAGGGTAATTGGAGGAATAAGATCAAAATACTTTACATATATGTATGAAAATGTTAAAATTGGACCTGAAGAAATGGCTCAGAGTAAAGGCACTTGCTTGCAAAGGCTGATGGCCTGGGTTTAATTCCCATACCCACAGAAAGCCAGATGCACAAAGTGGTGCATGCCCATGTTCATTCTCTCTCTCCCTCCTTCCCTCCTTCTCTTCGTCCTTCTCTCTCTCCTTGCAAATAAAGAATGAAAATTTTGACAAAATTTTAAAAAATGGAAAAACTAAAACAAAATATTAGGCATGTGAAAAAGACAGGGTGTTCAGAGGGAAAGCAATAGATTGATGTGGCTGAAGTCCATGGCTTATGAAGGGAGGTAATATAATAGTATGTATCATTGTTAAGTGCTGCTTCCGTATTTCTTTTTGTTGTTGTTGTACAGCAGGGTCTCACTTTAGCCTAGGATGACCTGGAACTCACACTGTAGCCCAGACTGACCTTGAACCATGGTATGAGCCTGTCAAGTGCTGGGATCATAGACATGAACCACCATGCCTTGGCTATTCTCAGTTATTTCTAAACATGGTAACTAATTGAACAAATCTTTTGAGTATAATGTTATTGCCCCATTTCACAGATAAGAAAACTGGGGCCCATAAAGATATTTGCAGTGAGATATTATAAAAACCTAGTGCATACCTCATCACAAGTAACACTCAGAAAATGATTACTATTGTTTCTAATTAATTTTTAGTTTTTTTTCCAGGTAGGGTCTCACTCTGGTCCAGGCTGACCTGGAATTAACTATGTAGTCTCAGGGTGGCCTCGAACTCTCGGTGATCCTCCTACCTCTGCCTCCCAAGTGCTGGGATTAAAGGCATGCACCACCACACCCGGCTCTAATTATTTTTAAAATGTTGTGATTTATTTATTTATTGAGAGAGAGAGAGAAAGAATAGGTGTTCCAGGACCTCTAGCCATTGCAAATGAACTCCAGACGCATGTGCCACCATGTGCATCTGTCTTACATGGGCTCTAGGGAATCAAACCTGGGTCCTTAGGCTTCACAGGCAAGCACCTTAACTGCCAAGCCATCTCTTCAGCCCTTTTTACCTATTTTTATGGGTTACTTATGTTTCCTTAAGGCTGAAAAACTGTTATGAATTGAGTGACTGATTGATACATAGGTTAGCTCTATTTATCACTTTTATTAATGACACCCCTGAAAGCCCCATTAGGAAAGAGCAGAGGGGGTATTGACTTCCTTGGATATGCCCTCTGGGGTGAAAATACATTGTCAATTTTAAGAATTCTACAAGTTAATAAAATATGTTTGTCAAGAACTCAGTGGTTAAAGGCACTTTCTTGCTTACAAAGCCTGTCAGCCTGGGATTGATTCCTTACATAAAGCCAAATGCACAAAGTGGTGCATGCATCTGGAGTTCATTTGCAGCTGCTGTAGGCCCTGGCACACTTATTCTCATTCTCTGTCTCTCTCTCTCTGTCTCTGTGGATATAAATAAATAAATAAATTTGTTTTAATGTCAAAATTAGAATACCTAGAATCAGGGTGATTGGTGGGCCCCATTTTCTAGCCTTTTAAGGTTTTAGAGGAATGAAAAATACTGTGAGAGAGAAAGGCTTGCTTTCAATGTCAGAGTGTCTAAATGCCAGAGCTACTTCTAGGAATAAAATAAAGCCATATGAAAGTTTCCAGCAGAATGATTCCTGGGACAAAAATTAACAGTGGGATCCAGCACTGTAAAGTATGAGGAAATACCCCCATGCCTGGGTTCTGGAGATTTCTTCTGTGGCCACCATATGCAGGGCCAGCGGGGCAGTGGCCGTGGAGCCCTGGCTGTTGCAGGAGTCTGGAAGCTGCTGCTCTGCCTGGTGTGCTGAAGTTGTGGCTGAGACCTTAGCTGGAGTGTTGTGTCCTCAGTAGTCGTTTGCTAGTCTCTGAGAATGCCACACTCCAGAAGTGGTAGTAATCACGAATGTCTAATGTTCGTGGATTATTTACAGTGTATCAGGCACGGTTCTGAATTTATCACATGAATTAACTCGTGTAGCTCCTGAAAATTGTAAACGAGTTATTAATGTGGCTCCGGTTTTGCATTTGAAGGTGTCACATGCTTACACGTTCCAAGCTGTGTTTTGAGTGGAGAAGATCTGATCTAATGATAGATCCTTGTACTTAACCCTTCACTCTTCCGGGAAGGAACTGTGGCAGTGGGCATCATTCTCAGTTCACTCCTGCATACTTTCCACTCCGAGAAGCCCACTGGCCCATTCTACACCCCCGTTCGCCATAGGCCGGTCCTGGTTTATCTTTGAGGCTTTCCCGGATCCTCCCTGTCATCTTTCCCTGTCCTTGTTCTCTCTGTGGTATTTTCTACAGTCTGACACATTGTGTATTTTATTTTGTTTTTGTTTTGTTGGTTTTTCCTCAGTCTTTGTTCCACCACTAGAATGTAGGGGAAGGAAATTTTGGGATTTATGTCGCTACTGTAAATTGAAGTCAGGTCCTCATGCATGCTAAGCAGATGATCTGCCACTGAGCTACAGCCCCAGGCAATATCTGTCTTGTTTGGCTACTTCTGTTCCCATGATTACCGGTCATACCTAATACATGTATACGAGGTGCTCCATCAATACTTGATGAGTTGATGACTGGTGCTTGTTACATTGGCTCCTTCCTGGGCCAATGTGGTAAACCCAATTCTTCTTTATTCTGTTGCATTGCCAGCCACAATGCATTTGTCTGAAGTGTTTAAAAAAAAAAAAAAGTTTCACATTTATATCACCAAGTCCCTTTGTAATTTATTATCTCATTCTCTTCTGATATATGTTAGTGCCATATACTATCTCTGCAGCAATAGAGAAGTGCTTTAGAGAATGCCATTTGAGTGATACATTAAGGTGCCTCCTAAAAATAAATATTTGTGTCCACCAGCAGAAGAATGAAAGGGGATTCCACAACATGCACACAAGTAACTTAAAATGGATCATGGGCATAAATTAAATGTAAGTAGTAAAACTGTCAAACTGTCAGTGACTTTCGGTGAGAAAATAGTTTCTCAGGTCTGTGCCAAAAGCACAGGCAGCAAAAGAAAAAATATATATAGCTAAATGGGATCACACTGAAAATTTTAAAAACTGGCCAGGCATGGTGGTGCATGCCTTTAATCCCAGCACTCAGGAGTTAGAGGTAGGAGGATTGCCATGAGTTCAAGGCCACTCCAAGACTACATAGTGAATTCCAGGTCAGCCTGGGCAGCCAGAGTGAGACCCTACCTCGAGAAACCAAAAAAAATTTAAAAACTGAATCAAGCATGGTGGTGCATGCCTTTAATCTCAGCACTTGGGAGGCAAAGGTAGGAGGATCACCATGAGTTCAAGGCCACCCTGAGACTACGATGTGAATTCCAGGCTAGCCTGTGCTGGACTGAGACCCTACCTTGAAAAGCAACAACAACAAAGTTTAAAACTGAGTTGAGCACAGTGGTACACGCCTTTAATCCAGGCACATGGGAAGAAGTAGGAGGATCACTGTGAGTTCTAGGCCACCCTGTGACTACAGAGCGAGTTCCAGGTCAGTCTGGGCTAGAGTGAAATCCTGCCTCAAGGCGGGGTCGGGGGGGGGGTAGGGGAGGAGCCTGCTGACAAAAAAAAAAAATCAAGAAAAGTATCAAGATTAATGAAATGGGATGGGATGGGACAGAGTATTTATAAATTACATATCTGAGAAGGGACTAGTATCCAGAATATAGAAAGTATTCTTAGAAGGGCCAGGCGTGGTGGCGCATGCCTTTAATCCCAGCACTCGGGAGGCAGAGGTAGGAGGATTGCTGTGAGTTCGAGGCCAGCCTGAGACTACATAGTGAAATCCAGGTCAGCCTGGGCTAGAGTGAAACCCTACCTGGGGCGGGGGGCGGGGGGACAAAACAAAAAACAGACAAAGCATTTGGATAGACATTTCTTCAAGGAAGACATGCAAATGGCCAACAAGCACATGGAAAGGTGTTCAGCAGCACCGTTAGCACGAGGGAAATACTAACCAGAGATCTAGACATCACTGTGCAGCCAGTAAGATGGACTGAGCAGAAAAGACAGGGGGAAGCATAAAGGGCAGTGTGGAGAAATTGGAACCCTCCTAAATTGCTTGTGGGGATGGAAAATGGTATGAAATGCTTTGGGAAATGTTTTGCAGTTCTGCAAACTGTTAAACAGAATTACTATATGACCCAGTGGTTCAGCTTCTAGGTATGTACACAAGAAAAATAAAATCCAGGGCTGGAGAGATGGCTTAGCGGTTAAGGCATTTGCCTGCAAAGCCAAAGGACCCCGGTTCAATTCTCCTGGTCGCATGTAAGCCAGATGCTTAAGGGGCCGTGTGTGTCTGGAGTTTATTTGCAGTGGCTGGAGGCCCTGGCACGCCCATTCTCTCTCTCTCTCAAATAAATAAATAAAATATATTTAAAAAAAAAAAGAAAAAGAAAATCCACCTTGTACATGAGCTGGGTATGGTGGCTTAAGCCTGTAATCCCAGCACTCAGGAGGTAGAAGGATTGTCCTGAGTTTAAGGCCAGCCTTGGCTAAAGTTAAACCCTGCTTCAAAAAAAAGAAAAGAAAAACTTGTACATGAGTGTTCATGGCAGCATGATTTATAATGAATAGCTGAAAAGTAAAAATAACCCAATATTTATCAACTGAAGTGGATACATTTAGCTGGGTGTGGTGGCCTTTAGCCCCAACACTCAGGAGGCAGAGATAGGAGGATTGCCAGGAGTTCCAGGCCAGCCTGGGGCTACAGAGTGAGTTCCAAGTCAGCCTGTACTAAAGTGAGACCCTGCCTCAAAAACAAAACAGAATTATACAGTATATTTATACACTGAAGTGCTGCTTAGCCATAAACAGTGGTTAAGAACTGGTTCATGTTCCAAACAGCATGATGAACCGTGAAACATTTGCTGAGGTCATTGAAGACTCCATATCATATGAGTCCATACATGATGCATATAATGAACTAGGAGCTGGGAATGCAGCTCAGTGAGAGAACACATGACTGGTATGCATAATCCTGAAAATTAGTAGCCAAGCATGGTGGCACACTGCGGTAACCCCAGAACTTGAGAGGCTGAGGCAAGAAGATCATGAGTTTCAGGCCAGCTTGGGTTATATAATAAGTTCCACTTGGCTACACAGCAAGAGTCTGTCTCAAACCCAGTGAGGGAGGGAGGGAGGGAGTGACTGAAAAGTCCTGCTTAGGGCTGGAGCAGAAGGGTGAGAGGAGATGGGCAGTGACTATTAATGACAGAGTTTCTTTTCAGGAGGCCAGAATGTTCTTAGATTGACGTGATGGTTGCACCACTCTGTGAATATACTAACACACATTAAGTGTACACACTTTAAATGAGTGAGTTGTCTGGTGTGTGAATTAGATCTCACAAACTTATTGAAGTGTCTTTTTTGTCACATCAAGTCTCTTTAAACATGAACCTGCACTGAAGTACCATGTTGCTTACTGGGCAAGGAAGGGCCTGTATCCCTCTCTTCAGATTTTAGCATGGTTCCTGGTACTGAGTAGCCACCCAGGTTTCACTGCACTGTGATTGATTTAATAATGGTAAAGTTAGCCAGTAATTGTTACCTTAGACAAGGGCTTTCTCTACCCTCTCTTCCCCATCCTGTGTATTTATGAAAGTATCAATTATCTGCTTTGCCACGTAACAAAACACTCTCTAATCCTATAATTCAGTTGAATCTGAAAGCAACTGCAAGGTTGTAAACTTAGTATGATTAAGCCATTTTTTTAAAGATTTTATTTTTATTTATTTATTAGAGAGTGAGAATGGGCACGCCAGGGCCTCTAGCCACTGCAAACGAACTCCAGATGCATGTGCCACAATATGCATCTGGCTTACATGGGACCTGGAGAATCCAACCTGGGTCCTTAGGCTTCGCAGGCATGCACCTTAACTGCTAAGCCATCTCTCCAGCCCCAATTAAGCCATTTTTACAGAGAAGGGAACAGACTAAGCTGAGCATGGTTGGTTGACTGGTTGTAGTTTGGGGACAGGGTTTCACTATATAGCCCTGGATGACCAGGAACTCATTACGTAGCCTAGGCTGGCCTGCAACCTGAGATTCCCCATGTTTCAGATCACCCTGAGACATTACCAGTCTTGAAAGCCCCAGCCTTTCCATTGTACTCTACAGCCCCTTCCACCCTCATAGCCCTGATTGCATGCCTGAATCACAGAGCAGGGTCTAAGCTTGTCTCATGTCTAGGTCCAAGACAGACTATTCCCCTGTCATCTGTTGCAGTGTCCTGGCCATTCCCTGGGTAGAGCTGTGGAGGGTTAAAACCATCAATAGGTACACAAAACAAAAAGCAGTAGTAATCTTTCCCTGCCCGAGTTTGGTTGCAGACAGATCAATAAAAGTAAGAAAGGTGGATTCTTAGGATTGGATGGTAGTTCATGCTGTGCCGTGTTTTTTCTTATTCACCTTGTTCTGAAGAGATGAGTCCTCAGCCCATTTGCTTCCCTTCCCCCATGGCTGAGCTCGGTCTGCTACACGGCAGGTGGAGAAATTCAACTTGGCAAATGGTTATCGATGTGCCTTCCTTCCCTGTGCCAGGCCAGGAAGTGCACAAGGAGCCGAGGATCCAGCGCCAAGCAAGCCAAGTCCTTCTCGGGGGCCAGAGTATTTTTCTAAGTCCTTTCATCATTGCATACAACTGTTCTTTACAGGGAGGATTGGGATTAATTTGCCTTCATCTTTTGGTGAACCTTCTATCAGAAAGTTACTGTCCTAAGTCCAAGAACTTTTTGTTTGTAGCACTGACAGAGAGGAAAAGAACCACACAAATATTTAGAACTCAACAGTAACACAAACTGACCTTTCACATCAGGGCCAGCCCTGTTAGACTTCGAGCTTGATGACATTTCATCTGTGCAGGGATTGAGGCTCTCCATGACAGCATAAGGGTTCCACGGCTGGAGGTTAACCCAGTTTCCATCCATTCACGTATGTCATGTCATCACAACTGCGTCCCATGATTTCATCCAAAACTGCTGAAGCAATATGCCAGCATTGCAGAAGTGAAGAAAATTACAACGTAAGGGGAAATAGTTACGCAAGATGTCATCACACTGGTACTGATAGGCAGTTGGACTGTGGGCAGATTATCTCTGTACCCCAGTGCCCTCATCTGGAATAGTACGGTGTAGCAACTAGCACGTTGTACATGCTCTCATGAATGCCCCATACCCGTGCTTATGCAAGCAACTAATGAAACGCAGGGATCTCACATACGTATAAGAAAAGGAAAAAGACCTCAAAGTAGGAGAGGAACTCGGTGAGAAGAAGGGATTCAGTAGGAGGGAGTGAGGGGAGGACAGGAGAAGGGAATGGGAAGGAATCATGATCAAAAGACATTACACAGATGTATATAAATTATCAAGTAAGGGCTGGATGAGATGGCTTAGTGGTTAGGGTGCTTGCCTGTGAAGCCTAAGGACCCAGCTTCACTTCTCCAGTACTCACATAAGCCAGATGCACAAGGTGGCACATGTGTCTACAGTTTGTTTGCAGTGGCTAGAGGCCCTGGCATGCCCCTTTTTTTTTTTTTTTTTTTTCTCTTTCCTTGCCTCTTTCTCTCTCTCAAATAAAAAATACTTCAAAAATTGTCAAATAAAAACTGATAAAATTTCATGAATAGAACAAATCTTGGACTAGTAACAGTGCCTACTTTATGAGGAGATAGCACACACAGAGAAAACCTACAAGAAAAATGTATTTTGTGAGAACAAAAATAACCTTCATGGGCTGGAGAGATGGCTTAGTGGTTAAGGCGTTTGCATGCAAAGCCAAAGGATCCCAGTTCGACTCTCCAGGACCCACATAAACCAGGTGCACAAGGGGCGCATGCATCTGGAGTTCGTTTGCAGTGGTTGGGGGCCCTGGTGTGCCCATTCTCTTTCTCTCTACTTGCCTACTTCTGTATCTCTCTCAAATAAATAAATTAAAATTAAAATAAAAAAATAACCTTCATAAGCTAGATATGGTGGCACACGCCTTAAATCCCAGCATTCTTGATGCAGAGGTTGGAGGATCACTGTAAGTCTGAGGCTAGCCTGGGACTACAGAATGAGTTCCAGGTCAGCCTGGGCTAGAGTGAGACCCTACCTTGAAGGAAGGACCAAAAACAAAAGAAAGAAAGAATAAATAAATAGTCTCATATGGGTGTGATTGCTGAGGATCAAACCCAGGGCCTTGTTCAAGCTAGACAAGCACTCTGCCCTGAACACCAGCACTGTCCCTCAAATTTATATTACACCTTCATCTTATTTTTTTTTAACAGCTTTTTGTTGTACTTTTGTAAACTTGCTTCTTACTGCCCATTATTGTATGATCATTTTCCATCTTGCTTTATATGACAGCTATAGTTTTTTTTTTTTAATATATTTTAAAGCGGTGGCATATGCCTTTAATCCCAGCACTTTGGAGGCAGAGGTAGGTGGATTGTTGCGAGTTCAAGGCCACCCTAAGACTACACAGTGAATGCCAGGTCAGCCTGAGCTAGAGTGAGACCCTACCTTGAAAAAAAATGTATGTATGTGTGTGTGTGTATGTGTGTAAATATATGGCTAAAAAATATTTATTTATTTGAAAGAGAAGGAATGGGCACACAAGGGCCTCTAGCCACTGCAAATGAATTCCAGACCCATGTGCCACCTGGTATGTCTTGTTTTATGTGGGTACTGAGGAATCGAACTTCGGTTAAGGCAAGCACCTTAACTACTAAGCCATCTCTCCAGCCCACAGCTATAGTTTTTAATGGTGACATACTACTTTATGGTAGGATATGGTCATACCATTATAGTTTGAGCTTTCCATTCCCCTATTAAACATTTGAGCTGTCTCCAGTATAAACAATGTTTTAATTAATAGTTGGGTTTGTTTTTTATGTTGGGGTTGCTGAGGGTTGAACACAGGTGTGTTGGTCACTATTCACTGCTGTGACAGAATGCCTGAGAAAATTAAGAAGGAAATATTTTGGCTCATGGTTGCCAAGTTTTGGTTTCATGAGCATCTGCCTCCATTGTTTTTAGGCCTGTGATAAGACAAAAACTTAATGGCAGAAAGTCCTAGTGGGAAGAGCTGCCCATCTCTTGGCAGTCAGGAAGCAGAGAAAGTGGAGAAAGGAAAGAAGGACCTGGGGACAAGATACACCTTCAAAGGCATGCCTCCAGCTGGGCCTCACCACCTGATAGCCCATTCAACCGCGAGCTCATCAACTCCATTGATGAACTTAGCACCTCATGATCCAGTCACCTTTCAATAGTGTCACCAGCCAGGACCAAACCTTCAACCCATGTTTTTGTAGGGAAGCCACTTCGTATCCAAACCACAACACTAGGGCCTGTGCATGTTGGGCAAGCACTCTGTAACCATGTTGTACCCTCAGCCTAGTATATAAAAAAATATTTTTAGGCAAGGCAAGCCCAACAGACTGCCTTTTTTTTTTTTTTTTTTTTTTACTTTTAGCAACTTGTAGGTGTAAGTAGCCTTTGCTTTATTTTATTTAATTTAGTTTTCTTTTTTAGTTTTTCAGGTAGGGTCTCGCTCTAGTCCAGGCTGACCTGGAGTTCACTGTGTAGTCTTAGGGTGGTCCCAAACTCATAGCACTCCTCCTACCTCTGCCTCCCGAGTGCTGGGATTAAAGGCGTGTGCCACCACACCCAGCTGGCCTTTTTTTTTTTTTTTAATGAGAGTGAGAGAGAATTGGCATGCCAGGGCCTCTAGCCACTGTTATAGAAGTCCAGGTGCATCACCTTGTGTGTATGGCACATGGGATGTGGAGTTAAACATGGGTCCTTAGGTTTTGCAGGCAAGCACCTTAACTGCTAAGCCATCTCTCCAGCCCGTAGTAAATAAATTTTGATGGTACATGTAGTATATTAACCTACTCCCTGGGAAATCTTAGGCATCTTACTTAATCTCTGTGCCTTTGTCTAGAAGTGGGTAGGACGCTCTGCTTGAGCATGCACTGTGGACTACATGACGCAGAGTGACAGGCCTTGCAACAGTGCCTGCTGCTTGCCAGATGCTTAAAAAACATCACCTTCTAATCTCTGTTTCTGTTTCATTTCTTTGGGCTTACTCTCTGGAGATGGCATTTCTTGATTCACTGTTTTCCAGAAGGGTTTTAGTGGTTTAGGATGTCAACAGCAATGTGCGAAACAGCCAGTTTCTTGACTCCCTCATTAGCCGTGTTCTTTGGTTTTAACCATGTGACTCTCTTTCCCTGTAAACATAGTGAAAATTTGGGCAGCTTGTTAGAACTGCTTTTCGCTTCTGCTTACTCACTTGAGTAGTCAGACTCATCTATACCAAGGTCAGGTTCCAGAGGCCATTTGGAAGTCGGTTTTTCTGAGGCTTGTACTTAGCTGCATTTCCACCCACTTAACAGCGTAAATCGATCCCTGGATGCTTAAATAGCTAGGATATTATATTCCTTCCTGAAGTAATACCATTGGACATTGCCTTACACTGTTTTCTGATGCTAATAACACAATACCACAGACAAGGTAGTCATAAATAAGAGAGATTTATTTTGGTTCACACTTCTGACTCAAGGGAAGGAAGCCTCATCTGATGGCCTCCTTGCTGACAGAATCTCAAGGTAGCACAAAATGTCATGACATAGTGTCAGACCTGTGGAGGTTGGGGTATGAAATGTCCCTCATAGCCTCATGTGTTTATGATTAAGCCTCATACTTGATCCCTGGCTGGTTGGAGCCTCTAGGAGGCGGAGCCTTGCTAGAGCAGGTGTGTCATTGGGAGCAGGCCTGGGGATTTAATAATCCAGCCCCCCTTGCTAGTTCTGGTTAGCTCACTCTTGCTGCTTCCTCCCAGCTGATGTGACACGATGTGTCACTCAGCTATCTGTTCTTGTCATACTTTCCTAGGGCTGATAAAACTCCCCCCTTGAAACTGTAGGCCAAAATAAACCCTTTCCTTCCACTCGCTGCTTCTGGTTGGGTGTTTTGTCCCAGCAACAAGAAGGTAACTTCTATAAGCCCCCAGCGTCCAGTCATGGAGACTCCATTCTAGTAACATTGTCTAAACACAGTCACCTCTTAAAGGCCCTGTTTCTAAACACTACAGTCTTAATATCTCACAACAGAGATTAAACTCCAATGTGAGTTTCAGAGAACACAAATCTTAAATCATTTCAGACAAACCAATAGTTTTCTCTAGGAAAATCTATTGTGTTCTCCCCCCGCCCCAGGGGGAAAAAAAAATTGGCAGAGGTAACCACATACCCTGGTTCAACCCTGTTGGTCTTATTGTCCTCATGTGTTATAGTTACCTTTTTGAGGCTAGGAGAACACACCTGACCAGAAGCATCATATGGGAAGAAAGCATTTATTTTGGTTTTCAGTCTCAAGGGGAACTTCCATAATGGCAGAGGGAAGATGGCATAAGAGGAAGCTGGGCATCACCTCTGCTGTCCCATAGTCCTGGCTGAGGTCTCCAATGCAACCCATGGTTCATCCTCATGGCTCCATTGGGTCTCCACAAAGGGACTTCCAATAGCCCTGCCTCACGTTGTCCAAGGCTATTTCCAAAAACCAAAACTACATTGCAAATCCAATGACCCTCTGTGGTAGTTTGACTGGATATCCCCAATAGATTCAGGAGTTTATTAAAGCTTGTAACTTAGCTCTCCAGCCACCTGGCTGGAGGAGGTGTCACTGTGGACAGATCCTGGGGTCCAGACCTAAGATATTTCTGGGGGCAGATCTGAATTCCAGCCTAAGGTATGCAGAGTGCTGGAGCTTTGCCTGGGGTCCCTGCTGTTTGGCTGCCAGGTTTTGCTTGTGGTGCTGGTGGTGGTTTTTCTTTCCTTCACCTTTATGGAACTTCCCCTGGATCTATAAGCCTGAAATAAATTACGTTTCTCCTATAAACCTGTCTGGTTTGGAGGTTCATCCCGGCAACATGAAGCTGACTATGACACCCTTTCTTTCCTGCATTTGTTGTACTCCCATAGTGCCAGGTTGACTACCAGATTTGTTAATCTAGGGGGAAATTGTTACAGTCAGCTTAATATTGCTGGCCAAATACACCCAACCAAGAACAGCTTATGGAAGGAAAGGGTTTGTTTTGACTTACAAACTTGAGGGGAAGCTCCAGGATGGCAGAGGAAAATGATGGGCATGCACAGAGGGTGGACATCACCTCCTGGCCAACATCAGGTGGACAGCAGCATCAGGAGAGTGTGCCAAACACTGGCAGGGGGAAGCTGGCTGTAACACCCATAAAGCCCACCTCCAACAATACACTGCCTCCAGGAGGCTCCAATTCCCAAATTGCCCACCCCTCCCACCAACACCTCCTCCAGCAAAACTCCACTTCCCAAATGGCCATCAGCTGGGGATTCGAAACATGTGTTTATGGGGGACACCTATTTTAAACCACCACATTGTGTCATATTTCTCTTTGCCCTCAAAAGTGACCTAATTTGGATGGCAGATTATATCACCATCCTAGGCTGAAGGGTTTTCTCAGAAGTTGAGGCATCTGCCTATCCTGGTCACCTTTGGACTCCTCTCACGTCTGCCCCATAAAGGCTTCAGCCACATTGCTCACCCCATACTTCATCTGGGTGTTGTCCTATGTGTGCCCAGCCCAGTTTTCCTTTTCTTGCAATGTTGAGGATCTCATGCCTGCTAGGCAAGTGTTTCACTAATAAGGCCATACCCTCAACCACCCCTGCTAGCCTCTTGAATTCACAATAGCCCACTAGGCACTCTCGCATTTCCATTTTAATTGTCTTACTGATCATCGTCACTGACTGCGGCAGCACATTTTTCATTTGTTTCAAAAGAAGTTACTTCAGAGGGCATGCCAGTTCCGTACCTGAAATCCTGGCACTAAGTGAGGGCAGAAGGCTCAACAGTCAAAGGCCTGCCTTGGCTATGTAACGAGTTTGAGGCCAACCTGGGCCGATGAAACTCTGTCACTGAAGGGGAGAGGGAGCTTTGTCTTTTCAGAATTACTTATTTTTCAGTGGAGTTGAACCTGGGTCCTTAGGCTTAGCAGTCAAATGCCTTAACCACTAAGCCATCTCTCCAGCCCTCTTACTGGGACTTATTTGTCCTGTGGCAACTATTACATCCTTCATTTATCACCACTTGCAATGTTTAAAGTTCTATATTGAGGCTGGAAAGATAGTTCAGTCAGTAAAGTGCTTGCCTTGAAAGCATGAGGACCTGAGTTCAATCCCCAGAAGCCCTGTATAAAAGCCAGGTGTGGGCTGGGTGTGGTGGTGCACTGCCTTTAATCCCAGCACTTGGGAGGCAGAAGCAGGGGGATTGCCATGAGTTTGAGGCCACCCTGAGACTACATAGTGAATTCTAGGTCAGCCTGGACCAGAGTGAGACCCTACCTCAAAAAGACAAAACAAAACAAACAAACAAAAAAATAAAAGCCAGGTATGGTAGCACACACTTGTAAACCTAATGCTAGGGTGGCAGAGACAGGTGGATACCTGGGGCTCACTGGCCAGCTGTTAAACCTACCTGACAAGTTCCAGGCCAGTGGGAAACCCTGTTTCAAAAGAGGTAAATAGAGGCTAGAAAGATGGCTTAGCAGTTAAGGCGCTTGCCTGCAAAGCCTAAGGACCCAGGTTCAATTCTCCAATACCCATGTAAACTAGAGATGCACAAGGTAGCACAGGCATGTAGAATTCCTTTGCAGTGGCTGGAGGCCCTGTTGCAACTATTCTCTCTATATATCTGCCTCTTTCTGTCTGTTAATTAAACAAATAAATAAGTAAATAAATAAAATATATTTTACAAAAGGTAAAATAGCACCTGAGGAACAATGCCCAGGGTTGTCCTCTGGCCTCCATGTGCATATGCACACGTGCACATTCACCCACCACAAAGTTACATGCTTTCAGTTTCATCTTACATATAAGCTACTTCTTGGCTGGGCATGGTGACGCACGCCTTTACTCCCAGCATTCAGGAGGCAGAGGTAGGAAGATTGCTGAGTTCAAGGCGAGCCTAGGCTAGAGTGAGAGCCTACCTCAAAAACAAACCAAACAAAAATACACACATATATATAAACTACTTCTTACTGGGACTTTTGTTTTTAATGAGAGGGAGTAAAAGAAAGAGAGTTAGCGCATCAGGCCCTATAGCCACTGCCATCGAACTCCAGATGTGTGCGTCACCTTCTGTGCATGTGTCACCTTGTGCATCTGGCTTACATGGATTTTGAGGAGTTGAAACTGGGTCCTTAGGCTTTACAGGCAAATGCCTTAACCACTAAGCCATCTCTCCAGACCCTCTTACTGGGACTTTTAAACATATGGTCCTTACCCTTATCAGATGCAGTAAAGCTAGTTCATAAGATGCCCTCAACTCCTCATGCAAACAGGACAGTGATGAGTAAGCAGTGAAGTAGAATCTGAAGAGATGCCATGCAGCCTCTGTCTGCAGAACTGGCCACAGGCAGGGTTTTCGTCTCAAGGGGAAGGTGTGTCAGGACGCAGGCTTCTGCCCTGGACAAACAGTGACCCTTGCTGGTGATCACCATGTGTGATGAGGCAGTAGACTTCAGCTGGCCTACAGGGCTTTGTGATTGGACATGGCCTCCCCCCCCCCCAACAAATGCCTGTATCCCTCATGTAATGTGTTTGTCATCTTGAGGAGGAAAAGCAATGTTCTGTTGATGAATCCTGCCATGCTGAACCATCGATGACATCGATGACAGGCTAGAGTTCATAGATCACAAAGTTTGGATTTTTCTTTTTGGTTTTTCAAGGTAGGGTCCCCACTCTAGCCCAGGCTGACCTGGAACTCACTATGTAGTCTCAGGGTGGCCTCAAACGGTGATCCTCCTACCACTGCCTCCCGAGTGCTGGGATTAAAGGCGTGCACCACCATGCCTGACCAAAGTTTGGATTTTTAACTGAAGATTGATTTCTCTGATTGTGTTAATTAGGTGACTTTCGGATGGTGATTGGAGAGGAAAAGACCAAAGTGATGAACATTGTGAAGCCCAATATAGCCCATTTCCGTGAACTCTATGAGAGCATACTTCACGAGAGCCCCCAAGTGGTGTATAAAGCCCAGCAAGGCAGACTGGAGGTGAGCTGTGTGTAGACAATAACTCCTGTAGCTTCCAAGACAAGAGCTGTTGTGTGTGTATGTGGGGGGGGAGTTTCTGTTTTATTGTTGTTTTACTTTTTCAATACTGGGGTTTATCCCAGGGTCTTCTGCATGCTAGGCAAGTACTCTACCATATAGCAATACCACAAGCCCTCTTTCTATGATTTATTTTGAGACAGTTGTATGGTTTGAATTCACTCTGCTGCCTGTGCAGGCCTTGAACTTGCAATCTTCCTGCCTCAGCCTTTTCTGTTTATTTGTTTTCGAGGTAGGGTCTTCCTCTAGCCCAGGCTAACCTAGAACTCACTCTAGCTCCAGTCCAGACTCCAACTCATAGTGATCCTTCCCTGCCCCCCAGGTATTGGGATTAGAGACCTGTGCCACTAGGCCTAACAGCAAGAGTCACCTCTTTTTTTTTATTATTAGTTTAGATTAAGGTGCAAAGTAATGGGTTTCATTATATTTTTTATAGATATGTGTCATTACACTTTGTTCTCATTTGTTTCGCCCCTGCTACTGTCCCCTGGTCCACTCTGACCTTTTCTTCCCTTCCTTTCCTTTGCTCTGATTGTCCCCTTATTCTACTTCCTTATGGAATGTATTTGCATTACCCTCTCTATTTCCCACCTTCCTTAAGATCCCCTTCTTCTCTCAGGATCCCCTTGCTCGTTTCATAACCTACACACACATAGATAAATGTACATACAGTTATCTAAACACACAAACAAACATATAAACTTTTTTGTGGTCTCACTCTAGCCTAGCCCAGGCTGGCCTCAAACTCACGGTGATCCTCCTGTGCATCCCAGGTACTAGGATTAAAGGTCTATGCCTCCACACCTGGATGTATATATAATTTGCAATGTACGTTCTTCAAATAAGAGAAAACATGTGTTATTTGTCTTTCTGAGTCTGGCTTATTTCTCTTAACATAATGACTTCTAGTTCTGTCATTTTTCTGCAAATGTAGTTTTGTCTTTCTTTACAGCGGGCTAGTATTCCATTGTGTGTATGTACCACATTTTCTTTACTTACTTATCCGTTGATGGGTATCAAGGCCAGTTGCATTTCCTGACTGTTACGAATAATGCAGCAATAATTGTGAATGTACCATGTATCTCTGTGGTATGTTGACATAGAATCATTCAGGTATATACTCAAGCAAGTATCTTTAACTACTGAGCTATCTTCCCAGCCCTCTCTCCACCTGATTTTATCTTATTATTTTATTTTATTTATTTGGTTTTTTCAAGGCAGGGTCTCCTCTAGCCCAGACTGACCTGGAATTCACTGTGGAGTCTCATGGTGGCCTCAAACTCTCAGCGATCCTCCTACCTCTGCCTCCCGAGTGCTGGGATTAAAGGTGTGCACCACCACGCCCGGCACTCCACCTTATTTTTGAGACAGTGTCTTATTGATCCTGGAGCTCACTGATTAAGCCCCAGGCATCCTCCTGCCTCTTCCTTTATAGCCCTGAGGTTATAGGCAGGCACTGCCATGCCTGGCTTTTTACATGGATGCTGGGGATCCAAACTCAGGTCTTCATGCTTGCACAGCAAGCCCTTTACTGACTGAGCCATCTCCCTAACCCTGTAGTTAAATGTTTGAAAATTAATATCAAAGAACCTTTTCAAACTATAGAAACAGGCTGGGGAGATGCTCAGGGGTTGAAAGTACTTGATTGCATAGCCTGCCAGTTCAGTTTTAATATTTCTTTAACTTTTAAAAATTTTTATTTTTTAATTTTATTTTTGTTTATTTTTATTTATTTGAGAATGGCAGAGAGAGAGAATGGGCACGCCAGGGCCTCCAGCCACTGCAAACGAACCCCAGATGCATGCGCCCCCTTGTGCATCTGGCTAACATGGGTCCTGGGGAATCGAACCTCAAACTTGGGTCTTAGGCTTCACAGGCAAGCACTTAACCACTAAGCCATCTCTCCAGCCCAATTTTTGTTTATTTTTATTTACTTATTTATTTGAGAGAGACAGACAAAGAGAAAGAGAGAGAGAGGAGGAAGAGAATGGGTGCACCAGGGCCTCCATCCACTGCAAACAAACTCTAGATGCATGCACCACCTTCTGCATCTGGCTTATGTGAGTCCTGGGGAAGCAAGCCTCAAACCGGGGTCCTTATGCTTCACAGGCAAGCGCTTAACTGCTAAGCCATCTCTCCAACCCTATTTTGTTTTTATTAGAGAGAGAAAGATGCAGATAGAGAGAGTGGGTATACCAGGACCTCTAGCCACTGCAAATGAACTCCAGGTGCTTGCGCCACCTTGTACATCTGGCTTATGTGGGTCCTGGGGAATTGAGCCTTGAACTGAGGTCCTTAGGCTTCACAAGCAAGTGCTTAACCACTAAGCCATCTTTCCAGCTCCACAGTTCAGTTTTGATTCCCCAGTGTTGCAGTCAGGTTTGCATTGCTGGCATAAACCACCCAACCAAGAGAAGCTTGTGGGAAAAATAGGTTTATTTTGGCTTACAGGCTCGAGAGGGAAGCTCCATGATGGCAGGGGAAAACGACGACATGAGCAGAGGGTGGACATCACCCCCTCACCAACATCAGGTGGACAACAGCAATAGGAGAGTGTGCCAAACACTGGCAAGGGGAAACTGGCTATAATACCCATAAGCCCGCCTTCAACAACACACTGCCTCCAGGAGGCACCAATTCCTAAATCTCCATCAGCTGGGAACCTAGCATTCAGAATGCTTAAGTTTATGGGGACACGTGAATCAAACCACCATACCCAGTATCCACATAAAGCCAGATGCACTAAGTGGTGCATGTATCTTGAGTTTATTTGTGGTGGCAAGAGGGCCTGGCACACCCATACACACACACTCATACTCATATTCTCTCTCCCTTCCTTTATCCCTCCCCATCCCCTTTCCTCTCAAATAAACTTAAAAAATACTTAAGCTATAGAAACAGCAGGATCCTTTCCTTTAACATAATGAGCATTGTGGTGTACTTCTTGTAAGTTCTTCCTCACTCACATAATGGGGTGTGATGGTTTGAATGCAATGTTCCCATAGCCTCGGGTATTTTAGATTAAGATTAAGCTTCCTAAAGTCTCCAGCAGGCTGGGCCCTTCTGGAAAAGCTGTGTCACTGGGGGTGGATCTTGAGTCCAGACTTACAGGTGTGTTCTGAGCCAGCTTGAACTCTGTTCTCCTTCCTCTGCTGTGTGTGTGTGATGAAGTGAGCCGGCTTCTTCCACCATGGCGAAGCTTCGCCTGGAAACTGCAAGCTTAAATAAACCTCTCCTCCCACAAGCTGCTTCCAGTCAGCTATTTGTCCCAGCAGCAAGAAGGTAACTAACTGCAACACGGGACAGCTAGGACCATATTGAGTTTCTAGAACCTTTAAACAAAATAGGAATTACTTTTTCAAAAAAAAAAATATTATTTATCTATTTGCAAGGAGAGAGGAGGACAGAGGGAAAGTATGAGAGCTCCAGGGCCTGTTGCTATTGCAAGCTAACTTCAGATACATGGGCCACATTGTGAATCTGGCTTTATGAGGATAGTAGGGAATTGAACTGGGGCCGTCAGGCTTTGAAAGCAAGCACCTTTAACTGATGAGACATCTCCCCAGCCCAGGAATTACTTTTAAAATAAAAGAATAAAGCGGGGGGGGGGGGGGAGAGAGACTATATAGAGAGAGTGGCATGTGAAATTCTAGAGTATTCACCAGTTTCATAGGTTTTGCCATATAGGAATCTTTGGTTTTTTAACACTTTTATCCATGTAGTGCCTGCACATTTAAAATCCAAATGATACCTCAAGGTTTTTGACAGATACTAATAGTTCTCTGTTCACTCTTCCCTCCTTCTTTCCCTTCTCCACTGCCTTCACCTCTTTAGCTCATTGTTATTATAAATAAAATGATTTGACTCTTCTATTTTAGACTTTATTTTTTCCATTCTTCTATGAAGATAAGAGCTTTTCACTCATAACACACATCTTTTTCTTTCACTCTTCCTCTCTTCACACCCCATGGTGTTCCACATAAGTTATTTCATAGCTATTGCTTATAATGCTTATAATCAAATGACCTTCTTTTTATATCCAGTCTCATTTGAACCTTCTTCCTCTTTCCAACTGCTCTCTCTCCTATTTCCATGTTTTTTGTTTTGGGGTGTTTTTTTTTGTTTTTTTTTTTTAACCCAGTGAGTTTAATTAAGGTTGCTTCCATGAGCATGGGTAAGAGGCTTATAAGCAGTCTACCAGAAGCTACACAACAGAAGAAAATGTCTCCTCCCCCATTCCCAGGCTTTTTGTTTTGTTTTGGTGTGGGTTTTGGAGCTACATGCCTGGCCACATGACAGCTTTTAATTCATTGCTAACATGTAGCAGAATGAAACTTCCTTTCCCGTACAACTTTGTTTCTCCTGAAATTAACAATCGCTTCATTTTGTTCTTTACCTGCCTAGTTTTCTACACACCCATCATTAGACTCATCCTCAAGTTCTAGTTGATTTATAAAACTCCTCCTATAACACACCACTACCTCAGATGTCTTCCTGGAGGCCTTTGTCCTGTGCCTTCCTGGGCTGCTTCCTTTATAGGATTGGTGTACAGCTGTATTCCTTAAAATTTATTTCATTATCTCTCTCAGATTTTGAATATTTTTATTTATTTCAGCGAGAAACAGAGAAAGTGCAGACACAGAGACAGTGAGTATGGGCACACCAGGGACTTGAACCTGGGCCATGAGGCTTTGCAAGTGTTGCAGTCAAGTTCACATTGCTGGCAGAAATCACCTGACCAAGAGCAGCTTGTGGGGAAAAGGGTTTATTTTGGCTTACAGACTCTTGGGGAAGCTCCATAATGGCAGGGAAAATGATGGCATGAGCAGAGGGTGGACATCACCCCCAGCCAACATAAAGCACACAACAGCAACAGGAGAGTGTGCCAAACACTGGCAAGGAAAAACTGGCTATAACACCCATAAAACCCCTGGCAAAAAAAAAAAAAAAAAAAAAAAAAAAAAAAAAAAAAAAAAAAAAAAAAAACTGCTTCCAGGAGGCATTAATTCCCACATCTCCATCAGCTGGGAACCTAGCATTCAGAATGCCTAATTTTATGGGGGACACTGGATCAAACCACCGTAGCAAGAAAGTGCCTTTAACCACTGAGCCATCTCTTCAGTCCCTTGGATTTTTTTTTTACCTCTTTCCTTTGCCAGTCTTTACTTTTTTTTTTAGTTTTTCGAAGTAGGGTCTCACTCTAGCCCATCCTGACCTGGAATTCACTATGGAGTCTCAGGGTGGCCTCGAACTGACGGTGATCCTCCTACCTCTGCCTCCCAAGTGCTGGGATTAAAGGTGTGAGCCACCACGCCCAGCCAGTCTTTACATTTTTGAATATTTTATCTTCCTCATTCATGACTTACATTTTAATTTTGGTGAAGTATATCTTTAAGATTTGTTTACTTATTTATTTGAGAGAGGGAAAGGGAGAGGGAAGAGAAAGAAGCAGATAGAGAGAATGGGCATGCTAGGGCCTCCAGCCACTGCAAAAAACTCCAGACGCATGCGTTACCTTGTGCATCTGGCTTACATGGGTCCTGGGGAATCCAACCTGGGTCCTTTAGCTTTGCAGGCAAGTGCCTTAACTGCTAAGCCATCTCTCCATCCCGGAAGTATGTCTGTAAATACCTTTCTGACATAGGTTGTGAGGGAGGTAAGTGTTTTGAGACTGAGCACCACAGAAATTCTACTTTCCCACTAATGAATAGATGCCACATTCTCAGATAGAAATAACTTTTCCCTTATCATTTCAAATTTCTTCTAGGAATGGAAAAAGGTACATTGATTCATCAGATCTGTAGCACTATTGATCTGTCTGAGAAGGTATACCATAATGGGATTTCTACTTGCTTGAGTTTGTGGGTACCCTGCTGTGGCCTACCATGATCTATTTGTTTTGTTTTGTTTTTAATAAAGGCCAAGTATCATGGGGATATGATAGGTACCTATAGCCTTATGCATGTGAGGGTTCTCCAGAAAGACACAACCATTAGGGTGTTGGGGGTGGGATTGGAAAGACAGACTGACTTATTATGGGGAAGGAATTGCTTCCTGCAATTGTGTGGCTGGCTAGTTATAAGTATTCAGGCCTGGCTAGCTGACTGAAGACTCAGGGAAGAGTTGATATTACAGCTCTGAGTCTAGAAATAAACTTCCTCCTTCTTCAGGGACGCTGTGCTTTCCTCTTCTATCTTTCCCCTGACTGATGAAGCCTATCCCATATGATGAAGTGTAATCAGCTGTACTTAACCAAAAGGATACCTTTCCTCAGCATCCAGACTAGTGTTTGGTCAAGTAGCTAAGCACTGTTGCATAGCCAGGGTGACTTAAAATTGTCCACCACGCCCCTCCTCCTTTTAGGTCTACAGGTGGCACTAATCTCTGCCATTCCTCCCAGAATGTGGTTGTATTTCCTGTTGCTTAGGGGTGGGGAAGTGAAAGCTTACAAAGCTTCCACTTAGTCTTCTATATAAGTCCAACATGCCAGCTTGCTGTCTGCTCGCCGGGCCACTGTTAGTACCAGTCTTTGGAAGGGGGAATGTTTTTGGTGGTGGTGGTGATGGTGTCGTCATCTTGGCTTTTCTTGTTTTCTTTTTTTAAAATTTGTTTTTCAATGCTGGGGGTTGAACCCAGGGCCATGTGAATGCAAGGCAAGTACTCTACCACTGAGCTGTATCCTTGGACCTACCACTAGTGCCAATCTTGTAAGCTCAAAGTCAAGCAGATTTGTGCTCATGGGTTTGTCTGATCCTGGGGTGTGGGTAAAGCCCTGTGGAACTGAGGACCCTCACAGTTCTCTCAGCTCAGGGCAAGAGGCCACACCTTTGTACCTGTGCACTTCCCGGTTAGTGGACACAGGCAGCTCCCGTTGGCTGATGTCAGTGCGGGGAGGGACCCTGGGAGAGGGACGCAGCCAGCTTCGCCAGTAGCTCTGGTCCTGAAGCAGTTCCCTTAACTGAAGTTGAAACCCAAACACAAGACAGATCCTCACTTGGAGAATACTGTGAACAAGCTATGGAGAGCAGTGTCTTTGCTGCTTCTGTATGTGGTAGACAGGCAGTATTAATGTGAGATTTTTTTAAAAAATATTTATTTATTTATTTATTTGAGAGAAAGAGAGAGACGGAGGAAGAGGCAGAGAGAAAGAGAGAATGTGCACAACAGAGCCTCCAGACTCGTGCCCCTTGTGCATCTGGCTTACGTGGGTCCTGGGGAATCAAACCAGAGTCCTTAGGCTTCGCAGGCAAACACCTTAACCACTAAGCCATTTCCCCAGGTGTAATGTGAGATTTTTTTAAAAAATTCAATTCCAGCCAGGCATGGTGAATGCCTTTAATCCCAGCACTTGGGAGGCAGAGGTAGGATTTCCATGAGTTTGAGGCCACCCTGAGAGATTACGTAGTGAATTCTAGGTCATCCTGGGCTAGAGTGAGATCCTACCTTGAAAAACCAAAAAAAAAAAAAAAAAAACTAAATTCCATTAAGGAAAATATATTGTATTAGGGAAACTGGTCTGATCTGTTTGGGACTAACTTGATCCAGCAGTTTCCAGGTAAAGTCTAATAGGTAGTTTTATTTCTATGTTTCTCCTTCAACAATTTAATGTATTTTGCCTACACTTGGAACAAAAATCACTCTTACTTAACAAGTAATGACAACCAAGTTATATATTTGAATACCTTTTACATGCCAGAGGATTAAAAGTGAGTAAAATTAGTCTTTACAATCAAATTCCTATTTTTGAAATACAGCATGGTGTGAAAAGGGCCCCCAAAACAGGGAGCTCACGTTCAGATCTCGTTCTCATGACTGATCCTGGGCATGTAACATGAGAAGGAGTGCCCAGATTTGACCAAAATTTGAAGGCTGTCGCCCCTTTTCCTTTAACTGCTGGATTTTTTAAACTCCAAGTCAGACATTGGTCCTTTAAAAGCCAGGCGTGGTGGTGCACACCTTTAATCCCAGCACTCAGGAGGCAGAGGTAGGAGGATCGCTGTGCGTTCAAGGCCACATTGAGACAGCATAGTGAATTCCAGGTCAACCTGGGCTAGAGCAAGAACCTACCTCGGGAAAGAAAGAAAGAAAGAAAGAAAGAAAGAAAGAAAGAAAGAAAGAAAGAAAGAAAGAAAGGAGGGAGGGAGGGAGGGAGGGAGGGAGGGAGGGAGGGAGGGAGGGAGGGAGGGAGGGAGGGAGGGAGGGAGGGAGGGAGGGAGGGAAGGAGGGAAGGAGGGAAGGAGGGAGGGAAAGGGGGAAAGGGGGAAAGGAAAGGGAGGAAGGAGATACATATTTTAAAAAATGCTGGTGCATGGTGGCACATGCCTTTAATCCCAGTACTTGGGAGGCAGAGGTAGGAGGATATCCATGAGTTTGAGGCTACCCTGAGACTACATAGTGTATTCCAGGTTAGCCTGGGCTAGAGTGAAACCCTACTTCAAAAAAAAAAGAGAAGGAAGAAAATGGTCCTTAATGGAGGTTCCTCTGCTCATATAGAAAGAAATTGTCTAAGAGAATTTTCCTTTTTAAAGAGACTTAGAATCCTGGACACTTAGATGTGCATTTCAGAAGGGGCAAGTCTCCTTTGGGTGCCTCCTGTGTAGGTGTGAGTGCTTAGGCTTGTGTGATTGTATTGCATCTTTACAGAAGGAGAAATGCCATATTTAATTACATGTGTATGCACAGGAGTTCCACAGGAGACTCCTGCTTGCGATTTTCAATAGAAACCATGTGTCTGAATACTTAGAAAATTCAAAGCACTTCCACAGACGTCATCTCTGTCTCTCTCTTCTCAGTTAGATAAAAGCCCAGAAGGACAATTCACTCAGCTAATGACATTGCCAAAAACCTTACAGCAACAAATAAATTACATCGTGGACCCTCCTGGGAGAAACAGAGATGTGGAAGAAACTTTACTTCAAACTGCTCACGACCCTGACTGTGGCGCTGTGGTCCGGCTAGGTATGTCCAGAAATTTTGACATTGAGCAAGTGTTGGCTGTGGGTAAAAGTAGCTTTTGTTTGCCATTGAAACGCATTATTTCTTCTTTCTTGCCTAACGAGATCAAGCAAGAGATTGTGTCTGGGGAGAAGAGAGCACAAACAACTTGGGGCTTTCCAAACCTTGGTGTTGACTTGGTTGAAGAAGGCAGTGAAAGAGCTCCTCTTGTCAGATTCCTGGGTTCCAGATCTGTCGGAGGAAGAAAACATGCTTCTTGTAGTTCCAAGAGCATAACTTGTAGCAGTTATTTGAAAGCTGTGTCTGTTCCTCTTAGTGGCCTCAGAAGGAAGACGACGAATGACACTTGATGCTTTCATAACATCAGCCACATCAGCTCCTCTGGACATGTCTCAGGCTCTGACACAGCCTGTGTTCCTCAGCATCCTCGCTAGGGTCTCCCTAATGCTTAAAAGGACCTTGATAGGGATGGTAGTGCAGACCTGTAATTCCAGCACTCAACATGCTAAAGGAGGAGGAGTTCAAGGCCAACCTGGGCTACATAGCAAGGCGAGACCTACCTCAAAAAAAATCCAAACCAAGCTGGGCATGGTGGCGCATGCCTTTAATCCCAGCACCCGGGAGGCAGAGGTAGGAGAATCACTGTGAGTTCGAGGCCACCCTGAAACTACATAGTGAATTCCAGGTCAGCCTGAGCTAGAGTGAGAGCCTACCTCGGAGGAAAATAAAAGAGAAAAAATCCAAACCTTATCTTCAAAGACCCATCTACCTCTGAAGAGGCAAGCACAATTTACAAGATCAGTCAGGAAAGAAAGAATTATGAGATTGAAATTACTCCATTTCTCAAATGAGTGCCTTCTCCTGTTTCTAACTCAGTAAATATTTACTGAGCTCTCCTTCAGGTATGAACTGCTATGCTAGATGGCAATCGGCAGTAATGATTTTGAACCGTAGCCTGCAGTTGAATGTTAGCCAGTGGGCTAGCTCTGCTGTGCTTCTCCCGGGACGGTACCAGGTCGTCAGAGCTTACATTTATGCTTTCTGCTATGAAGATAGGAGACCTGGTGTTGGTTTTAAATGTGATCCTGTAACAACCTGGTGTTGGTTTTAAATGTGATCCTGTAACAATGAAAAGTCTGCTTGCGTTTTGAAGAGTTGGAAGACTTGTACTGTGGCTCATGCTTAAGTACTCTGTTCATGTGTTTTTACAATGGAAGTTTTTCTCCTAGATAAAAATACTTGATTTTTTAAAATCTTTTCTCATCTTGGAACTGAGAACAAGAAGCAGATTTAATTTTCTAAAATTACCTTTAAGGGTCACCTAATTCCCGCCTTTAAGATGAGGTGGCCTAGGCCCAGAGCAGTTTAGTCACACAGCTGGGCTGGGCCACAGCTGGTGGTCACAGCATCCTGGCTTTCTTCCTAATGCCCTTTCCCCCATCGCTCCCTGACACCAGAACAGAGATCCATTTGCTGCCTTTATTGGATAGCTGGAAAGAGTACTGGTCTCAGATTCTAAAGCCGTTAAGACTAACATCTGTTTGAAGTTTTCTTGGTATCCTTTTCATTTATTTTTTTATTTTTTTGTATTTTATTTTTTTCCTCACAGGGCTCTCTGCAATTGTGAGGCCTTCTAGCATCAGTCAGAGCACCAAAGGCATTTTTACTGCTGGTAAGAACTTTAGAAAAATGTATATGTAATATACCAACTGGGCTGAATGGCCTCCATGCTCTTGGATAAAGTATAAAACATAGGCTGGAGAGATGGCGTAACGGTTAAGGCTCTTGCCTGCAAAGCCTAAGGACCCAGGTTTGATTCTCCAGGTTCCATGTAAGCCAGATGCATAAGGTGGTGCATGTGTCTAGAGTTTGTTTGCAGTGGCTAGAGGCCCTGGCGTGCCCATTCTCTCCCTTTCTCTGTCCCTCTCTCTCTCTGTCTCAAATAAAAATAAACTTAAAGCAGGGCATGATGGCACACGCCTTTAATCCCAGCACTCGAGAGGTAGGAGGATCTCTGTGAGTTCAAGGCCACCCTGAGACTACAGAGTGAATTCCAGGTCAACCTGGGCTAGAGTGAGACCCTACCTCAGGGGGGGAAAAAAAAAAGTACAAAACTTCACCTGTATCTTCCTTGTACTGTGAAGTACTGAATTTTTATGACCATACACCAAGCTCCACAGTACTGTACAAGGAGCTATAGCAGCAGTGAAATCTGGTTTTCTAACAAATGAGATGGGTTCAGGTGTCATTGGGAGGCACCTCTCAGTTCTTCAGATAACTTCTATATGGGATGCGTCCTATTTTGATTTTAATTGAGCTTACACATGTAAAGCGGTGCCCCAGCAGCAGTGCCAGGCCTGCTCTCCCCATGGCCCCTTCATGAGTGGTTTTTGGCCTTACTGCCCTTTCACTGAAGAATGAGTTCATGGGCTAGAGAGATGGCTTCGCAGTTAAGGCATTTGCCTGCAAAGCCAAAGGACCCAGGTTCTATTCTCCAGGTCCCACATAAGCCAGATGCACAAGGCGCATGCATCTTGAGTTCGTTTGCAGTGGCTGGAGGTCCTAGCCTGCCCTTTCTCTCTCTCTCGTAAATAAATAAAAATAAAATATTTTTTAAAAAGAAGAAGGAGGAGTCCATTTTGCTCCTCCTCTGCTTTTCAACTTTGGGCACTCCTTTTCACTTCTCGCCATGGAATATTAGGATTTTAATGCCTAGTCTCATCCTCACTACCCTGATCCCACCATCTCTGTTTTCCAGGTAGACTTGCTTTGCAGTTTGGGCTTCTGGGTTCAGAATAGGATTTTGTTTTGAGGTGCATGTTGTACTCTTCCTTCCCTGCCATGAAGACTGTCTTCACCTGTCCTCTGTGGGGATTCTGTTTCTTGTGTCCTGTGTCTTTCCCTTTTTGAGTGCACAATGTCATTTTGATGAGCATGTGATCTAGCAGCTTCCTAAGGAAGGGTGAATTTGGAGACTGTATGTTTGCAAATCTCCTTTGCCTACCCTCCTGCAAATTAAAAATAATTTCCCTTTGAACTTTAAAATCACCAGGCATGGTGTGTGCCTGTAATTCCAACGCTCATGAGGCCGAGGCAGAAGGATCATATTTAAGGTCATCCTAGCTACACAGAGAGAGAAAGAATATTTTGAAATAATTGCTGCAATTATCTTCTCACTTTTATGATTAAGTCCAAAGCCATTTTGATTCTTTTTTAAAAATTTATTTTAGCCGGGCGTGGTGGTGCACGCTTTTAATCCCAGCACTCGGGAGGCAGAGGTAGGAGGATCGCCGTGAGTTCGAGGCCACCCTGAGACTCCATAGTGAATTCCAGGTCAGCCTGGGCTAGAGTGAGACCCTACCTCGAAAAACCAAAAAAAAAAAAAAAATTTATTTTATTTATCTGAGAGAGAGAGATAGAGGGAGAATATGGGCATGTCAGGGCCTTCAGCCACTCTAAACGAAGTCTAGACACATGCGCCACCTTGTGCATCTGGCTTACGTGGGTTCTGTGGAATTGAACCTGGATCCTTTGGCTTTGCAGGCAAGCGCCTTAACCACTAAGCCATCCCTTCAGCCCCCATTTTGATTATTTTAAAAAATATATATTTTACTTTTATTCATTTGAGAGAGAGAATGGGCGCACCAGGGCCTCCAGCCACTGTAAACAAACTCCAGACACGTGCGTACCCTTGTGCATCTGGCTAACATGGGTCCTGGGGGATCGACCCAGGGTCCTTTGGCTTTGCAGGCAAATACCTTAACCGCTAAGCCATCCATCCAGCCCCCCCATTTTGATTCTTAATCTATTGTGTGTGTTCTTTCTGGAAGCTCTGAAGTCTGTCCATGCTATGCTTTGATGTGAGACTGTTTTTATCTGTTTTACTGGGTACTCATTGCCCTTTCAGTTTGGAAACTGAATATTCTTTAATTTCTTCCCATCTGTTTTCTCAGTTCTCTTTCTAGGACTCCTTTATTCAGATATTGGACCTTCTAGACTAGTCTTTGTGTTTTCTTTTATCTCCTGTTTTGTGCCTCTTTGTCTTTTTGCTTTGCTTTCTGGGAAATTGTCTCAACTTGAGATTTAGTTGTTCTGTTGAGTCTCCCCCTCCTGCCCCCAGCTGTTCTAGGAGTTGAACTCGGCCTTCACAGACTGCACAAGCCCTCTACCACTGAGTCATGTTCCCAGCCTACTGCTGTATTTTTAGTTCCAGCTCTCTTGATGCTGTGGTTTCTTTACATATACATTATTTTTATTTATTTGAGAGAGAGAGAAAGAGAGAATGGGCACGTCAGGGTCTCAGCCTCTGCAAATGAACTCCAGACTTATATGCCACCTTGTGCCTCTGGCTTACATGGGTCCTGGCGAATCAAACCTGGGTCCTTTGGCTTTGCAAGCAAGCACCTTAACCTCTAAGCCATCTCTCCAGCCCTGCTGTGGTTTCTGGACTTGTGCAGTTGTGAGCATTTGAACATGTCTTTAGATACTGCCCAGTGTGTAGGCACTTTGGCTACATCGGGTCTTGGTCCTATTAGCAGGGTTGAGAAGTCACTTTCTCTTTCCAACATTTGGTATAATCAGCTAAGTGGCCTTCTAGTTCAGCCCTTCCTTGTGTGGGCATCTCTCATGCATACAAAAGGAAACACAGCGCCATCCTGCCTCACAGTCTGGAAGGGGAGATTCGTGTGGTAATAGAATTGACATTTGGGGGGAAATGACCCAGAGTTGGCCACAAAAGGAAGTGACCTTTTCACCCTGCCCTTGCTCCCTGGATTTGAGATTGCCATAGAGCAGGGCCTCACAGCCCAACTGCTTGCTTGTCCATTCCAGCATTTGGCCCCAGAGCACAGCATTGCCCTCCTGAATCTATGGAACGATCTGACCAGGATTCCGCAGCACTTATGACAAATTATCAAAGTGAAGCTCTGCGGCACTCGCGCTGCACAGCTTTGCATTTCTCGTTAAGATCATCATTTAGTCCGCGTTCCTGCTGCTTTATCCTGGCAAGACTGATGGGGACTGCTTCTGTTCGCTAGAGTGATAGGTGTTTTGCCTGATGGCTGCTTCTTTGCCATGATCCACCTTGGGTGAGGCTTAAAGGTTGGTTCTCTTGATTTGGGGCTTCCCATGCTATAAGAAATTATTAGGATTATTGGTGTACTTTTAGTTGTGATAGCTATTCAAATGTGTTGTATGAGCAGGCATGCCATGACACATGTGAGTGCAGGTCAGAGGACGACTTCCAGGGGTCTGTGCACTGCCTTCTTTGAGGACAGTGTCTCTTAACTGCTACAAACGAACTGTCAGGCTGCAACCAAATGTCAGACTGTTCCATGAGCTGAGTCCACCTCCCATGGTCATAGACACATTGCGATCACAGATACATGCGGCGCTCTGCATCTGGCTCTGTGGACTTTACCTGGGAAAGGGGGAATTGACCTTGAGCTGACAGGCTTTGCAAGCAAGCACTTTTAACTGCTGAGCCATCTCCTTGGCCTGTAATTGTTTTTACTTTTAACGTTTATATTTGTCTATTTGCAAGCAGAGACAGAGAGAGGACGGGAGGTAGGGGGAGGGAGAGAATGGGTGTGCCAAAGGCCTCTTTCATGTCCAACAAACTCCAGGTGCATATGCTACTTTGTGCATCTGGCTTTATGTGGGTACTGGGGAAGTGTGTGTGTGCATGTGTGTGTGTGTTACTGCTCATTGCAAACCAATACCAGATGTTTGTGCCACCTTTTTGCATCCGGCTTCACATGGGTGTTGGGAAATTGAACCCAGGCTGCAAGCTTTGCAAACAAGCACCTTTAACTACTGAGCCATCTCCCAGCCCTGTTTTTGTTTTTATAAATCTTGGTCTTTCGGAGATACATGCTAAAATATTTATGGATAAAATGTTACTTGAAAGTTACATTGCAATAAAATGGAGGGAAGTAAATGAAGGCTTCTTGACACAAAACTGCTTATGAGCTGACCTGAAGCTGAATAAAGACATACATTGGAAATGTACCATACTATTCCTCCTGGATGTTTTCTTTTTGGTTTTTTTTTAATATATTTATTTATTTGAGAGAGAGAGAGAAAGGGAGGAGAATGGGCACGCCAGGGCCTCCAGCCACTGCAAACAAACTCCAGATGCATGTACCCCCTTGTGCATCTGGCTTTATGTGGGTCCTGAAGAGTCGAACCAGGATCCTTTGGCTTTGCAGGCAAACGCCTTAACCAATAAGCCATCTCTCCAGCCCCTTCTTTTTGTTTTTTGAAAGAAGGTTTCACTATGTAGTCCAGTGTGGCCTCAAACTCAAGTTCCTCCTGCCTTGGTCTCCTGAGTGCTAGAATTTCTCTGTTATTTTTATTTATTTATTTATTTATTTTGAGGTAGGGTCTCACTCTAGCCCAGGCTGATTTGGAGTTCACTATGTAGCCTCAGGCTGGCCTCAAACTTGTGGTGATCTTCCTACCTCAGCCTCCTAATTGCTGGGACTAAAGGCTTTCTGCTGCTTTTAAACACAAGCTTACATTTTTCTCTACTTAAAGGTTTTTAAAGGTCCATCATCAGCATCTCTCTGGCAGGTCCAGCCTGAAATGAGCCCTGGGTCCTCTTGCCACTCATTCTTCCTCTTGGCCAGCAGAGGGCAGTGGATCGCAGAACGTGCAGCCCAGGTTCTCTTATTGGCCCTAGAGTGCCAGTGTTGGTACCCCAGTACAATTACTTGTTACACTTTCACTTTTTGGGGTTTTTTTGTTTTTGTTTTTTGTTTTGTTTTGTTTTTCAAGGTAGGGTCTCACTTCTAGCTCAGACTGACCTGGAATTCACTATGTCATCTCAGGGTTGGCCTCAAAATCAAGGTGATCCTCCTACCTTTGCCTTCCCAGTACTGGGATTAAAGGCACACACCACCACGCCCAGCTCACTTTCACTTTTTAAAGTGGCCACATTGCACTGTCCAGAAGTGAAAGTAGTAGAAATCCAGAGTGACAAAATTTGTGTAGCCTGGCACTGAGGTTGCAGAAACTATAGAAGGTGATGAGCACCACCTCAAATTCTGTGGGTCTTTTTGTTTTTTTGAGGGAGGGTCTCACTCTCACCCAGGCTGACCTGGAATTCACTCCTTAGTCTCAGGGTGGCCTTGAACTCATGGCTTTCCTCCTACCTCTGCCTCCCCGAGTGCTGGGATTAAAGGCGTGTGCCACCACACCCAGCTCTGTGGGTCTTTTAACGTTGTCTTTGGCCTCTCTGTGTATGGTGGCTATTGGCTGTGACTTCTGTCACCAGCTCAGCAGAATGTACAGCCTACCATTCTGTGTTAGAAATTATGATAGTGTGTTCTCATGTAGTCTGACCCTCTGTCTTACAATTGTTCCCTTGCAAGTCTAGCTGTCAGATACACCCATATTTAAGCTTGAATGCAAAATGCTTCTGAAGCCAAATGATATTGTTCTTTTCCTTCTCCCTGGGAGTTTCTTCTTCGGGAAACAATTTCAGCCTCTCAGATTGTGCTGTTAGCAGAACAACATCGTTCTCATCAAGGATGTAATCAGCAGCTGAAGCGAGTCAGCTCAGGGGCCACTGAAGAAGGCGGCTCATAATACTTGCCTCTCTGCCTGTCTGTCCTGGCAGCAGCTGACGGTATCACATTGCCAGCTGGTAACAAAAGATCAGCTAAGCAAACCGTCACGTTCCAAGCAGCAACCTTTTACAAAGTTTCTTGCCTGGTTGGAGAGAGGTGAAACATTTGAATATGCTTGTGTGGGAACAGGTAGGTGGGAAGGAGGGAATCGGTAACTAGACTGAGAGATAGGCCAGAGCTAGACAAAGGCAGGCCCGAAAGCCACATGAAGGAATGCAGAGTTTCCGTGAGGGCAGAGGGGAGCCACTGAAGGATTGGTGGAAGACCAGAAGAGCAACAGATGGAAAGAGTGAGCAGTTGCCAGGGAAACCATCAAATAGGGTTGCAGCCAGCCAACTGAAGGACCCCTGCAGCCTGTACCGGGCCAGAGCAGCACAGAGAAAAGGACCTTAAGAGGACATACAAGGAAATGTCTGGGCCACAGTTAAGGAGAGCAGTAGGGAGACCAACTCCCAGGTTCCTGCCTTGGCAGTGATGCCAGTCCTTGGGGGAGGAGTCTAATTGATTTTTCTCCACCTGACTTTTTAGACAGTCAGAATTCACTCTGGGGGCAGATGCCTCTCCAACTCAAAAGATTCAACTGAATTTGCAAGACAGGTTTGTCTCCTTCCTGGCATTAGCATGCCTCAGTCACTCCTTTTTGGCCCTTTCTTAGAGCACAGTGCAATGGATAGTCATTATCCTCGGCTCTGAGTTCTTGTAACTAAACTATGTTTTCCTTCTCTTTCTTCTTCTTCTTTTTTTTTTTTTTTTGATATCTTCATGTATAAGTAAGAACACATAATAAAGATTTTTCTAATGATGTGTTTATCCCTGAAAATTAGCTGAGTGTGGCTTACACCTGTAATCTTAGCATTTGGAGGACTGAGGTAGGAGGATCTCCAGGAGTTCTAGGTCAGCCTGGGCTAGAACAGGAACCTCAAAACAAAAAGCCTAAAAAAAATTATTTGTATTAGCCGGGCGTGGTGGCACACACCTTTAATCCCAGCACTCGGGAGGCAGAGGCCGTGAGTTTGAGGCCACACTGAGACTACATAATGAATTCCAGGTCAGCCTGAGCTAGAGTGAGACTCTACCTCAAAAAAACCAAAAATAAAAAAAAAAAAATATATATATATATATATATATATATATATACACATACACACACATATAACTTGTATTCATATTCTCTCTCTCCCCCTACTTTATCCCTTCCTTCTTTCACTAGGGCTTCACATTATAGCCTAGGCTGGCCATGATCCTTGGGCCTCAGTCTACATCAGGAGAGATTTTCTTTGTAGATATATCTGTACTTGGAAAGTAATTGAAAACAGTATTTGGGACTGTGATGGCTAATCTGAGTTTTTAACTTAAGAAGATTTAGAGTCAGAATAATAACAAACCACTGGGCATGTCTAAGGGCCAGTCTAGATTAGGTTAATCAAGGTGGGAGGACCCACCCTAACTGTGGGCAGCACCATTCCAAGGGCTGGGTTCCTGGCTTAGTGGTTAAGGCACTTGCCTGCAAAGCCAAAAGACCTCAGTTCGATTCCCCAGGACCCACGTAAGCCAGATGCACAGGGGGTGCATGCATCTGGAGTTCATTTGTAGTGGCTGAAAGCTTGGGCACACTTACTCTCTCTCTCCCTCTTTCCCTCTCTCAAATAAAAAATAAAATATTGAAAAAGAAAGGAAGAAAGGCTAAAGTAAGCTGAGCGCCAGCATGCATCACTCTGCTTCCTGACTGTGGACTCAGTGGCCACTCATCCTCCCGCTCCTGCTGCCGTGCCTCCCGCCAAGAGGAAGTATCCCCTTGAACGCTAAGCCAGAATAGACCTGTCCTTCCTCAAGCTGCTTCTTGTCAAGTAATTGGTCACAGCATGAGTAAAATAACTAATACAAGGATGTACAGATGTTTTCCCAAAGTTGGGAAATAGAGAATTATGAGAAGCTCATAGTGTTTTCTGGAGAATTTTGACCATTAGTGAACCCATATCGCTGATACTTTTTCTTCTGAATTACCTGTAGAATCTGGATGAAAGTCCTTTTTAAAAAAAAATCTCTCTGGGGCTAGGGAGATGGCTTAGCAGTTAAGCGCTTGCCTGTGAAGCCTAAGGACCCCAGTTCAAGGCTCGATTCCCCAGGACCCACGTTAGCCAGATGCACAAGGGGGCACACGCGTCTGGAGTTCGTTTGCAGTGGCTAGAGGCCCTTGCATGTCCATTCTCTCTCTGTCTCACTTAATCTCCCTGACTCTTTCTCTCTGTTGCTCTCAAATAAATAAATAAATAAAAATATTTTAAAAAAAATCTCACTGGCGTGGTGGCACATGCCTTTAATCACAACATTTGGGATGCAGAGGTAGGAGGATCACCATGAGTTCGAGGCCACCCTGAGACTACAGAATGAATTCCAGGTAGCTTGTGCTAGAGTGAGACCCTACTTCAAAAAAAAAGAAACTCTCTTTGGGCTGGAGAGATGGCTTAGCAGTTAAGGACACTTCCCTGCAAAGCCAAAGGACCCAGGTTCAATTCCACCAGGACCTACATAAGCCATATGCACCATGTGGCCCATGTGTCCGGAGTTTGTTTGCAGCAGTTGGAGGCCCTGGCATGCTCATTCTCTCACTCTCTCTCTCCCTCTCTGTGTCTTTCTCTCTCTATCCCTATCTCTATCTCCCTCTCTGTCTCTCTCAAATAAATAATTTTTAAAAAATCTTTATTTGTTGGAGCTGGGAACTGAAACAAAGGCCTCCTGCATGCTAAGCAGACTGTACCGTAGTGCTACACACCCAGTTCTTGGACACGTGTTCTTTGTTAGATACATGTAATGCAAAAACTTCCCACTCTGAGGCTGTCATTTCACCCTCCTAATGGTGTCTTTTTATGAAAAGAAGTTTTTAATTTTACCTAGTTCAGTTTAGTCAGTTTTCTCTTTGGATAGAGGGATGTGCATGCTGATATATATGTGTGTGTGTGGAGACCACAGGACAACATCAGGAGTCGTTCCTCAGGCACCACCCACTTTGTTTTGAGACAGGGTCTGTCATTGGGCTGGAGAGTGACAGTTAGGCTAGCTGGCCTAGCAAACCCCAGGAATCTGCTTGTCCCCACCTCCCCAGCACTGGGATTACAAGTACACAGCAGCACACCTAGATTTATTTTTATTTTTTGAGGTAGGGTCTCACTCTAGCCCAGGCTGATCTGGAATTCTTATGTAAACTCAGGGTGGCCTTGAACTCACAGTGATCCTCCTACCTCTGCCTCCCAAGTGCTGGGATTAAAGGCATGCGCGACCACACCCGGCTAATTTTTATTTATTTATTTGCGAGAAAGAGAGAAATAGGTAGAGAGAGGCACAAAGAGAGAATGAGCACGCCAGGGCCTCCGTCCACTGCAAACGAACTCCAGATGTGTGCGCCCCCTTGTGCATCTGGCTTATGTGGGTCCTGAGGAATTGGACCTTGGTTCTTTGGCTTTGAAGACAAGTCCCCTAACTGCTAAGCCATCTCTCCAGCCCCTTAGCTTCTTTTTTATATTGGTACTGGGACTTGGGTCCTTGTACTATCTCCCTTGGCCCCTGCTTTATTCTTTATACTTAGCAACTCTTCCTCTTCTTTTTAGGAGAATTTTGCCTATTTCAAAATTATGAAATTTTAGTCTTCCACCTTTGTTGAAATTAACTTCTTGGCTCCTAACCTGCAGACCCCAGATCCCATGAAAATCTAATATAGAAATGTAAATAAGTACATAGCAGACTTTCCTGCAGCTTCAGGGAGCCGAGACTGACAGCCAGGCATATCTGCCTGTGGACCTCTTGTTAGATGTCCATGGGTAATGTTTTATAGATGACATTGAAGCCTAGAAAGTGAGAGGGACACTGTTATTTATGGCCCAGCTGGACCCCAAACCCAGGTCTCTTTATTTTATTTTTATTTATTTGTGCACATGTGTGTGCGTTCAACGGGTCATCTTGCAATGGCAAAAGAACACCAGGTGCTTGCGCCACTTTTTGTGTTGAGCTTACACAGGTGGCTTGGGAATTAAACGCCAGAAGCAGGCTTTGCAAACAAGCACCTTTAATCACTGAGCAATCTTCCCAGCCCCGAACCCAGGTCTTTTAACTTACTTTTTTTTTTTTTTTTTTTTTTTTTTTTTTTTTGGTTTTTTGAGGTAGGGTCTCACTTTGGCTCAGGCTGACCTGGAATTCACTATGTAGTCTCAGGGTGGCCTCGAACTCTCGGCGATCCTCCTACCTCTGCCTCCCGAGTGCTGGGATTAAAGGCGTGCGCCACCACGCCCGGCTACTTTTTTTTTTTTTTTTTCAAGGTAGGGTCTCACTCTAGCTCAGACTGACCTGGAATCCACTAGTCTCAGGATGGTCTCCAGCTCATGGCAATCCTCTGACCTCTACCTCCCGAGTGCTGGGATTAAAGGCGTGCATCACCACACCCGGGTTTTAACTTACTTTTTAAAGCACAGCTCTTGCTGCAGACTAAGTATCTTGCTGACAGGACCATAGAAGAGCGTTTATTGTCAGAGGGGATTTCTGATCCACTAGCAACTAAGGCTGGCGCCCGGTGCTACTCAGCTACTTTATATATTTGCTTCGAACATTTGAGTTCCAAGGAGCCTATGACTAAATTTTCTGAAGGTGACTGGGAATTAAGGTCTCATCTGCCTCCAGCTGTGACTCAGTGCCCCGAGGTTGCTGTACTGAACCTTGCCATGTGCAGCTGCCTGGATTCTGCTCGTTTCTGATTGGCTCTGCCAGAATTTTAAAAAGCACCTTATGTAATAAGTTCCCAGCCTCGATGTTCTAATGGGTGAGATTTACCAGTGATTGCTCCAGGGAGAAAATTGAAAGGGGCGGAGGCAGGGCAAGGAGTTCCAACTTTTCTCAATTTGCAAGCAATCAGCCAGTAGGAGGACAGCCAGGCCCACAGTGCCAGACATACTCATTAATGGTTTTACTGGTAGCCTGCCTTTCTCCCTGTAACTGCCTGCAGGAACCACAGGTTCTAAGCAGGCAAGGCAGCTTACAGGTAACAGGGTCAGATATTTCAAAAGATTCCCTCAGACTCCAGTGCCAGAAGTCTCTGGAATGGTTCCTGTTATCTTGTCAGAATGCTTAGCAAGCCCCACTGCCAGAAGTGTGCTTTTCAGACACACAGCACAGATAAATGTCCAACTCACTAGCCAGGCGTGGTGGCACACGCCTTTAATCCCAGCACTAGGGAGGCAGAGGTAGGAGGATCGCCATGAGTTTGAGGCCACCCTGAGACTCCATAGTGCATTCCAGGTCAGCCTGGGCTAGAGCAGACCCTACCTCGAAAAACCAAAACTAACAAACAAACAAAAGTCCAGCTCAGAGCAAAAAAGACTTCACTGGGGGCTGGTGAGATGGTTTAGCAGTTAAGGCACTTGCCTACAAAGCCAAAGAACCCAGGTTCGATTCTCCAGGACCCACATCAGCCAGATGCCTAAGGTGGAGCATGCATGTGGAGTGCGTTTGCAATGGCTGGAGGCCCTGACACACCCATTCTCTCTCTCCCTCTCTTTCCCTCTCTGCCTCTTTCTCTCCTTTCAAATAAATAAATAAAAATATTTTTTAAAACGGCTTCATTGGGCCACACCTGGAAACACAGATTGAATGATCTTACCCTCAACAATAAGGAGTGAGGTCTGTTATAACATCTATGGGCAGGAGCTGAAGGAAGAGTAACAATCCCATTTTTATACGCTTTCCATAAGCCCTAGGGAGCCTCTTTTCTGCTCTCAAGAAGCTGACAGTGGCTGGAGAGGTGGCTTAGGAGTTAAGCGCTTGCCTGTGAAGCCTCAGGACCCCGGTTCGAGGCTCGATTCCTCAGGACCCACGTTAGCCAGATGCACAAGGGGGCGCACGTGTCTGGAGTTCGTTTGCAGTGGCTGGAGGCCCTAGCGTGCCCATTCTTCCCCCCCCCCCCCGCCCCTCTGCCTCTTTCTGTGTCGCTCTCAAATAAATAAATAAAAATAAACAACCTTAAAAAAAAAAAAAAAGAAGCTGATAGTAGGTATTAGAAGGCCAGCTTTCTGAGTGAGACCCGTTCACAGGCATCTGCTGAACACTGCTGTGTGCTGCTGGGTAATGGGTGGGGATACAGAAGGGACTAGGACTGGGTCCCTGTCCTCAAGGAGCTCTCACTGTAGGCAGAGGGACAGGTGAGTCAGCTGACAAGCACGGTACAGTGTGGTGAATGCCATGCTACAGGTGAGCGTCATGCATGAGAGCAGCCTGGTACCTCCTAGAGAAAAAAACCCACTAAACAGAAAGTGGTGAGAAAAGCCTTCATTGCAGACAGACGGGTGACGTGCACTGCTGTGGTATTGGGAGGCAAGAACAAGAGAAAAGGGGGCCTGGGGCCCCGCTGCGTACAGACTCATCCGTGTTCCACCTTTCTTTCTCCCTTTTAAAAGAACTGTGACAGTCAAGGACTGCCAACATCCTCATAACTCAGAGGCTTGCTTATCCCAGAAACTCAGGCCCCGTGAGCATTATATCCCGTTAAGAATATATATACATAATATATATACCCGTTAGAATCTTGCGCACCCATGGCTCACTGGGGCACTGCCAGGTCTAGAGCCCTCCAGCAGCGGTGCCCAGCCCCACCGCACAGTCTCGACCGAGCGCACCTGAGCTCGAGATGCCGCTGCATTGAGCACGCCCACGTTCTCATCTTGCTCTGCTCTTCTCTTTCAGGCATGAAGAAATCAGTGATTTACAGCTCACGGAAACTCCACAAAATGTGGAAAGGATGGCTGTCGAAAACATTCTGATTTTGCTTGCTTTTATGTTCTGTATAGATTATAAATAAAGTGTTTAATCGTTTTTTGATACAGCAATGTTTGTTACTCTGACCCCTTACTTGAATTTGAAGAAACCAAGGTTTATGTAATGCTTGATTAAAAAAAAAAAAATAAATGCGTGCATCAGACACGTATTCAGGTGGGCCCCAAGTATATAAATGAATTTAGCATCCTAAGAAGAGAGTCCTCTCTGTGTACAGAGCCATGAGGGTGCATTTTGTGGTCAGTGTAGGGAAGACGTTCAACTGCAGGCACACAGGGTCAGGGTAGCATAACAAATGCTCTATGTGCTTTTGAACTTGCAGCCTGGCAAAATTGCTGGATGAGCTGGGCTCTCTCCTTAATCTCCCTCCTATTCCCTTGCTTTTTGCCAGCAAAGGCTCACAAGTGTGGCATGAGCATTTGTCTGTATTGGGTTTCTTACATATGTCTTTGTTCTCCATGAAAGTGTGCGGTGGAGGGGGTGTTTGGTGAGGAGCCGGAGGCTTCCATGCTGTAACAGGACGTGCCTGGGCAGCAGGAAACCCACCGAGAGTGCCTCCAGCAACACAGGATGGACTCATTCTCTCGCCCTGATTTCTTCCCATCTCTCTGCCTTTCCCCGTGCCGACTCCCTTCATAATTAGGAGACTGCTGGCAACAACTTCAAGGGCCCATCCACATCTGGGGAGGCAGAAGATTCTTTTTAGAAGCTCTCAGAAGAGCAAGAAAATAGTTAGGCATGGGTGGCACATGCCTATAATCCTAGCACTCGGGAGGCTGAGGCAGGAGGATCACGAATCCAAGCCAGTAAAGGATGCACAGCAGATTCAAGGCCATAATAAAATCCTTTCTCAAGAAAAAAAGAGAGAGAGAGAGAGAAAAGAAAGCAAACTTTTCCAACAGCCTAGAGCAAGCTTCTATCTGTTCACGGACCCTGGAGTGACATGCCTATGCCCAGGTTAATTTACCCCACCTCAAGAGACAGATTCTTTGCAGGCCCAGGGGCTGCAGGGCAGGAGGAGGTGCCCACGTGGAAATTGAAGGGGAAGCACCCAGCTCACTGGCCTCACATACACCATCAGTCTGTCCAGTCAGACCTCAGCACCTAAATTTTTCCCCCTTCAAATTGGTCTCTTTATCTCCTAGCACTGGTTCTGTTTCTTGGTACTCTAGTACAGACCCTTAAGATCTCTTCTACATTCTAACTACATTTTTTTTTTCTTTCTTTGAGTTCATTTCAACCCAAAGTACAAGGCTCGTGGCATTGTGAAAAGAGCACACTAGGTTGAACATAGCTTCACTGCCAACCAGTGTATGACTTTGGGCAGGTTATTTAACCTCTGTGAACAGTTTCACCATCTGTTAAATGAAACGTGTTACAAAATCTTTAAGATGGTCTTGTGACGAAGGATGTGTCCTGTAGGACCATGTCTTAACATTTCTTCATTCAGCACTGCTTAACTGCCATCATTCTTACGTGTTGTGACTTCGGTGATTTTCTTCCTCCTGAAGCTAATATATAATCCCCCACTACTTATAGGACAAAATAAGAACCTCTTGTCAGGCTAATCAAGGTCATCTACATTTGAGGTTTAGTTTACCTTAACTTCTGCATAACCTTTTATATTCACAGTAAATGCTTTGCAGAATAGCTACTCAGTGAGGCACAGAACATCGGGCGCATTTTCCAGATGTGCAATGTGAGGCCTTTGGAGAGGAAGAGGCTGCCTGGAGTCATAACACGGGTAACATAGCTAGGACTTCAACCCAGGCTTCCAAACTCCTGTCTTGTGCCTTTTCCTGCGCAGCCTGTAGCTTTCACAGTCATGATCGTGTGAGTTTTTCTGTCCTTTTGCCCAAGATGGATTATCTTCCTGATCCTCATCCATTTTGAAGGATAGATGTACATCGCAGTTGGCATTCATTAATCAGGTAATATAAGGATCAAAGGCAAGACTTGGGCTTGAGAGATGGCTTAGTGGTTAAGACACTTGCCTGCAAAGCCAAAGGACTCAGATTTGATTCCCCAGGACCCACGTAAGACAGATGCACATGGTGGTACATGTTTGTTTGCAGTGGCTAGAGGCCCTGGCATACCCATATTCTCTCTCTCTCTCTCTCAAATAAATATATTGTTTTTAAAAAACTAATGAAACATCCCCACTTCCAAATGTGATTTCCAGGGTCACATCTATTGACAGGCTATATGAAACCTGGTCTCTTATTCCTTAATTCTCCTTTCACTTCAACCCTCTATTCTACTCCCTCAGCATGTAGGGAAGTTGTTTATGAGACCTAGAAGAACAAAATCTGTGGGCTCACTATTCTTTTAAAAGATTCAGAACAAGGCCGGGCATGGTGTCATACACCTTTAATACCAGCATTTGGGAGGCAGAGGTAGGAGGATCTCAATGAGTTCGAGTCCACCCTGAGATTACATAGTGAATTTCAGGTCAGCCTGGGCTACAGTGAAACCCTACCTCAAAAAACAAAAAAAAAAAAAAAAAAAAACAAAAAGATTCAGAACTGTGGTGGCACATGCCTTTAATCCCAGCACTCAGGAGGCAGAGGTAAGAGGCTCACTGAGTGTGAGGCCAACCTCGAACTACAGAGTGAGTTCCGGGTCAGCCTGGGCTAGAGTGAGACCTTACCTAGGAAAAAAAGGAAAAAAAAAAGTCACAGGACATCAAACTAAATATAACTCCTACCTCTTAACTTGAATTTCATTGTCCTAACCAAGTCCTGCATAATAACTAACCTACTGTAAATGAGCTTCAGTTCAGATTTAAGAAAGTCTTTTCTCAACATTTCAGGTCAAGGTAGGTATGTAGAAGTGAATGACAGGATATTGCAGGTGGGAAAGTCTAAAGGCTGTTCTTAAGAGAGAATGTGATTCAACTGGCTTCAGTTAAGTGTCTACCAGTATTGGGCTGGGGAGAAAAGGGATATGCTACCATGAATGTTCCTAGGTTCCTGTCTTCTACAAGCATGAAGGAGGACAAGTTATCCTCACCTCATAATGTACCATGAGAAGAGAAGTGATCAGGTAATTTAATCATTGATTTAGTCAAGAATGCAACAAAAATTTAATAAATGCTATTTCATGCTAGGATTTGGAGCCCTGGAGAGTTGCTCCAAATGTAATGATTTTACAGTGCAGAAAAGCTGTCAAGTTAGTAAGCTGTGGATTATATTTCTCTATAAGTTCTTAATTATAGGGGTAATTATAGGGTGCTATGGAGATACATCAAAGTAATGACAAACGTTGGTTGAGCCATTACAGTGTGTCAGGGACTGTTCTAAGGACCATCTATATCCTTACTCATCTAATCCTCACCACAACCTTGCGTAATAAGACTCTTTTTATCTCTGTTATGCATGAGGCAACAGAGGCACAGAGAAGTAATACCTTATGTACAATGTCACAGGTAATGGCAGCCAGCACTCAAAACTGGGCCATCCGGTTCCAAAGCCCTTTCTCTTCTTGGCTAAACTGTCTTAATCACTTGTTGTTTTCCTAGTAATAAAGAAGCAAGCCGGGGCATGGTGGCACACGCCTTTAATCCCAGCACTCAGGAGGCAGAGATAGGAGGATTGCCATGAGTTCGAGGCCACCCTGAGAATACAGAGTTAATTCCAGCTCAGCCCGGGCTAAGAGTGAGACCCTACCTTGAAAAAAAAAAAATGGGGGTGCTGAGAACAAAATGCAAAATGGGAGGAGATACTGAGAAATCATGTATTTGGTAAGATGTTTATACCTATTGTTGCAGTTACTTTCTTGTTGCTGGGACAAACGCTTGACCAGAAGCAGCTTAGGGGACAAAATAAGACTTACTTCAGGCTTATAGAATCGAAGGGAAGCACCATTATGACAGAAGAAACTGGCTCACTTCCACAGATCCATAGCAGAGAGAAACAACTGCATCAAACACCAACAGCCAGAGTTCAAACTGGCTCTTTACACACCTTAGGGACCACAGGATCTGCCCCCAGTGACACCTCCTCCAGCAGGCTGCTAGTAGGAAGCTTAAACTTAATCAAAAATCCCTGAGGATGGCTTAGCGATTAGGGCCTTTGCCTGCAAAGCCAAAGGATCCTGGTTTGATTCTCTAGGGCCCACATAAGCTAGATGTACAAGGTGGCATATGCATCTGGAGTTTGTTTGCAGTGGCTGGAGGCCCTGGCACACCCATTCTCTCCCCCTCTCTCTGCCTCTTTCTCTCTCAAATAAATAAATTAAATATTTTTTTAAATCCCTGAAGCTGTGAGAGACATACATTCACATTCAAGCCACCACATCTACAGTATATAATGAACTATTATGATCCAATAAGGGCTGGAGGGATGGCTTAGCAGTTAAGACGCTTGCCTGCAAAGCCAAAGAGCTCAGGTTCAATTCCCAATTACCCATGTAATGTCAGATACACAACGTGGCTCATGCTTCTGGAATTCTTTTGCGGTGGTTAGAGGCCCTGGCATGCCCATTCTCTCTCTCTCTATCTACCTCTTTCTCTCTCTCAAATAAATAAATAAAATATTAAAAAAAGAGAGCCGGGCGTGGTGGCGCACGCCTTTAATCCCAGCACTTGGGAGGCAGAGGTAGGAGGATTGCCGTGAGTTCGAGGCCACCCTGAGACTCCATAGTGAATTCCAGGTCAGCCTGAGCTAGAGTAAGACCCTACCTCGAAAAACCAAAAAAAAAAAAAAAAAAAAGAAAAAAAAATAAAGAAAAGAAAAGAAAAAGAAATGGAAGCCTGTGGTAACATCCAGTTTTACCTCATTCATATCGTGAGGGATAAGTTTCTCACTATTCTTTTTTTTTAACATTTAAAAAACTTATTTATTTTATTTATTTGACAGAGAGAAAGAGAGGGGGAGAGAGAGAGAGAATGGACACACCAGGGCCTCCAGTCACTGCAAACGAACTCCAGACGCATGTGCCACGTGGGTCCTGGGGAATCAAACCTGTGTCCTTTGGCTTTGCAGGCAAACGTCTTAACCACTAAGCCATCCCTCCAGCCCAAGTTTCTCACCACTCTTGTGTGCAGACTAGGGCAGCCAGCGTGGTTTCCGCAGGGGAGATTCACAGGGATTACTGCAGCCACACAGGCAGCCATCTGGCCAGAGACCCACAGAGCTGGGTGTCCTTGCAAGTGTGACTAACAAGCCTCGGTCTGTTTGCACAGCGGCGTCCCTGGAGGATGTGTGCCCGGCTTTCTCTGTGGGTTCCCTGGGAAATGGACGCTGAGAATGGGGTCTACCCGCAGAAAGCTTAGTGGGGAGACTCATAAGAACACGAGGAAAGCAGGGCCAGGCAGAGGGAGACTGGCGGTGATGTCGCACGGTGGGCAGTGCCTCACCCATCCCACAGAGAAGTCCTGGAGCTGGCTGGAGTGGTGGAGTGGTTGAGGCCCATGCGCTGGAGGCTTCACCATCAACCTGTGGCACTCTATTTGGAGGTAGGAGAATCTTTTTTGTTGTCGTTGTTGTTGTTTTTTCGAGGTAGGGTCTGTAGTCTCAGTGTGGCCTCGAGCTCACGCAGTCCTCCTACCTCTGCCTCCCGAGTGCTGGGACTAAAGGCGTGCACCACCATGCCTGGCTCTAGAATCTTTCATTATTATTATTATGATTATTATTATTTGTTTTGTTTTATGAGGTAAGGTCTCACTTTAGCCCAGGCTGACCTGGAATACACTCTCAGGGTGGCCTCGAACTCACAATGATCCTACTACCTTTGCTTCCCACTTGCTGGGACTAAAAGCATGCAACACTATGCCCAGCTATTATTATTATTATTATCATTTTGGTTTTTCGAGGTAGGGTCTCGCTCTAGCTCAGGCTGACCTAGAATTCACTATATAGTCTCAGGCTGGCCTCGAACTCACAGCGATCCTCCTACATTGCTTCCTACATGCTGGGATTAAAGATGTGTACCACCGCCAGGAAGATTCTCCCCCCCCTCCACCCCCCACTCCCCCACCCCGCGAAAAGTTAAAGAGAGTCATTGAGGGCATGCCTTTGAAGAGAATATTGGGACCCTATTCCCTCTTCCCTTTCTTTGCTTCCTAACCGCGGTAGCGTAAGCAGCTTTGCTCCACTGAGCGTACACTCCCACGATGTACGCCCTCTTCACAGGCTCAAAAGTGATGGGACCATTTGTTCATGAAGTGAAATGTCCAAAGCTGTGAGCCAAAATAAACCTCTTCTCTTTAGCAGCTGAATGTCCCAGCTACATGTTGTCATAGCAACTGGAAGCTCACTAACACAATTGACCTTTCAGAATTTGGTCTCAAATTGAGGCAAGGCAGTAGGCCTTTGCACCACAGTAAGAGCCAGTTATCGGCGCTAAAGGCTTGAGCTCAGCAGCTGACTTCCATCAGCTGGTGACAATGCTCGCTGGAGGACTCACTCAGCTGAAGGAATGTTTGCCCCTGTTTCTAGACGGGAGCTCTGGATGGTGCCGAAGTCAGGATGGCTTTCTCGACCTTTTTTTTTTAATTATTTTTATTTTATTTGCAAGCACACAGAGAGAAACAGATAGAGAAGAGAGACAGACAGAGAGAGAATGGGCGCACCAGGGCCTCCAGCCACTGCAAATGAACTCCAGATGCGTGCGCCCCCTTGTGCATCTGGCTAACGTGGGTCCTGGGGAATCGAGCCTTGAACCGGGGTCCTTCGGCTTCACAGGCAAGCGCTTAACCGCTAAGCCATCTCTCCAGCCCTCGACCTTTTTTTTTGTAATAGCTGTAAGGCCTCAGAATCTCTGTAATGCAGGAGAACCATGCAGACATTAAACATTTATATGCTAACACCTATGTGTTTTCCCACCAAGGCTTCAGAAACTCCATAAAGCAGTGTGATAGTGACAACAGTTCAAATGAAGATGTAATTTAAGTGTAAAACACACACTAGGTTATGGACACTTTGTGTGAATAAGAAAGAATGAAGACTACCTCAATGATTTTTAAATATTGATTTTATGTCAAAATGTTAGTACTTGGATACATTGACTAAATACATTTATATATGTTAATACAAAATTCATCTTTACTTTTTTTTTTATTTTGAGGTAGGGTCTTGCTTTAGCCCAGGCTGACCTGGATTCCACTATGTAGTCTCAGGGTAACCTCCTACCTTCTGAGTGCTGGGATTAAAGGCGTTGTGCCACCACACCCAGCTATCTCTACCTTTTTACTTATGTTTTTCTTTTCATTTTGACAAAAAAATAAGAAATTTATTTATGCATCTGAGAGAGTTTGATGCACCAGGGCCTGTTGCTGTTGGAAACAAACTCCAGACTCATGCACCACTTTGTGTGTCTGGCTTTATGTGGGTATTGGAGAATGGAACCTTTAACCACTGAGCAATCTCCCAATCCTCTTGTTCTTTTTTCTTTCTTTCTTTCTCTCGCTGTGTCTTTCTTTTTTGCATGTATATGTGGTATGCGTGTTTGCATGTGTGTGGGCCCATGTGTGCGCATGTATGTAAAGGTTGATGTTAGGTGTCTTCCTCTATAGTTCTCTACCTTATTTGATGAGGCAGGACCTCTCATTGAACCTAGTGCTCACCGATCCAGTTAGTCTAGCTACCTAGCTTGTACCAAAGATCCCTTCTCTATCTGGGATTACAAGTGGGTCTCCAGACCCACCTGGCATTTACATGGGTGCTAGGGATCGCAACTGGGTCCTCACGCTTGCACAGCAAGCACTTTTATCTACTGAGCCATCTTCCCTGCTCTCTCTCTCTCTCTTTTTTTTTTTTTTTTTTTTTTTTTTTTTTGAGGTAGGGTCTCATTCTAGCTCAGGCTGACCTGGAATTCACTATATAGTCTCAGGGTGGCCTCGAACTCATGGCGATCCTCCTACCTCTGCCTCCCAAGTGCTGGGATTAAAGGTGTTCACCACCACACCCGACTCTCTCTTATTTGTTTTTATATGCTGCTAGAAAACTTCAAATGACGAGTGTGGCTCACATTATAAATGACCTGGATAGTACTGTCATAGACCTTTTCAGACCCAAGTAGGAGAGGCTTTTTTTTCTCACTTAATTTGATGACAAGTAACAATTATATTCATTTTTTTCTGGTAAGCCACTTATAGCCCACACTAACCTTTCACAAATTTGTTGAGGAAAATTAGGAAGCAAGATGATTCCATTTTATTTTTTAAACAATTTTTAAAATATTTTATTTATTTGAGAGAGAGAGAAAGATAGAGAATGAACATGCCAGGGCCTTTAGCCACTGCAAACAAACTCCACACTCATGCGCCACCTTGTACATCTGGCTTACATGGTTACTGGGGAATTGAACCTGGGTCCTTAAGCTTCACAGGTAAGCACCTTAACCATTAAGCCATCTCACCAGCCCCTATTTTGATTTTGTTCCTTCTTTTAGATAAGACTATATGATCTTTTTATTACCAGATTCTTAGTTTTATCACTGCTGGGGAAGAAGAAAGGTGGGTGTGTCAAGAGTGTATGACAAAAGACTGTCTAGTAGAATGTCGTAATGTCATTCAAAGAAGGCAAAGGGAAGGGATGAGGGTTATATAACATGGCCACTGCTTTGCAGTGTTTTAACAGCTAGAGATATGTCTTTCTGAATGCATTTTCATGACATTATCTAATTTGGTCCAATAATGGTACTTCAAAATATGTGTTTTAATGTCCTCATTTTACAGATGAGGAAACTCCTCCCTGTAGACTGGTTTACATATCTTGCCTAGCTCTGGAATTTGAGGTCTATTCCTAGTCCAGTTACATAGTTTTTGTTTGTTTTTTTCAAGGCAGGATCTTACTCTAGCCCAAGATGACCTGGAACTCATAGCAATCCTCCTCTTAGCCTTCCAAGTACTGGGACTAAAGGCATAAGCCATCACACCGGACTACGTGTGTGTTGTGTGTGTGTGTGTTTACATAAGGTCTCATTCTAAGCAAAGGCTGTCCTGGAATTCACTATGTAGCCCAGGCTGGCCTCAAATTCATGCTGACCTTTGAACCTCCTACCTCAGCCTACCAAATGCTGGCATTAAAGATGTGTACCATCAAGCCTGGCTTCAGGTACATATTTTTTAATTAAAACTGAATCCAGGCATGGTGGCACACAAATGTAATCCCAAACCTAGAAAGGCTGATGCAGGTGGATCTTGAGTTTGAGACCAGCCTGAGTCTTTGTCTCAACAAAGAAAAAAAAAAAAAAAGTAAAAGAGAAAGGAAGGGAAGGAACACAAGTTAGGGAGCCAGGGGTAGAGCTCATTGGTCAACCACATACTCAGCCCAAGGTTGCATCCCAGCACTAAAAACAAAAGTAGGGTGAGGATGGAAGATATGATCAGATATGAATTCTCTGTGCATGTATGGAAATAGTACACTGAGTCCTATTAATGTGTACAGATAATATGTACTACTAAAGTAGTTTTTACAGGGCTGGAGAGATAGCTTAGTGGTTAAGGTGCTTGCCTGCAAAGCCAAAGGACCCAGGTCCGATTCCCCAGTACCTCCATAAAGCCAGATACAAAGGTGGCACATGCATCTGGAGTTGGTTTGCAGTGGCTAGAGGCCCTGGTGCACCTATATTCTCCCTCCCTCTCTCTCTCAAAATAAATAAGAAAATAAAATTTTAAAAAAATAGATTTTGGGGCTGAAGAGATGACTCCTTTTGGGAGGAACAGATGCTGAAAACTGTGTGTTTTTCAAATTTTGGAGCTATTTCCAAATCTGAAACTATTGGAAGCAGTTAGCTGAATTCATTGGGAGGTATCCCACTCCAGTTCAGCAAGCCAAGAAAGGGTTTGGGTCATATTTTTATAACTGGCATTAGGAATACAGTCACAGCTAGCACAAATGCAGCAGTGTCAATGGTTTTATTTAGCTAGACCAGCAAACATATGTTTTGCAGATATTTTTATTCAAGACAAAAAAAAGCATATGACTTTTTTTTCAATAAAATAATGAGAAGTTTTTAAATGCTTAGCTCATTTATAAATGTAAAAATGTACTTACTTTTAAAATATATCCACCCTAAGGGATGGATAAAAGCAAAGTAAAATGATATATATGTTGAAAAAGCCATCATGAAGCCCATTACTTTGTATGCTAACTCAAAACAAATTTTAATTTAGAAAGAAAGAACAAAACTGCCTGGGTTTGACTTCTGACTCCACTTGCCATGTGGTCCACCTTCTGCAAGTTACTTTGATTGCTTGTGGTTCAGCCACATCATCTTGTTTTGTTTTTAGGAAAAACAGCGTATTGAATACACTGCAAGAAGACAGGAGCTGGGCTGTAACTAGAGTGCTTCCTATAAGCTGTCACACCACCTTTAAAAAGAAAAATGGGGGAATGGAGAGGTGGTGTGATGGTTTGATTCAGGTGTCCCCCATAAACTCAGGTGTTCTGAATGCTAGGTTCCCAGCTGATGGAGATTTGGAAATTAACACTTCCTGGAGGTGGAGTATTATTGGGGGCGGGCTTATGGGTGTTATAGCCAGTGTCCCCTTGCCAGTGTTTGGCACACTCTCCTGTTGTTATTGTCCACCTGATGTTGGCCAGGGGGTGATGCCCACCCTCTGCTCATGCCATCGTTTTCCCCTGCCATCGTGGAGCCTCCCCTCGAGTCTACAAGCCAAAATAAACCCTTTTATTTTTCCCAAAAGTGGCTCTTAGTCGGGTGATTTCTGCAAGTAATGTGAACTTGACTGCAACAAATGGCTTAGCGGTTAAGGCACTTCCCTGCAAAGCCATATCTATGCATATTCTCCCCGATAGTTTGTTTTCTAGGCGCAGAGTGCCTATCTATGTACATGCTACGGGAATAATGTTTATAATGCATTCTTCAGGGAATAATGAGGAAAAACGTTCATATCCCTTCAGTACAGATCCAGCCATCTTAGGCCTAACTATGCACATGGAACACTGTCTGTGGTTGGTGGTGTCTGTGAGGCACAGGGCTGACTCAGTGTACGTTTTCCCCAGGTTGGTATGTCAGCCTTAACATGCATGTTATTTTGCACATGGTTACATATATACATAGGCTCCTGTAGCCATGCTTTTTTCATTTATTATTTGTTTGTTTGTTTGTTTTGGTTTTATTCAAGGTAAGGTCTCGCTATAGCTCAGGCTGACCTGGAATGTACTATGTAGTCTCAGGGTGGCCTTGAACTCACTGTAATTCTCCTACCTTGGCCTCTCAATTAAAGGTATGTGCTATCATGCCCCTAGTGCTTTTTTTTTTTTAAGCTTCTTCTTCCTCATTTTTTTTTTAAAGCAAGCAGACACCAAGGTCTTTCTTTTTTTAAGTATTTTATTTATTTATTTATTTATTTGACAGAGAAAGAGGGAGAGAGAGAGAATAGGTTTTCCAGGGCCTCCAGCCACTGCAAAAGAACTCCAGACGCATGCGCCCCCTTGTGCATCTGGCTAACGTGGGTCCTCGGGAATCAAACCTGGGTCCTTTGGCTTTGCAGGCAAACGCCTTAACCGCTAAGCCATCCCTCCAGCCCTTGTCTTTTATTTTTATTTATTTATTTGAGAGCAACAGACAGACAGAGAAAGAGGCAGGTGATAGAGAGAGAATGGGCATGCCAGGGCCTCCAGCCACTGCGAACGAACTCCAGATGCATGTGCCACCTTGTACATCTGGCTTACATGGGTTCTGGGGAATCGAGCCTCGAACTGGGGTCCTTAGGCTTCACAGGCAAGCACTTAGCCACTAAACCATCTCTCCAGCCCTCCCTCCTCATTTTTCACAGGACAAAGGAGAAAGCATTCCCACTTTCCAGTTCCCAAATAATATCTGTGTGCAGTATTCCCTTGTTCAAAGGAATATGCCATTGCTCAATTATCACCTGAAGAGAAGGACTGTATGGCTCCATGGGAAAGCTGTATCCTCTGGGGGTAGTCAAAACTGAGTTCAAGTCTCAGCCCTATTGCTTATGAGCTGAGTGACCCTGGGAAACCATTTGACCTATATGAGGTTGCCTTTCTTCTTCTTGAAAAAGAGGATAATAATATCTACCTCCTGAGGGATGGCTGGAGGCTCAAGTGACTATGGAAGCATTTTACCCACCTGGAGCCTGCTGTTGAGGCCCTCTTCTGAAGTGCAGTGGTTAGAAGATTGTGTCTTGCAATGGAAAGAAATCTGAGTTTGAAGTCCAGAGAGGGAGGGAAGACAACAGTGATTAAAAACTTCCCACCAGCCGGGCGTGGTGGCGCACGCCTTTTATCCCAGCACTTGGGAGGCAGAGGTAGGAGGATTGCTGAGTTCAAGGCCACCTTGAGACTACATAGTGAATTCCAGATCAGCCTGAACCAAAGTGAGACCCTACCTCGAAAAACTAAAAAAAAAAAAAAAAAAAAAAAAAAAAAAACTTCCCACCAAGGCTTAGGAGAGGTGGCTTAGTGGTTAGGGCTCTCACCTGCGAAGCCAAAGGACCCAGGTTCTACTCCTCAGAATCCATGTAGGCCAGACACACAAGGTGACACGTGCACAAGGTGGTGCATGTACACAAGGTGGCACACTCGTCTGGAGTTCAATTGCAGTGGCTATAGGCCTTAGCATGCCAATTCTCTCTCTTTCTCCCTCTCTCTCATTAAAAGAAAAAAAAAAAAAGAACTTTCCACCAGCCTGGTACCTTATATATGGCATGTCCTTTCCTAGCAACAGCCCTGCCAGGTAGGTTATTAATATTTCCATTGTACAATCTCCTCACTGTTCCTCATCAGCTTAAGTTCAAGTTTCCATTATGCCACTTTCTGTGTGACTTTGGGAACATCGTTTATTCTAATGCTCAGATTTCTTCTCTGTCAAACTATAGTTATATTAATCCTGACACCACTCAGTAGCCTCGCAACTCCTTTTTAAATATGCTCAAACTTTTTAAGAGTTACATTAACTTGAAAGAAAACATGGAAGCTTTTTTTTCTTCTAGCTTTATTGGGTTACTTCTTTAAAAAAAAAATATTAAAACTTTGCAAACAGAGAGAGAGAGAAAGAAAGAGAGAGAGAGAATAAATGCCAGGGGCCCTAGCTGCTGCAAATGAACTCTAGACGCCTGTGTCACTATGTCACTTTGTGCATCTAGCTTTCCGTGAGTACTGGAAAATCGAACCTCTGTTGTTAGGCTCTGTAAGCAAGCACCTTAACTGTTAAGCCATCTTTTTACTTTTTTTTTTTTTTTTTTTTTTTTTTTTGGTTTTTCAAGGTAGAGTCTCGATCTAGCTCAGGCTGACCAGATATTCTCTGTGTAGTTTCAGAATGGCTTCTAACTCTTGATGTTCCTCCTACCTCTGCCTCCCCAGTCCTTCCAAGTGCTAGGGTTAAAGGCATGTGCCAACCATGTTCAATGAAGTTACCATTTTTTTAAAATTTTTAAAATCATTTTATTTATTTATTTATTAGATACAGAGGGACAGAGGGAGAATGGGCTTCTAGCCACTGCAAATGAACTCCAGTTTGTATGTGCATCTGGCTAATGTGGGACCTGGAGAATTGAACCTGGGTCCTTAGGCTTTGCAGGCAAGTGCCTTAACCGCTAAGCCATCTCTCTCTCCAGCCCCAAGTTACTATTTTTTATAAACTTAAGTGTAATTCTCTAGGCAAATTTCAAGCACACAATATAGTACTTTAAAGGTATAGTCATCACAGTGGACATTAGAATCCCCCACCCCAACCGAGGGCTGTACCTTTTGACCCACATCTCCCATTTCATCCTCCCCTTGGCAACCCCTGCTCTCTCTGTGGCTGAAATACTTTTTTAGATACCATATATAAATGAGATCATGCTGTCTATTTTTCTGTGTATACTATTAAGAGGTGAGGCCTTTAGGAGGTGAGTAGGTAAGGAGAGCAGATTAGTGCCTGTACAGGAGGCCCCAGAGAGACCCCTTCTTCTGCCACATAAGGGGAAAACAGCCATCTGTGAAGAAGTGGGTCTCCCAGGGCTTTGGTCTAACCCTACCTCCAGAGCTGTACAAAATACATTCTGTTGCTTACAAGTCACCTGGTTATGACATTTTCTTTCATATATATTGTTTTCTTGAGGTAAGGTCTCATTGTAGCCCAGGCTGACCTTGAATTTACTATATAGTCTCAGGGTGACCTCGAACTCATGGTAATCCTCCTACCTCTGCCTCCCGAATGCTGGGATTAAAGGCATGCACTACCACGCCTAACTCTTTTTTCTACATTTTATTTATTTACAGAGAGAGAGAGAGAGAAAAAAAATGAGGATGGGCACACCATGACCTCTTGCCACTGAAAACAAACTCCAGAGGCATGTACCATTTTGTGCACCTGGCTTTACATGGGTTCTGGGGAATTGAACCTGGGCCATCAGGCTTGGCAAGGAAGCACCTTTAACCACTGAGCCAATCTCCCCAGCCCAAGGAAGGCATTTTCTTTTTTTTTTTTTTGTCTTTTTTTTTTCTTTTTGGTTTTTCAAGGTAGGGTCTCACTCTAGCCCAGGCTGACCTGGAATTCACTATGGAGTCTCAGGGTGGCCTCGAACTCACGGCAATCCTCCTACCTCTGCCTCCCGAATGCTGGGATTAAAGGCGTGCGCCACCACGCCCGGCGGAAGGTATTTTCTTAAAGCAGCCAAAAAGACCAAGCCAGATCTCCAAGGAAGAAATAAGGCCCAGGGGAAGTTGTCCAGGGATGGCAGGCCTGTGGCATGTAGCCGCTCTGTGGAAAATGCTCCCCCTTTTGCCCTTGGCACAACCAGCCAGGCTTGTCATTAACAGGCACTCATCGTTGGTCAAAGGCCTGCCTCTGTTAGCTTGATTCCATGGAGAGCATTCACAAAAAGGGGTGGTGTACCTACTGGGTCCCAGGTGTTGAGGAGAAAACGCTGTGTCTTCTCAACTGTTGAGGAAGTGCTCCCTGGCTCTGACTTCTCCAGGAAGTGGCCGTGAGCGTTAGCCAGTGCGCTCGTCCGGTCAGAGCGCAAGGTGCTCAGACCTGTTGTGGTGGCAAGTTAAGCTCAGAACACATGGGTGGATTTAGCATGTAGCTCGTGCTGGCGACATTGGTCAAATGTGTACACTGCTTTAAAGTGAGAAAAATCACAGCTATAAGCCTGCTGGCTCACAGAGAAAACAAGCGGGTGTGCTGTCCAGAATCAAGTTTCCAAGTGTGTCCATTAGTATGCATCAGCTGAGAGCTACGCACATTCTGCTAGGACTCGATTACAGTCACCAGAGAAATCTGACAACTGGCTCAGCACTAGTCATTAGCCATTTTTGTTTGGTTGGTTTGTTTTGTTTTGCAAGGTAGGGTCTCACTCTAACCCAGACTGACCTGGAATTCACTCTGTAGTCTCAGGGTGGTCTTGAACTCACTGCAATCCGCCTACCTCTGCTGGGATTAAAGATGTGTACCACCAAGCCTGGCCCCCATTAGCTTTAATTTTTTTTTCTTTCTTTCTTTTAGTAGGAAATCCTGAGTGTTCAAGAGCCAACAATCAAAATCATATTTATTTATTTATTTATTTGAGAGAACCATAGAGAGAGAGAAAGAGAGACAGATAGACAGAAAGAATGGGCACACTAGGGCCTCCAGCCACTGCAGACGAACTCCAGACACATGTGCCACTTTGTGCACCTGGCTTATGTGGGTCCTGGGGAATCGAATCCTGGGTCCTTTGGCTTTGCAGGCAAACACCTTAACCGCTAAGCCATCTCTCCAGCCCCTCTTTTTTTTTAAATATATTTTTTTATTTTTTATTTTGAGAGAAAATGGGCAGGCCAGGGTCTTCAGCCACTGTGAACAAACTCCAGACACGTGTGCCCCCTTGCACATATGTGTGACCTTGCACACTTGTGTCACTGGGCTCTAGCTACATGGGAGCTGGCGATTCGAACATGAGTTCTTAGGCTTCGCAGGCAAGCACCTTAACCGCTAAGCCATCCCTCCAGCCCTCATTACCTTGTCGTTTTAAGCAAATTATTATTTGAGGGGCTTTGGGATTAGCTCTAGGTTTGAGTTGAGAGCTCTTGCTTTGTGGCCCTAAGTGGGCGCCTCACTTACTCTCCAGATGGATAGAAGAGTGACCCATCACTTACAGACTTCTTGTGTAGGAAGCCCAGCACAGTGTCTGTCCTTGGTCCAGGGCTCACGAAAGGGCAGGCATTGTTAATACCGTGGACATCAGAACACAGGCCGGTTCGTAAAGCACCAGCATTCCCAGAGATAGGGCAGGATGAACTGGAAAAGGTATGGAGGCCCCTGAGTTACATACCACACTTAGCAGAGGAGGCATTGGGGGGAGGGCATAGCCGCAAAGAGCCGGGTATTAGAAGTCCAGCCCCCAGTGATCTCCCACCAGCTGAGCTGTCCTCTTCCGCAAACCCTGGGCCTCCCTCCAATGTCCCACATGCCTCCCTAGAGGCCAAAGACTACTGTCTGTGTTCTCTTCTCTTCTGGTAACCAGCCAAGAGGAACGAATGCGGGTGACTCACCAGGTGAGCCAGTCCCCAGCGGTTCTTCCTGTTAAAAGAAAACAGTCGTCTCCTGACTGTGCCCACAGGTTCGCGTTCTTTGTTATTTTTATTCCTCCCTGCTGTTCAGAGAATTCATGAAGAGGAAAAAGCCCGCGGGAGCAGGAGGCCATAGCCTGACACCTGTCCACCCAGTGGCCACCCAGAGCAGAGAGAGAAGGGCCAGGGTGACAGGTTGGCGTGGGCTGTAGAGTAGGGGGTGGCTGCCGGCCTCGGGTTGCAGAGAGCAGGTTTGGGCAGCAGGGGATGAGTGGAGGAGGGACGTGTCAGCACTTGTCTATGATGCTCAGCTCTCTGGGGAAAGAGAGACACCTGGCACAGGCGGGAGGCAGAAATGACACAAAAGAAGCCAGAAGACCTGGGAAGAGGGCGTGCACAGTTTTTGTGATATTTAAAACCTGCTTTCTTGCAACATGCGCTAGTGCTTTAAGAGATAATGGTTTGCTGCCTGCACACACACTACCTGACCCTGAAACACGCTCTCTGTTCATATCCACCTTCCTCCAATCACGTTGCTTAAATCCCTATGAGGTCATCAACAGCCAATCAGAGCTTCCGATCAACTTGGGCTAACCAGTGTTTCTACCTAGGTTGACATAATCCTAGCCAAGAGCAAAGCAGGCAGAGCCGTTTAAATGGCTTTTTGAAAGCCTGCAGATACTTGCCTCAGAACTGTCTTGGGGAAATCCCAATTGAGAGCCAGTGAAGTAGCCCAGGCCCCTTTTTTTGTTTGTCCAGTAAGGGGAAAGGGATGGGCCAGGACCACACAGGAGTTGTGAGTAGGTGGCAGAACAATTCTCCTGCCCTGGGTACTCTGCAGAGCTGATTTTACAGGGCCTCACATGCTCCTGTCCCTGTCCCAGGTCTCCATCCCAAATTGACTCCACTGATCCTCCTGAGGTCTGAAGAGAGTCTTTTCCTCAGTGACTCATGGTTCCCTTGCCCCATTTTGATTTTTGCCACTCATAAGGGAACCTCCAGAGAGCCACTTTTGTTCTGCCCTTAGTCTAATTCAGGAGTCAGTTAAAGCGTGGCTCCCAGGACAAATGCATCCCACCCGGCTTTATGAGTAAAATTTTTTATTAGGACACAGCCAAGTGCACTCAGTTATGTACTGTCTCGTGAACACTTTCACACCATAAAAACTGTGCAGAAGTTGTGAGAAAGATGATGTGGCTTTCATTGTCACAGATACCTGACACGTGGCTCTTTACAGAAAGCTTGTCTACCCTTGGGCTGGAGAGATGGCTTAGCCGTTAAATGCTTGCCTGTGAAGCCTAAGGACCCCAGTTCGAGGCACGATTCCCCAGGACCCACATAAGCCAGATGCACAAGATGGAGCGTGTATCTGGAGTTCATTTGCAGTAGCTGGAGGCCCTGAGATGCCCATTCTCTCTCTCTCTCTCTCTCTCTCTCTCTCTCTCTCTCTCTCTCTTTATCTCTCTCTCTTCCTGTCTCTGTCTGTCGCTCTCAAATAAATAAATAAAAATAAACAAAATTGAGCTGGAGAGGTGGCTTAGTGGTTAAGTGCTTGCCTGGAAGCCTAAGGACCCTGGTTCAAGGCTCGATTCCCCAGGACCCACGTTAGCCAGATACACAAGGGGGCACACGCATCTGGAGTTCATTTGCAGTGGCTGAAAGCCCTGGCATGCCCATTCTCTCTCTCTCTCTCTACCTCTTTCTCTGTCTGTCGCTCTCAAATAAATAAATAAAAATGATTTTAAAAAATAAAATAAAAATAAAAAATAAACAAAATTTTTTTAAAAAGCTTGTCTACCCTTAACCCATGCACCTGGCTATTCCAGAATGAGTTCCCCTTCCTTCCTTCCTTCTTTCCTTTTTTCCTTCCTTCCTTCTTTTTTTAAATAAATTTTATTTATTTGTTTGCAAGCAGAGAGAGAGAGATAGAGATAAGAGAGCTAGATAGAGATAGAGAGAATGGACACACCAGGGCTTCTAGCCACTGCAAACAAACTCCAGAAGCATGTGCCCCTCATGCATCTGGTTCACATGGGTCCCAGGGAATTGAACCTGGGTCCTTTGACTTCACAAAAAACAAGCTGCTAGGTGCAGTGGCATATGATTTTAATCTTAGCACTCAGAGGTAGAGGTAAGAGGATCACTGTGAGTTCGAAGCCAGACTGAGAGTACACAGCGACATAGTAAATTCCAGGTCATCCTAGGCTAGAGCCAGATCTCCTACCTCAAAAAAAAAAAAAAAAAAAAGCTAAAGCTAATTCCAATTCAGACTTTCATTAAAGTGACAGAATCTTACTACAGCATCTTATCTATACCACCTTTTATGACTGTCTTGCTTATTCTATATCTTGGTTTCTTCTGGAAGCTAGAATAGCATAGATGCTCAGAAATTGTCTGAATGACTATATAAATCGATTATATACTCTTTTCACATCAAAATGCATGAAACACAGTGTCTCATTCATTCCATCATCAGGTACAATCAGGTTTGTCTTTTACCTTTTTTTTTTTTTTCAAGGTAGGGTCTCACTCTAGCCTGGCTGACCTGGAATTCACTATGTAGTTTTGGGGTGCCCTTAAACTGTCAGTGATCCTACCTGTGCTTCCGGAGTGCTGGGATAAAAGGTGTGTGCCACTACGCCTGCCCAGCACCATCAGGCTTTATAAAGTAGTCTGTTTCCATCCAAAGAAGATATGCAAATCCATTAAGCATACACCAAGGCTCAGCATCCTTTGGACAATGCAAATGGAAGGCACAATGAGGCAATGTTCCACATCCTAGGATGATACTCATAGAAGAGGCAGACAACAGCAACTGCTGACATGGGCATAGAGCAGTGAAACCCTGTACATCGCTGGTGGCAGCGTAACACGAGGAAGCCACTCTACGAAGTAGGCTGACAGTTTCAGGTAGTTACCACAGGCCTCGAACACACACTCTTGCTGCCTCAGCCTCCTGAGAAGCTGGTGCACAGCTAATCTATGAATCTTGGTTTTTCAAGGTAGGGTCTCATTCTGGTCCAGGCTGACCTGGAATCACCTATGTAGTCTCAGGGTGGCCTCAAACTCACGGCGATCCTCCTACCTCTGCCTCCCGAGTGCTGGGATTAAAGGCGTGAGCCACCACACCCAGCATTAATCTATATTCTTTAAATGATGTTGCTATTGGGTGATGTTTTTTACTTGTTAGAAACTATAGGCATAGCTCATAGACCCTATAAACTTTTCTTTCTTTCTACTTTTTTTGAGGCAAGCCTTTTTTTTTTTTTTTTTTTTTTAATGCAAGAGAGTGAGAGAGAGAAAGACAATTAGCACACCAGGGCCTCCAGCCACTGCAGTAGAACTCCAGATGTGTGCGCCCCCTCATGTGCAGGTGTGTCACTTTGTTGCATTGGGCTTACGTGGGATCTGGAGAGTCGAACATGAGTCCTTAGCCTTCACAGGCAAGTGTCTTAACCATTAAGCCATCTCTCCAGGCCCCTATAAAAATTTCAACAGCTGACCACAGTGTTAGAAACACACCTGAAATTATTTGGTGCCAGGAATCAAGCCAGGACCTTGCACATTCTTAGTGTGTGCTCCACCACTGAGCTGCAGCTTTAGCCCCTCCAAAAACATTTGCTGACTGCAGAATGTAAAAAGAAAACCATAAAAGCAAATGTCAATGAGTGTTGAATGTCTATAACAGAGCGAGAGAGATGGCTTAGTGGTTAAAGTGCTTGCCTGCAAAGCTAAAGGATCCAGGGCTGCAGGGATGGCTTAGCAGTTAAGGCGTTTGCCTGCAAATCCAAAGGACCCTGGTTCAATTCCCCACAACCCACGTTAGCCAGATGCGCAAGGGAGCACACGCATCTGGAGTTTGTTTGCAGTGGCTGGGAGCCCTGGCGTGCCCATTCTCTTTCCCTCTCTCTCCCTCTTTCTCTGTCAAATAAATAAATAAAAATAAAATATTTTTTAAAAAAGCAAAAGGAGCCAGGTTCAGTTTCTCCGTACCCATGTAAAGCCAGATGCACAAGGTGGTACATGTGTCTGAAGTTCATTTGCAGTGTCTAGAGGGCCTGGAATGCCCATTCTTTTTCTCTCTCTCTCAAATAAATAAATAAAAATAAAAGATTAAAATATGTCTATAACATATTACATAGCTGAAACAACTCATATTTATCATGATGCATATATAATATGCACACATGTATTTAATGTGGGGTATTCTGAGGAGTTAAAACCAAAAGTAACTTGGATTTTTATTTTATTTTTTTGGTTTTTAAAATATTTTTAAAAATTTTTATTTTATTTATTTGAGTGTGAGGGAGGAACAGAGAGAGATGAGAGGCAGATACAGAGAGAATGGGTACACCAGGGCCTTCAGCCACTGCAAACGAACTCCAGATGCATGTGCCACCTTATGCATCTGGCTTATGTGGGTCCTTTGGCTTTTCAAGCAAGCATCTTAACCACTAAGCAATGTTTCCAGCCCCCCCCCCCTTTTTTTTAGAGGTAAGGTTTCTCTCTAGATCAGGCTGACCTAGAATTCACTATGTAGTCTCAGGGTGGCTTCAAACTCATGGAGATCCTCCGACCACTGCATAAAAGGCATGTGTCACCACGCTGTTGTTTTTTGTTTTTTAATTTAATTTAATTTAATTATTTGGTTTTTCAAGGTAGGGTCTCTCTGTAGCCCTGGCTGACCTGGAATTTACTATATAGTCTCAGAGTGGCCTCGAACTCTCAGCGATCCTCCTACCTCTGCCTCCAGAGTCCTGGGATTAAAGGTGTGCTCTACCATGCCCGGCTGTTTTTTGTTTTTTTTTTTTTTTTGAGGCAGGGTCTCACTCTAGCCCAGGCTGACCTGAAACTCACTCTGTAGCCCCAGGCTGGTCTGAAATTCATGGTGATCCTATCTCATCCTCCAGAGTACTGGAACTACAGGCATGTGCCAACACGTGAGCTGTGACTTGATTTTGAATCTTGTTTTTATCTCTTATAGGTCTGTAACTTTTGGCTAGTTTATTCTTTGCACCTTAATTTTATTATTAAAAACAGAAATTAAACCGGGCGTGGTGGCGCACGCCTTTAATCCCAGCACTCGGGAGTCAGAGGTAGGAGGATCACTGTGAGTTTGAGGCCACCCTGAGACTACATAGTGAATTCCAGGTCAGCCTGAGCTAGAGTAAGACCCTACCTTGAACCCCCGCCCCCACAAAAAATTTTTTTAAAAAAACACCAGAAATTAGAGCTGGGGAGATTCTTAGTGGTTAAAGGTGCTTACTTGCAAAACCTGCTGGGGTCTGGGTTCAATTGCCCAGTGCCCACATAAAGCCAGATGCACAAAGTGACATATATAGCGGATGTTCATTTGCAATGGCAAGAGGCCCTAGTTTGCCCATTCTCCCTCTCTCTCTCCTTACAAATAAATATATAAAATAAGTTAAAAACCGAAATTACTACATCGACCCTATAGACTTGTCCCGGCAACTAGAATTACAAATTCACATACAAGATACAAGAGTCTCTGCACCATGGTTAGGGTTCACCATGGCGGCTGCGATGGTGGTGATGTCACTGAGGATGGCGATCGATACACGGCTGTGTGTTTGTGCATGATGTGGGGGAGTGCAAAAGCCGGGACCCCTGTAGTTCCTGTTCCACTTGATAGTGGGATTGCGCCTTACCAGATCCCCAGAAAATGCTTATATCATGTTGTCAAGTCCCCAGGAGGAATACAGGAAGAAAACAAAAGGCCTGCTTCCATTGGAGGCTCCAGCGAATACAATTTTAAATGAAAGAGCCAAAAACTGGAAAGCCCGCAGGAGGGGTGAGCCAGCTGAGCTTTGCATCAGGAGGTCAGCTGACACTGGCTGAGTCACGAAGCACTTCGTACAATCGCAGTCTGACAGGGACTGCATTTTCCTGGCCAGCTCTCAGGATCACTGAGTTGTTAAAGCTTTGTTTTTTTAAGTGTAGTTAGTTGATAAGAAAAGGCTCATGTACTCTTTGAATCTAATTTGATTGTACATTTTCCAAGGTATCTTTATTTAAAAAAAAAAAAAAAAAAGATGATAGAAGGACCTTGCCTTGTGATAAACATGAGCCTTCAGGTTGTTTGCAAGCTCTACGTGTCATGCTAGGGCATGCCAGGGCCTGGCTCCCCGCTCAGCCCTCCAGCTGCAAAGCAGCTCCTGTCAGCAGGCAACTGCCATTGTGCACAGATGAGACCCGTGGTGAGACAAGCATCCTGTGAATGTTTGCCCCTCTGTCCCAAAGTGAGAGAGAAACAAAAACAAAAAGGATACCTTCCCGTTACACACTGTGTGTTTGCCAAACTCTATAACCTTTCTGCTTCAGTTTCCTTTGTTAAAAAAAAAAAAAAAAAAAAGGGCGGAGGGGTTGGATTAGCAGTTAAGGCATTTGCCTGCAAAGCCAAAGGATCCCAGTTTGATTCTCCAGGACCCACGTAAGCCAGATGCACAAGGGGGCGCATGCATCTGGAGTTCATTTGCAGCAGCTGGAGGCCCTGGCACGCCCATTCTCTCCCTCTCTCTCTGCCTCTTTCTCTCTCTCAAATAAATAAATAAATATTATTTTTTTAAAAAAAGAATGAGGGCTGGAGGGATGGCTTAGCAGTTAAGATGTTTGCCGGCAAAGCTAAAGGACCCAGGTTTGATTCCCCAGGACCCACGTTAGCCAGATGCACAAGGGGGCACACAAGTCTGGAGTTCGTTTCCAGTGGCTGGACGCCCTGGCACGCTCATTCTCTCTCTCCCTCTTTCCCTGTCAAACAAATAAATAAAATATTTTAAAAAATGATAATATTCACTTCATTGATCTGGTATGAAATCAAATACCTGACTGTCAAGGTGGATGTGTGGATTAACTAAGAAAGCATACAGAAAGCAATTACACACTATGTAATTCCTCCCGCCCTATCCCAGTTTCTCCACCTTCCACACTGAAGTATGGAGAGTAAAGCCGAATTCTGTACCTCAAGTTGAAGGAAATCTTACTGGTCTAAGGGTTTAGTGTTACAATGCAAGAAACTGAGGCTCCAAAGGGCTACTCAATCGAATTCTCCCAGGAGATGGAGTGGGAAGCTGAGCTCCAGTTGACCGGTTCCAGTGTGCTTTCTGTTTGGGAACAGTGGCTTTCAGCTTCATGCTGCCCCCCCCCCCCTCAGTACCTCATATGGGAAGAATGCTTAATAGATGCTTGTTGAAGCTGGGCGTGGTGGCGCACACCTTTAATCCCAGCACTCGGGAGGCAGGGGTAGGAGGATTACCACGAGTTCGAGGCCACCCTGAGACTACATAGTGAATTCCAGGTCAGCCTGAGCTAGAGCGAGACCCGACCTCGAAAACCCAAAGTAAATAAATAAATACTTGTTGAAAGAATGGGAAAGCAACCAGCCTAGACACTCATTCAACTGATGAATGGATAATGATGATGTGGTACGTTTACGCAATGGAGTTTTATTCGCCTGTAAAGAAAAAAGAAATTTACAGGAAAATGGATGGATCGGGAAAAGATTATACTAATTGATGCAGTCACCTTTATTTTATGTTACTGGTCGAAAGCGCCCAATCAAAAGCAGCAAATGGAGCCAGGCGTGGTGGCACATGCCTTTCATCCCAACACTTGGGAGGCAGAGATAGGAGGATCTCCATGAGTTCAAGGCCACCCTGACAATACAGAGTGGATTCCAGAGCTAAAGTGAGACCTACCTCAAAAAACCAAACAACAACAACAACAAAAAAGCAGCAAATGGGAGGAAAGTTATTTATTTTGGGGAAAAAAAAAATGTGGCATGAGCAGAGGCTGGACACCACCTCCCAGCCAACATCAGGTGGACAACAGCAGCAGGAGAGTGTGCCAAACACTGGCAAGAGGAAGCTGGTATAACACCATAAGCCCATCTCCAACAACACACCTCCAATAAGGTTTCAATTCCCAAATTGCCAGCAGCTGAGGATCAAAAATTCAGAACATATAAATTAATGGGAGACACATGAATCAAACCATCCCACTAAGTGAGGAAGGCTCAGAAAGTCAAACATCACATGTTCTCTTTCATATGTGGGCCCTAGTTTCAAATATTTAGATTTGTATGTGAATTGGACTAAAAGAGGCCAAGAAGGTAGAAAGGGGCTATGAAGAAGGAAGAAAGGGGAGATCCTAAGGGGAAAATATGATAGACAAGATAGAAGGGCAAAATGGTCTAAAGGGGTCAGAGGAGGAGCTGGAGAAGAGGAGAGGATGGGAGGAGGGTTAATCAAAATTAAAGATGTTGAGCTGGAGAGATGGCTTAGCAGGTAAGGTGCTTGCCTGCAAAGCCAAAGGACACAGGTTCAACTCCCAGGACCCACGTAATCCAGATGCACAAGGTGGCACATGCAATCTGGAGGTCGTTAGCAGTGGCTGAAGGTCCTGGTGCTCGTGTTCTCTCCCTCTCTCTCTCTCTCTCTCAAATAAAATAAAATAATTTTTTTAATTAGCCTTTTTTATTTTTTTATTTTTATTTATTTATTTATTTGTTTGTTTTTTTGAGGTAGGGTTTCACTCTAGTCCAGGCTGACCTGGAATTCATTATGTAGTCTCAGGGTGGTCTTGAACTCATGGTGATCCTCCTCTGCCTCCTGAGTGCTGGGATTAAAGGTGTGCACCACCATGCCCGGTGTTTAAATATGTTTTGAATAAGCCATATGGAAACCTACTTCTTCACTGGCTAATAATATGTATGTTAAAAGAGAGTTTGGTGTTAGGCATGGTGGCATTAGCCACATTACCCAGATGCACAAGGGAGCGCATACGTCTAGAGTTCATTTGCAGTAGCTGGAGGCCCTGGCGCGCCCATTCTCTCTGTCTCTCTCTCCGCCTCTTTCTCTCTCTGTCTGTCCCTCTCAAATAAATAAACAAAAATAAAATATTTTAAAAATTTTTAAGTTTTAAAAAGAATGGAAAAACATTAATCAAACCAGAACCTCCTCCCACTTGAGCAGTATGGATGGGAGCTGAGTAATACCAAGCATATGTATGTATGTGATAAATGATGTTTTTATATTGTAAGAAATAAAAATGTAACAGTCTATTTTCAAGACAAAAGTACCTTAAGTCAGCTTAGGCCCTGTTACAGATAAGCAGCCTTCTTGTCCAGGCCTCCTAACCTCCCCCTCACCAAACTAGATCTAGAGAGTCATTACCAACCTCACTTACCTAATGACCTGTGGACACGCTAAAGCTCATGCATCATGCTGGGGAGAGATAAAGTCATGGGAAGGTCTTTGTTAAGAAATATAAGCCCAGGATTGGAGAGATGGCTTAGTGGTTAAGATGCTTGCCTGTGAAGCCTAAGGACCCATGTTCAATCTCTCTCCAGATCCCATGTTAGCCAGACGCACAAAGGTGACACAAGCACAAGGTCACACATGTGCAATAGGTGGCACAAGCATCTGGAATTGGATTGCAATGGCTGAGGTCCTGGCTTACCAATTCTCTCTCTTCCTCTCTCTCTGTCTCTCTCTCTCTCTTGCTCGCTATCTCTAAAAAAAAAAATTAAAAATTAAGAAAAAGAAATATGGGCTGGAGAGATGGCTTGGCAGTTAAGGCACTTGCCTGCAAAGCCAAAGGACTTGGTTCAATTTCCCAGGACCTGTGTAAGCCAGATGCACAAGATGGCATATGCGTCTGGATTTTGTTTGCAGTGGCTAGAGGCCCTGGCATGCCCATTCTCTCTCTCTCTCTCTTTCTTTCACAAATAAAGAAATAAAATATAAGAAAGGACATCAAAATATGAAGGGCATTAATTAGAAGCAAGGAGGAGCTTAGCAGGAATGGGAAGATGATAAGAGAGGGCAATGGGTATGAATATGAGCAAAACACATTATATACTTGTATGAAATTTTCAAAATGAAAATTAAAATAAAAATTTAAAAAGATGCAGAAGGGCTAGAGAGGTGGCTTAGAGGTTAAAGCACTTGCCTGCAAAGCCAGCGGACCCTGGTTCAATTCACCAGGATCCATGTAAGCCTGATGCACAAGTGGCACATGCATCTGGAGTTTGTTTGCAGTGGCTAGATGACCTGGCACACCCATTCTCTCTGTCTCTCTTCTCTCTCTCTCTCCTTGCAAAGATGTATGTATATGTGTGTATATATATATAAAATAAACAGAAGCTGGTCATGGTGGTGCACACCTTTAATCCCAGCACTTGGGAGGCAGAGTTAGGAGGATCGCTATGATTTCAAGACCAGCCTGGGACTACGAAGTGAGTGCCAGGTCAGCTTGGGCTAGAGTGAAACCCTACCTCAAACAAACAAAAAATACACAGGAAGCCGGGCGTGGTGGCGCACACCTTTAATCCCAGCAGTCGGGAGACAGAGGTAGGAGGATCACCATGAGTTCGAGGCCACCCTGAGACTACATAGTGAATTCCAGGTCAGCCTGAGCTAGAGTGAGACCCTACCTCAAAAAAAAAAAAAAAAAAAAAAAAAAAAAACACTGGGCTGGAGAGATGGCTTAGCGGTTAAGGTGCTTGCCTGCAAAGCCAAAGGATCCTGGTTCGATTCTCCAGGTTTCACAGAAGCCAGAAGTCCATGGTGGCACATGCATCTGGAGTTCGTTTGCAGTGGTTAGAGGCCCTGGCGTGCCCATTCTCACTCACTTTCTATCTCTGTCTCCCTTTCCCTCTCTCTCTAATAAATAAAAAAATAAAAATAAAAATGTCTAAAAAAAAAAAAAAAAGAATAGGGCCTGGGCCAGAGAGGTGGCTCAGTTGGTAGAGTGGCTTGCGTTGCCTGCACGGCTCCTGGAATTCCCTCCCCAGCACTGCATAAGCCAGTGTAGTGGTACACAGCTATACTATAATCCAGCACTTGGAGGTAGAGGCAGGAGGATCAGAAGTTCAAGGCCACCCTTGGCTACATAGCAAGTTCAAGGCCAACCTGGGATACATGAGACCTTTTTTTTTTTTTTCCATAAGAAAGAATGAAGAAAAGGAAGAAGGAAGGATAACTGGATGAAAGAAAGAAACTGGGGCTGTGCCATTCTTATTCCTGAGTAACTATGCCATGACCATGCTTGGAAGAGACTCTTGTGCAGGCTGTCTATATTAATGATTGTCCCCCTGCTCTTAAGTAGTGACAGGGCCAGTGACTGAGAGAAGTGACACAGAATTACTTCTAAATTGCAGAATCAGAGCAAAGATGAAACAGCCCTGTGATTTACTTCAGCATGACCTTCAGATGAGGAGCTTTGGATGGTGTGGAGGGTAAGTTACAAGCATTGTCATTTTGCTGTCTGGGGCCAGCAGTTCATCAAGCCACTGTAGAGCCTGATTCCCACGTGGGGTATAAACAAGGTGACATCATGGTGACACACTCCCGAGGGACCCTGCGAGTTTGCCCGCTCTGTTTGCTGGTTGAAGAGGCCAGCTTTGGTCTCTCTCGGGACGCTCATCATCTCTATGCGATTCCTTAGCTCTCCAGGCGTGGGTGACAAACTGCAGTCTCTCAGTCCCTTTGCCCTCCACATGGCCTTCGGGACCTAGCTTGCCTGCCTGGGGTGACGGTCTCCACTGTCCAGGCAGAAATCTATGGCAACAGTGCCCTTGCTCACTGCCTTCCAAACCCTGAGTTCATTCAGAAGCCTCCTCCGCCTGACTCTCATCCTAATGTGAACACCTCGGGCACGTTACTGTTTATCCTTACTCTCATTTGGCCAGTGAATTGATGCTCATGGAAAGAAGATAGAACAGAGACTGTGTGCAGTCTTCACACACACATCCAGCTTAGAGACCTGGTTGGGTTATTCAACCTCTTGACTCCACAGTTCTCTGAAAAATAGGGTAATAGTACTGACAATGTCATGAGATGATTGCAAAGATTAATGAAATTAATACATGTACTGAACTATAGCAGTCACAAAGGGTTACCTTTTTTTTTTTTTTTTTTTTTTTTTTGAGGCAGGGTCTCGCTCTAGCTCAGACTGATCTGGAACTCCCTCTGTAGCCCACGCTGGCCTTGAACTCATGGCGATCTTTCTTTCTCTGCCTCCCAAATGCTGGGATTATAGGCATGAACCACCACCTCTGGCTATGTTAAGGTTTTTGTTTGTTTGTTTTGAGGTAGGGTCTCACTCTAGCCCAGGCTGACCTAGAACTTACTCTGTAGTCTCAGGCTGGCCTCAACTCACAGCCATCCTCCTACCTCTGCCTTCTGAGTGCTGGGATCAACGGTATGATTCACCATACCTGGCATATATTAACTATTTTTATTCCTATTACTATTACACAGTATTTTTCATGAGAGGGAATGGGATATATTCAAAAGAACTTGGGTTTTAGCATGCAGAAGTCTGGATTTTCCTTCTTCCTTCCTTCCTTCCTTCCTTCCTTCCTTCCTTCCTTCCTTCCTTCCTTTCTCTCTTTCTTTCTTTCTTTGATATTTTATTATTTATTTATTTGAGAGAGAGGGAGAGAGAGAATGGGCACACCAGGGCTTCCAGCCACTGCAAACAAACTCCAGACACACACGCCACCTTGTGCATCTGACTTACGTGGGTCCTGGGGAATTGAACCTAGGTCCTTAGTCTTTGTATGCAAGTGCCTTAACCACTAAGCCATCTCTCCAGCCTTTCTTTATTTATTTGAGAGAGAAAGAGAGAGCAGGAGCATGCATAGGGTTGCACCAAGGCTTCTTGCCACTGCAAATGAAATCCAGATGGATGCGCCTTCTACTTTGTGCATCTGGCTTTATGTGGGTACTAGGGAGTTGAGCCCAGATAGGCAGGCTTCACAAGCAAATGCCTTTTTCTACTGAGCCATCTTCCCAGCCCAAGATGACTGGATTTCTGTCTTGGTGTAACTTCAGGGAAGTAATTGAACTTCTCAGATCTGAAATTTACTCATATATTGGACAGTGGGTAGTATTACTCTCTTCAAATATCACTGTGAAAGCTAATGAAGAGATACTTGGAACACATATAGAGAAGCCAGGCACAGAGTGGAAGTCCAGTAAATGCAAAAATTCATTTGTTGTTGTTGTTGATTTCATTTATTTATTTATTTGAGAGTGACAGAGAAAGAGGCAGATATATATAGAGAGAGAATGGGTGTGCCAGCCTCCAGCCACTGCAAGCGAACTTCAGACACCTGTACCCCCTTGTGCATCTGACTAATGTGGGCCTCGAACCGGGGTCCTTAGGCTTCACAGACAAGCGCTTAACTGCTTAACCGCTAAGCCATCTCTCCAGCCCGAAGTGCAGTACATGATAGTGCCTGCCTACACTGTATGAAAAACACATCCTTCCAATGTATAATGAAGGAGAAGTACACTCAGGTTACCAGTAAAAGGAGAAAAGGACACACGATCACCTTCTGTGGTATCCAGCACACAGTTGCTGGTCAATGACACTAACGTGGAGAACCAACACTTACTGAGTGCCTCAAGGGCAGATAAGGGGAGCCAACATTTAGTAAGCTCCTCCTGTATACCAGGCACTATCTATAGGTTATTTCAGCCTCAAAAGAAAGAAACCGAAGCCAGGTGTGGTAGTGCATGCCTTTAATCCTAGCACTCAGGAGGCAGAGGTAGGAGGATTGCTGTGAGTTTGAGGTCACACTGAGACTACATAGTAAATTCCAGGTCAGCCTGAGCTAGAGTGAGACCCTACCTCGAAAAAACCAAAAAATAAAAATAAAATAATAATAATAATAATAAAAGTAAAGAAAGAAAGAAGGGAAGGAAGGAAGAAAGAAAGAGGCTGTTGTATTGATAATAATATGGAGGAAATGCTTGCTAATGTCTCGCATGGAATAAAACAGAAAAGTGAGAATTTGAAGTTAGGACTATCTGATGCTCAGACATGGCTTTTCTTCCCATATATAATAGTGGATGCTGATCTCAGTCTCAGAGAGGTGTAGACAGGAGCCAAGATCACACTTGGGGAAGAGGGATGGATGTTCCAGAGGCGAGATGATTGCAGGCAGTGCAGTTTGACAAGTCTAAGGAGCACGACCATGCAGGGCCCGTAGCAGTGGAGGAGTGGGTTCTGGGACGCTGAGAGGTGAGGCGAGCAGAACAGAGTGCAGAGGGTCCTCTGAAGCTCTGTGGCCACTGAGTACTGACAAGAGGGGTACACTAGCAAGAAGCATTAGCAGGGTTTATTAAGTATGTATCAGCAAGACGGAATGAGCTCACACGGCCCGTTTCTTCATGCCTGACAGTTTCTGGCGTGTTCACAGTGTTGGGAGGTAGCTCTGCTTGTTGCATTTCCCTCCTGTCCCCTGAGTAAGAGGAGTGGGTTTTTTTAAAATATTTTATTTTATTTATTTATTCATTTGATAGAGAAGAGGGAGAAAGAGAGAGACAGAGAGAGAGGGAGAGAATGAGCACACCCGGACCTCCAGCCACTGCAAACAAACTCCAGACGCATGCACCCCCTTGTGCATCTGGTTTACGTGGGTCCTGGGGAATTGAACCTGGGTCCTTTGGCTTTGCAGGCAAACACCTTAACTGCTAAGCCATCCCTCCAGGCCCATGGAGTGTTTTTTTTTTTTTTTTTTTTTTTTTTTGACACAGGTGCATGGTCAAGATGTGCATGGTTTTTTAAATTTTTATTTATTTATTTTTGATTTTTCAAGGTAGGGTTTCCCTCTAGCCCAGGCTGACCTGGAGTTCACTAGGTAGTCTCAGGGTGGCCTTGAACTCAACTCACAGCGATCCTCCTACCTCTGCCTCCTGAGTGCTGAGATTAAAGGCATGTACCACCACGCCCAGCTTAAGATGTGCATCTTTGTCAGACAGTGCAGGCTTGCTTTAACCCAGGGGCCCTGGACCAGACCGGCACATCTGGACCTCTTCTTTTTCTCTCCCTGACAACACTTCCTCCATCCCACTAGTCCCTCCTTGTCGTTCTCTAGGAGACAACTCTGCTTTGTTTGTGCCTGCGAGGCAGTGAGAGGGCTCAGCTCCAATGGCTGTGTTCTGTGGGTCAGATGGGAGAGGCATTTGCAAGGTCCAGACTTTTTTTTTTATGAGAGAGACAGAGAGACTAAGAGAAAGAGAGAGAATTGGCATGCCAGGGCCAAGGTAGGGTCTCACTCTAGCCCAGGCTGACCTGAAATTCACTTTGTCATCTCGAGGTGGCCTTGAACTCACAGCAATCCTCCTACCTCTGCCTCCCAAGTGCTGGGATTAAAGGTGTGCACCACGACATCTGGCTCAGGGTCCAGACTTTTATGGAAACCTAGGTCATGGCCTTCTTTGCGTCACTCCTATGTGTCCTTATGTCTTCTGCGTACCCTGAATCTCATTCCTAAGGACACCCCTTACTACCTTTAACTTAGTATCTGGCCTTGCCAGGGAGAACAGGACTTGGGGGAGGAGAGACAAGGGATCCTGCCTCCCACAAGCAGGAGCAGGTCTTTTCCAGAGCATCCCAGCCAGGCTTAGGGTTAGCAAGCTCCCTCCTGTCAGCGTGAAGAGCTTACGGAAGAAGAGGAGGACCTGGGGTAGGATGTGCTTAGGCGCTACTGCAGCTCCCCAGGGAAGTGCTGTGACCATCTGGTTTCACTGGTCCTCTGGATTTCTGCCTTGGTCCTATCAGTGGCTGGCTGTGGGACTCTGGGACAGCAACTGAACTTCTCCAAGCCTTGTCTTGCTCACGTACTGGATAGCGACTAATACCACTGACCTCCGAGTCACTGGGAAGATTAACTAGGGCAGGTGGTATGATGTGAATATGATTTGTTCCCTTAGAATACCTATGTTGAAATTTAATCTCCACTGTGTGATATTAAAGGGTGAAATGTGATCTGGTGTTTGGTGTGTGGAAGTGAAGCCTTTGGGAGGTGAGTCAGGTTAGATAAGACCTCCAGGGTGGTGAACCACGGTCGAGTATTGGTGGCTTGGTGGCTCTGTAAGAAGGAGAGAGGGTCTAGGGTACAGTTATGTGGTTGAGTACTTGCTAAGCATGTGCAAAGTCCTGGGTTTAATTTCCTAGAACTGGAGCCAGGCGTGGTGGTGCACGCCTTTAATCCCAGCACTCAGGAGGCAGAGGTAGGAGGATTGTCGTGAGTTCAAGGCCACCCTGAGACTACCAAGTGAATTCCAGGTCAGCCAGGGCTAGAGTGAGACCCTACCTCAGAAAAAAAAACACACACAAAACAATTCCTAGAACTGTAATGTATGTATATACATCCACATATGCATAAAAAGAAAAGAGGGCTGGACAAACATGCAGGCTCCCTGTCTGACACTATGTGACTCTTCCAGCAAGAAAACTATCCTTACAATGTGGCCTTTCAGCTTTCAGAACTGCAAACCAAAATCAACCTGTTTTCTTTATAACTTTCCCTCTCCGTGGTATTGTGTGACTAGCAGCAATGTAAAGTCTAAGCCAGTTAGGAGGTTCAAAGAATGAATATTTGATTGGCTCTAGCTGGTGGAGATAGGGAGGAGCTCACTGTGACCCTCGGGTCTCCAGGTTGTCTATCTGGTGGCAGGTAGCACTGGTGACTGAGCCAGAAATACAGTAAGTGGAGCAGGTTGATGATGCGTGAGGGCTTTGCACAAACCTAAGGACAACAGGTGGAGGGTCCAGTAGGTGTTCCAATGCTGGTTGCCAGCTGAGAGTAACCAGGACTCCTCTAGTGTGATGGTTAATCTTGATCGTCAGTGTGACAGGTTCTGGCATCAACAGACATGCCTCTGGGTGGATCTGTGAGATATATCAAGCTGCCTTCTAGTTGGTTATAATAACAGAAAACAGACTAAGATACCCATTTTTAGTCTGCCCTTCTGAAGAATACAAGCACTCAGGGCAGTCATCCCTGACACTCCAAACTAAGGGAGCTGTCAACACCTCCTGACGTATTTCTTCATCCCAGTTCACTTCCCGTGTGGCTCATAGCACTGTCACCTTACTGAGCTAGAATGTGAATCTATGCCACAAGACTCCAGTCAACAGAGTGATGGGGACAGATCTATCAGCAATTATATATGTTTAAGGTAGGATCTCTCTCTAGCCCAGGCTGACCTGAAATTCACTATGTAGTCTCAGGCTGACCTCAAACTCATGGAGATCCTTCTACCTCTGCCTCCCAAGTGCTGGGATTAAAGGTGTGCGACACTATATTCAGCAAATATTTTTGAATGTTACAACCCAAGAATTATTTTAAAGAGTGACCTCCACTCCAAGTTGGGCTCCCTTATGGAAAATAATTATTTACGACTGCCCCTGTCCAAAGAAAGCTTCCTTGAAATAGATGCTCTATGAGGTCTTTGGATCCTGTGACATGTGTGGATTCTGAGATGTTCCTATACCCTAATGGCCACAGGAGTTCTAATAACCAAAGTCAATCCTTCCTATCTCTGGAGACCAACATGGGAGAATAAGCAGATTCAACAGATCTCAAGCTACCATGGGTGTGAATGCGTCCCCTTCCCTTAGCTTCATATCGGAATGTCCCACATCTGTCTTGCATTACTCATTGTGTTGGGGAATTATTCTGTGAGTCAAAGCAACCTCTTGTGTGATGGAATTGATTTGTATTGAACAAAGCTGTGAATAACTTAAATATAGGACTGTAAGAGACAAAAAGGGGGAGAGGGAGGAGAGAAAAAGGAAGGAAGGAAATTCCCAAGTCTGCCAGCAGATCACCAGTTGCAGCGACTGTGGACTACTGCCTGTGTCTTCTTACTCATGCAGGTTGAAGTTGAACCAAATACAAGGGCTCTCCTGGGGTCCTTGATTATTACAAAGCAGAGGAGATAGCTTTGGAGGCCAGGACCCAACTAGCAGAGTGTATATAAACGCAAGGGTTCAGTCTCCAGCTCTGGAAGCACTGAAGTGTGGACCTTGGAGACAGATTTAGGTTCAAGTCCAAGTTCTACCATTTCCTGGCTGTGGAACAAGAAAGGGATTGAACAAATATGAGCCTCTGTATTCAGCTGGAAACAAACATCTAATAACCCCGTGCTAAAGTTAAGTGACAACACACAAGTAGAAGTGCCAGCCAGGTCTCCCTGGACTCCAGGCTCTCATTATGGTGGGAAAATGATGGCTGCACCTACAATCACATGTTCTCTACTCCATCAAGATGACTCCTCTGGTAGCTTCCACAGAAAAGAAAGCTCTTAGAAATACCTTTTTCCATTCTTTAAAAAAAATATTTTTATTTATTAGCAAGAGAGGGAGGGAGAGAGGGAGAAAATAGGCACGCCAGGGCGTCTAGCCACTGCAAATGCAGTCCAGACACATGTGTCACCATGTGCATCTGACTTACATGGGTTCTGGGGAATTGAACCTGAGTCCTTAGGCTTCATAGGCAAGCACCTTAACTGCTAAGCCATCCCTCCAGCCCCCTTTTCCCATTCTTATTTCACTGCTGCATATACACATGCAAGAAGCACCAATAACATGAATGTGAGACATTCTAATTATTGTGAATCTGAGTGGTTTAACATGTAAGTACTAAGTCCACTCTCCTCATTTGTGTCCCAATAGCTGTTCAACTTCATTGAAGTGCAGTTCAGGTAGATTTTAAGTGTACAGTTCAAGGACTTTTTTTTTTTTTTTTTTTGAAGCATGATCTCACTCTAGTCAAAGCTGACCTGGAACTAACTCCGTCCAGGCTGTCCTTGAACTCACAACAATCCTACCTCAGCCTCCTGTGTTCTGGGATTAAAGGTATGTGCCACCATGACCAGCTCAGTTCAAGGACTTTTGATAAATGGCTTATATTGCCACCAATTAAGATATGAGTTATTAGCCGAGTGTGGTGGCACACACCTTTAATCCCAGCACTCCGGAGGCAGAGGTAGGAGGATCGCTGTGAGTTCGAGGCCATGCTGAGACTACATAGTGAATTCCAGGTCAGCCTGGGCTATAGTGAAACCCTACATAGAAAAACCAAAAAAAAGCCAGGGCGTGGTGGCGCACGCCTTTAATCCCAGCACTTGGGAGGCAGAGGTAAGAGGATTGCCATGAGTTCGAGGCCACCCTGAGACGACATAGTGAATTCCAGGTCAGCCTGAACTAGAGTGAGACCCTACCTCGAAAAACCAAAAAAAAAAAAATAAAATAAAATAAAATTAATTAATTAATTTAAAAAAAAACATATGAGCTATTTCCTCAATTCCAGAATGTTCCCTTCTACCTTTTCACAGTCACTGTCTCCTATGACCTCCGTACCCCAGGTCAGGTCACCACTGATCTAATAACCACAGGTTAGCTTTGTCTTTCCTAGAATTTCTAGATTCAGATGTACCTGGTTTTTGTTTGCTTGTTTTTCTGTTTTGCGAGGTAGGGTCACACTCTGGTCCCGGCTGCCCTCACTATGTAGTCTCAGGGTGGCCTTGAACTCAAGGTGATCCCCCAACCTCTGCTTGCTGGGATGAAAGGCGTGTACCATGTCATCCGGCTTGTATCTGGTTTTTGGTTTGTTGTTTTTGTCACCATTAGCTCATTCGTTTCATTAGGTGTCTTCCACCATTTACCTATCTGTTGATGAACAGCTGAGCTGCTTTTGTTTTTTGTTTTGTTTTTCGAGGTAGGGTCTCGCTCTAGCCCAGGCTGATCTGGAATTCACTATGTAGTCTCAGGGTGGCCTTGAACTCATGGCAGTCCTCCTACCTCTGGCTCTCAAGTGCTGGGATTAAAGGAGTGCACCACCACGCCCATCTGACCCGCTTTTTGACTGTCATAGATAAAGTTCCTCTGGCATTTGTGACATTTTCTGGACATTTCATTGCCATTGGGTAAATACTTCACAGTAGAATTACCAAAACACATGGTAAGGGATGTTTAAAATGCTCAGTATTTGTTAAAAAAAAAAAAAAAAAAAAAAAGCCAAATGGTGCATGAGAATTCCAATTGGTTCCCATCTCTGCCAATGTTTGCTATTGTCAAGCTTGTTGAGTTTTTAGCTATTCTGGTGAGTTTGAAGTGATAACTCATTGTGTTACATCAGATACAAGATCTCTTCTGGGAACCCTAATTATTACAAAGCAGAGGAGATGACTTTGGAGTGTTGGATCCTACTGACAGAGTAGATATAGATGCAAGGGGTCCAATTTCCAGCAACTTAAAAAAAAATGTGGGGCTGGAGAGATGGCTTAGAGGTTAAGCACTTGCCTGTGAAGCCTAAGGACCCCGGTTCGAGGCTCGATTCCCCAGGACCACGTTAGCCAGATGCACAAGGGACGCACGCGTCTGGAGTTCATTTGCAGTGGCTGGAGGCCCTGGCGCGCCCATTCTCTCTCTCTTTGTCACACATATATGTTAAATGTGCTAAAATACACTTAGCTTAAAAGTTACCATCCTGATCATTTCATTGTCAGGTTCAGTGACACTAAGCAAATTCACATGGTGAGATGATCATCACCACCAGCTGTCCACAGACTTTACTTCACCTCGCATTTCTAAAACTCCATGCTCATCACCAAAGGACAAAACTACAACAAATTTAAAGATTTCATTTTCCTTTTTATTGTGTGTTAGGGACTGAACCCAAGACCTCAGCCAGGCTATGCATGTGCTCTACCATTGAGCTATATCCCCTGCCTCAACTTAAGAAAGCAGACACAGGACTGGAGAGATGGCTTAGTAGGTAAGGTGTTTGCCTGTAAGGCCAAAGGAACAAAGGTTTGGTTCCCCAGGACCTACGTAAGCCAGATGCACAAGGTGGTGTGGTGCATGCATCTGGAGTTCATTTTCAGTGGCTGAAGGCCCTGGTTCATCCATTCTTCCTCTCTATCTGCCTTTTTCTCTTTCAAATAAATAAAATAAATTTTTAGTTTTTTTAGGTTTTTTTTTTTTTTTTTTTTTTTTACTTTTTTGGTTTTTCAAGGTAGAGTCTCACTCTAGCTCAGGCTGACCTGGAATTCACTATGTAGTCTCAGGGTGGCCTGGAACTCACGGTGATCCTCCTACCTCTGCCTCCCAAGTGCTGGGATTAAAGGTGTGCACCATCACGCCCAGCTAAATTTAAAAAAAAAAAAATGTTTTTAAGGGCTGGAGATATGGCTTGGCAGTTAAGGCGCTTGCCTGCAAGGCCAAAAGACACAGGTTCGATTCCCCAGTACCCACATAAACCAGATGCACAAGGTGTCACATGCATCTGAGGTTCATTTGCAGTGGCTGGAGGCCCTGGTGCACCCATTCTCTTTCTCTCTCTCTCTCTCAAATAAATAAATAAAAATACCAAAATTTTTTTTAATTTTTAAAAAAGATTACCTCTCAAGTCATTAGGCTCTAAAAAATTTTAAAAAGAAAGCAGACACAGAGAATGAATGCTGACTGTCCATTTCAAGGTTACCTTCTTGTGACATGGGGACAGGGAGACAGAACAACAGAAAAGTAACAGATTAAAGCAGGGGAAGCTTCATTATCATGCTTCGTTTGGGAATTTAGCTGGTGTCTCTCCTGACTTCCCAGAAATCTGACAACAATGTCACTTTGGCTGGTGATAAGAAGACTAGTATGGCTCCATGGCTCCATTTTGATCTTGGTTCTGGTCTTTTAGGGCAGTTCAAGAGTAGTTCAGAAAGGTGGCTTCCTACTATTTATTTATTCATTTATGAGAAAGAGAGAGAATGGGCACACCAGGAACCCTAGCCACTGCCAATGAACTTCAGATGCATGCATCATCATGTGCATCTGGCTTACATGGGTTCTGGGGAGTTGAACCGGGATCCTCAGGCCTCACAGGAGAGCGCCTTAACTGCTAAACCATCTCTCCAGCTGCTACAATTTTTACTTAACACTCTTCCCTTCCCTCCGTACCTCTGCACCTACTGATTCCTTTCTGTCTGTGTGAATTTGACTACTCTGGGAATTTCATGTAAGGGGAATTGTCAGGATTTGTCTTTGTGTGTCTGTCTTAGCATAATGTCCTCAAGATATAGCCACATAGCAGTATGTGTCCGAATGCCCTTCCTTTTTTTTCCTGTTTTATAAGTATTTTGTATTATTATATTATTTTTATTTATTTATTTAAGAGCAACAGAGAGAAAGAGGAGAGAAAGAGGCAGTGAGAGACTGAGAGAGAGAGAGAGAGAGAGAGAGAGAGAGAGAGAATGGGTGCATCAGGGCCTCCAGCCACTGCAAACGAACTCCAGATGCATTCACCACCTTGAGCATCTGGCTTACATGGGTACTGGAGATTCAAGCCTCGAACCAGGGTCCTTAGGCTTCGCAGGCAAGAGCTTAACTGCTAAGCCATCTCTCCAGTCCCTATTTTTATTTATTTATTTTTGGTTTTTCGAGGTAGGGTCTCACTGTAGCTCAGCCTGACCTAGAATTCACTATATAGTCTCAGGGTGGCCTCAAACTCATGGCAGTCCTCCTACCTCTGTCTCCCAAGTGCTGAGATTAAAGGCGTGTGCCACCACACCTGGCTATTATTGGTTTTTTTTTTATGAGAGAGAGAAAGAGAGTGAAAGAGAGAGCATGAGAGAGAGAGAATTGGCATGGCAGGGCCTGTAGCCACTGCAATTGAACTCCAGATGTGTGCACTACCTTGTGCACATGTGTCACCTTGGGCGTCTGGTTTAAGTATGTTCTGGGGAGTTGAACCTGGGTCCTTAGGCTTCACAGGCAAGCACCTTAACCGCTAAGCCATCTCTCCAGTCCCTGTTTTGTTATTTTTATTAATTATAAACTTTGTTGCATGGACAACTCATGTATTGGCTCCATTCCCATTCCTGTCCCCACACCCCCATTCCACTGAACACCCTCTTCATTGGGATGACAGGGATTCACCATGGGGTTATGAAAGCCACAGTCAGTCATTGTGAGGGGGGGCAGTGCCTGTGGATATTCCCTCCCACCCTGTGGCTCTCTTGGTCCCCTCTTCCACAGTGTTTCTTGAAACTTGGTGGGTGTGTAATAACTCCACTTTAGTGTTGAGCTCTCAGCAACTTCTGGATTTCTGCTTTGATATGTTTTGAGTGTCCTCAGTGTGTGTCGTCATCTCCCTGGTACACACTGTCAGGCTCGATATGAGAACAGCAGTCATGTTTAACTCGTCAATTCCTCTGTGGTGTCACCTGGACCCTGGCTGACGCACAACAGGTGGTTCATCTCACGACACGGAGTCCACTATCTTTTCTTGTCATGTGGATAGATTTTGGGTTTCACTGTCTTTGCCTGATGTCCAGGGGAGAGATCCCGGGAGTGGGGGAAATCCCACCTGTGGCTGTAGTGAACTTGGGAGTGAGATCCATTTAGGGGACTGTACTGGAAGCTGGATTTTTTTTTTTTTTTTTTTTAGGCAAGACTGTGCTAAGCTGGTGGGAGCCCTTCCCAAGCAGGGCTGCAGCTCACAGCTGCAGTGGATTCCAGGCTTCTGCCCTCTGGAACTGATCTTATTGATAGTGTGGCTGCTGGGCATTCTTTGCTGACTCCAGCTTCTGTGCCAGGGGATTCCCAAAGCCAACACACCCTCCCTTTTTGGAAGGCAGCTGTGCTCATCACTGTACCACCAATGCCCTTTTTGGTAGAAAGGTGTACTATGTGTTATCTTGGATCCTTTTTCCCCTAGTGTTTTTTGGTGTGCTCCTAGTTTGCCATCTTAATTGGCAGTCACCCTTTTTTCCTTCCTTTCTTTTTGTTTGTTTTTCTTTAAAAAAAAAAAAAAACATTTTGGATTGGAGAGATGGCTTAGCTGTTAAGGTGCTTGCCTGTGAAGTCTAAGGCCCAGGTTCAATTCCCCAGAACCTACGTAAGCCAGATGCACATGGTGGTGCGTGCATCTACAGTTCTTTTGCAGTGGGTAGAGGCCCTGGCGTGCTCATTCTCTATCTGCCTTTCTCTCTCTCACTCATAAGTAAATAAATAAAATATTATTGAAAAAAATTAAAAAACCATTTATTTTTATTTAATTATTCTAGAGGGGGGAGGGGGATGGGTACTCCAGGGCTTCCAACCACTGCAAACAGGCTGCAGAAGCTTGTGCATCTGGCTTATGTGGGTCCTGGGGAGTTAAACATGAGTCCTTTGGCTTTACAGGCAAGTACCTTAACCTCTAAGCCATCTCTCCAGCCCTTGTTTGTTTTTCAAGGTAGAGCCTCACTCTAGCTCAGGCTGACCTGGAATTTACTGTGGTTTCAGGTTGGCCTTGAACTCACAGCGATCCTCTTACTTCTCTCTGCTCCCAGTGCTGGAATTAAAGGTGTAGGACACTAGACCCATCCGCCTTTCTTTTTTATAGATCAGCATTACTCTGTTGTATAGATATGCTACATTTTGCTTTTCCACTTACTCATCAGTGGGCACTAGTATTGTTTCTACCTTGTTGCTGTATCTCTAAGAGTTCTCCTTCCAGGTCTTTTGGGTATATACTCAGGATCGCATTGCTGGGCTATGTTCTAGAGTGACTAACCCCATTTGACTTTCCCATCAACCAGGCCCAAGGGCTCCAGTTTTCTCACATTCTTGTTCCAGTTTGTTGATAGTCACCATCCTCTTGGGTGAGAAGTGGATCCTACTGGGAATTTCATTTAGATTCACATTCCCTTAGAGTTCAACATCTTGTTCTGGGCTTATTGCCCATTTGTATATCTGCTTTGGAGAACAGTATAGTTAAGTACTTTACACAATTTTTTTGTTGCTTGTTTTTTGTTGTTTGTTTTGTGAGACAAGGTCTCACACTATAGCCCAGGCTGGCCTCTGATGATAGCAATCCCCCTGCCTCAGCCTTCTTTTTAAAACATATTTTTATTCATTTGTAAGGAGAGAGAGAGAGGATGTGTCAGGGCCTCTTTTCAGTACAAATGAACTCCAGACACATGCACCAGCTGTGCATCTGGTTGTATGTGGCTACTGGGGAATTGAACCTGGGCCAGCAAGCTTTGCAAGCAAAGACCTTTAACCACTGCACCCTCTTCCCAGTACTGCCCCAGGATTCTGAATGCTGGGATTACAGCATGCCCAGATCCTTTACCCCTGTATTTAAATTTTTTGATACAAATACTTAGTGTACATGGTTCTGCTATTATATAAGGGCACATATTTAAATGTTCTTCGCCCATTTGTTTTGTTTTGGTGTTTTTTTTTTGTTTGTTTGTTTGTTTTTTTTTTAGTTTTTCGAGGTAGGGATTCACTCTAGCCCAGACTGACCGGGAATTCACTATGTGGTCTCAGGGCCTTGAACTCATGGCAATCTTCCTACCTCTGCCTCCCAAGTGCTGGTATTAAAGGTGTGCATCACAGACAGCTTCTTCACCCATTTTTTAAAAAATATTTTTATTTTTATTTATTTATTTGAGAGAGGGAAAGAGGCAGAGAGAGAGAGAGAAAGAGAGAGAGAGAGAGAATGGGTGTGCCTGGGCCTCCAGCCACTGCAAATGAACTCCAGACGCGTGCGCCACCTTGTGCATCTGGCTTACATGGGTCCTGGGGAATCCAACCGAGGTCCTTTAGCTTTGCAGGTAAGCGCCTTAGCCACTAAGCCATCTCTCCAGCCCTTCTTCACCCATTTTTAAGTCCAGTTGATTCTTATTGCTACTACTGATGCCATTAACTTTTAAACTATGCTTCTCTTAGTAGTGTTATCCCATTTTATAGATGAAGAAACTTTAGTTCTGTGTGTTGGTGCTAGGGATTGGACCCCAGGCCTTGTACTCTGCTAAACACATACTCTATCATTGGGCTACACTTGCAGCTCAAGAAAATTTTAGTTGTGAGTGGTAAAGTGACCATGAAAGTAAAAGCCATCTCAGCAAAGATGAAGATAAGTAATCAATCCACTGGAATGTTAGTATCAAGCCAGGCATGGTGGCACATGCCTTTAATCCCAGCACTCCTGAGGAAGAGGTAGATAGATCTCCATGAGTTCAAGGCCACCCTGAGACGACACAGTGAATTCCAGGTCAGCCTGGGCTAGAGAGTGAGATCCTACCTCAAAAAGCAAAAAAAAAAAAAAAAAAAAAAAAAAAAAAAAATTAAAAATATAAATTTTTATTTATAGGTTCTATAGAGGAACAGAACTGACAGAATAAAGATATACCATAGAGGGGATTGATTAGATTGGCTTATAAGGACACAAGCCAACAATGGCTGTCTGCAGGCTAGAGAGCCTGAGAACCTGGTGACTGTTCAGTCCATGGGGTTGGCTGCCTCCGCGGTCTCAACCTGGCACTGATTGGAGGATTCTTGGAGGGGAGCTGGTTTCCAGCCCACGTTGGAATGCTGATGAAGCTGAATTCTGACGTATATGAAGGATAGCAGCAACACGGTAGATGCATCCACCAGCCTGTAGCACGGGCAGCCAGGCAAAAGGCTGTGAGTTTTTCCAGAGCTTCTTTATATTTATATTTTTAGTTGAGAGAGACAGAGAGAGAGAGAAAGAGGGAAAAAATGGGTGTGCCAGGGCCTCTAGTGATGAACCCCAGATGCATACGCCAGCATGTACATTGGGCTTCTGGTCCTTTGGTTTTGCAGAAGGCCCAGAACTTCCTTATATATAGTCCACCACTGGCAGGGCTGCCCACTTTGGGGGAAGGTTTTCCTTCCTCATCAGTGCTTCCTGGGAATGTCCTCACAGGCCTGCCTAAGCTCATCATCTCTTGCTTGATTCCTGATCTGATCAAGGTGACGATAGAATCTAACCATCAAAAATGCCAAAGGCGGGCTGGAGAGATGGCTTAGTGGTTAAGCACTTGCCTGTGAAGCCTAAGGACCCCGGTTGGAGGCTCGATTCCCCAGGACCCACATTAGCCAGATGCACAAAGGGGTGCATGCATCTGGAGTTCGTTTGCAGTGGCTGGAGGCCCTGGCACACCCATTCTCTCTCTCTCTCTCTCCCCCTCTTTCTCTCTCTCTCAAATAAATAATAAACAAAATAATAAACAAAAAAAAATGCCAAAGGTAGGGCTGGAAGAAACAAAGGGGGCTGGAGAGATGGCTTAGTGGTTAAGGCGCTTGCCTGCAAAGCCAAAGGACCTCGGTTCAATTCCCCAGGACCCACGTAAGCCAGATGCACATGTGTCTGGAGTTCGTTTGCAGTGGCTGAAGGCCCTGGTGCACCCATTCTCCCTCTCTCTGTCTCTCTCTCTCTCTCTTTCAAATAAATAAATAAATAAATAAATAAATAAATAAATATATCTTAAAAGAAGAAGAAGAAGCAAAGGCTGAACCATGGTCCAGGCTGTCAGCGAAGACCGCATAGCCATGTTTTGCTCTAATGACGGGGAAGCTTCTGGGCTTTGGGGACACAGGCGCTATTGTTTTTTGTTCTGGCCACTTCCTGAGAGCCCAGCTCTCACCTGTCTTTGCAGACATTTTATGGAGTGCCTGCTTCCTGGTACCTCTCACTTTGGAACAGGACCCTGCACTATTGTGTCTGATTGTTGGAGCCTAGTTAAGCTCCCAGACAAGAGTGCAGGGGAAAGCGAATTTTTTCTGGCTCCTAGTGTTAGTAAAAACAGGGGCCTATCAGAGGGGTTGCCCTTCCCCCAAGTACAGGAAGAGGTTAGCCACGGTTTGGAGGTTGAGATAGGGTCTCACTAAGTAGCCTAGGCTGGCCTTAAACTTGCAATTCCCCTCCCTTGCCCTCCTAAGTGCAAGGATTACGGGTCTGTACCACTATACCTGACTTATAGTTTGGATCTGTACGTCTCCCAAAGGCCCATGTGTTAAGGCTTGGGCATCAGCCTGTGGTGCTACTAGGAGGGTAATTTTGTTTTCTGTTTTGTTTATTTGATGTAAGGTCTCACTCTAGGCCAGGCTGACCTGGTATTTACTATGTAGTCTCAAGGTGGTCTCAAACTCACAGGGATCCTTCTACCTCTGCCACCCACGTGCTGGGGTTAAAGGCATGAGCCACCAAGCCCGACTAGAGTAAAATTTTTAAAATAGGTCTGTAGAGATGGCTCAGTGGTTAAGGTGCTTGGCTGCAATGCCTAATGACCCAGGTTTGATTCCAGTACCCCAGTACAGCAAGATGCACATAGTGATGCATATATCTGGAGTTTGTTTGTAGTGGTAGAGGCCCTGGCCCACCTTCTCTCTCTCTTCTCTCTCTCTCTCTCTCTCTCTTTCTTTACAAATAAATAAAATATAAAAAATATTGAAATAAAGAATAAACTGGTGTTTCACAAGGGTCAGAGATAGGGAAAGAAGCCATGGTGAGGAAAAGTATAGTTACAAGGAAACAACATTAAGGATCTTTGTAGTAGTGGAAGCTTTTGTGAGTTAACTGAGGTTCCAAGCATAGTAAAATGATTTCAAACAGAAACATGCACTGGTGAGGTTGGAAAATGTGTGTTCCCATTGGAACTTAATCCCCAAGGTGAGAGTATTGAGACCCTCTAGGAGGTGATGCAGAAACCTCTCAAATGAACTAGATACCCTTATATAAAGGGCTTGAGCAGGTTGGAGGGAAGTCTTAGCAGTTAAGAGCGTCTCCCATGCAAGAACGAGGCTCTGAGAAGGCCTGAGAAACCACATGAGTTCCATCTCCAGTACCACACAAACAGCTGGGCCTGGCCACAGGTGCCTGTACCCCAGTGTCATAGGGGAACGAGCAAAGACCTGAGAATTTCTGTGATGCTTTTTTTTTTTTTTTTTTTTTTTTTTTTTGAGGTAGGTTCTCACTCTAGCCCAGGCTGACCTGGGATTCACTACGGAGTCTCAGGGTGGCCTCGAACTCCCAGCAATCCTCCTACCTCTGCCTCCCGAGTGCTGGGATTAAAGGCGTGTATCTCCATGCCCAGCTGTTGTGAAGCTTTTTGAAAAAATGGCAAACTCTGGGCTCAGCAAGAGACTCCAGCTCAAAAAAGAACTGGTGGAAGAGCAATAGAGAGGGAGCTTACACTGAGCTCCAACCATCACGGGCAAGCACATGGGACACACACACACACACACAGCAGGGGCTTGAGGGCATGAGTTCAGCTCTCCTGTTCTTTTGCATCTGTCATGTGAGACAAATAAGATGTGCCTTGTTGGGAGCAGAGAGCAGCCTCCAAACACCAGGGCTGCCTCTGCTCTTGGGCTTCCCAGCCTCTGAAGGATATCAGTGTCAGTGTCTCAGTGTGGTGGTGTTTTGCAAGATGGTATGATGGTATTGTAAAAACATAGTGGTTAATTCTGTCTAGGAAGCACTTTTTCACTGTTTTAAAGTGGTCAATGCTGATTTGTTGAGAAACAATATTAACCTAAATAGTCACTTGACAGGTCAGGCTGAGACTTGGGTTGAGGTGTTATATTCTGAACACAGGTTGTATTCATGAAAAACAAAGACATGGGAGAAACTCCTAAAATAACCAGTATTTTCGCTTTATAATTTTGGCAACTTCAAAGTAGCAACGAAGAATGCTGGAAATATATATTACTTTTACTTTGGTCAAATTATTTTTGATCCATTTTCTTTTTCGTTGTTGTTGTTGTTTTGAGGTAGGGAATTTACTATATAGTCTCAGGGGGACCTTGAACTCACTGCTATCCTCCTACCTCTGCCTCCCATGTGCTGGGATTAAAGGTGTTTACCACCAGGCCCAGTTTGATCCAATTTCTTAATATTCTGTATTTTCAGTCTTGGAATTAGGAACATATGTATAGATATATACATAATTTAAAATGGTAAAGAAATATATCACTCTGAAATATGATTCAATAATTAAGTTTGTTTTCTGGAAAAGATATAGTTTATAGTATCAAATTTACATATTACATTATGTGGGCAAGTGTTCTAAAAAAGTGCTTAAGCTATTTTAGTTCTAGAATTTCCTTCCCCCTCCCTCAGGACATAAAAAATGTGATCTTGGCCGGGTGTGGTGGCACACACCTTTAATCCCAGCACTCAGGAGGCAGAGGTAGGAAGATCACTGTGAGTTCGAGGCCACCCTGAGACTACGTAGTGAATTCCAGGTCAGTCTGAACTAGAGTGAAACCCTACCTTGAAAAACCAAAAAGAAAAAAAAAGTGATCTTATATTAACCTTATATAACCTCCTGCGAATTTTGCCTTACTAAATACTGTGCCTCATTTTATCAAATTGTTTTATTGGGATCAAAAAAGAAAGAAAAAAAGAAAGAAAGAAAAAGATGATACCATAGAACAAACTGGGGAAAGGCACACGGAGCCTCTCCATAGTTATTACAACTATCAGTGAATCTATAATAATCTTTATTTATTGATTAGAGGCAGATAGAGAGAGAATGGGTGCACCAGGGTCTCTAGCCACTGCAAACGAGCTCGACTCGTGCATCACCTTGTGCATCTGGCTTACATGGGTCCTGGGGAAAAGAACCTGGATCCTTTGGGTTCGCAGGCAAGTGCCTTTACCATCCAGCCATTGCTCCAGCCCGATAATCTCTATTAAAAAAAAAAAAGAATGGGCTGGAGAGATGGTCTCTCTTTCTCTCTACCTGCCTCAAAAGAAAAAAATTCTTTTTAAAAAGGAAAGAAAAGCAATGGGAAGACAGACAACACGAGGCTTAGGGGACATTATGTTAGGAGCTATGGGCAACTTTTGAGGAATTCACATCAGGAGTGACACATGAAGCGGGCCGTGGTGGCGCACACACTTTAATCCCAGCACTTGGGAGGCAGAGGTAGGAGGATCACCGTGAGTTCAAGGCCAACTGAGACTACATAGTGAATTCCAGGTCAGCCTGAGCTAGAGTGAGACCCTACCTCGAAAAACCAAGTGACACATGTATTCACTTAGCATCTATTTTCTATCCAGTGCTGGGATAATATTATCCTGGCCTAAGTCTCAGTGACATTTAAATTTAAAATGTAAAACATTCTCATTCTCTCTCTTTTTAGCCTTGTATGCCTTCCCAGATTTTTCTAGGAAAGCAATTTTAGGCTCAGTGTATGTTCTTGTATTTCTTCTGCAGAAAAAAATAATAAGGAAGGTTCTTTCATTCTTTTCACAAACACTTAGTGAGCATCTATTACAGGTCAGGCTTTGTGCCAGGCACTATAGTTTATGCAGTAAATAGGACAGGCATACCTTTAAGAGACTACCTTGTTAGCTGTGGTGGTTTGATTCAGGTGTCCCCTATAAACTTAGTTGTTCTGAATGCTAGGTTCCCAGCTGATGGAGATTTGGGAATTAACGCCTCTTAGAGGGAGTGTATTGTTGGGGGCGGGCTTATGGGTGTTATAGCCAGTGTCCCTATACGAGTATTTGGCACGCTTTCCTGTCCTTGTTGTCCACCTTATGTTGGCCAGGGGGTGATGTCCCCTTTCTGCTCATGCCATCGTTTTCCTTGTCATCATGGAGCTTCCCCCTCGAGCCTGTAAGCCAAAATAAATCTCCTTTTTCCCAGAAGCTGCTCTTGGTTGGGCGATTTCTAGCAGCAATGCGAACCTGACTGCAACAGTAAAGTGGTACCGAGGAGTGGGATTGCTGCTAGACACCTGACTGGGTGGCTTTGGCCTTTTGGAGCTGATTTTCAAGAGGAATGTGGAAGGATATGAAACCTTGGCTTAAGAGACGCCTTGCAGTTCTGTAAGTACAGTTTGATGGACTATTCTGGTTAGAGTTGAAAGACCTGAATGCAGTAAGAACTATGCACTGTGAGGTTTGGCTTAGGAGGGTGAGAAAGAGCTTGGCCTGGACTGGGCTAGCAGTTTGTGTGGTAAGGTTGCTATTATGCCCATTTCCTGAGAAGTTGTGCAGGGTTGCTTTGCATAGAAATGAACTGGTATGAGCAGAGGGATGTGGCATAGAAAAAAATGAAATATCTGGGCCTAAATTGCTGCCCATTCACCTGCAAATTGTTTGAGAAATTACAGCCTTTCAGATTGGGCTAGCTGACTTGCACTGGGGCAACATGAAGAATGTAGACTCTTTTGAAGGGGCCTGAGTACTCAAGGAGTGTCCTGTTCTTCAAAGTCTGCTTTATTCCCCCTGGATTAACAAATTGGCACTTTATCTGGTATTTTGGAGTATAAGAAATGCAGGAAAGAGAGGGTCATTGAGTTTGCAACACAGTCTTGTGTTTTGGAAATGGCCGTGGGCAGTGTGAAGCAGGTTTGCTGGATGCCTGCATGGAGACGCCATGGGGCCATGAAGATGTACCGTGGCTTGCAGTGGAGACCCAGTTGGAGCTGCCAGGACAATGAGATGGCAGCTAAGGAGAGCTGCCAGCCCCAAATGAAGTTTCCCAGGACTGTGAGTAGCCTAGCTGGAGGGGCGGAATTGGAATGCCAGAGACTTGTTGCTGGTTAGAATTAGCGGACTTAGAGATTTGTTACTAACTAGAGTTGTTGGACTTGAAGCTACAGAGTTTGATGTTTGCCCTGGTTGTTTTAAATCTCGTATTGGCTGAATGTTTCTTTGCTATGCCCAGTGCCATCTTTTGCACTGTGAATATTTGTTCTGTGCCGTTATGGGTTTTTTGAGGTTATTTTTTGGTATTATGGCTCAGTTAGAAGATCTTGGACTATGGGGATGTATGAACGTTATTGGGATTGATAAAAAGTATGGGGACTTCTAAAGTTGGACTGAATGCATTATATTTTACATCACATATGGATATCAGTTTATGGGGGCCAGGGGCGGAATGTGGTGGTTTGATTCAGGTGTCCTCTACAAACTTAATTGTTTTGAATGCTACGTTCCCAGCTGATGGAGATTTGGGAATTAACGCCTTCTGGAGGCAGTGTATTGTGAGGGGCAGGCTTATGGGTGTTATAGCCAGTTTCCCCATGCCAGTGTTTGGCACACTCTCCTGTTCCTGTTGTTCACCATTTGTTGGCCAGGGGGTGATGCCCCCCCCCCTGCTCATGCCATCGTTTTCCCTGCCATCATGGAGCTTCCCCCTCAAGCCTCAAAGCCAAAATAAATCTCTCTTTCCCAGAAGCTGCTGTTGGTTGGGCGATTTCTACCAGCAATGCTGAACCTGACTGCAACATTAGCCCTTGGGGAAACAAAACTAAGCGAAACAAGACAATGATTTTTTTTAAACTATTTTACTTCTATTTGACAGAGAAGGAGGGGGAGAGAGAGAGAATAGGTACGCCAGGGCCTCCAGCCACTGCAAATGAACTCCAGATGCATGCACCCCTTGTGCATCTGGCTAACATGGGTCCTAGGGAATTGAACCTGGGTCCTTCGGCTTTGCAGACAAATGTCTTAACTGCTAAGCCGTCTGTTGCAGTCCAGTTCACATTACTGGTAGAAATTGCCCAACCAAGAGCAGTTTCTGGGAAAGAGAGATTTATTTTGGCTTATAGTCTAGAGGGGAAGCTCCACGATGGCAGGGGAAAACGATGGCATGAGCAGAAGGTGGACATCACCCCTTAGCCCACATAAGGTGGACAACAGGAACAGGAGAGTGTGCCAAACACTGGCAAGGGGAAACTGGCTATAACACCCATAAGCCCGCCCCCAATAATACACTCCCTCCAGGAGGCGTTAATTCCCGAAATCTCCATTAGCTGGGCACCTGGCATTCAGGACACCTGAATCAAACCATACACCATCCCTCCAGCCCAAGACAATGATTTGGATAAAATGAATTTATTTGAGCCTCCTATGGTCAAGTGAAATGATCTATCAGTGTTTTGAATGTCCCAGGCTCCTGCCATCTTTTTACTCCACTATCCTTAGGCTATCCTTTCATTGTCTGTTTTTTCTTAAGGTAGGGTCTCACTCTAGCCCAGGCTGACCTGGAACTCACTCTGCAGGCTGGTCTTGAACTCATAGCAATTCTGCTACCCCTGCCTCCAGAGTGCTGGAATTAAAGACATGTGTCATCACGCTCAGCTTGTCCCTCCCCCACCCCCTCCCCCTCCTCCCCCACCGAGGTAGAGTTTCACTCTAGCCCAGGCTGACCTGGAATTTACTATTTAGTCTCAGGGTGGCCAGAACTCATGGCAATCTTCCTACCTTTGCCTCCCAAGTGCTAGGATTGAAGGCATGTACCACCATGCTCAGCGCTCGCTCGCGCGTGTGCTCTCTCTCTCTCTCTCTTTCTGTGTGTGTGTGTGTGTGTGTGTTTAATAGGGTCTTATTATATAGTTCAGGTTAGCCCCAAACCCATGGTAATCCTCCTGCTTCAGACTCCCAAGTGTTGGGAATATATGCAAGTGCCACCACACCTTTCTTCTCTCCTTAAGCATGATATATGAGCATCTAAACTCATCATAGAGGGTATTAGTTCAGGCTTAGTGGTTAAGGCACTTGTCTGCAAAGCCTAAGAAACCAGGTTTGACTCCCCAGTACCCACGTAAGCCAAATGCACAAGGGGGCGCATGCATCTGGAGTTCATTTGCAGTGGCTAGAGGCCCTGGCACACCTGTTAACTCTCTCGATCTGCCTCTCTCTTTCCCTCTCAAATAAGAATATCTTAAAATTTTTATTGATTTATTTTTGGTTTTCTAACGTAGGGTCTTGCTCTAGCCCAGGCTGACCTGGAATTCACTTTGTAGTCTCAGGGCGGCCTCGAACTCTCAGCAATCCTCCTACCTCTGCCTCCCAAGTGCTGGGATTAAAGGCATGTGCCACCAAGCTTGGCTTAATACACTTTTTAAATAAATTTCTATTTTTATTTGTCATATTTCATTAAAAATAATTGAGGGTGGGACAGATCCCCTCATACGTTCCAGAGCACAGTGTAGGATACAGTGTGACTCAAAAGACTGATTCTCTGGTCACTTACTGAATGTTTTACAGACTTCTCTGCAAAGAAAAGGGTGAAATGTTAAAAGTTTAGAAAGGTCATATAAAGCCTCAAATTAAAGAGAACTTTAAGAACAGATTTTTCTATCTAGGGTAAACAAACATTATTTCAACTAGTAGTGATTCATGATGTTAGTACTGAAAGACAATCTATGTACAAGATCTTGAAATTAAAATTATCAACAGAATCCCGGGGTGGGGGGGGGGGAAGAAATGCAAAAAAAAAAAAAAAAAAGGGCAACATGGACTGGGCATGGTAGTGCACACCTTTTAATCCCAGCACTTGGGAGGCAAAGGTAGGAGGATCATCGTGAGTTCAAGGCCACCCTAAGACTATATAGTGAATTCCAGGTCAGCCTGGGCTAGAGCAAAACCCTATCTCAGGGAAGGAGGAAAAAAAAAAAAGTGCCAGGCATGGTGGCACATGCCTTAATCCCAGCATTCAGGAGACAGAGGTAAGATGATTGCTGTGAGTTCAAGGACACCCTGAGAATTTCAGGTTAGCCTGGGCTAGAGTGAGACCTTACCTTGAAAAACAAAAAAAAGTATATTAGTCCATTTTTATTGCTACAATGAAATATTGAGGCAGAGTAGTTTATAATGAACAGCAATTGTGACACATATTGTGTATGCATATTGTGTGAGGTTGCAGAATTTGCATTTATATTTTCAAAAAACTATCGTTGCTCTGGAGACCCTATTCTAAGAGTCACAGGCATAAAGAATAAGGAACCAGGTGTGGTGGCACACGCTTTTAATCCCAGCACTTGGGAAGCAAAGGTAGGAGGATCACTATGAGGTCAAGGCCACCCTGAGACTACATAGTGAATTCCAGGTCAGCCTGGTCTAGAATAGAACCCTACCTCGAACCCCCCCCCCAACAAAAAAAAGACTGTTAACTCTCACTTTTGGTTAGAGAAGCTTCTCTTTTCAGATGGCAGACCACTGGGGTGACTCAAAAATGGCCAAAGTGCTGAGAAGTGACAAAGGAGTGCTCAGCACTGAAATATCTCTATCACACCCTCCAAGGCTCAGGGACCACTGTGGAAGAGGCAGCAGAAAGAACCTAAGAGCCAATGAAAGAAGACTACTTGCCATGCTGTTATCCAGACAAAGTGGCCTTGATATCCATGACCCCATAGTGGCTGACACTACCTACACAAGACTTGTGTAATAGAAAGGGAAAAAAATGGGGCTGGAGAGATTGCTTAGCTGTTAAGACATTTGCCTGTAAAACCAAAGGACCCTGGTTCGATTCCCCAGGACCCACATTAGCCAGATGCACAAGGGGGCGCATGCGTCTGGAGTTCGTTTGCAGTGGCTGGAGGCCCTGGTGTGCCTATATTCATTCTTATTCTCTCTCTCTCTCCCCCTCTTTCTCTGTCAAATAAATTAAAATATTTTTTTAAGAGGGTAAAAATATGCCATTCAAATAGAAGAGAGACTAGTTGGAAAGAAGGGATTCAGTCGAGGGGGTGGGGCTTGGGAGGGGAAAAGGGCATATTGGGAGGGGATTATGATCATGGTGTGTGTGTGTGTGTGTGTGTGTGTATGTATATGTGTATATATATATATATATATATATATATATATATATAAACATATATTTCAACTTTTTTATTTGAGAGAGAAAGACTGAGAGGGCGGGGGGGAGAGAGAGAGAGAGATAGCGAGATCTCGAGTGAGCAAGCGAATGGGTGCGCCAGGGCCTCCAGCCACTGCAAACAAACTGCAGAAGCATGTGCCACTTTGTGCATTTGGCTTACGTGGGTCCTGGGGAGAATCAAACCTGGGTCCTTGGGTTTTGCAGGCAAATGCCTTAATGGCTAAGCCATTTCTCCAGCCTGATCATGGTATATTTCTATCTTTGTGGAAGTTGTCAATAAAGTGGTTTTCTTCCCCCTAAAAACATCAAAAAGAAAACTATTAAATGACCCAGCTTCCAAGTTGGAGCTTGAAATTCAAAAGATAGAGCGCCGGCTGTTCATCATAGCAGCCTTGTTATGGCTCTGCCCTCCTGGGATAGTGGTTTTGCTCTGAGCATGAGAGATGTGAAGGGATATGTTCCAGTCTCTGACAAGTATTCTGAAAATGTTTCCCACATGGCTGTGAATAACTGGGAAGAAAACCTTGTGAATCCCACTCGACATTAGGAAACTCTTATTTTAGTGGCAAACCCTTTTAGCTTTTAATTTCAAGGTGTTTCATTTAGGGAACTGCACAGGAAGTTCTCTTTGTGCATCGCTTTCTTTGCAAGATGATTTCTTCACTGGGAAACAGGCTTGTTTTTCCCTCTCCTTCTCCAGTTACATGGAGGTTGGGGAAAATCCCCTCTGTTTTAGCTATATATGATTGCCTCTCCTCCCCCTCAGCCATCTGATGCGATGTCATCCTTTATTTATTTGTTTGTTTGTTTTTTGTTTTTCAGGGTAGCGTCTCACTCTAGCCCAGGCTGACCTGGAATTCACTATGTAGTCTCAGGGTGGCCTCGAACTCACGATGATCCTCCTACCTCTGCCTCCCGAGTACCAAGATTAAAGGCATGCACCACCATGCCCGGTGATGCCAATCTTTCTTAAAAAATTAATTTATTTATTAGAGTCAGGGAGAGAGGGAAAGAGAGACAAAGCGAGAGAGTGAGAATGGGCATGCCAGGGCTTCCAGCCACTACAATCGAGTTCCAGACTTGTGTGCCCCCTTGTGCATCTGGCTAATGTGGCTCCTGGGGAACTGAACCTGGGTCCTCTGGCTTTGCAGGCAAGTGCCTTAACTGCTAAGCCATCCCTCCAGCCTGGTGTCATCCTTTTTTAAAAACAAGGTCTCGGAAGCCGGGCGTGGTGGCGCATGCCTTTAATCCCAGCACTCGGGAAGCACAGATAGGAGAATCACTGTGAGTTCGAGGCCACCCTGAGAATACACAGTGAATTCCAGGTCAACCTGGGCTAGAGTGAGACCCTACCTCAACCCCCCCCCCAAAAAAAATAGTAACTTCTATCATCTAAGGCGTTACAAACATTGCCTCTAACAGAGGAGCGAAGTCACAGCAATATAGTTCATGCAAAATGGGGACCCTGGCCACTGATGAGCAAGTGTCAAAACCAGCAGCCAGCAGGAAAGGAGGACTCCCAACATGTATAGCTTTGAGACCTGCCTCCTGTGTGTCCCTGGCTCGTCTGTCCAGCGTCTCCTTTTAGCAGTGAACTCCTTGTGGACAGCTTTCACTAGGGCTGTTCAAAGTGGAACTTTTGGAAAAGCCGGGTGTGGTGGCGCACGCCTTTAATCCCAGCACTTGGGAGGTGGAGGTAAGAGGATCACTGTGAGTTCGAGGCCACCCTGAGACTGCATAGTGAATTCCAGGTCAGCCTGGGCCAGAGTGAGACCCTACCTTGAAAAACAAACAAACAAAGACAAAGTGGAACTTTTGGTACTCCACGCTCTATGATATCTGCAGACTCAGGCACATCCTTCTACTGCTAAGTAAAGATGACTCGGGGGCTCCAGAGGCCAGCATAATAGACCTCAATAGATCCTGGTCACAGCTTGGAGGAGGGCTATTCGGTCCTCCCAGTGACTTGTTTGGACTTGGTATAAAAATCTGTCGAGATTTGGGGGTTTATTTGTTATGGCTACTGACATTACCTATCTAAAACACATGCCTCTAATGTGCCCCATGTCTCTTCATCAATCTCTCTCCTTATCCGGTCCTCTTTCCTAAACGACTGTGAAAGTGTCACATATCCTTGTTCTACCAGCCCCCAGCTCCCTTTTAAGAACTCCTCTTGAGGCTTCCAGGATAAAGTCTGGCTTCCTTCCTGCAGCCTGAGCATTTGCCAGATGCATGCACCACTCTGTACATCTGGCATTACATGGGTATATGCCGAACTTCTCTCTGTTTCACTAAGAACCAGCCACTGGTGTTCGTGCACCTTTTCAAACCTGGCTGCCATGCTCCTGGCCTGGGCCTTACTGGAAGCATGGTCTCTGGAGTGTACCGTGGCCGGTTCTTGTCATCGGGTCTTAGCTCAAGTGTCACCATCTCGGAGAGGCCTGCTCTGATCACAATGTCAAAACCAGTCATTCCTCACTTCACTGTCTGGTTTTATTTTTGTCATAGTCCCTACCACTATTTAAATGAACTTTTTCCACTGTTTTAGATTTTTTTTTTTGAAGATGCAGGTTCTTTTTTTCCCCTTCTTTTCCAGTGCTAGGAATCAAAGCCATGCTCTTGCATGCACTAGACAAGCAGTCTATTGCTGAGCTATATCCCTGCTCCTTAAACATCATCATCATCATTAATTATTATTTTAACTTTTTATCAACAACTTCCTTAATTAGGGACAATATAGCATGACCATCCCCCCTCCCATCATTCTCTTTTTCCCCCTCCTGAATCCTCTCTCCACTGAATCCCATTTTCTTTCCAACTAGTCTCTCTTCTATTTTTGTTGGGCTCCGAAAGGCCCAGGTGTGAGGCCTAGTGGAACTTCCTGCTTCGACAAGACTCCCGACTCAGTGTGGTTTTTCTCCGGTGGCCAGGAGAGGTCTGAGTCGTCGGACGCTCATCTCCTCCTCAACCCCTCGGGAGGAACCAGCGGGCCTGGTCCTTCCCTCGGCATTACCTGCCCCGGCCGGCGGAGCCCGGCATCTGGCGCCCAACGTGGGGCTCTCGGAGTCCGGCAGACTAGTGCCCCCTGAGAGACATTCGTTGAGGAGGTCAATCGGTGTACATATGCGGGTGAGCGTACCCCCATAAGTTATGAGGTAGTCTTCATATTTAATGCGCTAAACTTTGCTTCTATAACCTGTACTTGTTTGTCAACATCTCTTCGTTCCTTTTCTCTTTCCTTTCACTCTCGATTTGCCGGCAAGCTGCATCTGTGACTTTTGTATTTCTGAAGGCTTATGCTTCTCTCTCTCTCTCTCTCTCTCTCTCTGTGCTTGGGCCTGTGAAGGCAGGCCAACTTTTTCTGCCATTATGGAACTTCCCCTGGATCTGTAAGCTTCAATAAATATCCCTTCCTCCATAACTGTACCTGGTCTGGAAGTTTATCTCAGCTAACCTAAAGCTGTCTGATACAGACCGAGGAGGGGACTGAGATGAACCTGACCAGGTGGATGTTGATCTTTTGGAACCTTTGTTTTGGAGGAATAGGCATGGACTTGGTGCTTGCAACTGAAGGTGTCTTCTGGAGTGGTAAGCCAAATTTGATGGACTATTCTAATAAGAGTCTTAAAATGCTAAGTGCAGATAAGATTAAACTTCGAGGCTTAGCTTATGAGCTTTCTAAGAGGAAAAAAAGACTACAGGGGACTTTGTTGGAACTGGGCTACTGCCATAAGGGCTGGCTGCGTCCTGCTGCCCAGGCCCAGAGAGTTTGGTCAAGGTTAAATTTGTAATGGACTGATGTACTTGGCTAGAGATACTGGACTGAGAGATTTAAGATTTTTTTGTATTTTTGTTTTGGTTTCTCGAGGAAGGGTTTCATTGTAGCCCAGGCTGACCTGGAATTCCCTATGGAGTCTCAGGGTGGCCTAAAACTCATGGTAATCCTCCTACCTCCACCTCCCGAGTGCTGGGATTAAAGGCGTGCACCACCACGCCCGGCTGAGATTTAAGATTTTAAGCTGGAAAACCTCAAACAAGTTAAAATTACAGGCACAAAGACTGGCTTTAGATTAGAAATGTTTAACATGTTTGATTTTACAGGTCTCAATACGTTAAATTGGTCAAGACTGTGGGGACCTTTAAAATTGAACTTAGTACAATGTATAATATGTGATGGTTATAAATCTATTGGGAGCCAGGGGTGAAATGTGGTAATTAAAAAAAAAAAATAGATGGCCCCCCTCCTGGCAGCTTGTGCCTGGCCCTCCCCTACTGGGAGTTGGTGGGCAATCCACCTCCTGGGAGACTGCCTCGTGGCTCCCTTGGACTGATCCAGATGGGGGCGGGGGAAAAATCCGCCCTCTCGTGGTGACTGGGCTCACTGATATTTTTCTTTCAGCCGATACCTTTTCACGTGCCTGCTGGGCATCAGCACATGCTGGGAAAAATCTAAACATGCCATTAATCATATGCTTCAATGTTTTGCCACTCTCAGGCTACCTGATCAAATTAAAACAGATAATGGCCCCTGCTTCATAAGCAAGGCTTTTGTAGATTTTTCTCCAGACCTGGAAAATCTCACATTCCACAGGCATCCCATACAACCCTCGAGGGCAAGCTATTGTTGACCAAACACTTAAATCACAATTACAAAAACAAAAGGGGGAATCACTACCCCCCCTCCATGACCAGATAAAGCGTTATTCACCTTAAATATTTCAATTTTTTTCTAGAAATGGCCCATTGACTGGGGCCTGGAGAGGACCAGACCCACTCCTCACTGCAGGGAGAGGGTTTAAATGTGTCTTCCCTCAAGATTAAAAAAAAAAAAAAAAAAAAAGACCCATTTGGCTTTAGGCTTGTACTTTTAATGTCTAACTATCTTTTATACTCACAGCTTTAAAGTAGCTCCTGAAAAAGTTCAAACTGTGCCTCCCTTTGAGATCTTGGGCTCGATCCTTACCCTAGATACAGTTTCACCTGTTAGACACTCTGTATGATGTGGTTAATCATCTTACTTTTGAAAACTACTGATGACTTAATATCTGCTTTTAAGTCTGCCTTGCCTGGCTGGAATTCTCTCACTTCTTGGACAGGACGCTTTGCTGCTACAGGTGTTTGTCTTTTGCTCATTCTGTGTCTGCTGCCCATACTCGTTAAATGCCTTTTGAGATCCTTTATGGACATCCGTACAGAAGTACATGGGATACAGCTACAGACCCAACCCCGGTTTCCTGAGACATTATCTTAAAGCCCCTGCAGAGGCTGGTAGTCAAAGACGGGTAAGATTCTCTCGAGTTAGGTCAACCTAAGACAGGGCATGAATGATGGAATTCATGTACCGATGACGGGTAAGGCCTAAATATCGTAGAGGACAACCTAAGACAGACACAGTCTTTCTGCACTGAGGCCCAGAAGGGCCTACCTCATAAAAATTAAAAAAGGGGGAATTGTCAGATGCCATTTGGCTGGCCTTGTATCCATAGCTCTGGCCCTTTGGGAGCAAGACTTTAGCACCTACATGTAAGCAAGATTATGTATATTCAGTGTCGGAAGCCATTTGGCTGACCTTGATAGTGATTAAAGTACAAAAACTCTTGTAACAAAAAGGAGTTGTTTGATAGAAACTTACGTCTAGGGAGTGTCCCACCCCTGAGGACTGTTCCTAAAATGGTCCTTCACCCTACTAAACTAAACAATTCCCTCCCTTGTGGAGGATTGCTGGCTTTGCCTCCAATCTGGGCCTCTCTGGCTGCTTGCAGTACAGTTGCCCATACGACCTTAAAAAATTACTCAGCCACCTTCCCCATCCCCGTCCAGCTTTTCCCAATGTTTCCTCTGGGCATTTGGGCCCCGTCTTCCCCTAATAATTCCAGTATAGATGTGGGATACATTCATCCTTCCTTCTGTACTTTTAACACAACTGAGCTCAGTGCTCAACGCTGCCCACCTTCTGGAATGGTTTATGTTTGTGGAGGCGGGATGGCCTATGACTTTCTGCCCACCAATTGGATGGGCCTTTGTGCCCCAACCACCTTAATCCCAGATGTAGATATCATCCCTGGAAATGAGGCCCTCCCTATATCAGAGGGAGACCTATCTTAAACAACAGCTAGATTAGCTTATATGACTTCTTACCCTACCTTCTCCCTCTACTTGGGCCCCTCCCCCTCCTTCTCCTCACTGTCGGGCCTTGTGTAATTAATAAGATTACACAATTTATTCACCAACGGCTAGAGGCAATAAAACCTCATCAGGTCAAAATACATTATCACAGGCTGGCAACTCAGGAATTAAGTTCCGCAGATGACCCACTGCCACCTCCTCTGCCCTCCATGTGACCAGTGACGGGTAAGATCCCCAGAGGGGGACAACCTAAGACAGGCCATGGAGTGGGTTCTCAGCGAGCTAAACACATGGTACCCAGTGACGGGTAAGATCCCCAGAGGGGGACAACCTAAGACAGGGGCCATGATGAATGCTCTGAGCTAAACACCTGGTACCCAATGACGGTTAAGACCCCCAGAGGGGGACAACCTAAGACAGGGGCCATGGTGACTAATGCTCTTACAAAAACAAAAGGGGGAGATGTTGGGCTCCGAAAGGCCCAGGTGTGAGGCCTAGTGGAACTTCCTGAGCCTAGCTAAAGTTTGGTGATCTGCCTCTGGCCAGACGTGACTCAGCAAGATGCCTAATGGCTTCTTGCCTGCTACTTCCACATGGGATTTAGGATTATCATCTCAATAGTCAGTTTACTATTGGCCCTTACCTTTCCCCACCGTCCTAAAATCCCCGCCTTCTTCCCAACATTATATAGGCAACTGTTCATAGCAATAAATCGAGTTCCTGCTTCGACAAGACTCCCGACTCAGTGTGGTTTTTCTCCGGTGGCCAGGAGAGGTCTGAGTCGTCGGACGCTCATCTCCTCCTCAACCGCTTGGGAGGAACCAGCGGGCCTGGTCCTTCCCTCAGCACTACCTGCCCCCGCCAGCGGAGCCCGGCATATTTTGATATCATTTAAAAATATTTTATTTACTTATTTTAGAGAGAAAGAGGAAGAGTCAGATAGAGAATGGGTGCATCAGGGCCTCCAGCCACTGCAAACAAACTTCAGATACATGTGCCACCTTGTACATCTGGCTTACATGGATACTGGGGATCAAACCTAGGTCCTTTGGCTTTCCAGGCAAGCGCCTTAACAGCTAAGCCATCTCTCCAGCCCTGATATCATTTTTTTTTTTCAGCTCCTATTATGCAGATCTTGTGTAGGTTGTGTCAGCCACCATGAGATCATGAATATGAGGCCACTTTGTGTCTGGAAGACATTATTGTAAGCGTTCCTCCCCTTCCTTTGGCTTTTTAAAAATATATTTTTGTTTGTTTATTTGAGAGAGAAAGAGGGAGACAGAGAAATGCCAGGGCCTCCAGCCACTGCAAACGAACTCTAGGTACATGTGCCCCCTTGAGCATCTGGCTTACATGGGTCCTGGAGAATCAAACCTAGGTCCTTTGGCTTTGCAGGCAAACACCTTAACCACTAAGCCATTTCTCCAGCCTGCCCTTCCTTCCTTCTTTTCTTTCTTTCTTTTAACATTAGCTCAGGCTGATCTGGAATTCACTATGTAGTCTCAGGGTGGCCTTGAACTCACAGTGATCCTAACTGTGCCTCCTGAGTGCTGGGATTAAAGGCATGTACCACACTCCCCCCTGACTCTTACATTCTTTCTGCCACCTCTTCCACAATGGTCCCTGGGCCTTGGATGGGGGTGATAGAGATGTGTCAGTGCTCAACATTCCATTGTCACTGCTTCTCAGCACTTTGGCCATTTTTGAGTTACCCCAGTGGTCACCACCATTTGAAAATAGAATCTTCTCAAACCAGAAGTGAGAATAGCATTAATATATGGGCTAAACATAAGTATTTAAAGTGTGGCTTAGTAGGCATAACATAGCCATTTAGCCATCTCCCAAGTCTCAGGCTTTTTTGATTGGGGTTTCACTACCAGGCATGATTTCCTTCCCGTGGAGTGGGCCTCAAACCCAGTCGGAGAGCAATTGCTTTCCACCATAACAGACATGCCACCATTGCACCAGTTGGTAATTTGGCTTGGCTAGCCATCCATAAAACTTGGATGTAACATCATTATGGTGGTTGTTATTTTACAGTGTTGTGGATCAAACCCAGGAATTCACACAAGGTAGGGAAGAGCTCTACCACTGAGGCACACACCCTGAAATTATTAACTAAAAGACTTAAATTATGTTTCCTGGATAATGGTGTCTTTCCCTTCCTCCCCCCAGCACCTTCCTATTATAGTGTGAGCTCTGTAGCTGCAGGAACAGGTCTTCCCTCTCCTTCTCTCCCTTCCCTCTTCTTCCTACTCCTCCTCCCTCCCTCTCCTGCTTTTATTTTTTTTTCCTTGCCCGTATGAACCATGCTTGTAAGAGCCAAACCCAAAAGAGCAAGTTGAAGCCAAGAGACGTGGCATTTCCAGTCTGAAGCGCTTCTCTCTGAAGTGATTGACGGGCAGAGGAAAAACACATGCTTGGATCAGGTAACTTTCCCAGTTGTGGCCAAACTCTGGAATTCCTGCACCAGTCTTTTCTATAGAAAATGCCTCTTGTTAATTCCTACAGCAGCTCAGTGAAGTCTGTCTCTAGGAAAGACAGCAAGAATATAGTGCCAAGATGAATTGTCCTTATAGTCTCTGAATGAGCATGCCTTGTGTGAGGACAAATCCAATTTTGGATAGGTGTTAGATGCTGCTCAGATAGCTGAGGTGTGAGCAGTCACATGGTCATGGTCACAAATCTGATCACGCTAAAGGGGACTCATTCTGAGCTAGGCTGCGCAGAGAGCTGACGTTCACAAACAACACACCATTGGCTCCTGGACATGTCTCAAATCATGTGTCCCCAAACCATGGGACAATGTGCTCAAGCATAACTCTAGCTGATTCTGAAAGAGGCTCTGGGTTCATGTTTCTACTACTGAAAATGGAGCCATCACTGCACTCCATCCACTTAGGTGAAGGGCAAAACCAGTATGAGGTCATGGTCAAGGTAATGTTCCTGCTGGACTCTCAGATGTGGTGGCGTATGCCTTTAATCCCAGCACTTGGGTGGCAGAGGTAGGAGGATTGTCGTGAGTTCGAGGCCACCCTGAGACCCCGAGACCCCTAGACTACTAGTGAATTCCAGGTTATCCTGAGCTAGGGGTTAGAGTGAAACTCTACCTTAAAAAACCAAAAAAAAAAAAAAAAAAAAGGGGGGGGGGGGAGGAAGAAGGGGGGATGAGGGGATGATTTCTTTCTTTTTTTTTCTTTTTTTGTGCTTGATGCTTTCAGGTACATCTCTGTAGAAATTCCATGGATGTCTTGACCTAGGACAGGATACCTCCTTTATCTACTGTTTTCTGATGCTAAAGCTTATCTGTGGAATTTGAGAGTTTGGTAACCAGATCTAGGTTTGAATTCTGACTCCACACCCTGGAAGGACAGCTCAGAAAGGGCAATGCTTGCTTTGTGTGCCCTGGCCTTGCACACAGTAGGACCTCAGTACGTATTTGAGCCTCTTCAAAGCTCTATTTACTCAAGAAGAAATTTGGAAAAATAAAACCTACACCATAGGATGTTGTTAATTTTTTAAAATTGAATTAACTACAGATCCACATACAATCCATAAGTGATAATAGATATTCTGTGTTTCCTTACCCCCCAGTGGTAACACTGTAAAACTATAGGGCCCTGTTACACTTAGGATATTGGCATGGTCTTGGAGGAGTTCCTTTATAAGACATCTGTTTTGTTTTTTTTTCCCCTCCCCTCCTGAGGTAATGTCTTGTAACTTCTTGCAGAATTTTTTTTATGTGTGTGCATGTGTCCAGGCATCCATTTCCCAAGCGAGTGGTATGTGAGCGTCATTAAAGTCCCCTGTCTCTGCCTCCTACCTTGTAGGCATGCTGGGATTACAGAAGCCCACCAAACTCAGGTACGTGGCAAGTGCTTTGGCCACTGAACCATCTCCTAGCTCTGGGAATTTCTCTATGGATTAAATGCAGTTGTGCAGCATAGTGCTCAGCACAGCATGCACATATGGTAAATATTGTAAACCAGTAGCTAATTCCTAACAGGGTGGTGTGGTTAGCTCAGTGTTTCTCAAAATGGAATGTGAATATGACTCACCCAGGGAGTTTGTTAAAATACAGATTCTGATTCTCAGAGGGGCTCTGAGGGTCTATATTTCTAGCAAGATCCTAGGGAAGGCTTGATGCTGCCAGAGCCAAACATGGTGTCTCACGCCTGTAGTCCCAGTAGGAGGTTCACCTGGGTGCAGGTCAAGGCCAGGTAGAGAATGTGGACTCCAGACAGAGACTGCGAGGTCTAGTTCTAGCTTCATGCTTAATGTTTTTACTTGGGAGGGGCGCCGGTGGAGAGAATGGATGAGCCAGGGCCTCTTGCCATTGTAAACAAAGTCCAGATGCATGTGTTACTTTGTGTATCTAGCTTTATGTGGGTACTGGGGAATTGATACTGCAAATGCCTTTAACTACTGAGCCATCTTCCTAGCCTCCCAATATTTTTCTTAGACATTTAAAATGTGCTAAAGTAGACATAACAAAATTTACCATTTTAGGCTGGGTGTGGTGGCACAAGCTTTTAATCCCAGCACTTGGGGAGGTAGAGGTAGGAGGATTGCTGTGAGTTGGAGGCCAGCCTGGAACTACAGAGTGAGTTCCAGGTCAGCCCGGGTTAGAGTGAGACCCTACCTCGAAAACAAAACAAAACAAAAAGATTACCATTTTAACTTTTTTTTTTTTCTCCTTTTTTTTGGTTTTTCAAGGTAGGATCTCACTCTAGCCCAGAGTGATCTGAAATTCACTATGTAGTCTCAAACTGGCCTTGAATTTAAAGCAATCCTCCTATCTCTGCCTCCCCAGTCCTGGGATTAAAGGTATGTGCCACCACACCCAGGTATTTTTTATTTACTTATTTATTTTCAAGGGGAAAGGGAGAGAAGGAGGGAGGAAAGGAGGAAGAAAGTGAGGGAGGGAGAGAGAGAGAGAAAAAAAATTATGGGTGCATCAGGGCCTCCTGCCACTGCAAATGAACTCCAGATGCATGCACCACTTTATGCATATGGATTTACGTGCATACTGGGGAAACAAACCCAGGCTGTCAAGCTTTGCAAGCAAGCACTTTAACTGCTGAGCCATCTCTCCATCACCAACTTTTTTTTTTTTTTACAGACTGTCTTGTTGCCTTGGCTGTCCTCTAATTCTTCTGCTTAAGCAAGCAAGCCTCCTGCTTCATCCTTCTGAATAAGTAGGATTGCAGGTGTGTACTATCTCTGCTTGCTTCTAACTTTTTTTTTTAGGTTTTTAAAATTTTTATTTATTTATTACAGAGAGTGAGAGAGAAAGACAGTGAGAGAGAGAGAGAGAGAGAGAATGAATGGGCGTGCCAGGGCCTCCAGCTACTGCAAATGAACTCCATATGCATGTGCCACCTTGTACGTCTGGTTTACGTGGGTTCTGGGGAATTGAACCGAGGTCCTTTGGCTTTGCAGGCAAACACCTTAACCGCTAAGCCATCTCTCCAGCCCCCATACATTTTTTCTTTTATTTGTTTGATTGTTTTTTTAATATATATATTTTTATTTATTTGACAGAAAGTGACAGAGAGAGAGAAAATGGGTACGCCAGGGCCTCCAGCCACTGCTAACGAATTCCAGATGCATGTGCTACCCTTGTGCATCTGGCTTACATGCGTCCTGGAGAGTTCAACTGGGATCCTTTGGCTTTGAGGCAAACCCCTTAGCCAGTAAGCCATCTCTCCAGCCCGTTTTTTATTTTTTGTTTTGTTTTTTTTTTTTGTTTTTTTGAGGTAGGGTCTCTCTCTGACCCAGGCTGACCTGGCTGACCTGGAACTCACTATGTAGTCCCAGGCCCCTCAACTCACAGCAATCCTCCTACCTCTGCCTCCCAAGTGCTAAGAGTAAAGGCATGGGCTATCATGTCCACCATTTTCTTTTTAAGGTTCAGAGAGATTTTTTTTTTTTTTTATAGCTTAGTTTTTTTTTTTTTTTTTCAAAGTAGGGTCTCACTTTCACTCTCACTCTAGCTCAGGCTGACCTGGAATTCACTATGTAGTCTCAGGGTGGCCTCAAACTTACAGTGATCCTCCTACCTCTGCCTCCTGAGTGCTGGGATTACAGGCATGCACCACCACACCTGGCACTAGCTTAGAGTTTTAAGAGAAGGGGAGCTTAGACCCACATCATAAAGAGGAGGCAGAGCTTTTGCTCAGAGAGGCAAGAATGGATTTGAGAAGGCCCCTAACTTCTTTTTTATATAGTTTTCTTGCAGGTATGTGTTCTAAAATTGTTTTTGTTTCATTTGTAATGTTATGTAGAGGGTGTTATGCTGCACAGTCTTTGAGGGATGACAGGTCACTTACTATCTTCTGCTTCCTCCGTGGCCCCTGCACCCACGTCAAGCTAGTGAGGCTAGTGTGTACACAGCACTCCGTGAGTTGAATTCTGGTTCCTCTGGTCCAGTCCTCCCAGTCCTTTACAGAGAACTTTATTATTATTATTATTATTATTATTATTATTTTGGTTTTTCCAGGTAGGGTCTTGCTGTAGCCCAGGCTGACCTGAAAGTCACTATGTAGTCTCAGGGTGGCCTCGAACTCATGGTGATCCTCCAACCTCTGCCTCCTGAGTACTGGGATTAAAGGCGTGTGCCACTAAACCCAGCCAGAGAACTTTTTTTTTTTGTTTGGTTTTGGTTTTTTTCAAGGGTCTCACTCTAACCCAGGCTGGCCTCGAACTCATGAGCTCACTGAGATCCTCTTATCGCTGCCTCCCAAGTGCTGGTGGCATGACCATGCCAGGAGAATCTTTTTATTTTTATTTTTTTCAGTCACCTGTGTGTTTCTCCTCCATACAATGAGAACAGCTAGACTTAAAACAACCATGCTTAGAGGCTGCCAGAGCTAAGCCTCCCTCCTGCTGATGTCAGGCAAGGAGTGAGATTAATCCTTGCAAAGGTCAAAGACTGGTCACATCCATGAGAAAAAGCCTTCTGTCCACATGATTTGTTTGCAGGCTGTTTCCTTATAAGCAGTGACGGGAATTAAAGGAGCAGTTTTAGACCCTCCACACTAACCCCAAATGGAAATCACTCAGCAGCAAACAAATGGCAGTGCTGTCATAAGGATCAGATGAGATAATGATGAGTGGGAACACTGGGTAAACTGTAGGCCAGTTTTAACAATGTGCAGTTGTGTTATTTCCTTGTTTATTTGCATTACCTGGGCAAGTTGTTTTCCTCCTCCTCTGCGATCATGGTAGTTCCCTGTTCAGAGTGTCCAGTGGGTCTGGATTCAAGTCAGGAGAAGGAGGGAATGGGACTTGACTGCACGCCTCTGCTCGTTACTTGTCCCTTCAAAGCATGAGGTATTGTCTCTGTCCCACAGTGAGAAAACTGAGCCCATAGTCCTACATGGTCTGTCTGGATCCAACCCCCTTTTTCTACGTTGCCACCCTTACTGGAACCTGTTCCCATTCTGTCTTCACTCCCTGTTGAAATTTGGCTGGATGAAAATTTCCCATTAGTGATCTTTATTTTTAAAAATATATGCATGCATTTGTGTGTGTGAGAATGTGAATGGGTAGCCAGGGCTTCTTGCCACTGCAAAACCAACTCCAGATGCATGTGCTATTTTGTGCGTCTGGCTGTTGTGTGGGTACTGAGGAACTGACTTCCATCAGCACACTACGCAAGCAAGCACCTTTAACTGCTCTCCTGAGCCATCTTTACAGCCCTTGGAATCTTCTTCTTTTTCTAGGCAGGGTCTCACTTTAGCCCAGGCTGACCTGGAACTCACTCTGTAGCCCCAGACTGGCCTCCAATTCAGTGATGCTCCTACCTCAGCCTCCTGAGAGCTGGACTAAAGCCATGTGCCCCTATCATACCAGGTTCCTTTGTGACCTTTCTTACAATTTATTTTCCCACTCTTTTTAAAAATAAATTTTTATTTGAGATATATAGAGAGGCAGAGAGAGAATGTGCGCGCTACGGCCTCTAGTACACTGCAAAGGGACTCCAGATGCATGTGCCACCTAGTGCATCTGGCTTATGTGGGTACTGGGGAATTGAACCTGTGTCCTTAGACTTCACAGGCAAGTGCCTTAACTGCTAAGCCATCTCTTCAGCCCTATTTTATTGTTTTTTATGATTTGGGGACCCTCCCCAGTACATACAGGTGAAAAAGAATCTTTGTTGCCCTCAGCCGAAACCACATTTATTAGTTCAGCACCCAGGGTTACCATTGAGACCTTTTTTCTTTTGAGGCAAGCTCAACTGACTGCCTGGCCTTTTTTTAATGTGCAAGAGCAAGAGTGAGAGAGAAAGAGAGAAGGAGGAGATAGAGAATTGACATGTCAGGGCCTCCAGCCACTGTAATTAAATTCCAGACTCTGTACCACCTAGTGCACATGTGACTTTGCACACTTGTGTAACCTTGTGTCTGGCTTATGTGGGACCTGGAGAGTCAAACATGGGTCCTTAGGCTTTGCAGGCAAGCGCCTTAACTGCTAAGCCACCTGTCCAGCCCCTATTTTATTGTTTTTGATAGAGTGAGAGAATGGGTGCACCAGGGCCTCTTGCCACTGCAAACGAAGTTTGTACATCTAGCTTTGAGTGGATACTGGGGAATGGAACCCAACAGGCACTGTAACTGCTGAGCCATTTCTCCAGCCCTCTCTTCCCACGCTTGATATTACTGATGAACTAGTCTCAGTAAAAATATCATTAGGGTCTGGAGGGAGAGGGCTTAGCAGTTCAAGGCACTTGCTTGGGCTGGAGAGATGGCTTAGATGTCAAGCGCTTGCCTGTGAAGCCTAAGGACCCCGGTTCCAGGCTCAATTCCCCAGGGCCCACGTTAGCCAGATGCACAAGGGGGCGCACACGTGTGGAGATCGTTTGCAGTGGCTGGAGGCCCTGGCGCGCCCATTCTCCCTCTGTCTTTCTCTCTCTGCCTCTTTCTCCCTCTGTCTGTCGCTCTCAAATAAATTTTTAAAAAGGCACCTGTTTGCAAAATCTGATAGCTCAGGTTTGATTCCCCAGTACTCATATAAAGCCAGGTATAAAAAGTGGCCCATGCATCTGGACTTTACTGGCAGTGTGAAGAGGCCCTGGTGCACCTATAATTTTTTTTTTTTTTTTTTTTTTTTTTTTGGTTTCTTGAGGTAGGGTCTCACTATAGCCCAGGCTGAGCTGGAATTCACTATGGAGTCTCAGGGTGGCCTCGAACTCACGGCGATCCTCCTACCTCTGCCTCCCGAGTGCTGGGATTAAAGGCGTGCGCCACCACGCCCGGCACTCAAATAAATTTTTAAAAATTAAAAAATATCATGAGAAGGAGCCGGGCATGGTCGCCCATGCCTTTAATCCCAGCACCTGGGAGGAAGAGGTAGGAGGATCACCGTGAGTTCAAGGCCACCTTGAGACTACATAGTAAATTCCAGGCCAGCCTGGGCTAGAGTGAGACCCTACCTCAAAAAAGTTATATATATTTATATGTGTGTGTGTATGTGTTTGTGTGTGTACATATGTATACATACACACACACATATATATTAAATGAAAAAAATGGGAAGGCTTCCCAACAATAATCCATGAGTTTTATCAGAGGAACCAAAAAATCTAAGGGTGGCCACACTTAGGATTGCTTGCCACTGAGCTGTCATATTGAGGGTGCCCTTCAGGGAGGGCCACAAGACCCCAGACAACCTGTTTTGCAAAATTAACTGTTCATACCTGTGGTTTACTCCACAAGGGCTGAGATGTGGGAGATAATGATCAGATAACAGGTGGGAAAACACTTTGGAAATTAGAAAGCATTCCCCCCCCCCAATACTAAAACAAGCTGGCATTTGTTTTTATTGCTATCGTTGTCTCCCAGGGACTTCTCCCTGGGAAGGCCCTTATGGTGGGAGCCTCTTCTCCAGAGGAAGGTTCTCGAAAAAGATTCAAGAACAGCCAGAAGAAGGCAGATCGGCAATGTGAAGCCATGGATAGCAAATCAGAGGAAGTCCAGCCTGTTTTGTGAAGTTAGCGAGCGGCTATGTTAAGCAAATGTTTTCTTAATTGTGACAGTATGAGAAAAACAATGGGTCTAAGGGCTGCAGGGGACGGAGGGTGGGAGGTGTGGGCGTGTCAGCTCTCCCCCACCCACCCCCAAATCTCCAGAGAATGCCAGCCAAAAATTAAAGACAGGCCTTTTTCTTTCCGCGGTCACGTGCCGGCGCCGCGGCTGTAATCAGAACCTGCGCCAATTAGAAACGTTCACCTCGTCCCGCCCCTCCCGTCCCGTCCCGTCCGGAGCCAGCCGGGTCGTGGACTCCGGGCGTTCTCCGAGCCGCGCAAAGTGCGGTGTTTGAGCCGCGCCAAGGGGACGGTCTGTGCGCGCGAGCCTCTCCTGGCCGCTCGGCTCGCTCGCACCCTGTCTCCGTTTGCCAGGACTTCCTTCTCCGAGAGGGGTGGGGGGAGGCGGGGTGGGGAGGGAAGACATCGCCGCGCGCCCGGGCCCGTGTGTGTCCGCGCGCGTGCGCGCGTGGAGCGCTGGAATGGGAGGAAGCCCGGCCGCCTCCGAGCGTCCCGAGCCGCGGCGGCTCTGCTGATTTCCAGGTGACACACCTGAGCACACCCTCCGAAGCCAGCGCGACCAGTCCCTTCAGGTACGTTGTGGCCGTCGGGAATGGGGGTGGTGGTGGTGGTGGCGGCAAGTGTGGCTTGGGTGTGGGCTGGTGACTAGAGGGTGAGGCTGCGAACGGCTCGGGAGCGTGGAGCACCTACGGCGGGAGGCACGGGGCCGGCCTCGCCGTGGTCAGGGTCAGCGTCAGGGTCAGGGGTGCACGGGTGTGGACGCTCAGCCCAGGGCGCCTTCCTCGGGCTGCAAGGCGGGCAGATTGGAGCGCAGCGTCCGGGGACCGCAGCTTTGGCTCGGACACCCTGGCAGTGGCTGGACGGACAGGAGGGACAGCGGGGGATATGGAGCGTGGCCGGACCGGGGACCTGCAGTGTCCCCTGGGTGCGCGAACCTGCTGTGAGCGGTGGACATCTGGGCAGGCACTGAGTGTCCCGAAGGTGCGCTCGCTTTTGCGTGGCTCGAGTGGAGCTGGCGGGCACTGTGCGCCTTGTCCACGTGCCCATCGCGGCACGCACCTCCCGGGAGCGGACCCTGCGGGGAGCACCGGGTCTTCCGCGGAAGGCCTCGTTGGCCACGGGCGGGGGAAGGGACGCGCCTCCGCCGGCCGCACGGGGCTCCGCCCGCTTGCCTCTCCGCGGGCTCACCTGGGCTCGGGCCCCCCCACCTGCTCTTACGGGAGAGGCGTGTCTCGGGCGGGCATAGGGGCGTGGCCCGGTCGGCCCTGGAAGGAACCGGGGTTTGTGCGCGGGCGGCGCCTCATTCCAGGGATTCCTCGCGCTCCCGAGCGCCCGCGGTGCCGCGTCTGCGTGTGCCAGGGCGGGAGCGCGCCGGTGCGGGAGCGCGCCTCCGCGCCCGCGCGCGCCCTCTCTCTCCGAGGGCGCCCCGCCTCCGCCCGCCTGTCTGTCCGTCCCCCCCCCCCTTCCCGGCGGGGCCCGGCCGGCCCGGGGAGGGCGAGCGCAGAGCTGTCCGGGCGGTGAGTTGCTAGAGGGAAACCGCCGGGGCTGCGGTGCGCGCGGCGTTCGGAGCGGGTTGACCCCGGAGGCTCCGCGCGCTCGGCGTCCGCTGGGTCCCGGCGCGCGCACGGCGGGGACGGGCTCCTTGCTCTCCGCATACTTCCTGCCCTCTGCCCAAAACACGGCTTGCACGCTTCTTCCTGCGCGGCGTGAGGCCTCGTCCGAAAGCAGAGAGGTCTTTTCCTTTATGTATTTATTTATTTATTTATTTATTTGCTCTTGTCTACAGTCTTCTGATTCGTCACACGGAGGCACTGAAGTGTTCTTGGGCTCGGATGACAGTACTTGCTGGGGCAGTTAGCTTCGTGTTTTTTTTGTTGTCGTTGTTTGTTTGTCTTTTTTAATGCGCCTTCCTGGCTTGTATCCATCTGTTCATACTAGATGATTAAACAGTCGGTTTCACTTTGATCATCGGTGCTGTTACGTTGTGTGAGTTGAATTTCCTCCTCTGTGGTTAATAAGAACCAGCAGCTGGGGCGCGGATGAGGGGGAGGTGGAGTCGACTCTTCCAGTGATTACCAGCACCCTCTGTTTGAAAGTCACTGTCTCCTAGTCTGTGGAGTCTTTTTTATTTTTATTTTTTTTGTTTTTTTCCTTCTTCTTCTCTTTTTAATAGATGAATTTTCTAAACCCCAGGCTATTTAGACCAAATAGCAGACTTGCATTTCTTTCCTGGAAATAAAGTAAAGCCAACAACAACAACAAAAAGCAGTAGGTCAGTTTGAGTACTGAGGTTTGAAGGTCAGTTTTGCATAAAGTTGACTGTGCTCTAGTTTTCTGAAGTCCCCAGCCTTGTCACGGCCATTGTTTCCTGCAGCAGCCAATAAGGAATGTAGGCATGCCTGCCAGGGAGCATGGAGTGGGAAGTTTAAAGAGACCACTGGGGCCTGCGGCTTTAGGTTTGAACTAATGGTGGGATCTTCAGACAAGATCTCTACCTCCCCGTTTAAGTTTAAATAATGGATTCAGAAATACTTCCTCAGGAGTTTCCTACACCCGAGACAGTTTTGTGACCCTCTCCCCTTTGGTTCCTGTTATAGCCGACTGGCAAGGCATCTTCCCCGAGGTAGAGATGAGATACTCCCCCCACCACTAATTTTGCTCAACTTCGGAAAAATTTTAATCCCAGGCCAATTTCCCTTGCCACTGTTCTTTTTTTTTTTTTTTTTTAATACTTCTGGGCAGTCTGCCTTTGCTTTCTATTTGGATCAGAATGCGAACTAATTTTTATGTTGCTCAAAAGACAATACAATTAAGAGGATAATTCTACTATAAATAACCATGGTCTTCATTCCACAGCTGAATGCTGTAGTAAAAACAGCTCTGTCTTGTCCATTTTGGAGACTTGAGTTTGGATCATGTCACTTACTAGGTTTATTTATTTATTTTTAACCAGAAAAATCTGTCTATCCCAGATTATACTTAACCTCTTATTTTCTCTGGATATATCAGTTTCAGGAATTGCAGAGAATAATGTGCTTAGAATGTGTTTAGAGTTCAAGTGTTTATACAAGCCTTTGAAGAGCTGGAGAGATGGGTTAGCAGTTAAAGAGCTTACCTGCAAAGCCAAAGGACCCAGGTTTGATTCCCCAGGACCCACGTGAGCCAGATGCACAAAGTGGCACATGTGTCTGGAGTTTGTTTGCAGTGGTTGGAGTTCCTGGCACGGCCATTCTCTCTCTCTTCTCTCAAATAAGAAAAAATTTAAAAAGCCTTTGAAGACTTGTAAGTACTTCATAAACACAGCCTGACACTTCCCCCAGATGATTAGAACTATTACCTTAAGATTTAAATGCTTCTTATAGACACAGTTATGAAAATAAAGCTTTAAGCTTCACCTTTAAATGTTCTGTAATGCAAAGTCCCTTTTCACTCCTTAGAGAGCCCTTTGGTGGTTGGTGGCCAAAACTCATCTACTGGAGAATTTTATTTTGTGTTTATTATAGGTTTCTCTTTCACAGATTTTTAGTTGAGTATTAAAGTTTCCTTTAATAAAATAATGAGTAACCAATACAAGTTGTCTTGCAACTTTGCACTTGATTTTATAAAAATTTAGTTGTAAATTCAGGAGGCAAAATGTAAGGGAAATTATAACACTGTTGATTTTAGTTTTCAACTTGTCTGTTGCTTGAGTAAAATGAACTACTGCAGATACCAGAAATTGGAGAAAAAGAGGAGAGAAGAGGAGGGGATAAGAGGAAAGGAGACAGGAGGAGGAGAGGAGGGAGAAAACAATTTCTGGGACTGGCTCTGGTGCCGTAAAGTCTTTAATCCCAACATTGAGCAGACTGATCCCAAGTTCAAGAGCAACCTGGGCTACATGAGACCCTGTCCCAAACACCAAAACCAAATCTGGGTGTGGTGGGTCATGTCTTTAATCACAGCACTTGAGAGGTTGAGGTAGGAGGTTTACCAGGAGTTTGAGGCCAGCCTGGGCTACAGAGTGAATTCCAGGTCACCCTAGTCTAGAATGACACCCTGCCTCAACAACAGAAAACCTTCTTCCTGTAGGATACATTACCCAAGAGTCATTTATGGTTCCTTCAGAGAGCGAATCTAGAGTTGAAGGCGAGGATGCTATGCAAGTTTAATAGAAGAGTGAATTCAGGTGAATGATGCCAGCTGTGCTTCAGCCATTTTCCATCTGTCTACATTAAAAACAAACAACAATGACCAAAAACAAACAAACAAAAACCCCTTGGAACTGGGTTGCCAAATCTGGATAGAACAGACTGTCAAGACAGAAAAGGAAGGAGCCCAGGAGGTATTCAAACCAGGAAAAAGTCTACTGGGATACAGCTTATAATGGTTCTTTGGCAAAGGAAGAACCGTGTAGAATGTACTTTCTGAGACGTGTACTTTAGATCTAATGATCAGATATAGTTGATCCTCATTTATATTTACAGATTTACATACTCACTGAAATGTGTGACCCCCCCCCCTTCACCTAAGGTGCTGTGGGAAAGTTTTGATTCTCAGTGCAGCATATGACCCAGAGGGTGGCAAGGCAGCACTCTGTGAACTTGTATGTGAACCCTTGGTGTGGGGGGGGGGAGGTTGTCTATTTAGTACCACTATGAACTGTAATTACTAATGCATGACACTTACCCTTGGAGTAATGGGTGGTACCTCAGCACTTTTGAACAGGAAATTCTTTTTTAAAAAATACTTTTATTTTCAAGGAGAGAGAGAGAAGGAGGGAGGGAGGGAGGGAGGGAGGGACCGGCAGACAGAGATACAGAGAGAAGGGGTGTGCCAGGGCCTGTAGCCGCTGCAAATGAACTCCAGATGCATGCACCATTTTGTGCATCTGGCTTTACGTGGGTACTGGGGAATCAAACCCAGGTTCTTAGGCTTTACAGGCAAGCACCTTAACTGCTGAGCCATCTCTCTAGCCCCATTGAACAGGAAATTCTAAGTATCGGTACACCTTTAATTCCCAGTACTAGGGAGGCAGAGGTAGGAGAATGGCCACGAGTTCGAGACCACCTAGAGACTATACTGTGACTTTTTTTTCCTCCCTCCCTCCCTTTCTTTTTCTTTCTTCAAATTAACACAAATGGTTTTTTAAAAAGTCAAGCCTCGGGGCTGGAGAGATTACTTAGTGGTTAAGGCTTTGCCTGCAAAGCCAAAGGATCCTGGTTCGATTCTCCGGGACCCACGTAAGCCAGATGCACAAGGGGGCGCATGCACCTGGAATTCATTTGCAGTGGCTAGAGGCCCTGACATGCCCTTTCTCTCTCTCTCTCTCCCTCTCCCTCTTTCTGTCTCTCAAATAAATAAATAAAATATATTTAAAAAATAAAAATAAATAAATAAAAAGTCAAGCCTTGGGGCCACGTGTAGTAGTGCACGCCTTTAATCCCAGCACTCAGGAGGATGTAGGAGAATCGCTGTGAGTTCAAGGTCAGCCTGAGACTACGTAGTGAATTCCAAGTCACCCTGGGCTAGAGTGAGACTCTACCTTGGCGGGAGGGGGATGGTCAAACCTTGATTTTTATTTGTTTCCCTTAGACACCGTCTTGCCAGTGTGGGCCTGTCACATTGTTAACTGTGGGGGCTGCTTAGGGAGATGGATGAATCTCAACCAGTAGAAGGAATTTACGTTGACACTAGGCAGTCATGAAGTGTGCTGTAAGTTTGACTTTGTGGTGCTTTAAGCCTGTGTGGATCACCCCTGGTTGGCACATGAGCTGCCCACTCTCATAACTATTTTTATTTGTACTGTTGACTGTAGAAAACTGTTTTGTCAGAGAGGGGGATGTAGCTCCATGTGGAACGTTTGCCTGGCATGCTCAGAGTCCTTGGTCCCATCCGCTGTTGCACTGGGCAAAAGGAAGTGTTTTCCAGGACAAGCTGAATTGTAGTAATGGGGGAATTTTGTTACAGCACGATGGTATTGTCTGCATGCTTCTGTTGCCAGGGTCATAGTGATGACTAGATGGTACATCTTCTCTTTCTGTGGGGCTGAGGAGGGCCACAGAGTCAAGGTTTGGGCTACTGTAAAATCGGACAACCTTACGGTTGAGCTGCACAGTCAAGGTTCTGGTCCAAAATGGTCCCCTTTTGTTAAGTCCAAGTTCACTGAGGTAATGCTGGGGTAATGGGAGATGGAGATCAGCTATGGGCAGATGCCTGAGGTAACCTGTTTGTGATATACAGTGTCCCTGCTTCACAGGATGAGATTGGAAGCCTTTAAGCTACAGGCTTGCTCCCTGCAAAAGTTTCATGGGAGCGATGTTAAGCCTTTGTGAAAAAGAGACAATACTTGGTCCAGCTTAACAAACTTTCATCACAGAGTTAATTGGAAACCATCTTTGAATGCATGACACTAGGATGTGGCCAGTGTAATCTCGCTGCACCCAATCACATATGGTTATACTTTCAGTGAGAGCAGCTAATGGGTGGGCATACGTGTACACTGATGTTACAGTGAGTGAGGAGATACAAGAACTCAGAGAGCCGGGCGTGAGTTTGAGGCCAGGCTGGAACTACAGAGTGAGTTCAGGTCAGCTTGGGCTAGAAGTCCAGGGCTTGAGACCCTGCCTTGAAAAAAAAAACAAGACAAAATAAAACAACAAAAAGAACTCCAAGGAATCCTGCCTCATGAATTCAGGAGATGGGCAGGGCATCCTAGAAAGAGCTCCTTAGGCTGAGGTTGCAGGTCATCCGTGATTGGTGCTTGTCTCACTTTGACCCAAAGCCAGATTGCAGTACAGGATATGGAGACATCAGCTAGACCATGAATTGTCACAAAAAGCACTAGGAGCCCTCCTAATACACCAGAAACCTTCATCATGGCTGCAAATCCCAGCCCAAGGGCTCCTGGGAAGCAGGAAATCCTTAACTGACTTCTATCCTCTAGGACCCTGGGAGGCCCCTTGCCGACCAAAAGTGGCTTTTGCTCTGGAGTGTTTGCTGGAGCTTGGCCAGCACCCAAAAGAAGCCTGATGGGGATTTGAAACACGCACATATATTTTGGATTCATAAAGCATGTGAGGGTGCCATCCATATTGTAGACATTTGGCCTTCTAATGGGTTTTCAGGAACAAGTATGTATAGAAATTAGGAGTTCCAAATGAAAGCTGGCCAGGTCCTCCTGGCCTGATGTTTTGAACCATGGCCATGTGGGTCTGTTTTCCATGTATGGACATGCCAAAGCAAAGGCCCACCTATTCATGCTCTTTGGTAGTATGCCTGAAGGAAGAGTGTTTATTTTTATTTTTTGGTTTTCCGTGGTAGGGTCTCACTCTAGCCCGGGCTGAACTGGAGTTCACTATGTAGTCTCAGCGTGGCTTCGAACTCATGGTGATCCTCCTACCTCTGCCTCCTGAATGCTGGGATTAAAGGTGTGTGCCACCATGCCTGGCTTTAATGTGTGTGTGTGTGTGTGTGTGTGTATATATATATATATATATATATATATATTTTTTTTTTTTTAACAGGCTGTCTTCTCTTAAGGGAGCATGTGGCTTAAGGTTGTGGGAAGAACATGCACCTAGGTGCACGTTTTAAATCTTGTCCACTGAACCTTCACAGTGAGCCACCAGAGCTTAACCATGTTTTCTTGAGCATGACTAAATAGATACCAAGTTGCCTAATCTGAGCCTGTCCTTGGCGCTTGGATGACTTGATCCCACTATTGCTACAGTCCCAGGCACCCTTCAGCATCTGGAGTCTGTTGGTGATGTTGGCTTTGGTCTTTCTTTCCTGCCTGGGTTACATTTAAAGTGAGTCCATGCCTTTCTCGATTAAAAGGAAGTTAAAAGTGGCACAGTTTCCATGTGGTGGGCAGGGCAGATCTGCTTTCTCTTTGCCTGCTGTGGGGAACATGTTGTTGCAAGTGGTGTGTCTCAAGGGTTGGGGGACCACGCTGGTCACCTTAGTTACTGCTGGAAGCTTTGCTTTATTTGATTTCTTAGATAACCTTAAATCACTGTGCTTTCTTCAAAAACTCTTCATGGCTGGGTGTGGTGGCACACACCTTTAATCCCAGCACTCAGGAGGCAGAGGTAGGAGGTTCGCTGTGAATTTAAGGCCACCGTGAGACTACATGAATTCCAAGTTAGCCTGTGCTAGAGTGAGACCCTCCCTCAAAAAACAAAAACAAACAAACAAAACAACTTCATGCTTATCAATTTGATAGTAGGAAAGATGGGGCTGGAGAGATGGCTTAGCAGTTAAGGTGCTTGCCTGTGAAGTCTAAGGACTCATGTTCAACTCCAAGTCCTATGTAAGCCAGACGGACAGTGATACAAGCGTGCAAACTTGTACGTGCACACAAAGGGGCACACGTGTCTGGAGTTTGATTGCAGTGGCTTTCTCTCTCCCATTAGATTCTTTCTCTCTCCCATTAAAAAAAAAAAAAAAAAAAAGGCAAGGCCGGCCATTACAGCACTCAGGAGGCAGAGGTAAGAGGGTCGCCATAAGTTCAAGGTCACCCTGAGACTACATAGTGAATTCCAGGCCAGCCTAAGGTAGAGTGAGACCCTACCTTGAAAAACAAAAAACAAAAACAAACAAAAAAAAAAAAAAAAGGAAAAATGGGTTGGATAGATGACTCAGCAATTGAGCTCTTGCTGCTTAAACATGAGGGCCTCTTGGGCAGGAGACCACCAAGTTTCTTGACTCCCTAGAACCCATGTAAAAAGCTAGGCATGGACATGCACTTTTGTAACCCCTGTCTACCAGGGCATGGAGACCAGAGAATTGCTAGAGCTCACTGATGGAGAGTGAGAGACCCTGTCTTAAGGAAATACGCAGCTGAGTAACAAGAGAAGCTCACTTGTTGTTCTCCTACACACACACACACACACACACACACAGAGAGAGAGAGAGAGAGAGAGAGAGGAATAGTAAAACCTGAAGGGTTAGATAGATGGAAAGACTTACCCATGGGTACTAAGCTACAGGCAGAGAGGGGAAGAAGGTTCTGGTGTGCTGTGGACAGTCAGGTGTCTAGAGCTAGGGAGAATGTAGTCTGTATCTCATGAAGTGTTCACATCATACAGAATCAGTAAGTGAGATGTTAAATGCTTACCTCGATTGAAACATTGCACTGTGTATAGGGCATCCCATAAATACGCACAATTTTCTTCTTTACCTGTTAAAAGTAAGAAATAGTAAAAATAGCATTGGCTAGTGAATCAGGAGACTTAGAGTCTGGTCTTAGCTTCTTTAGGAAGTCACTTATCTTTGTTTTTCATCTGGAGAAGAATAATTTGCTCTAACTCATAGTTTGCTTGTGAGAATCCTGTGAGGTCATGTGTGTGTGTGTCACTTTTAATTATTTATTTTGTGAGAAGGTCTAGCCCAGGCCATCAAGTGTCCCTGGACAACAGTGCCTTCCTGTGTCTAACATTTCTCCAAGTGTCAGTGCGGTGGGAACTTGAATGCAGTGCCTCCCGTCCTATCTCCACCTGTTTCTTTCCACACTCGCCTCAGGTTCTCTACTCTGTCTTGAATTACACACACAAGACAGCCATCATAGAGCACCATGGGCTGAGGCCCACCTGGCTCAGTAGCTTTTCATCTTGGAAATCCCCTTGGAACTTTTCCACGCCACACCTTGTAATTCCATTCCTTCACTTGAAACAACAGGCTTATACCTCATAATTTTGTTCCCAAGACAGGTGCTGTTGTCCCGTTGTTGTCCAAAAAGGGACAGTTCTTTGTAGAAGGCCATAACAATGGCTTTCAGTTACGTAGCTGAACTTGGCAGGAGCAATGAATGCTCCTAAGTTTTTAATAGCTTTGGAATTGACACCTCTTCCTTCATAACATTAAAGGGTTTGGAAGTGTATATTATTTGAGGATAAGGCCGTCTTAGGAAAGGAATGTGGCTGGCAGAGAAACACATGGCCATTGCCTGAAACACACACACACACCCTCACCCAAGATGTATGTTCTAGTCATGATGGGGCTGTTTGTGTGATTTGACAGCAGCCATGAAAAAAGGTAACTAGATGGGCCAGAAATGGATTTGTACTATAGTGGAGCATCGTCCTGTGTTCTAGAATCATGGTCCTTGCACTTGAATGCCTCTGCTGCATTCCAGATGTCAGCATGTGAAGTGATTCTAGTTTGGGTTGTCACTAAATTATAATGTAAAAGCCCCCTCAGAAAGATGAGGACTTAGACTGACATTTGCTGCATAGTCTTTCAGGCAGGCTGTGGCTCATAAACCATGCACGTCACTCCCCTGCTTAAAGACATGTATTCTGCCTAAGGACTTTTCACTAGGTGGTGCCTCCTCCTGTTCTGTGGCTAATTCCTCTCATTTTGGTGTGTTTTAGCTGCCACTCATATCTTCAGGGTAACCATTTGTAGGTGTGTGTGTGTGTGTGTGTGTTTAGAGGTAGGGTCTTGATCTAGCCCAGGCTGACCTGGAATTCACTATGGAGTCTCAGAGTGGCCTCGAACTCACGGCAATCCTCCTATCTGTACCTCCGGAGTGCTGTGATTAAAGGCGTGCGCCACCACGCCCGGCCCTCATTTGTTTTATTAAAGCTTATAGCTTGGATCTCCGGCCACCTGGCTGGAGGAGGTGTCACGGGGATGGATCTTGGGGTCCAGACCTAAGGTGTGTTTGGGGAAGATTTGAATTTTAGCCCAAAGTTGTGGAGAACAGTCTGAGCTCTGGGGGTCCTGTTTGCTGCAGGTTTGTGCTTGCTGCTTCTTGGTGTTTTCTGGCTGCTGCTGGTGTCTCTCTGGGCTTCAGTTCATGTGGGAGCAGCTTTTTCTGCCATTGATGGAACTTCAACTGGATCTGGAAACTTGAAATAAACCACTTGTCTGGTTTGGATGTTCGTCCACCATCGTGGAGCTGTCTGCCACACCATTCTTTCTCTGTCTGTTGGGAGTAGTGGCTAGTGCTTTGCCTGTTGTGTTTTTCCTCTCTACCACAGAAATTTTTCTTTCTTTCTCTCTTTTTAAAATTTTATTTATTTATTTATTTATTTGAGAGAGAAAGAAAGAGAGAGAGAGAGAGAGAGAAATTGAGAATGGGTGCGCCAGGGCTTCCAGCCACTGCAAATGAACTCCAGACGCATGCCCCCTTGTTCATCTGGCTTACATGGATCCTGGAGAATCGAACTGGGATCCTTTGGCTTTACAGGCAAATGCCTTAACCGCTAAGCCATCTCTCCAGCCCTCTCTCTTTCTTTTTTCAGGTAGGGTCTTGCTCTAGTCCAGGCTGACCTGGAATTCAGTATGTAGTCTCAGGCTGGCCTCAGATTCATAGCGTTTTTCCTCCTTTGCCTCCTAAGTGCCGGATTAAAGGTGTGTGCCACCATGTCTGGCCAGAAATCCCCCCCACCCCCAGGTAGGGCCTCACTTTAGCTCAGGCTGACCTGGAATTCACTATGTAGTCTCAGGGTGGCATCGAACTCTCGACGATCCTCCTACCTGTGCTTCTTACGTGAGTTTGTGAGTGCGGGTGTACATGTGTCATGGCACACGTGTGGAGGTCAGAGGACCATTTTTAGGTCAGTCTTTGTCTTGTCCATTGATTTAAGAGCTTCTGGGAACTTCTCCCATGTCAGCTTCCCTTCTCTTTGAGATTACATAGGCTCTCTGCAGCTTTCAGCTTTTACAGGGGATTTGGGGACCATAAGTCAGATACTTGGAGTTGCCCAGCAAATGCTTTATCCATTGTGCCATCTCATCTCCCTAGCCCCCCCTTTTTTGTGTTCAGTGCTGGGGATTGAGCCCAGGACCTTGTGCAGTCTAAGCAGGTGCTCCACCACTTGGCCAGTACTCAGCCCCCTTCATCTTTTTTTTTTTTTTTGGTTTTTTGAGGTAGGGTCTCACCCTGGTCCAAGCTGACCTGTAATTAACTGTGCAGTCTCACGGTGGCCTTGAACTCACGGCGATCCTCCTACCTCTGCCTCCCGAGTGCTGGGATTAAAGGTGTGCACCACCATGCCCTGCTCGCCTTCATCATTTTTTCATATGTGAACTATATACTATGATTTGTAGTTTAATTATATATGTGCACATGTTTTGACAGATGATTATTTCATTTGTTTCTGGTTTTGTTCTTTTGACGTAGGGTATCTGATACAGTTCATACTGGCCTTTAACTCTTAACCCTTCTGCCTCAGCCTGCCATTGTGCTGGGATAACAGGTGTGTACCACCACAGTGGCCAGCGGAATGCTTACCTCTCGTCCTGTGAGGGAGGAAATGTTGACATCCCTGTTCTGTAGACTAGGAAGCAGGTGCACAGAGGTCATGGCGTTTCCTGGTTTCCCACAGCTGTGCTGTGGCCGAGCCCGACTGTCAAACTCAGACCAGCTTGTGTCCAAAGATAAGTAACCCTCTCGAGTGAATGATCGTGAGGCTAACTTGGCCTTTCAGTGTAGTGACCCTCCGTCAAATACTGTGGTCCTGTTCCTTTCCCCCAATTATTAAGACCTTTTATTGGATTTATTGGGCTGAAGATACAAGACATGTGAAATTCAGAAGGGCTTTTTTTTTTATTATTAAATTACTGTTATCTTCTGCCTCTGTTTGCTTAGTTCTTTTGTGGCTAGATAATGACCGATCCTGACCCTTATCTGCCACCTGTATTACTGTTCTACCCGCTTTTATACCTACCTCACACCTGCTTCCCACAGAAGCCTCCAGTAACTCCTCATTCCACCCCTCCGGGTCAGCATAGGCAGGGCTTCTACACTGAGCAGACATAGTATCAGCAGTCTGCTAAGGGAGGCAAAGGTGGAAGGATCATCATGAATTTGAGGCCAACCTGGGACTACATAGTGAATTTCAGGCCAGCCTTGGCTAAAGTGAGACCCTACCTTGAAAGAACAAAAAACAACAACAAAAAACCAAAACCAAAAACCTTCAAAGCCAGGTGTGGTGGCACACGCTTTTAATCCCAGCACTTGGGAGACAGAGGTAGGAGGATCACCGTGAGTTTGAGGCTACCCTGAGACTACATAGTGAATTCCAGGTCAGCCTGGGCTAGAGTGAGACCCTACCTCAAAAAACCAAAACCAAAACCAAAAAAAAAAAAAAAAAAAAAAAGTCTTTCCACCTGTGTCTTGCCTGAAGAGGAAACGGGTGTGGGTAAGAAGACTGTTACCCAGTTCTTGGGAGCAAAGTCCTGTCAGTTCCTTCCAAGTTTTCCTTTTTAAATTAATTTTTATTTTATATTAATTATAACAGGTTACTCTCTTTTATCCTCTCATCCCAGCTCCTGTTACCCTGGAGACCCTCCTCAGTGGGGTTACTGTAGTCACTGTAGGGTCATGAAAATCTCAGTTAATCCCTGTGGGATAGTGAGGGCGGGAACAGGCCGTGTCTTAGGGCATTTCTACCCTTTCTGGCTCTTTGTCTTTCCACCCCCCTCTTCCACGTGGTTCCTGAGCCATGGCAGGCCTGTTGGCAAGTCTAATTTAGTGTTGAGTTTTCTGTAGCCTCTGGATTTGTTTTGATAGGTTTCGATTGATCACTGTGCCAAACCCTCCTTTGTTTTCTTTACATTAAAAAAATTATTAGAAGAAGGGGGGAGAGAGAGAGAGGGAGGGAGAGAATGGGTGCGCCAGGGCCCCTAGCCACTGCAAACGAACTTCTGACACATGCACTCCTGACTCAGGCGCCACCTTGTGCATCTGGCTTATGTGGGTACTAGGTAATGAACCTGGGTCCTTTGGCTTTGCAGGCAAGCGCCTTAACCACCAAGCCATCTCTCCAGCCCTTTTCCCTTCACTTTTGAAGTAGTTCACAAGTCCTTGTCCTCAGGAGATGTCCTTTCTGTTTCACAGAGAGGATTAGAATGTGAATACTGTGTGCTTTTCTGTCTCACACCAGATTTGACCCATCCTAGCTTCTGTCAGGAAAGAAGACATTAACTGCTTTTAGTTTAGACTGCCCTTGCCTCCCCTGCCTTCTTCAGTCTCTGCTTCTGTCTAGTGACCCACTGAGTGCTCTGTGAGGGCTGGGTCCTCTGCTCATGCCTCCTTGCCTCTGCCCTTCCTTGGTCCCAATTGAAATTTCCATCCTTGTCTTCCAACCTCTTGTAGTCTTTTTCTTTTTTTGTTCATTTTTATTTGAGAGTGACAGAGAGAGAGAGAGAGAGAGAGAGAGAGAGAGAGAGAGAGAGAAAGAGGCACATAGAGAGGGAATGGGAGCGCTGGGGCTTCCAGCCACTGCAAACAAACTCGAGCTCCAGATGCGTGCACCCCCTTGTGCATCTGGCTAGCATGGGTCCTGGGGAATCGAGCCTCGAACCGGGGTCCCTAGGTTTCACGGGCAAGTGCTTAACCGCTAAGCCATTTCTCCAGCCCTAGTCTTTCTTTTTCTTTTCTTCTTTTTTTTTTTTAATCGGGTTGTCTAGGTAAGGTCTCACTCTGCTCAGGCTGACCTGGAATTCACTATGTAGTCTCAAGGTGGCCTCGAACTCACAGTGATCCTCCTACCTCTGCCTCCGGAGTGCTGGGATTAAAGGCGTATGCCACCACACCCGGCTCTTTTAGTCTTTTTTTTTTTTTTTTTTAAGATTTATTTGAGAGAGAGACAGAGACAGAGGCAGAAATGGAGAAAGAGAGCACGGGTGTGCAAGGACCTACTGCCACTGCCATTGAACTCCAAATTCATGTGTCACTGCCTTTACATGGGTTCTGGGGGATTGAATCCAGGCCATCAATCAGACTTTGTAAGTTTGTGCCTTTAACTACTGAGCGATCATCTCCCCAGCCTTGGTATTTCTATTCTTGTCTTGCTAACTGAGAAAGTTTGTTGCTGAGTGGATAAACTTGGCTGAAGTATAGCTTAGACTATCCCTTTTCGGGAATATTAGGAATAGAAGGGTTTTGGATTTTGGATTTTGTTTTTCATTTTGGAATATTTGCATATAGTTGCCTGAGATATCTGGGTTATGGAACCCAAGTCTAAACATGGGATTATTTATACTTTACATGTACTATATGCATATACCACCAAGATAATTTAGTAAAATATTTTTAGTGCACCTACGTTTTGGCTCTGACCTGTTCCATGATGTTAGGTGTGAACTGAATGTTTGAAGGTGTACATTCACATTTTGGGAGTACTTTGGTTTTGGGCTCTCAGTTGGCGTGGTCTGTCTGTCCTCCTGTAGACATTCTTCAGGGTCTCAGCTATAGCTTTGTAGAATTCACCTTCATTTCTGAAGGACTTTGTAGATAGCAAGAGATGCTTCAGGTTAAAGAGCTGGGTGGAGGTGAGATGGGCCCACAGCTGGGCAGCCTTTGCCCCCTGCAGAGGGCCCAGCAGCACTGTGAGAGCACAAGCAGGAAGACCCCCCTGCTGGTCTTGGTTTGCTCCAGCATACTCTAGATCAATTTACCAGAGGAAAAAATACTAGTATTATTTTTTATAAAATGAGCACCCAAGCCGGGCATGGTGGCTCATGCCTTTAATCCCAGCACTCGGGAGGCAGAGGTAGGAGGATTGCTGTGAGTTCAAGGCCACTCTGAGACTACATAGTGAATTACAGGTCAGCCTAGGCTAAAAATAATAAATGAGCACCCAGTGGAGGACTTTGAAAACTTGTGCTTGTAGCTAGAGTTCTTGTAGAGCTGTGTGCGGCGCAGACTGAAAGCTCTGTGCTCACTGCCTTCAGTACCCAGTGCTGATTGAATGAAGTCACATGGGATCAAGGACTGGTGTTTCTTTGGAGGCCAAAAGTACACAAGTTATAAAGAAAAGCTAGGCTGCCACATGCTGCGACCTGCACTTACTAGTAGGTTGTAGTAGATGTTGACAAACACTGAATAAATGTGGAATGTCTTTAAAGCATGGAGTGTAGAATGTTTTCTCCGTAGATGTTGAATTGACAGATAAGTATATACATGTGTTTCCCTGGTAATTGGGTGTGTATTTATTTATTTTTAAATATTTTTATTTGTTTATTTATTTGACAGAGAAAGAGGGAGAGAGAGAGAGAATGGGCACACCAGGCCTCCAGCCACTGCAGACAAACTCCAGACACATGCGCCCCCTTGTGCATCTGGCTAATGTGGGTCCTGGGGAATTGAACCGGGATCCTTTGGCTTTGCAGGCAAGCGCCTTAACTGCTAAGCCATTCCTCCAGCCCGGATGTGTATTTATTTATTTATTTAGAGGGTATGTGTTTAATTAAGAAAAGGAAAACTGGCAGAAGCAGTTTGGTTTTCTAGGGGTTTCCTTTACAAATTTCTTCTTTTTTTTTCCTTAAAAAAATTATTTTTGTTGTTTAGTTTTTCAAGGTAGGGTCTTGCGCTAGCCCAGGCTGACTGGAATTCACTGTGTAGTCTCAGGCTGGCCTGAATTCCTCCTACCTCTGCCTCCCAAGAGCTGAGATTAAAGGCGTGTCCCACCACGCCCAACCTGGGGTTTTGCTTTTATGGGTATGCTGTAATTTAAGAAAATGGTTGGACAAAAGAGTCTAGTCTTATTCAAATACATGGTGCTTTGTGCTGAAGTTCTATGGTAAAGCTCTTGGCTAGCATGCGAGGTTGGATCCTCTGTACAGACAGACAGATAGGTAGACTGACAGACCTCTCATTTGCCTGTTTGCCCTCCTGACCAAAGAATCATGGTGCTATCAAAATTGATGCTAGGTGTTGGTGATCATGTGGTATAATATAAAATATAATTCTTAAAAGCAAAGATTCCTGTTGGATTTAAAATGCTACTTAACTCACCAGCGGAATTCTCAGTGAGCTTTGCATGAGCCCCCTGCAGACAGGAAGCTGTACTCATACGACCATTTTGAGGCCCTCACTGCTGCTCATGGAACTGTGGTGATTTCTGAACTACAGGGGCAAAAGAACCAGAGTGGTCTGCTTGCAGTCATTCCTGCAAAAACTAATAAACCAACAACGGATACTGCTACCACCATGACAAAACTCTGAGTGGTGGTAGCGCCATGTTCTTAGAGAACCTTTGTTCTGAAGTCAGATTTTTCTGGAGTGTGTCTGCGCAAGTGTAATATAACACTTATAAGCTCAAGTAACACAGGTGTGAATATTCACTATATCCCTCCTTTAGTTCGGACACAAACTGCTTCCTGAGATTGGCAAGTTGAGTTTCGTAGACAGCATGGGACTTGACCCTATTTCTACCATTCTGTGTCTCCAGACAGGAAGAATTTCCTCCCTAGAAGAACAATTTGTATTTGATGGAGGAATCATTCTGTCGACTACTGACGGTCTATTCTGTTTTTTTTTTTTTTTTTTTTTCTTCTCTCTCTTTTTTGGTGTTGGGAATCAAACCCAGGGCCTTGCTTACGCTAAGCACACACTTCAAGTTATACCCTTGTACTCTGTTAGCTACTAGAATCCCATGCTAGTCTTTCAGGTTCTGTTCACGATTTTGTTTTCACTTCTGCTTTTTCCCTTTTAGGTTCAACTAGGCATGGAGACGCCATTGGATGTTTTGTCCAGGGCAGCATCTCTGGTTCATGCTGACGATGAAAAGCGTAAGTCAGGACTCTTCCCCAGAGGAATGAATCTATTTTAAGTGCTTTTACCCATGCCCTGTCTCCTGCGCCAAATTAAAATCATGTGCTTCTCTACTTAGTTTTGTTGTGGTTTCCCAACAGAGATAACAGCACAAAATCTAGCCCAGGCCGATCGGAAATTCACTATGTAGTCTCAGGATGGCCTCGAACTCACAGCAGTCCTCCTACCTCTGCCTCCTGAGTGTTGGGATTAAAGGCGTGTGCCACCACGCCTGGCTACGTTTTTATTTTTTGCGGTTGTGGGGATGGAACCTAAAGCCTTGTGCCATGTGCTGGGCAAATGCTTTTCCACTCAGCTTCCTCCCCAGGCTCTAGAACATAAGGGTAACCGTGACCACTGCATGGATGCTAGAGCTTAAATAAATGGTCGTCTGTTCCTTTGCAGCCTACAGATCTGCAGTGAGGATACGTGTTAGATAGATAGATATGGTTTGGCTGGTAGGCACAGCAGACAACTAAACATGGATGAAGACTACTTAAGGCCATTTATATCTTTGGAAGTGAGCAGTGTGTGTCATTGTGAAAAGGAGTTGTGAAAATTCTGTTTGCATAGGGGAAAGAGAGATTAAGAGAGAGAGGGAGGGGGAAGCAAATAACAGGGAGGAATAATTTCTACCCAAATGTATAGAAAGGGGTTGAAAGGAGAGAGAACAGTGGATGATTACTCCACAAAGTGATTTTCCTGCTTATCCTAAAGTATATGCATTACTTTTTTTTTTTTTTTTTTTTTGCATTCCTGGGGATCTTGCTTGTTAGACAAGAGCTCTACCACCAAGCCATATCCCTAGCCCCTTGCATTTGTCTTGAAAATGTTCTTTGTCAAGGTTAAAATCAATTTGTTGAAGAATATAGCAAAAAGTATTGTTTCATGTGGAAACATCACATGTTCTTTTTCTAAGCACCAAAATACTAGAATGTAAATAAAGTTGAACTTTTTTTTTTTTTTTTTCCCCAAGATAAGGTCTCACTGTGGCCCAGGCTGACCTGCAGTTCACTATGTAGTCTCAGGGTGGCCTCAAACTCACAGCAATCCTGATCCTCTTACCTCAGCCTGCTAAGTGCTGGGATTAAAGGCGTGCGCCACCATGCCCAGCTAAAGTTGAGCTTTTCATACATTGTAAGTTTTCAAAAATGCACTACTTGCAACTCGAGTTTCCGTGGAGTTGGTTGGCTGTGAAACATGTCCTTATAATGTAGGGTCTGCTTGTTCCTAGCTGTTGGCCTGTAGTCCCTGCTCACAAAGTGTGATGTGGCTTTCTGGGGGCGTGGTGTGCAGTGCTGCCCTTGGTTGTCCAATCTTCGATGTTACTGATACTGTCGCTGCACCTGTACTTCCCATTACTTCTGCTCACCCGACTCAGCATTAAGAGTAGTGATCACATGAGGTAGCCAATCAAGTTTGAGCTTTTGATTGTTGGGGTGTATAAAACTTCCTGCTGATGATGTAATTACCCTGTACTGGGGAAAGGGAAACTCAGGAGTGCTAAGTTTCATTACCTAGGACACAGAGGCAGCTCGGTGTTAGGATTTTATCTGAACATGAGGAAATGCTTCTTTGTCCCTAATATCACAGTTGTAACTGACATGAATAGCTGTCTGCAGACTTCATCAAACATTAATATAGCTAATTTAAGTTTCATACAAGGTGGTATTTTGACTTCCAGTGTTAATAATACCCCAGTTTAGTTAAAATACTGTTTATAACACTGAAAGAACTAATAACCTCAGGGTAGCCCTGTGTTGCCTTGAGTGTACAGAGTAAAAGAATTTCCATCTTTAAAAAATTTTTTTAAATTTTTGTTCATTTTTATTTATTTATTTGAGAGTGGCAGAGAGAGAGAGAGGCAGAGAGAGGGAGAGAGAGAATGGGTGCGCCAGGGCTTCCAGCCACTGCAGACGAACTCCAGATGCGTGCGCCCCCTTGTGCATTTGGCTAACGTGGGTCCTGGGGAATCGAGCCTCAAACCAGCGTCCTTAGGCTTCACAGGCAAGCGCTTAACCGCTAAGCCATCTCTCTAGCCCATTAAAAAATATTTTTTATTTATTTATTAGAGAGAGAAATACAGAAGTGGGTAGGGAGAGAGAGAGAATGGGCATGCCAAGGCCTCCAGCCACTGCAAATGAACTCCAGATGCTTGCACCCCCATGTACATTTGGCTTACATGGGTCCTGAGGAATTGAACCTGGGTCCTTTGGCTTTGCAGGCAAGCACCTTAACTGCTAAGCCATCTCTCCAGCCCCGGCCCTCTTTTTAAAAAAATACATATTTTATTCATTTTTATTTATTTATTTGAGAGCGACAGACAGAGAAAGAGGCAGATATAGAGAGAGAATGGGCGCACCAGGGCCTCTAGCCAGTGCAAACGAACTGCAGTTGCATGCGCCCCCTTGTGCATCTGGTTAACGTGGGTCCTGGGGAATCGAGACTCAAACTGGGGTCCTTAGGCTTCACAGGCAAGCTCTTAACTGCCAAGCCACCTCTCCAGCCCCTCTCTTTTTAAAAAAAAAATTTTGTTCCTTATTTATTTATTTATTTGAGAGCCACAGACACAGAGAGAAAGGCAGAGAGAGAGAGAGAATGGGTGTGTCAGGGCCTCCAGCCACTGCAAATGAACTCCAGACGCATGCCTCCCCTTGTGCATCTGGCTAACGTGGGTCCTGGGGAATCGAGCCTTGAACCAGGGTCCTTAGGCTTTACAGGCAAGCGCTTAATCGCTAAGCCATCTCTCCAGCCCCCCTCTTTGTTTTTAAACAGTGAACTTTACAAGCATTTAGATACCACATGCTGGGGTTAAAGGTGTTTGCTACCAGTCAAACATTCTTTACCTCTGATGACTCTGATAGGTTTGGGAATGGACTGGCATGCTTTCATACTCTGTCCTGCATGGTTTCAACTTCTTGGAGTCATTTTTTTTTTTTTTTTTTCTACCATGAAAGAAAAGGTGGAAAGCCCACAGATGTTTCTGGTCATTATTCTTAGCACATGGGCACCTTGGTTTTGGTGGTTCTAAGGATCAACCCAGGGTCTCACACATGCCAGGTGATTGTTCTACTATTCTGTACCCCAGCATATATATATAAGGTAGAGTCTTGCTCTAGCTCAGGCTGACCTGGAATTTACTTTGTTAGTCCGAGGCTGGCCTTGAACTCACAGCGATCCTCCTACCTCAGCCTCCTAGTGCTGGGATTAAAGGTGTGTGCCACCATGCCCTATAAACCCCAGCATCTTTGAGAGGATTTTCTTAGTCGTGCTCTCTGTTGTGCTGGCTTGATTTAGGTGTTCTAAATGCTAGGTTCCCAGTTTACAGATTTGGGATTAATGCCTCCTGGAGGTGGTGTATTGTTGGGGGCAGGTTTATGGGTATTATAGCCAGTTTCCCCATGCCAGTGTTTGGCACACTCTCCTGTTGCTATTTTCCACCTTATGTTGGCCAGGGGGTGATGTCCATTCTCTGCCCATGCCATCATTTTCCCCTGACTGCAACAGTGTGTCACTGTCAAGTTCACAGGGCTCAGAACATATACATTGTAGTTTTCAATCCCCAATACAATAGTCATTATGTAACTATGTGAAAATTCATGCAATTTACAGCACTGAGCATTGAGTTCAATGTCTTTCAGTAGATTTCTTAAATTGATCTAGACCGACTCAGCTTTCTCTGCCCTAGATTAATTCTGTTCTGGCTTTTGTTATAAATTGCTCTTACACTTTAGGGGTGATTAGCATTCTCCTCAACACTTTCAAAAAGCTTTGTGTGTCTAATCTGAATTGGGTGTTTTATTACAAACACAACAATGTTCTATTCCTTGAGATCAACTTCCCAATACATCTAAGTGACCCAAATGAGTCTCTTCATTTTACTTTGGCTCCTGGAGAATGGAAAAATTGGGTATTTTGAGGATGTCATTGTTTTTAGCATTTTGAAGAGAACAGTACCCATTTTGGCTTGAGTCTGTAGTACTTGATAGCCTTAAGGCTTCATTATGTCTACCAGCAGAAAAATAAAAGCAATATCTCAATAGTACGCTGCAGAGCTGAAGAAAATAGTGAAAGGGTGGTTTTGTGGTAATATAATAGTCACTTATCTGGATGGCCTAGAAGGAATAAATTTACCTAAAATAATCATCCCACTGCTCATGGGACATGGGTTGATTCCATCAAGCGTCCAGGACAGTCCTGGAAGGTACTTGATGAAAGTACAGCTCAAGGCTGCCTTCCTTCCTTGTGCTTGAGGAATCTCCCTCTCAGGATTATTCCTGCTGGGCTGGGAAGTCTCCAGTCTTTTCCAACTCTATTTCTCTTTAACTTATTATTTTATTTTTATTAGCATACAGATAGTAGATTTTGTCATTTATCCTTCTCTCTCTCTCTCTCTCTCTCATTTGTTTTTTTGAGGTAGGGTCTCACTCTAGCTCAGGCTAACCTGGAATTCACTGTATAGTCTCAGGGTGGCCTTGAACTCCTATCTCTGCCTTCCTAGTGCTGGCATTAAAGGCATGTGCCACCATGCCCGGCTTCTCTCTCTCTTTTTTGGTTTTCAAGGTAGGGTTTCACTCTAGCCCAGGTTGACCTGGAATTCACTATGTAGTCTCAGGGTGGTCTTGAACTCACCCTGATCCTCCTACCTCTGCCTCCTGAGTGCTGGCATTAAAGGTGTACACTACCATGTCTGACCCCCAAATTTGCTTTTGTTTCTCTTCCCCCCATCTGTCCTCCCCCATTCCCTTCCCCTTCTTTCTTTTTCTTTTCTTTTTTTTTTTCCTGAGGTAGGGTTTCACTCTAGCTCAGGCTGACCTGGGATTCACTATGTAGTCTCAGGGTGGCCTCAAACTCAAGGCAATCCTCCTACCTTTGCCTCCTGAGTGCGCTGGGATTAAAGGCCTATGCCACCACACCCGGCTCCCAACTTTTACTCTTTAGTAAAAAATGACCAAGGGCTCAGTGAGTAAGAGCACTGGCTACAAGCTTGAGGGCCCGAGACCACCTGAGTTATATTTCCTAGGACCTATGTAAACAGCTGGATATGGCCACACATGCCTGTAACCTTAGTCCTATGGGGAGCAAAGACCAGAGAATGGCTGGGGCTTGTGAATACCACAGCTCCATTCTCAGAGAGAGAGACTTCATCTCAGTGAAGTATGTGGATGAGTGATAGAAGGATATCTGACGTTGTCTGGCCTCTGCACGCCTGCAAGCACATTTGCACATACACATGCATACCTCATGCCACACATACTACACATGCAAACAAATGATTAAAATGGAGGTATAAGGACACTTTGATATTAATGTATGGGATTATAACTTAGTAACTTTAACACCAGACCTCATCTTATTTTGACATTTACAAATGTCTTAGTTTTGGTAATTTTGCTCTTGTATTTTCTGGATTATAGTTTTTTTTTTTTTTTTTTTGTTAGAGTTGCTGACTTCTTCATTCAGATTAAAATCTTTTTGTTGTTGTTGTCATTGTTCTTGTGAGATGGGAGCCTCACTTTGGTTACCTGGTTAGCCTCAAACTTCTGAGCTCAAGTAATCCACCTGGTTGAGCCTCGCAAGTAGCTGGGTCTTACAGGTATGTCACTGCACCTGGCTAAAATAGTTTGTGTGTCTGTCTCACTTTGGGAGCTAGCTCAGTAGAGTGCTTGCTGTGCAAGCTTGAGGACCTGAGAGTTTGGATTCCTAGCGTGCATGTATGGTGCTGGGTATGGTGGCATGCGCTTATATATAAGCAGGGCAGCAGGCTGGAGATAGGAGGACCCCTGGGGCTGGCTGGGTAGGTAGTCCAACTAAATCAGTGAGATCCAGGTTCAGTGACAGACCCTGTCTCAAAAAAGAACCTGGGGAGAGGCCCTGACTCATGACAGGACCTACTAATGAATCGGACCCACAGTTTGTAAAGCCATGATGGTGTTTGTCTTTTGTGAGATGCACTTACCATGTGCTGAGAGGATCACCTAGCCAGAGTAATTGGGCAGGCAGAAGTAGACCCGGACTGTCAAGGCATGGTGCATGCAGTAGACTGTAGAGCTCAGAGGGGCTAACAGAAGAGGCTGTTTTCCTGGACACTAACCTGAAGAACAGCACAGACTTAACCTGGAGAGCGACTCCTGATGGAGCCATCATGATGGCTTATAGCCACGGTACTGCGTGTTTTGCTTTTCCAGTACACTGCAGAGGGAATGGCACAGTGATGGCAATCTCGCTTGTCCTGGGAGTTGTGGTTCAAGTAGTGATTCACCCTTCCTGAGAGAAATAACTCTGAGCAGCTCATGCATTCTGGCCACTCTCTTGCTTGGCACACTGGCTCCATGAAACTAGGGGGGACCTCTAGATTGACAGTCTGTCTCTCTGTCATTTATGGATTTCTGGTTTTGTAAAGTTACACTTCAGAAAAGTTTGATCTGAATCTGTGTTTATGTAATTCGATACCTGTCAAAGGTGGGCTTCTGTTCCATCCTACTCTTTGTTCCAGCCTGGTGCACATGGCAAGCATTTAATAAGCATTTACTGGTAATAAAACAGCCACAGGAGTGAGGCTCCTCTGAGGGACTGATTAACACTATGCAAAACTGATTCATTATAATGATCACTGTTCTACTTATAAAGATTCCAAGAATGAGGGCTGGAGAGGTGGCTTAGTGTTTTAGGCACATGCCTATGAAGCCTAAGGACCCAAGTTCGATTCTCCAGGTCTCATGTAAGCCAGATGCACATGGTGGCACATGTGTCTGGAGTTCATTTGCAGTGGCTGGATGCCTTGGTGTGCCCATTCTCTCTCTCTCTCTTTCTCTTTCTGCTTCTCTCTCCCTTTCTCTCAATCTCTAACAAATAAATAAAAATAAATCTAAAAAAAATAAAAAAAGATACCAAGAATGACCATATTCCATTTGATAATTCATTGCACTTTATAAAGCATTTTCCTTTGATTGTTACAAGACACTGTGTGAGTAGACTGCGTGGGAAATAATGAGAGAAAATTAAAGTTGAATGCCTAATTCCAGATTAAAATATGTGCATACATTCATGTTCAACATGCTTTTTTTTTCCTAAGGAGCTATCATCAGAAGAACGACTAATAGCTGGGTGCGATAATCCCAGCACCTGGGAGGTAGAGGCAGGAGGATCAGGAGTTCAAGATGAGCCTGTGCTACATAGCAGGTTTGAGGTCAGCCTGGGCTGCATGAGACCCTGTCTTAAAAAAAAAAACTGCCGGGAGTGGTGGTGCATACCTTTAATCCCAGCACTCGGGAGGCAGAGGTTGGAGGATTGCCATGAGTTCGAGGCCACCCTAAGACTACATAGTAAATTCCATGTCAGCCTGAGCTACAGCGCAACCCTACCTCAGAAAACCAAAAAAAAAAAAAAAAAAAAAAAAAGCAATTGAATAATTGATAGATGGGTGTCAGCTGTTGTGGGTCGTTCAGGCCCTTCAGGATAGGCATCGTAGTGGGTTGAGGGGGTCTTGTCATCTCTGGACCATGTTCCCTGCCACCTCTTTTTTTTTCCCCAGTTTTTCGAGGTAAGGTCTCACTCTAGCTCAGCCTGACCTGGAATTCACTATGTAGTCTCAGGGTGGCCTGGGACTCTTCAGCGATCCTCCTATCTCTCTACCTCCTGAGTGCTGGGATTAAAGGTGTGCGCCACCACACCTGACTCCTCTGTTTTTGATTATGCCAAGAATTGGACCCAAGCCCTTGAGCATGCTAGGTACATGCTCCACCACTGAGCCTCATCCCCCAGGCCTTGCTAGGCTTCCTTTGTTCTCTCTTACACATGGTGCATGCATGTGTGTGTGTATGGGTGTGCATGTGCATGGTCCAGCACACATGTGGAAGTCTGAGGAAAGTTTTGGGGTGTTTGTCCTCTCCTTCCACCTTGCTTGAGATAGGGTCTCCCTTGTTTTTGCTGCTGTGTGTGCACCAGTCTAGCTAGCCCTCTAGCGTTGAGTTTCCAGGCTTGGTCTCCCATTTGGGGATTATAGATGCATGTGCCAGCTTGTGTCTGGCTTTATCGGTGCTGGGGAGTTGAACTCAGGCTGGCAAGTTTGCAAGCAAACTCTTTTAACTGGTAAATCATCTCCCCAGCCCCTCCTTTTGCTTTTTGACATATGTACCAAATTCACTGTGCTTTGTGAAGGTTGTAGCCGCTGACAATATGCTTTATACTCTTGGGTTACATCAGTTTTGTGCATAATGACATAAAAATACCATTTTCCAAAGTGGCTCAAGGAGTTTGTTTGCAGTGGCAAGAGGCCCTAGTGTATTCCTATATACTACCTCTCTCTTTCTCTCTCTAATAGTAACTAACTAAATACTATTCTTCTCCTCCTCCTCTTCTTCTTCTTTTGTTTTGTTTTTGGTTTTTGAGATAGGTTCTCACTCTCAGGCTGATCTGGAGTTCACTTTGTATTCTCAGAGTGGCCTTGAACTCATGGCGATCCTCCTACCTCTGCCTCCCAAGCACTGGGATTAAAAGAGTACGTCACCACGCCTGGCTTACTACATACTATTTTTAAAAGGGCTGGATATGGTTAAGGCATTTGCCTGCGAAGCCAAAGGGCCTAGGTTTGATTCCCCAGGACCATGTAAGCCAGATGCACAGGGGCCACATTCATCTGGAGTTCATTTGCAGTGTCTAGAGACCCTGGTGTGCCCATTCTCTCTGCCTCTCTCTTCTCTCTCTCTCTCTCCTTGAAATAAATGACTAAAAATAAAGAAAAAAAGGGCTGGAGAAATGGCTTAGTGTCTAAAAGCACTTGCTTGCACAGCCTACTGGCGGGGGTTTGATTGGCCAATACCCAAGTAAAGCCAGATGCACAATGTGGCACTTGTGTCTGGAGTGCATTTGCAGTGGTAAGAGTCTCTGGCACAGCCGTACTCTCTCTCTCTCCGTCAAATAAGTGATTAAAAAATTACCATCTTCTAGTAGGCAGAGGTAGGAGGATCGCTGTGAGTTTGAGGCCAGCCTGGGAATTCCATGTCAGTCTGGGCTAGAGTGAGACCCCACCTTAAACTCCTCTTTCCCCCAGAAAAACCCCATACAACTTGAGATGCAGTAGTAGTTTATGTGCTTTCTTAAGCCATTCTGTAGGTGTGGACAGTTGCCCTAATCTAATTTGCATCTCTGAATAGGTATTTAATTAGAAGGGTTACCCTCCAGAGGCAGCTATTGCACGTCTGCTGTTTTTGCAGTTTTATATCAGATCAAATTAGCATAAGTGTTAGAAATGGATCTCCACTATGGAAAATAAAATGGCTTGTTAATTAGCATAATGGATGTTGAAAATAGATTCTTTCATTGAATATAGCTCTTCAGATGTTGAGGATGGTTGTTTCCCTTAGATGAATATTTCTCACTTTTAGAAATCCCATGTTTTTTCCTTTAATATGCAAAAATTTCATGGACTGTTCTCATTTACAATTCAAATTAAAATATCAGACTCAAGTATCCTTGGATGAAATACTTTGTGTGGGTGTGTGCTGTGTATGCATATTGGTACACGTGGGTGTACAGATGTGTGTGCCCGTGCACATGCACGTGGAAACCCAAGGAGGAGCTCAGGTGTCCTGTCACCCTTCTGCCTTATTTCCCCGAGACAGCTTCTCACTGAGCCAAAAGCTGGCCCCCTCCCCCCCCTTTTTTTTTGTCTAGACTGGCACACCAGGAAGCCCCAGTGAACCTCTTGTCTCCACTTTCCTCAGCGTTGGGGTTTTAGGCACGTGTGACCATGCCCGGTTCGTTACGTGGATGCTGGGGAATCAGATTCCGTCCTTCTGCTTGTGCAGCAGTTGCTTTTACGCACCGAGCCGTCTCTCCCCAGCCTCAGCTTTCTCTTCATTCGACGCTCTTTCCTCCCTGCCAGTCTTCATCATGAGAGTTGCTGCCCTAATCAGGTTTGGTCGGAACATCCCCAGTGCAGTCACCTGTCTCTGTTGGGTGTGTCTTCTCAGCTCATCCCTGCTGTCTTCTCCAGTCCTGGCTTATCAGTGTCCTCTGTACCCCCAAAATGGATGTTTGGGGCTGAGGAAATGGCCCCACTCTTTGCAAAGCCTGCCCACCCAGGTTCAGTTCTCCAGCATCCATGTAAAGCCAGACACAAAAAGTGGCACATACGCACGCATGCACACAAATGAAAAAAATGGGGACCATCTCTATCACACCCTCCAAGGCTCAGAGGCCATTTCGGAAGAGTTGGGGTGGAAAGAAAGAGAGCCAGCGGGCTGTGGTGGTGCACGTGTTTGATCCCAGCGCTCAGGAGGCAGAGGTAGGAGGATTGCTGTGAGTTGAAGGGCAGCCTGAAACTACGTGGTGAATTCCAGGTCAGCCTGGGCTAGAGCGAGACCCTACCATGAAAAACCAAAAAAAAAAGAACAAACAGAAAACACCCACAAAATAAAGAAAAAAAAAATGGATGTCTTGTGCAAACCAATTAGGACAGTGTGCCCAGGACTATTCCATGTTTGAAATAGCCTAGGAGTTCTTGGTGTGGAGGAACAGAAGGGGTGGCATAGGTTGGTGACAGGTGAGGGGAAGCCCCACCCCCAAGCTCCAACCAGTAAGAGCCATGGCATCTTCTTTGTGTCAGCTCTGGACGTTGTGCTGGGAGCGGGCCTGGAGGTCATCTGTGCTGGAATGCTTTATGCCATGATAGGTGCCTTGGGCCGGGGCTTAAGTGTTGTTTTTTTGTTTTTTGTTTTCCCCCCGAGGTAGGGTCTCACACTAGTCCAGGCTGATCCGGAATTCACTATATAGTCTCAGGGTGGCCTCGAACTCATGGCAGTCATCCTACCTCTGCCTCTCAAGTGCTGCGATTAAAGGCGTGTGTCACCACGCCCTGGCTTGGGGCTTAAGTTTTTTTTTTTTTTTTTCCTCCTGTAGAGAGCCAGTTTCTGCCATTTTCAGCCTACCACTGGCTCCAGCTAAATGTTTTTCCATATAATGTGGGACTAGGTTTGTTAAATTTGTAATTGTGCAGGACAAATTGGAAACCCAAGGTGTTTTTTTTTTTTTTTTTTTTTTGGTAAAAGTTCTAAATTTTTAGAATTCTGTATGAGTCAAGCAATAGTTCTCGAGCCAGGATCAGACCTTTGTAAATATTTATCATGTACCTTCTGGTGTAATCTCAGGAAGATAACAGACTTTTTCTTTTGTGCAATGCTAGGGATACACCCAGAGCCTCCTGCCTACCACTCCAGTGCTCGGGAGCTGCACCCTGCCTCAGGAATCAACTACTTATTTTTTTCCCCATTTTTATTTATTTGCAAGCAGAGACACAGAGAATGGGCATGCCAGAGCCTCCAGCTGCTGCAGATGAATTCCAGGTGCATGGCCTACTTTGTGCATCTGGCTTTCTGTGGGTGTTGGTGAATCCAACCTGGGTCATTAGGCTTTGCAGGCAAGTGCTTTAACTGCATAAACATCTCTCCAGCTCCCTTTAGCTTCTCTCTCACTCTAGCTGTGAGTTACAGTAGCAGTTATTTAAGAGCTGAAGAAAGGTGTATGGCATTGAATTTTCCCTTAATCTCTCATTTTTCATGAGGAAATGAATTTTTTTTGAGATAGGAATCCCATGTTGGACCCCCATGTACTGGGATTATAGGTGTGTGCCGCTCGCCTGGGTGGGTGGGAATGGAGTTCTACAAGTGCTGAGCATTGGGATGTGTGTCTGTCTTTCCCATTCAGATTTTCTTTAAACAGACAAAAGCCATATCTTTTTCATGTATTCTTTGCTTTCTTTTTCATTTTATTTTATTTATATTTACTTATTTATTTGAGAGCAACAGATAGAGAAAGAGGCAGAGAGGGGGGGGGGGAGAGAGAGAGAGAAAATGGATGCATCAGGGCCTCTAGCCACTGCAAATGAACTCCAGATGCATGCGCCACCTTGTGCATCTGACTTATGTAGGTCCTGGGGAATCGAGCCTCGAACTGGGGTCCTTAGGCTTCATAGGCAAGTGCTTAGCTGCTAAGCCATCTCTCCAGCCCTGCTTTCTTTTTTCTTTTTTTAAAATTTTTTTTATTTATTTGAGAGAGAGAGAATATGAAAATGGGCATACCAGGCCTCTTGCCACTGCAAATGAACTCCAGGTGCATGCACCACTTTGTGTGTCTGACTTTATGTGGGTTCTGGGGAATCGAACCTGGGCTGACAGGCTTTGCAAGCAAGCATTTTTAACCACTAGCCATCTTCCCAGATTAAAAACTACTTCATTTATGTGTGTGTGTGTGTGTGTGTGTGTGTGTGTGAGAGAGAGAGAGAGAGAGAGAGAGAGAAAGAGAGCGAGAAGGAAGGAGGGAGGGAGGAAAGAGGATGTGTGTATGGGTATATCAGGGCCTTTTCCTGCATCTGGCTTTACATGGGTACCAGGGAATCAAACCCAGGCCAATAGGTTTGTAAGCAAGTGACTTTAATCACTGAGCCATCTCCCAGACCTCCTTTGCTTTCTTTTTTTTTCCTTTTCTTTTCTTTCTTTTTTTTTTTTCGAGGTAGGGTTTCACTGTAGTCCAGGTTGATCTGGAATTCACTATGGAGTCTCAGGGTGGCCTCAAACTCACAGCCATCCTCCTACTTCTGCCTCCCAAGTGCTGGGATTAAACGTGTGCGCCACCATGCCCAGCTTGCTTTCTTTTTATAAAATAGATAATTAATTTGGGCACACCAGGGCCTCTAGCCACTGCTTCTGAACTCTAGATGTGTGCATCACCTTGTGCGTCTGGCTTAGTTTGGGGTTCTGGGAGTTGAACCTGGGTCCTTAGGTTTCACAGGCAATTGCCTTAACTGCTAAGCCATCACTCCAGCCCTCCTTTGCTTTTTCTTAAAGATTAATGTCGTATGTTTATGGAATATGTGTAGGTGTAGATTTAATTTGAAGAAAAATCCATTTAGGTTTGCACATCTAGAGAAATCTAATTGACTCTGAAAAATCTAACTGTTACATCCTTAGTGGGTTTAGATTTATTCTAACTGCCTTTTATTGAATCAAACTTTTGATTCTTTGTAGATGAAATGGATAAATCTTCCCCTTTCATATCTGGTCAGGTTAACAGTGCCTCCTCCTGCATTGCCTTTCTCATCAAACCTTATATAGAGAGAGCACTTTTTTCTGCAATTGTAGAACATTGCTTAAATGTCCCTTTGTTTCATGAAATACAACCTTGTTAATTGAACTATAGTCACTTTATTCTGGGTTGGGGGAGTAGGGTCTTATTTTGTAGTCCCTTGAACTCAATATCCTCCTTACCTCAGCCTTCTGAGTGCCAGGATTGCAGATTACAGGTATGGATCACCACACCTGACTCTGTACTCTTTTTTTTTTTTTTTTTTTTTTTTTTTGAGGCAGTCTTGCTGTAGTCCAGGCTGACCTGGAATTTACTATGTAGTCCCAGGCTGTCCTTGAACTCACAGCCCTCCTCCTCTCTGCCTCTCAAGTGCTGGGAGTAAAGACATGTGCTATCATGCCTGGCCATTTATTTTTATTTTTTCGAGGCAGAGTTTCACTCATTTATTCCAGGCTGACCAGACTTGCCTCGAACTCATAGTAATCCTCCTACCTCAGTCTTCTGAGGGCTGGAATTAAAGGCGTGCACCACCACGCCCAGTTTGTGCAGTCATCTTTTAAAAAAAGACAGAGGCAGAAAAGCAGAGTGTGAGTATGGGCTCCCTGGGGCCTCCTGCCAGTGCAAACACATTCCAGACACATGTGCCACTTAGTGTGGGTTTACATGGGTGCTGAGGAATTCAATACAGGCTGTCAGGCTTTGCAACCAAATGCCTTTAACCACTGAGCCATCGCTCTAGCCATCCCCCCATCCCCCTTTTTGTTTTGAGACAGAGTCTCATGTATCCAAGTCTGGCCTTGAACTCCTGATCCTTCTGTTTCCCCCTCCTGTGTATTGAGATTACTGGTGTGTGCCATTACACCCATTACAAGTGACCTTGTAAATGAACTTGACAGGGTATAAAACCTGGTTCCTGTCACCCGCCCCCCCGTACGCAGTGGCCAAGAGGAAAGGTTTTGTAATTTTTTAAAATTTTTTGTTCATTTTTATTTATTCACCTGAGAGCAACAGACAGAGAAAGAGACAGATGGAGAGAGAGAGAGAGAGAATGGGCACGCCAGGGCCTCCAGCCACTGCAGATGAACTCCAGATGCGTGCGCCCCCTTGTGCATCTGGCTAACATGGGTCCTAGGGAATCGAGCCTTGAACCGGGGTCCTTAGGCTTGACAGGCAAGCGCTTAACTGCCAAGCCATCTCTCCAGCCCAAGGTTTTGTAATTTTATAGGTAAGTGCTGGTTTAGGGTCCCTTGAATAAGATGGTTTGAAGTAGAAAGGAATATTTCATTTAGGACTTGAAGAGAAGCAACTGGATTTTCAGAGTAAAGTAGCAGTCAGAACTCATATATATAACTCCCACTTGTCAAAAATTCTTTGAAATAATAACACAAAGGGAGATATCTGTAAAAGACACTGAAACAGTGCTGGAAATTAGAAGGAAGGCTACTTTTGGTAAACTAAGTTACAAAGAATTCCTGGGTGACTGAAAACAGATGGGATTGGGTTGACAAAAGGCAAACAAAAACAAAATTAAAAGAAATTGTAACTCAAAACACAGGTGCAAATGAAAAGGGAACTAAAAGCAGAGCCAAGAGCCACCTGCAGGAGGGCTGAGAGCCATAGTTAGGAAATTACATCGTTACTCATATGAGAGACCCCTAGCCAATGACAGAGCTGGGCTCTGAACACATTGAGCACCCTGTGGGTCTAGGCCCCTGAGGGAGGAGCAGAGCTTGGGCCTCTAAGTGGGAAAGGGTGTGTGTGGGGGAACTCCAGCAGGCACTGTCTGTTGGAAGAGAGGCTTCTTTTTGGAGGGTTTATGTCTTGTCTCCCAATCTGCCTCCCTGCTGGGTTCCCTGTCTTTTTTTGTTTTGAAATTCAGGAATTAAAACCCATGGCCTTATGCATATTAGACAAATTTTCTACCCCTGAGCTATCTATAATGCAGCTTCTTGTTCCTCATTCTTTTTTTTTTTAAAAAAATATTTATTTGAGAGAGAGAGAAAGGGGGGGGGGGGAGAAAAAGAGAGAGAGAGAGATTGAGAATGGGCGTGCCAGGGCCTCTAGGCACTGCAGATGAACTCCAGATGCATGCGCCGCCCTGTCTGGCTTACATGGGTACTGGGGAATTGAACCTGGGTCCTTAGGCTTTGCAGACAAGCACCTTAATGGCTAAGCCGTCTCTCTGGTCTGAAACCATGTTTTATATGTCATAAAATTCATCCATTTCAGGTGTGCAATCAAGTGTTGTTTTAGTAACGTCCCCACAGTACAGTGAGTGCCATGAATCCGCTGTGGCCTTTTCCATGGATTCGTTAAATCCTGTCGTGCTGTCACTCCCCCAAGCCTGTTCTATCAAAATGCCTTTTTCTTACCTGTTATTTAGGACATTCTTTATTATTTATTTGACCTGGACAATCGAACCTGGGTCATTAGGCTTCACAGGCATGTGCCTTAACCGTTAAGCCATCTCTTCAGCCCCTGAGACATGGCTTTGCTTTGTAGCCTAGGCTGGCTTTGAATCCATGATCTTCCTTGGCTGTTGTTACTGCTGTGTACTGTACCTGTCTCTTGTAGTGCCCTTCATTGTGTCCCCGCCCCCTTTGCCTTTTACATGTGGCTCAGACAAGGCCCTGCTACCACACTGCCTTTTATGTATGTTCATGGTGTTGTAACCATTACCCCATAGTAGGACCCTTGTGCCCGCCTCTGCCTGTCTGTGAAATCCTTTCCCCCTGCCTGACCACTGCTGACTCCTCCTCCGCAGTCAGTTCTGTCAGTGTGCTTGTCCCCATGGAGCTGCAGCCGGATGGTCACGAGCCTGAGGCACTTACACCTTTGTAGGCCCCTTCCTTCATTAAAAAAAAAAAAAAAACCCTAAGCAGTACATTTTATGACTGCATCAGTGTAAAGATGAGTGTGCTAAGAGCCGGGTGTGTGTTGGGTGTGGTGGCACACGCCTCTAATCCCAGCACTGGGGAGGCAGAGGTAGGAGGCTACATAGTAAATTCCAGGTCAGCCTGAGCTAGAGTGAGACCTTATCTTGAAAAACAAACAACAAAACAAAAAACAAAATACAAAACCCCAAAAAACAAAGAAAAAGAAAAAGACGAGTGTGCTAATATTATATACTAAAGCATTTTTTGTCCTAATCACTTATTTTCTACTATAATTTGGACAATGGCACTGTTTTCTTGGGCCCCCATGCTGTGCCTGTGGTGTCTAATGGAAAGCCAGCCCTAATGTCCCCTCCTCGGAGATACCAGGGCTCTCTGTCACACGATAGCCTCACAGATCGAATTCATTGATGTATTCTCAGTGTGTAGAGTGGGACCAGGTTCATGAATGAATTCATGAAGACAGGGACACCAGCCTCTATGTGAAGGAAGAATTCTCTGACCATTGTACATGAGAGGAGTATGTTTAAATGTTTAAAGTGTTGTAAGTTTTTGATTATAAAAGCAAAATACCTACTCAGAGCAGAAAAATCTCATGAATTCAGAAAAAAACAAAAACAAAACACCTCATGATCTGAACACATAGGACATTGTGATCTGTTGAGCTCTGCCTCTTTTTCTCCCCTTTTCCCTGTAGCTTTGCATGTCTCGCGTGATCCCCGTGAGATGCTGGGCACATGTTACAACAGTGAAATTCTTTGGCTTAGAAAGCTTTGCCATCTCATTTGCCCTTAGGTAATTTTTTCTGTATAGTGAGGTCCCCGAATATGTGTGTGTGTGTGTGTGTGTGTGTGTGTGTATTTTATATATATGTATATATATACATACATACATATATGTAATTTTTATTTTTATTATTTATTTATATTTATACATTTTTTTTTTTCTTCCTGAAGGTAGGGTCTCACTCTAGCTCAGGCTGACTTGGAATTCACTATGTAGCCTCAGGCTGGCCTCCAATTCTCAGTGATCCTCCTACCTCTGCCCCACCCCCCTCCCCACCCCCTCTGTGCTGGGATTAAAAGCCTGTATCACTACACCTGGCATTCTTTTTTTTTTTTTTTTTTTTTTGAGGTAGGCTCTCATTCTAGCCCAGGCTGACCTGAAACTTACTTTGTAGTCCCAGCCTGGCCTCAAACTTACATTGGTCATCCTACCTCTGCCTCCCAAGTGCTGGGATTAAAGACATGTACCAGGGCTGGAGTGATGGCTTAGCGGTTAAGCACTTGCCTGTGAAGCCTAAGGACCCTGGTTCAAGGCTTGATTCCAGGACCCATGTTAGCCAGATGCACAAGGGGGCGCACGCATCTGGAGTTCGTTTGCAGTGGCTGGAGGCCCTGGCGTGCCCATTCTCTCTCTCTCTGCCTCTTTCCCTCTCTGTCTCTCTCAACTAACTAAATAAAAATGAACAACAACAAAAAAGACATGTACCACCAAGCCTGGCAACATTTTTTTGCATGTGTATACTATGTATGGTTGTATGGTGTGTGCAAGTGTGTGCAAATATTTGTGCCCTATGCATGCATGAAGTCCAGAGCAGGAAGCTGAGTGTTTGTCTTCCTTTATTGCTCTTATGCTTTTCTTTTAAAATTCTACTAATTTATATATTTATCTGTAAGCAATGAGAGAAAGAGAGGAGACAGACAGAGAATGGGTGTGTCAGGGCCTCCAGTCACAGCAAACGAAGTCCAGACACATGTGCCCCCTTGTGCAGCTGGCTTACATGGGTCCTGGGCAATTGAACCTGGGTACTTTGGCTTCGCAGGCAAGTGCCTTAACCGCTAAACCACTCCTGCCCATGTTTGTTTTCTTGAGACAGAACCTCTCACTGAACATGAAACCGCTATTTCGGTCAGGCTGTTTGACCAGCAAGCCCCAGCAATTGTCTAGTCTTTGCTCCTGGCGTGGGCATGACGATGCCCATATGTTCATTAGGGAATCAAACTCAGGACAGAGTAGGCCCTCATGCTTGTGAGACATGCCATCTTACCATTTTCCCAGCCATTTTTTTAAAATACATATATTTTATTTTTTAAAAAAGATTTTATTTGTTTTTATTTATTTGAGATGGGGGGGGGTGAATGAATGAGTGAGAATGGGCACGCCAGGCCCTCTAGCCACTGCACATGAACTCCAGACACATGTGCCACCATGTGCATCTGCCTTACGTGGGACCTGGAGAATTGAACTTGGGTCCTTAGTTTTCGCAGGCAAGCACCTTAACTGCTAAGCCATCTCTCCAGCCCTATATTTTAAATTTATTTATTAATAGGTATCTTGAATCTGCAGCCTAAATTTACATCCCCAATTTATTCATGTTTCACATTCACGTTATACACATCTCCTGTTGTGTTTTTGGTTTTTTGAAGTAGTGTCTTACTCTAGCCTAGGCTGATCTGGACTGCACTATGTAGTCTCAGAATGGCCTCGAACTTATGGCGATCCTCCTACCTCTGCCTCCCAAGTGCTGGGATTAAAGGCGTGCGCTACCACGCTTAGCATTGTGCATGCATTTTGAGTGCAGCTCGTCACTGAGGTCAGGTGTGGAACTTAACACCTGTTGTGTCATGTCCCTGTACAAAATTTTTGGATTTTGGAGCATCTTGGATTTCAGATTTTTAAAACATTTTTATTTAGTTATTAGAGAGAGAGGGAGAGAGAAAGAATGGGCACACCCAGGGCCTTCCAGCCACTGCAAACTCCAGATGCATGTGCCACCCTGTATATCAGGCTTATGTGGGATCTGGAGAATCAAACCTGGGTCCTTAGGCTTTGCTGGCAAGCACCTTAACCACTAAGCCAGCTCTCCAGCCCGGATTTCAGATTTTTGAGTTAGGGATTCTTACTTTAAAGTGTCTTTCCTGGCTGTTCTGGGTCAGTACTTATTATTATTTATTTGTTTTTGGCTTGTGTGAATGGGGTAGTATATTTGGTGTGGTGTGGGTTAGTGTGTGTACATGTTTCTGTGTGTAGATATGGTGCTCTCTGTGCATGTGTGCAGAAGCCAAACTGAACTCTGGCTGGCTTCCTGTGTCACTTTTCTGCTTTATTTCCTTGGTATGGAGTCTCTCACTAAACTTGGAACTGCTGATTTTTGGCCAGATGGTTGACCAATAAGCCTCAGCAATTCTCCAGTCTCTGTCCCCCATAGAACTGGGGTTACAGGTGTGTATTGACACGGCCACTTTTTTGTTTTTTAAACTTAAAAAAAATTTATTGGAGGGAGGGAGGGAGGGAAGGAAGGAGAGAAAAAGAGAAGGGGGGGGAGAGAGGGAGAGAGAATATGGGTGTGCCAATGTCTCTAGCCACTGCAAATTAACTCCAGATGCATGTGCCACCCTGTACATCTAGCTTTACGGAGGTACTACGAAACTGAACTTGGGTCCTTAGGTTTTGTAGTCAAATACCTTAACTGCTAAGCTATCTTTCCAGCCCTTGTTTAAAACTTTTTATTGACATCTTCCATAATTATAGACCATGATAATCCCCTCCCACTGCCCCCCCCCCACTGAATCCTTTCTTTTTTCCAGTTAAGTCTCTTTTCTATTTTTTTTTTTTTGAGGCAAGCCCAACAGACTGGCCCCCCCTTTTTTTTTATGTGAGAAAGGGTTTGGAGGGATTGGTGCACTAGGGCCTCCAGCCACTGCAATCAAACTCCAGATTTGTGTGCCCCTATGTGCACCCTTGAGTCGCTGTGCATCTGGCTTACATGGGATCTGGAGAGTGGAACATGACTCCTTAGGCTTCGCAGGCAAACACCTTAATTGCTAAGACATCTCTCCAGCCCCTCTCTTCTATTTTGATGTTCACATCTTTTTTTTTTTCCCCATTATGCACGTCTTACATAGGTAGTTGTGGTGGTATGATTCAGGTGTCCCCCATAAACTTAGGTGTTCTGAATGCTAGGTTCTCTAGCTGATGACAATTGGAAATTAAAGCTTCCTAGAGGTGGTGTATTGTTGGGGGTGGGCTTATGGGTGTTATAGCCAGCTTCTCCTTGCTAGTGTTTGGCATACTTTCCTATTCCTGTTGTCCACCTGATGTTGGCCAGGAAGTGATGTCCATCCTCTGCTCATGCCATCGTTTTCCCTTCTATCCTGGACTGTCCCCTCGAGTCTAAGCCAAAAGAGACCTTTTTTCCCACAAGCTGCTCTTGGTCAGATGATTTCTGCCGGCAGTGCAAACCTGACTGCAACAGTCGTGTCAGCCACTGTGAGGCCATGAATGTCAAGGCCGCTTTGTGTTTGGAAGACAGCATTGTAAGCAGTCCTCCCCTTCTTTTGGGTCTTACATTCTTTCCACCACCCTTCCACAATGGTCCCCAGAGCCTTGGAGGGTATGATAGAGATGTCTCAGTGCTGAACACTCCACTGTCACTTTTCAGCACTGTGTTGAGTGTGAGTCACCCCTGTGGTCACCACCATCATCTGACAAGAAGTTTCTCTAACCCAGAGTGAGAGTAGCATTAATGTATGCATACCCACTTTTTTATATGGGTTCTGGAGAAATGAACTCAGATAGTCTTAGGCACTATCAGGCCTCATGCTTGCATAGCAAGGGTTCTTCTCATCTGCTGAGCCATTTCCAGCCCTAAAACAATACAATATTTTTAAAAAGTTAAGCCCTTGCCTGTGAAGCCTAAGTACCCTGGTTCGAGGCTCGATTCCCCAGTACCCACTTAAGCCAGATACACAAGGTGGCTGACACATGCATCTGGAGTTCGTTTGCAGTGGCTGGAGCCCCTGATGCACCCATTCTCTCTCTCTTTCTATTGCTTTCAAATAAATAAGAAAATAAAACATTTATTGTCTTAAAGCTTTTAAAATTTTTTTTGTTTATTTGAGAGCGACAAAGAGGCAGAGAGAGAGAGAGAATGGGTACGCCAGGGCCCCCAGCCACCATACATATGCGCCCCCTGTGCATCCAGCTAATGTGGGTCCATGGAGCCTTGAACCGGGTTCTTTAGGCTTCACAGGCAAGTGTCTAACTGCTAAGCCATCTCTCCAGCCCTTGTTTTAAAGCTTTTTTTAAAATAAATATATGTATATATATTTTGTAAGCAGAGAGAGAAGAGAGAGGATATAAATGGGCACACCAGGGCCTCTAGCCACTGCAAACGAATTCCAGATCCATGTGCCACTTTGTGCAACAGGCTTTTTTATGTGGGTGCTGGTGAATTGAACCTGGGTTGTTAGGCTCTGTAGGCAAGTGTCTTTTACTTGCTGAGCCATCTCTCCAGCCCTCTATTTACTTCTTTGAGAGGTGATCTTGGTGTGTTGTACTAACTGGTCTTGAATTTTCTAGGCTTAAAGTGTCTTGTAGCTTCAGCTTCCTTCTAAGTGTTGGGACTATAGGCATGTGCCACTGTGACTGGCTTTATTTATTTCTATTCTGATAAAACAACTTCTAAAAACTATAAACCAAAATAAACCCTTCCCTTCCTCATGCTTTAATGGCAAGTACTTTACTCACTGAGCCATCTCTCCAGTCCCTAGCATTATTTTTTGAATGTACAAATACATGGGATTTTAAACCTCAAGTCACTGTCTGTAGTTTTTTTTTTTTTTTTTTTTTTTTTCTGAGGTAGGGTCTCAGTCTAGCCCAGGCTGACCTGGAATTCACTAAGTAGTCTCAGGCTACCCTCGAACTCACAATGATCCTCCTACCTCAGCCTCCCTAGTGCTAGGATTAAGGCCATGTGCGCCACCACACCTGGCAATATCTGTAGTTTTTGAGGTCACATGAAGAGAGTAAGAGAAAAAGAGGGGAAGGAATAAGGTGTGATAAGTTAGATTCTTTAAGAGGCAATGTAAAGGCCGGTCGTGGTGGCGCACACCTTTTTCCCCAGCACTCGGGAGGCAGAGGTAGGAGGATCACCATGAGTTCGAGGCCACCCTGAGACAACATAGTGGATTCCAGGTCAGCCTGGGCTAGAGTGAGACAAAAAAGGGGGGCAATGTAATACTGGGGTGCTGTGGCACATTGCCTTTAGTCCTAGCACTTGTGAGGCTGAAATAGGAGGATCCCTGTGAGTTTGAGGCTGGCCTGGGACTGCAGAGTGAGTTGTAGGTCAGCCTGGACTAGAATAAGCCCCTGCCTCGAAAACAAAACAAAACAAAACAAAAAAAACAACATAATCTCAGAATTGGTGAGACTGAGGCAGGAGGTAGGTGAGTTTGAGGATGGTCTAGACTAGATAATGAGTTCTGGCTCACCTTGGGCAACATAGTGAGACCCTGTGTCAGAAAACAGGGAAAGTAGATTATTTATGCAAGGGAGGCGTGCGTTATTGTGTGAGAGTAAATACAAGTAAGATACACAAATGAGGCCAGATCACCTCTTACCAAGTCCAGCATTAACCTGTAGCAATCAGATTTATTGCATAGGATTTTTCACCTTTATTGGGTGTAGCTTATGTAATGTGTTTGTTTTAATTGAAAATTATTAACCAAACAGTTTATATTGCTTAATCTCTTGAGAAAGAGATCTAAATATAGTTAAGTTTGGCTGTTATCCTTGAGCGAATGTGCACATGTTAGGCAAATTAGTTTTCTCCTATAAGCAAAGACATTGGTTTTCTTTCCATTTTTCTTTTCACTGTGAGGGGAGAGTCTTGTTACATGGTGCAGGCTAGCCTTGAACCTGAGCTCCTTCCTCCCCTACCTCCAGGGCTGAGATTAAGGGTGTGCGCCATGACGCCTAGTGTAGGGTATTGTTAGAGTGAGTTTTTCTAAAAGTTTATGAAGCATAACATAAGAATCACACATTTATAGCTTTTCTTTTATACCCATTTTTTTTACATTTGTGTATAGAATTTAATTTTTTTTTTAACTCTGTGGACAAGGCTGAGGATAGCATGTGCCTATTATGCCTAAAGCCCCCGATTTCAATCCACAGCACATACATATAATAAAATATAAAATGAGATAAAAGTAAAGTACCCGAGCAAAGACGTGAGTTTGCTTGTGGGTTGAAGAGTCCATGGGATTGGATAAGCCCCAGAGTACCCAGGGGTACTCTTGAGTATATCAAACACATTGTGCCTCTCACAGTGGTTCACAGTGGGTGAGTGGTGTCTGTGGTGTCATGTTGCACTTTGGTTGAAGCTGAAAACATGGCTTGAAGGAATTTAAAACCTGTTGAGACACGCCACTTGATATGACTGAGGTTGGATGTTCTGTTTAAGACTACACCTTGAAAACTAGCCAGGTCATTGCTCATGCTAGAGGCAAGTGCTTGACTACTGAGCTGACCCCACCAGACTCCAGTGGTATTCTTTACTCTCCCATTTTTTTCCTGTTTCCCCTCCATTCTTTCTCCTTTACCTATCACTTTCTTTTCTTCCTCTTTGTCCTTTTCTTCTTTTTAAATAGAAAAAGATTTTATTTTTATTTATTTGAGACAGGAGTTGGGGGAGAGAATAGGTACACCAGGGCCTCTAGCCACTGCACACGAACTCCGGACGCATGAGCCACCATGTGTATCTGGCTTATGTGGGACCTGGAGAATCGAACCTGGGTTGTTAAGCTTCGCAGGCATGTGCCTTAACCACTAAGTCATCTCTCCAGCCTCTTCCTCCTCTTCCTCCTGTTCTTTTTCTTCCTCCTCCTCCTTTCTTTCTTTTTTTTTTTTTTTCCTTTTCTGAAGTAGGATCTCCTTCTAGCCCAGGCTGACCTGGGACTCACTCTGTAGTCCCAGGCCAGCCTTTGAACTCAGTGATCCTCGTACCTCTGCCTCTTGAGTGCTGTGATTAAAGGCATGCACCACCATGCCTGGCCCTACCTTTTTTAATTTGGAAAAAATAAAATTTAATTGGGACATAAGTACAATTTGTCCTTTACGTTTGAGATCTGGCCACTTTTACTAAATATCATGCTCAAAGTACTAGCAAGAGCAATAAGACAAGAAGAGGATATAAAAGGAATAAAAATAGGAAAGGATGAAGTCAAACTATTGCTGATTGCAGGTACACGATTCTGTATTTAAAAGGCTCAATAGCATCTACGAAAACCTCTGCGAGTTAATAAATACATCAAGTTGCCGGATACAAAGGTCAGTAGCTTTCATATATACCAATAATGAGCTTGCAGAGAAAGAAATCAAGGAAAACATCCCATTCAAAATAGTTACCAAAAAAACCAAATACCTATGAATAAACCTAACCAAAAAATGTGAACAATATCTACAATGAAAACTTGGAGACACTAAAAAAAGAAATCAAAGAGGACATCACAGGGTGGAAAGAACTTCCATGCTCTTGAATAGATGGAATTAACATTATGGAAATGGCCATCCTACCAAATGTCACCTACAGATTCAAAGCAGATCTCATCAAAATTCCAGTGAGGTTCATCACAGAGCTGGGAAAAACCCAGGAATTCATATCAAACCACAAAAGACCAGGAGTAGCCAAAGCAACCCTGTGGAAAAAGAACCCAGCAGGTGGTACCACAATACCTGCTCTCAGATCACACTGTAGGACAACAGTAATAAAGACAGCATGGTACTGGTGCTAAAACAGACATGGAGACTGGTGGAAAAGAAGAGAGGATCCAGAAATAAATCCTTGGGGCTTTGGCTATCTAATCTTTCACAAAAATGTTCAGTGGAAAAAGGACAGCTTATTCAACAAATGGTGCTGACAAAGCTGCGTATATCTCCCTGCACAAGAATGAAAACAGGTCCCTGTGCCAATATCAAGTCAAAATAGACCAAAGACCTCAATCTAAAACCAGCAGTGGCTGGGGAGATGGCTCAGTGGTGAAAGGTGTTTGCTTGCAATGCTTGCTGGCTCAGGTTTGCTTCCTCATTACCCATGTAAAGCCAGATGCAAGAGCCTGAAGTTCATTTGCAGCAGCAAGAGGTCCTAGTGTACTCAGTCTCTTTTTCTTTCTTTCTCCTTGCATATAAATAAAAAATTTTATTTAAATAATAATCCAACCAGAATCACAAAGTGCTAAAAGAAAAAAGTAGGTAATATACTCCATAGGCAAGAACTTTCTCAACATCTTATAGCACAGGAAATAGCCCAAGAATCAGTAAGTGAAACTACATGAAATTAAAAGTTCCTGCACAGCAAAAATAACCATAACAGCAAACAGACAGCCTACAGAATGGGAGAAAATCTTTGCTATCTGTACTTCAGACGGAGGTAATAACCAAAGTTTACAAAGAACTACAAAATTAAACACCAAAGGAATTAATTTGCCAATCACCACATAGGCTAATGATGTGAACAGATAGCTCACAAAATGGCTAACTTTCCTAGCCACCCAGGGGAATGCAAATGAAAATAATTTTGAGACGAGATAACATCTTACCCTAGTCAGAAGGGCTATCATTAAGGAAACAGGCAACAAATGCTGGCGAGGGTGGTGGGGTTAAGAGAAACCCTCATCTAGGGCTGGAGAGATGGCTTAGCAGTTAAGGCATTTGCCTGCAATGCCAGAGGGTCCTGGTTCAACTCTCCAGGATCCACGTAAGGCAGATGTACAAGGGGGCGCATACACCTGGAGTTCGTTTACAGTGGCTGGAGGCCCTAGCATGCCCCATTCTCTCTCTCTCTGTCTCTCTCTCTCTGTCTGTCTCTTTCTCTCTCTTTCTTTCTCCCTCTCAAATAACTAACTAAGTAAAAATATATTAAAGAGAAACCCTCATTGCCTGTTGGAGGGAGTGCAAACTAGTACAGCCATGATGGAAATCAGTATGGAGATTTGTCAGAACGTTAAAAATAGACCACCTGATCCAGTCATAGCACTCCTGGGCATATACCCTAAGGATGCCCACTCTCCTACAGAGATAGGTACTTTGCACATCCATGTTTATTGCAGCTCTGTTTACAGTAGCTAAGAATGGGAAATGGCTGAGAAGCCCAAAGACAGGTGAATGGATAAGGAAAACGGGGTACATACACAGAATGGAATTCTAATTGGCAGTACAGAAAAATAAAACCAGGCATTTTTCAGGAAAATGAATGCATCTCGAAAGAATCATATTAAGTGACGTGACCCAAACTCAGACCAAAGCCACGTGTTCTCTGTGACACGTGGGTCTTAGCGTGTAAGGTCTTTCAGTATGTATATAAAGGGGGGCAGATGTGGGTGAAACCTGTAAAGGTAGAACTGTAACCAAAAGTGGACATAAGGAGATGAGCTGCGAAAGCATCTGTGTTCCGCATCCGCCTCTGATGGGGAGCCTCGCTGAGTACAGAGGTTTTAGTTGGAAGTTCAGGGTTGTGGAGGCAAGCCCCATTGTCTTCTGAACATGTGGGTGCCCTTCCTTCCTCCGTCTCCTCACCCTGCCTTCCTCTCTTGAAATAGAGCCCCTCTTTGTAGCGCAGGCTAGCCTTGAACCTGCAACCCTCCTACCTTCACCTCCCTGCTGCTGAGATTATAGACCAGGGCTACCACTCCCAGCTGGCTGCTGGCTTCCTGGGAGCCAACAAAGACTACGTAATCGGTGTGCTGCCTGCACTCCGTAAGTAGCACGAGGCTGAGGTTTAAGACAGTGTTTGCCGTTCTCTTATCCTGTGTGTTTAAAAATGTCTTCATTTCAAGATCGAAACCAACACACCATGCAGTTCACTCAGTTACACTGCAATTTAACAGTGGTTAGTATTTCTTAGAGTATTCTATTTGCAAGGTGTGTGACCCACATTTATTTTATTTTATTTTATTTAGAGAGAGAGTGGGTCCACCAGGGCCTGCAGCCATTGCAAACGAACTCCAGATGCGTGTGCCCCCTTGTGCATCTGGCTAACGTGGGTCCTGGGAAATCAAACCTGGGTCCTTTGGCTCTGCAGGCAAATGCCTTAACTGCTAAGCCATCCCTTCAGCCCACCCCCCCTTTTATTAAATAGCACTTGCTACTTTTCTGGTGTTACGTGTGGCTCCGGGATCTACTTACTGGAATGTCAGCCCTTTGAAAGTCAAGGATGTGTCCTGTGCTCTGCTGTAAGAGTTAGAAAAATGGTGACCTGACCTGTCACAGGTTTCTGCTGTGCATTTAACAGGTGGAATTGTGCCCGGGCTGCCCCTCCTTGACACTTTATTCACTGCCCTTTCTATACCTTGTCTACTCCTCTTCCTCTTTCACCCTTCATGACAGCTGAGGTGCCCTGTGAAGCGAACACGTGGAAGGTGTGATGGAATTTTGGATCAAATGTAGCGTGTTTCAGAGGCCAGGCCCCACGTAACCTTGTCCGGCTAGCAGTGTTTATTTAACCTTTCTGTATTCTGTGTTTCTTAATAGAGCTGCAACCTGCTTGTTGGCTTCAGGTGAGATTCAGATGAGACAGTCTGGTGCTGGTGCTTTGAAAAGTAAGACCATGCTGTTATTAAGCATATGGGGCATTGCAAAACTAAGGGCACATTTATTGACTTATTCTCAAGTCCTTAAACTTTATTCTTTTTTTTAAAAGTTTTATTTATTTGAGAGAAACAGAGAGAGAGACGGAGAGAGAGAGAGAATGGGCGTGCCAGGGCCTCCAGCCACTGCAAATGAGCTCTAGATGAGTGAGCCCCCTTGTGCATGAGGCTAACGTGGCTCCCGGGGAATCGAACCTGGGTCCTTTGGCTTTGTAGACAAGCACCTTAACTGCTAAGCCATCTCTCCAGCCCCTTAAACTTGATTCTTCAAGCTGGTAACAGAACTAGCCTCGAAGGTGAGTTGAATAAATAAGACACTGAGTTCCTGGACAGTACCAGGTCTTTTTTTTAAAAAAAATTAATTATTATTTATTTATTTATTTGACAGAAAGAGGGAGAGAGAGAGAGAGAATGGGCGTGCCAGGGCCTCTAGCCACTGCAAACGAACTCTAGATACGTGCACCCCCCTTGTACATCTGGCTAACATGGGTCCTGGGGAATTGAAGCAGGGTCCTTTGGTTTTGCAGAAAAAACGCCTTAACCACTAAGCCATCCCTCCAGCCCAGTACCAGGTCTTTTGTGGGGTGTTTGGTCAGTTTGAGGATTCAGGCTGTTGGTGATTCAGTGAGTATTGTGGTTGGGAAGGCGATAAGGCATTATTTGTAGAAAATACTGTGTTTATGTTTTGTGTGTCAAGAAAAAACAATAAGAACTTCTCTGTTTTATTTATTTATTTTTTTATTTGAGAGAGAAAAAGGCAGGCAGAGTGTGTGTGTGTGTAGCCCTGGATTTGATCTGCAGCACTGCAAAACAAAACATGCCAATTTTTTCACTTATTTATTTGAAAGAGATGATGGAGGGAGGGAATGAAGAAGGGAGAAAGAGAGAGAAAAAGTGAGAATATGGGTTTGCCAGGGCCTCCTGCCTCTGCAAACACACTTTAGACACACATATCACTTTGTGCATCTGGCTTTACATAGGACCTGGGGAATCAAAGTTGGGCTGTCAGGCTTTGCAAACAGGTGCCTCCAACCACTGAGCCATCTCTCCAGCCGCATGCTGTTTTTCAAAACAGGATTCTCAGTTAATGGGATCCTTTATTTTCAAACTAGTAACTTCTATTTGGATTTGCACTTCCCATTTACTCACATGTGCTGATAAATGCTTGTGTGGTAACGGGGAACCAGGACTTCAGCTTGTGTTCTTGGTTTCTGATGGAGGAGTCAGTTGTTAATGCTTGAAACTTCATCCTTCCCCAGTCTTTGCCTTTTCCCGGCTGCCTCTTCATCATGTTTTCCCTTGGGTGACTCCCAAGTTGTAGCCCATTATGTATGTCCTTGGTTCACACTGCATTCTGGATTATTTATTATAGTTACCCTCATTATCTCTCTTCCCTCCTAAGCACCCATCCCATTGTATTTACTGTGGTTTTTTTTTTTTTTTTCAAGGTAGGGTTTTGCGCTCTAGCCCAGGCTGACTTGGAATTCACTATGAACTTCAGTGTGCCCTTGAACTCAGGGCAATTCACCCACCTCTGCCTCCTGAGTGTGAGGCTTAAAGGCATGTGCCACCATACCTGGCTCTGTACTTTTTTTTTTTTTTTAATTTTAGAGAGAATTGGCATTCCAGGGCCTTAGCCACTACAATCAAACTACAGACACTTGCACCACCTAGTGGGCATATGCAACCTTGCGTTTGCCTCACCTTTTGTGCATCTGGCTTACATGGGATCTGGAGTTGAACATGGGTCCTTAGGCTTTGCAGGCAAGTGGCTTAACCACTAAGCCATCTCTCCAGCCCTGCATTTTTTTTTTTTATTAGAGAGCGAGAGTGAGAACAAGAATTGGCACACCAGGTCCTCCAGCCACTGCGATCTAACTGCAGATGTGTGTGCCATCTTGTGTGCATGTGTGACCTTGTGCACTTGCGTCATCTAGTGTGTCTAGCTTAGGTGGGATCTGGAGAGTCAAACATGAGTCCTTAGGCTTCGCGGGCAAGTGCCTTAACTGCTAAGCCATCTCTCCAGTTGTTACTGTGTATTTTATGTGTGATGAACAATCCTGAATGTACCTTATTGAATGACATGGGTCTTTTCAACTGTTTTCAGTCTGTGTGCCTATTTTGTTTCTAATACATAATGAAGGTATATAGTGAAAAAAAAATCTTTGAATATCCTGACCAAACCTCAGTGTTTGGAATCAGAACCATGGGCTCACGCATGTTCAGCACATGTTCTACTACTGAGGTACAGTCCATCTCCTATTCATAGTTTGTTGTAACAGCTGGGGATAGAGCGTGGACAAGGCTGTAGGTTCGATTCCCGACACCACCCAAATAATAGCCAGCATGACACACAAACAGTTGTTATATATACATTTTTTTGTTTGTTTTTTGAGGTAGGGTCTCACTCTAGCCCAGGCTGACCTGGAATTCACTATGTAGTCTCAGGGTGGCCTTGAACATATGGCAGTCCTCCTAACTCATGGTGATCCTCCTGCCTCTGCCTCCTGGGTGCTGGGATTAAAGTCATTGTGCCACCATGCCTGGCTAACATAAACTCTTAAATGTTCCTGAAATTGAACCTTATTTCCTTTTGATGATCCTCTGTTGATTTCCTTTACCCTGCTTGAGTTAATGGTACTCAGCAAACACATGTCCTTTCTTCACTTAGTAACAGATTCTTACACCAAGCCTGGTATTGACAAGGGTGAATTTGCTGTTTTAAATTCAGTACAGTGAGTTAGCTGGCCTAAGAACTCAGTGTGGTATCTGCTGCCTTTTCTTTTTCAGTTAAGATATGAAGAGTTCAGCATTCTGTTTTTCCTTTTATAGAATTTTGTATAGATAGTTTCTTAGGTAAAATGCTTACACGTAGAAAGCTTTTACTTGGAACTGGCTGGCACTGCCTTCTGTGGGTGACTGGAAACTTCCTAGCAGGAAGAGCCAGGAGGCTGGGTGTCTGTGGCATTGTAGCTTTGAATCTGTTCCTCTGTAAAGTAACTTACTGCATCTGTCCTCATCTGTAAAATGAAGGGGCTGGAGCAAGCTATCCAAAGTCCCTGGCAGTACTAAGAATGTCAGCGCCTGCCGTCTCCACAGGAGGGTGACACAGCTCACAGAGCGGCGGCCATTACCTTGCCAGGAGCTTGGCAGGTGGCGGTTGCATGAGTTGGACTTGGAAACCCGGAACCCACACATATTCTGAAGACTCATGGGGAATTGTGAATTTGCCAGGCATTTGCTCCAGGAATATTGAAGGAGAACGGAGATTTTTGATGTTCTTTTAATTTTTGTTTTTCAAGGTAGGATCTCGATCTAGCCCAGGCTGACCTGGAATTCACTACATAGCCTTGGTAGCAGCCTCCAGCTCATGGTGATCCTCCTAACTCTGCCTCCTAAGTGCTGGGCTTAAAGGAATGTGCCACCATGCCTGTAGAGAACAGAGATAGTTTTAAAAATATTTTTATTTTATTTATTTATTTGAGAGTGAGAGAAAGAAACAGAGAGGAGGGAGGGAGATACAGAGAGAAAGGGCGTGCCAAAGCCTCCAGCTGAATTCCAAACGCATTTGCCACCTTGTGCGTCTGGCTTACGTGGGTCCTGGGGAATCGAACCTGGGTCATTTGGCTTTGCAGGCAAATGTCTTAACCACTAAGCCATTCCTACAGCCCCCCCCCCCAGATATTTTTAAACACAAGAAAACTGGATAGTAAAATCTACAGCAAGGAGAAAAGGGGTGTGGGGGGAGCCAAAAACATTACAAAGAAGCACCTGTTTCCTTCCTTAGCTGTTTTGACTCCAGGAACACAGTCTTAGAAATCAAGTTGCTTCCTGGGTGTCCTGAAAATGTTAACATACCAAATTCCTTCACAGATGACCTTCTGTATTTAAATCCTGGTTTACTGGCTAAATGGCAGTTTTGCTTTACACACATGTGTTCTTGGGAGAGGATGAAGGTTTGAAGTAAATGCAGAAAATCCAAAATTTCTTACTGGTTTCCTAATTCCAGAGTTGCTTTGCATGGCATGGAGCCATCGGGAATCCTGAATTTAGGAAACATTGCTTAGGGAAAAAAATCTGTCTGTGCTTCCTAGGAGATGAGCAGATGCAGATAGGCATTTGGTCCACCTGGAGGACCGGAAGTGGATGTGGAACTTTGACTATCCTTTGATAGAGGTTAGTGACTGAGCAGAGCAGGGAGCAAAAACCCAAGAGAGGATGACATTCACAAACATTCTAGTCATCATGTTGCTACTATTTAGAATTTTGGCTAGAATTTTAGGCACATGTCTTCCCCCCCCCCCACACACACATACCAAAAAAAAAAAAAAAAAAAAAAAAAAAAAAAAATTCCAGGCATTTTGAAAGAGAGTTGTGTGGCTGGGATCCTGGGCTTTGAGCCATGGTCTGGCTTCATGGAATTTTCCCAGTTGAATTGAAGGGGGGTGGGGGAGAGGGGATGGAGAGATGGCTTAGTGGTTAAGCACTTGCTTGTGAAGCCTAAAGCCCCGGTTCAAGGCTTGAATTTCCAGGACCCACGTAAGCCAGATACACAAGAGGTGCATGCATCTGGAGTTCATTTGCAGTGGCTGGAGGCCCTGGTATGCCCATTCTCTCTCTAACTGCCTCTTCCTTTCTCTTTCTGTTGCTCTTAAATAAATAAAATTAAAAAAAAAATTAGAAAACAACCAAAAGTAAAATTTTAATAATATGCCCTTAGAATGAGCCTCGGAAGCTCATTGCTCTGTGTCACAGATGGGGTCTGTGGCTCTGCCCCAGGGCTTTTTATAAATGCAGAGTTGTGAGAGTAGGAATTTTGACAAAATTCTCCAAATGAGTCATACACACTCTAAAATTTGGGCAGTATAGGTCTGTACCATGCTAAAAATGTTTTGTTTTTGATCTGTACATATTCATGATTGACCATTAGTATTGTGGTGTTTTTCTTGCAAACAGAAGCTTGATGTGTTTGTCTCAGTGCCTCATTACTTCATGCAGACTTCATTTGTGCTTGAGGCCAGACCATACTCTTTTTTTTTTTTTTTTAATGACAGAGAATTGGTGCACCAGGGCCTCCAGCTACTGCAATTGAACACCAGATGCATGCGCCACCCTATGCACATGTGCGACCTTGCATGCTTGCATCACCTTGTGTGTTTGGCTTCTGTGGGATCTGGAGATTTCAACATGGGTCCTTAGGCATTGTAGGCAAGTGCGTTAACTGCTAATCCATGTCTGTAGTCCCAGACCATACTCTTAAGGACAGGATGGCTCCTACTTTAATCTATCACCTGATAACCTTCACACGCACTCCTGTCAATAGGTGGGTTCCACTAAGAATATGGGAAGCCAATGAATTTTCATTTGTATTTATTGTTGTCTAATAAAAGGCAAGCTTTCCTAATGTTTAATAGAGATATTATGTTATTCGTATAATGACTATGAGTTCCATTTATTGAAATAGAAGCCATGTTCGGGGTATGGATATTCCCACTTTTTATGGTGGTTCCTTGGTTAAGTCAGGCTTGAGTAGTGCATATACAGCCTCCTGGGGGAGGGGTAGTAGCAGGATCTCTGCTGCCAGAGCAGGAAACAGTTGGGAAGGAGAGCATTTTGAACTGGCGGGGCCTTAACTTTCCTTTTTTTAAATATAAAGAAACTGAGATGTATGTGGCCTACACACATTGTCACAGCTGTATGGCTGAGGCAGAGGCAGGAGGAGGATTGCTTGAAACTTGAAGTTTGAGGCCAGCCTGGACATAGACCCTGTCTCTTAAAAATGAGGTAGGGCATAAATGCTAGGTGGATGTGGTGACCCATCTGTTAGCCTGGGAGAAAGGGATTTCCCGGGGCAAGATGACTAGCTTGATTATCCAACTGGTAAGTTCTTGGTTTCAAATGTGAGACTCTGCTTTAGTAAAAATAAATAAATAAATGAATAAATAAATTTTAAAAAAAGTGAGAAAGACACTGATGTCAACCTGTGGCCTCCACACACGTATTGCACATGAACACACACACACACACACACACACACACACACACACACACGCCACTAAAAATAAATGAGATGGAGTGGGGAGGGAAGTGGAAGGAGAAAGAGAAGAAGAAATTGAGGTCTAGCGGCTGGGGTGCAGCTCAGTAGTTGATTGCTTGCCTGGCATGTGTAGGGCCCTGGGTTCTAGCTCTTAGAACCACAAAACAAAAACTCAGAAGTTTTTAGTTATACAAAAGCATCTCAGAATTGATACATGTGAAAGAATATTACTCTAATGTCATCACCTGGGAATAAAAATGCAGTGATACCTCTTTATGCAATACATTTATTTTTTATTGTATTTATTAGAGAGAGGGGGGGGAGAGAGAGAGAGAGAGAGAGAGAGAGAGAGAGAGAGAGAGAGAATGGGTGTGCCAGGGCCTTCAACCACTGCAAACAAAATCTCCTGAAGTATGCATCACCCTGTGCATCTCGGTTACATGGCTCCTGGGGACTCGAACCTGGGGTCCTTTGGCTTTGCAGGCTAGTGTCTTAACCACTAAGCCATCTCTCCAGCCCTGTGCAATACTAAATAAGCCATCTCTCCAGCCCTGTGCAATACATTTACAAAATACAAAAATTAATTATTTTCTGTCAGAGAGAGAGATTGATTGGGCATGCCAGGGCATCTAGCAGCCACAAACTTAACTCCAGATGTATGCAGTCCTTTGTGTATCTGGCTTTACATGGGTATTGAGGAATCGAACTCTGGTTGTTAGGGTTTGCAGGCAAGCGCCTTAAGTGCTAAGCCATCTCGCCAGCTCTGCAATACATTTTTAAAGTTGCTTTCAGGAAGAGTTGATAAAGTGTACCTAAACAATCAGAGTTATTAGTATTTAGGCTTTGTTTTGGAATATCACTTGTATTTCCCATCTTCACCTCCTTATTCATAACACTTGCATTCAAGTGATTAGACATTTCCTAGAATTCTAATTATACTTTCAAAGGGTATATTGTCTCACTTAAACGAATACTATTTACAAGAAGAATGTCAGGCTTTGGAGGAATATTTGAAGATTTTTTTTCAAAGAAGAATCTTGAGCGGAGGCACCGTTCTGTCTGTAGGTTGTGATTTTGAAACTATGTAATTACATGCCTACCTAACCCAAGCCCTGGGTGCCAAGAATGAGTGATGTGTGGTCCTGTCCTTGAGGTGCACACCACCCAGAGAGAAAGAGGCATTTGGTGTGAATCACACCTTAGAGATTCAACCTAGCCGTGTCAGAGGAGAAGCAGCAGCCCAGGGTGAGGGTTGAGTTGGTTCAGGAAGTGGCTTCGTTGAAGACATTGGAGTTGAAAGGGTTTGTTTGTTGCTGTAGAGGAAAACACAGGAACTCAGGCATGAAATCACTAAAGGCACAGGAAAGGATTCTTGCACCACATCGCGTCATTTCAGTCTGTCGTACAGTAGTGGACCCAAAAGATTATTCATGGGGCTAAAAAATTCCTATAAGCTAGTAACATCATAGCTGTCATCCTGGCAGAGTGTTACTCTCTTTAAAAATAATTTATTTATTTATTTATTTACTTATGAGGTGAGGGTCAGATAGAGAGATTGGGCATACCAGGACCTCCAGCAACACTGCAAACAAACTCCAGACACATGTGCCACACATGTGGCATCTGGCTTCATGGGGGTACTGGGGAATTGAACCTGGGTCCTTTGGCTTTGCAGGCAAGTGCCTTAAGTGCTAAGCCATCTCTCCAGCCCCATGGGTGTTATCTTACTTGCATTGATGCTGATTAAAAACAAAGCCACTGCACTGCCAGTGCAGTGTATACACAATGATGTATTTGTGGAGCAGTTGATAATGGCCACAAGGGATTGTTGCTGATTTATGCATTTTCCACACTATGCTTTTTATGGTTACTTTAGTGTTTGTTCCTCCTGCTTAGTTAAAAAAAAGAAGTTAAAAAAAAAAGCCTTTGCCAGAGTGCTGTCACACACCTGTGGTCCTAGCTACTCCAGAGGCTGAGGCTTGAGCCCAGCAGTTCAAGACCAGCCTGGGCAACATAGAGACTTTGAGACTACCTTTTAAAAAAGTTGTGGTCTGGGGAGATATCTTAGCAATTAAAGGTGCTTGCTTGCAAAGCCTGCTGCTCTAGGTTCCATTTCCCAGTACCCATGTAAAGCAAAATTTGTTTTTAAAAGCAAGAGACCTTGTTACACCACACATGAATAATTAAAAAATAAAGAATATAAGCCCGGTGTGCTGCCAGCACACCTTTAATCCCAGCACTTGGGAGGCAGAAGGAGGATCTCTGTGAGTTCGAGGCCACCCTGAGACTCTATAGTGAATTCCAGGTCAGCCTGGGTTAGAGTGAAACCCTGCCTTGAACCCCCCCCCCAAAAAAATAATTTAAAAAAATAGAATAAATTTGAGTGTAAGTACAGCTAGATTGAACTTGTAGAAGGGTGGATAAGGAGGAGAACATGGGTGATGGGATAGTTACTGGATAGAGTTCTGAGGTCAGTGTCTGCAGTAGATGGACACTGGAAGTAGGGACATCAGCCATGAGTTCATTGCTCCCTTCTGACTTTTACATGGGATCTTGGGATCCTAACTCAGGCACTCGTGCTTGTGTGGCAAGCACTTTATCTACTGAGCTGTTTCTTTAACCCATCTTAGCTATTTTTAACTCATCTCAGCTTCCAAACCTCCTAGCTCCACTTAGTGGTCTCCCTACTAAGCTTTCCTTTGCATTTCTGTAATGATTTTTCTTTTTCTTTTTCTTGATAACTTTCGTAATTGTAAACAATGTCCCATGGTAATTCCCTCCCACCCCCCACTTTCCCCTTTGAAACTCCACTCTCCATCATATTCTCTCCCCCTCGCAGTCAGTGTCTCATTTGTTTTGATGTCATGATCTTTTCTTCCTATTATGATAGTCTTGTGTAGGGTAGTGTCAGGCACTGTGAGATCATGGATATCCAGGTCATTTTGTGTCTGGAGGAGCACATTGTAAGGAGTCCTACCCTTCCTTTGGCTCTTACATTCTTTCTGCCACCTCTTCTGCAATGGACCCTGAGCCATGGAAGGTGTATTTGAGATATTTCAGTGCTGAGCACTCCCATGTCAATTCTTCTCAGCACCATGGTGCCTTTTTAGTCATCTCAAGGTCATTGCCATCTGAAAAGAGAAGGTTCTCTAGCCAAAAGTGATAGTAGCATTTTTTTTTTTTTTGTTTTGTTTTGTTTTTCGAGGTAGGGTTTCACTCTAGCCCAGGCTGACCTGGAATTCACTGTGGAGTCTCAGGGTAGCCTCGAACTCACGGCAATCCTCCTACCTCTGCCTCCCGAGTGCTGGGATTAAAGGCGTGCGCCACCACACCCGGCTTGAGAGTAGCATTAACATATGGGTGTGAACATTAAGAGAAGTGCTTACTGGGCAGTTTGATGAACATAGTATCTTTTAGGCAGAGAGCAGCAGACGTTAAACTCCTAGGGTTCATGACTACCCCGATTGTAGGTTTTCACTATCAGGGATATATTCCCTCCCATGGAATGGGCCTCCAGTCCAATTAGAGGGCGGTTGGTTTCCCCCATAACAGATGTGCTACTATTGCACCCGTTGGCTCATTTGGCTTGGCTGGCCAAATATAAGGCTTGCAGTGTCCACTGTTGGGTATCTTTACTGGTTATTTCTCTCTCTCCCATTGAACTGCATGCAGTGTGGCTTTTTCCAGCTTTCTACTAGCTGGTCTACATGGAGGTGGTGTTCAGCTCAGCTCCAGTGGGGTTTGTCAGTGACCTTGCATCCCAAGTATGTGGAGTCTTCAGCAATAGGGTCTTACCATCTATTCCTGGTTGGGAAACCAAGGGCCTCAGCAATGGCCTGTAATGTTTTGGGGGCATCAGGGACCTCCCTGATCAACAACTCTGGAAGATATCCCATTCCTGGTACTGAAAATTTTCTATGGTTCCTTTGTGTTCCATTGTGATTTTTCTTTATTAATAATTTTTATAATAATACATGTTTAAAGAGAGAACCTTTAGTCTCTGAAGAAAATCAATTCTACCTCCAGCTCCTAGTTTTCTCAGATTTTTTATGTAGCTTTCTCATACTTTAATTTGTGGTGCATGGGGGTGGGGGTCACAAAGATCAACAAATATGTTTCTCAATCACTCCTCCTCCTTACTTTCTGAGACAGGGTCTCTTGCTGAATCTAGGACTCGAGGTGTGGGGGAGACGATGGGTATGGCAGAGCCTCTAGTCGCTGCAAATGGACTGCAGACTCATGTACCACTATATGCATCTGACTTATGTGGGTACTGGGGAATTGAACCTGGGTCCTTAGACTTCATAGGCAAGTGCCTTAACTGTTAAGCCATCTCTCCAGCCCCCACTTTTTTAAAATTGTTAATAATGAAAGATGATGCTGCTGAGATGGAGACGTGTGGAAACTTGCATGGTAAGATTCAAGTCTGAAGCAGGGCGGACATGTTTGGCATCACTGGAAGGCAGAACACTTTGCAGTACAAAGGAGGGGAACAGCCTGGCAGTAACTGAATGCATGGGGAGAGCAGAGCACCGGGCATTCTAGGGTCTGCTGTGTGTGTACCCGCATTGTGCAGGGCACATTTTGGTGCAGATAGACAAGGCCTTTGCCCACGGGTGCCCTGGCTTGCCCTCTGGGAGATAAAGCCGAGCGTAATTACAGTGGGTTGCACTAAACACCACGATAACAGCAGTGGCATCAAAAGACAGTGGCCAGTCAGATGCTTATCATCATTTTTCAGAGACAGAGAACCAGAGCAGAGGGAGGAGGTGACATGTCTACACTCGTGTTGCTCTCCGCGGCAGGACCAAAATACAAGCGTGCTTCTTCTGATCGCCAACATTTCTTGAAATATTTTTGTATTTCAGTAACTTTTCTTTCTTTTTGATCAAGACAGGGTTTTACTGTGAAGGCTGTCCTGGATCTTCCTGCCTTAGTCTCCCAAGTGCCAGGAATATAGTCATGTCCTTCCAGTCCCGCTGGGTAATTACTGTTTGTCCTGAATAATCAGCTAGCACTCATCTCATATGTTCGTGGAAGAACCAGTGGGTTACAGCACTTAATGCATTGACGGGATGTTTCTTTCTTCAACCATGGTTTGGAATTCTGTTAATGGCCCAGACAAATGCCACCTTCTTTATGAAGCCCACATCCAAGTCCCTGCAGAAAATAGAACTTCTCCTCCTCTGTCTCCTGTGCGTGTCTGTCACTCTTGTGCTCATACGTAAACCCTTCAGGACCCCAGGAGTTGAAGGACTCTGGTCTGGGTCCCTCTCACGAGCGCTTTCGCTTTGTAGTGAGGGTTGCATGCTGGGCAGACACCCTGCCACTGATCTAGAGAGGCAGCCTGAATGAGGGGCTGTCTCCATTGATGTGGTGCTCTGTCCATGGGCCCCAGTTCTCTCGTGTCCTGGCCACAAATCTCGGGTCTCCTGAACATGCACACAGTACTTGGAAACATGGAAGTTATCTTTGTTTTGAGCTTAGCTGATTCTGGCTTTTCATGTGCACGCCGACCCTGAGCAGATTGAGTCTAAGGACTGCAGGTAAGGGCCAGGTGTACAAGGGGACCCTTCTGGTATCTCTAGCTTCTGGGGTTCAGCTACTTTCTTCTCCTTATAGAAAAAAAAATTTAGGTGTTGCACTTTGTGTCTTCTGCCTACAGCTGAATGACACCTTTTGACTATTGTGCATTCTTTCACATTTTGTAAATGCACATTGAACATGTTACTGGAGCTCAGATTTTTTTTAATGGGGTGGTGGTGGTGGTGGAGGTGGAGAATTGGCATGCCAGGGCCTCCAGCCACTGCAGTTGAACTCCGTCTTGTGTGCACGTGCAACCTTGTGCACTTGTGTCACCTTGTGCATCTGGCTTACATGGGACCTGGAGAGTCGGACATGGTTTCTTAGGCTTCTCAGGCAAGCACCTTAACCACTAATCCATCTCTCCAGCTTTTGCCTTTTTTGATTTTTCAAGGTAGGGTCTCATTCTAGCCCAGGCTGACCTGGAATTCACTATGTAGACTCAGGGTGGCCTTGAACTCATGGCGATCCTCCTACCCCTGCCTCCTGAGTGCTGGGATTAAAGGCGTGCACCACCACACCTTGCTTTGCCTTTTTTAAAAATATGAACTAAATTTGCATTTATGAGTGAGGATTTTGGGGCATGAATTTTCTCTGATGAAGAGTCCTGGGCCACATGGTAGGTGAATAAAAGGAGAGATCTGGAACCAATTCTCGTGTTCTGTCTCAGTGTGGCCTTCCTTACTGGCGTATTAGAGCTGGGAGCTAGTTTCTTAGTCATGATCTTAGCCGCCCCTATGATCTTCCAAGATGGTGGATGGTTGTCAGGCCTGTGTTTGGCTCAATAATAGGAGGAAAATGTCTTTTGGAATCACATGGAGGTACCTTTCCTTAGTGTTTCAGAGCTAACCAGGATTGTGGCAGCAGCTGTATCTAAATTTGTCGGCTTGATTACTGCTTTGGGGAGTGGAGTCACTGCCTCGGAGCCTGCAGGTGCAGCACTGTCCCCCCCCCCGGCCCCCCCGTGCTTTACTGAGAGGTGGGAAGAGTGAGCAGGGGAGGCACGTGTTTGGCTGCAGTGATTGTTGGCACTGCCACACTTGGGATGTAATTTTCTTCTTGGCAGAGGGTACCCTAGGCCATTAGTGCAGGTGTCCTGTAACCCTAATCCTTTTCAGACAGTGTGGATGGCATAGCCACTCAAAATGTAATAGGATTATGCCTGCAACTTCTGTGGACTAAATCATTAGGGTTCCTAAACCCCTGGGCACTAGCCTACCCAGGCCTTCTAGGTCGCAGTATGTCACCTCAGTATTGGGTCAGTTTTGGTCCTCTGGCAAATTATTGCTGCTGCTAATCCAAGCCCTCAGGAAAATGAGCGAGGCCAATGTTTTTGGTATCCATTATGATTAAAAGAAAAAGTCTCAGGCTGGAGGGATGGCTTAGCTGTTAAGGCGTTTGTCTGCAAAGCCAAAGGACAGAGGTTCGACTCCCCAGGACACAACGTTAGTCAGATGCATAAGGGGGCACACACGTCCGGAGTTTGTTTGCAGTGGTTGGAGGCCCTAGCATGCCCATTCTCTCTCTCTCTTTCTCTCTCTCTTCCTTCCTCTGTCCCTCCCTCCCTCCCTCCCTCTCCCTCTTTCTCTGTCAAATAGATATATAAATAAAAGTCTGTGACATTCCCTCTCTTATGGAAGGTTAAGCTCTAACTTGCTCTCCACACACCTCCAGTAAGAAAACTGACAATCGAGCAGAAGTGCCCTCTCCAGATCATAACTGTCAGCCAGTTATTACAGTGATGTGCCATGCTGTGCTGAGCTTTTGTCTGCCTGCCTGCCTGCCTGCCTACTTGTAATTTTGAGGTAGGGTCTCACTGTAGCCCAGGTAGTCCAGGCTGTCTTGAATTCATGGTGATCCTCCTACCTCAGCCTTCTGAGGGCTGGGGTCATAGGCCTGCATACATCACCATGCTCAGCTTGCGTTGAGATTGAAATGAAAAGTGCCACCTGAGGTAGGTTGGGTGGGTGGCAGAAGGGAAGGGAAGCTCCAGAGCCTGTGGTTTAGGGACGGTGGAGGTGGAGTGGATCTTGCTGTTCTGACTGTGGAGGATCGCAGAGACCAGAGGCAGCTCGCGTCCAGATGGGAGTGACCGGGGTACATTTTGTGGGAAGTCAGCAGGGGAGGCTGCTTTGCATTGGACCTGTCTTCAGGATATGTTTCTGTTTGATTTAGATGATAGATAATAGTCAGTGTTGGGTGAATATTTGACAACTTTCAGGGCAAGAATCTCAACATTTTCCTGAGCTTGCATTTCAGCCACATTTTTGCAGTTAATAACAGGAGCATGCCAGTTCCTTTGCAGGGTCACATCTGCCTTTGGTCATTTGTCCCTTTTCACTGGGCAGAGGTGATGTGTGGCAGTGGCATTTCCCATGTGCAGGCTAAGCACAAGGAAGCTGTTGAGGGGCCAGGGCAGAGGAATGACCTTTGTTCCCGCTTCACTTCTTTTTCATAGTCAGTTCTGTTTGGAGTTCTTTGGGAGTGGGGGAGGGCAGGCCTATGATCTGAACAGACCCGGTGGCTCTTCCTCTTGGAGTGTGGAGAAACCTGTCATGCAGGAAGAGTGACAGCAATGAGCTCTAGAGTCTGTGCTCACTCTGTAGCTTATGCCTTTCTGTGCTCTCGTCCCCCCTCGCCCCTCTGCCCCCCCTCAGTCTCTGTGGCTCTTGGCAGCTCTACAGGATGGATGAGTGAGGGTCCACCAGGCTCCTTTTACGGGTGGGGAAGCCAAGGCTGGAAAGGTGGAATTACTTGATCAACACCGTGTGGTGAAGTGAAGCAGGTGGCAGAGCTTGGTTGGAGACCTCATTTTTCAGAGTGTGTCTGGTGCTCTTCTTCAAAAAAATTTTTAGTATTTATTTATTTATGTATTTGTTTGAGAGAGAAAAATAGGGGGCAGGGAGAGAGAGAGAGAGAGAACACTCCAGCTGTTGTAAACAAACTCCAGATGCATATACCCCACTGTGCATCTGGTTTATGTGGGTCCTGAGGAATGGAACCTAGGTCCTATGGCTTTGCAGACAAGCACCTTAACCGCTAAGCCATCTCTCCAGCCCTGGTGCTCTTCTTACTGGGGAAGCCAGTGTGTAGAGAGTTCCCAAAGCCAGTTCAGCATCATGTTTCCTTTGCCACGTGCGCTGCTGTCCCTTGCTGTTTGCTGCCCCTTTCTGGTCTCACTTGGGGTGGACATGTTCTGTTCCCCTGCAGCCCTGTGCTGTTGGGCCCAATCCTCGATGCCTGCACCTTTTTTGCCCCCCTCTTTCCCTAGAGTGTGATTCCCTCACCAGGGCTGTGGTTTATTCAGGGGCTGCTCTGAGAGGCTGGAACGTTGCTTGCCTCCTAAGCCTGGTTGGTGAGAGTCTGTACTTGACAGGTATGGCTCTTGCAGGAGCTCTAGGATGCTTGCCTGGCATGGAAGCGCGAGGTCCTGGGTTCCATTCCTAGCACTGGAGAGCGCTCCGACAAAGCTGTCCTTTCTCATGTGCCAAGTAGCTTTGAGATGCCTGCAGACTTGTCGTTGGCTACAGGAAGGAGCACCGTGCTGGGTGCTAGGGTAAGAACTTGTTCCGTTAGGTTCCCTGCTTCCCTGGAGACAGAGATGACTTTTTTGTTTTTTTGAGGTAGGGTCTCGCTCTAGCCCAGGCTGACCTGAGATTCACTATGTGGTCTCAGGGTGGCCTTGAACTCACGGTGACCATCCTACCTCTGCCTCCCAAGTGCTGGAACTAAAGGTGTGTGCCACTACATCCGGCTTACTTGTTTGGTTTTTTGAGGTAGGGTCTCGCTGTAGTCCAGGCTGACCTGAGATTCACTATGTAGTCTCAAGCTGGCCTTGAATTTACTGTGATCCTCCTACCTCAGCCTCCTGAGTACTGGGATTAAATATGTTTGCCTCTATGCCCAGCAGAGGGGAGGAGAGGGAAGGAGGACCTGAGTACTTTCTGGTGTCCAACACTTCGTGGGACCTGCTGCCTCCCTAACTGCTACTTAATGATTCTGAGGTCAGGTACCTTGTCCGTCAAGCACAGTTCTCTATAACGTCTGTTAGGTTATTTCCCCCTTCTTTAAGCATTGTGAACCTGGAGGAAAATATCTTGTTTTTAATTTGGGTGGCAATAAGTCATGTGATTTGTGGTCACACCAGCTCCTGTCTATAATGGTACAAAACATCACACACTCCCTTCCTGTGTCCCAGACTTGATCAGTGCTGTCTAGAGGCAGGCTCTGTTGTCCATTCACCCTTCCTGCTCTACCCTATTTAGATTCGGGAGTTTCTGTTTGTTCTGTCAGTAAATATTTGTTGACCACCTACTGGGTGCGGGGCATTGTTAGTGCAGGGGAAACAGTAAAAGCAAAGACTAGAGGTGCCAAAGGACAGCTGCCTACTGCCCACGTTCCTGGTGCAGCGAGAGCAGCTCTGGGGATTCCCTGCCAGCCTGTATGTAGAAATCCTCTTCTGCTGCTCTGTGAAGTGTTTCCAGGACCCCCGTGTGCCGTGCGTGTGTGTGGTTTTTAGTGCCTCTTGAAGGAAGAAGGATGGTTTTAGGGTTCATAGTGGGAAGGAGGCACAGTTATTTCTTAGGTTGGCTCACAGTGCCCCCTAGTCCTGGGCAAGAGTTAACATGCCAGGATGGCAGGGCTGGCAGCCAACAGTCTGCTGATTTAGAATTCCCTTATTGTACTATTGCCAGTCCCCCCTGCCCCCAAGGGGGTAGGAGGTGCTTGTGGAAAGTACATGAAGCACTCTACTCAAACCATTCCATGGAGTGTTATTTCCTGGGTGTAAATTCACAATTCATCTTTCTGGTAACCATAGGCCCTACTGCCTTTAAAATAAATAAATGAATGGGAGGGCACATGCAAATGTGAGTTTTTAAAAATAATTTATACTTATTTGTTTATTTGAGAGAGGGGGAAGGGAGAGAGAATGAGAATGGGCACGCCAGGGCCTCCAGCCGCTGCAAGTGAACTCTAGATGCATGTGCCCTGTGCATCTGGCTTATGTAGGTCCTGGAGAATTGAACCTGGGCCTTTTGGCTTTGCAGGCAGGTATCTTAACCGCTAAGCCATCTCTCCAGCCCCCAAATGTGAGTTTTCATGTATGTGTTTGCACATGTGTGTGCACACAACCTGAGGAATCATTCTCAGGAACACTGTCCACCTTCCTTTTTGTGGGGAGAGTGCAGGGCCTCATGGTCTGGCACTCCCCATTTAGAATAGACTGGCTGGCCAGCAAGCCCTAGGGTCTGTCTCCCCAGCATTGGGATTATTGGTGTATGCCCCTCCCACCTTTTTACATGGGTTCTGGGGATCAGACTCAGGTCCACAGGCTTGTGGGACAAGCAGTGCACCAACCGAGAGTCTCACTCTATAGTCCAGGCTAGCCTCTAGCGTGGTATTCCCCTGCCTCAACCTCCCAAATGCTGGGGTTACAGTCATGTGCCACCATACCCAGCATCGAAAACTGCCCTTTTAGCAGGTAGATTTCTCACAGCCCTATGCAGTTACTGTCTTCACAAACACGGCATTAGAAAAACATCCAAAGATGACCTGTATGGTGATGTTGGAAAACCTGGATTGTTTGCTTTGTGAAAATATTTGAATAGTACTACTGGCTATTATTTGGTTTAATAGCACTTTTAAACAAAAACATTTAATTCTGTTTCATAGTACTGAATACAGTTGATTTGATTAAAAAAATAAAAAGAACCACTTGCTTATTTTATAAAGACTGCCTTCCCTCATTAAAATTTCAGCCTAGCCATTCATCCAGGAAACTAATCTCTTATAGCACTGGGGCATATGCCAGTATTGCATCACAGGAAGTAAGAAAGATGAATTTTTTTTCTAAAAATTAATTTTTTTTATTTGAGAGAGAGAGAGAGAGAATTGGTATACCAGGGCCTTAGCCACTGTAATTGAATTCCAGATGCTTGTGCCACCTAATGGGCTTGCACTTGCCTCACCTTTGTGCGTCTGGCTAATGTGGGGTCTGGAGGGTTGAACATGGGTCCTTAGACTTTGCAGGCAAGCACCTTAACTGCTAAGCCATCTCTCCAGCCCTTTTACTAAAACTTTAAGATGCAGTTCTTTAGAGGCACATGCTAATCTCAGCATTGCAAATTATCTGTTTTTCATACTGAGTTTTATTGGGTTGCTTTTGCAGAGCTGATTATGTGAAATTAACCCCCTTCCGTGGCTGACTTCATAAACTCCTGTGTCTTTTAGTAAAGGCTCTAGGTTTAGTGAAATCACAGCTTCTAGTTGTAGATCTTGCCACTTTGTGTGAGTCTGGACAAGATGTTTCCTCATCTATCAAAATAGTGATTTGTGGAGCCAGATATGGTGGTGGATTTATTTATGGAGGATCAGGTATCCTCCATTTAATGCAGGATTTTTATGGATTTATGGAGGATCAGGTATCCCCTATAAAATTAGGCATTCTGAATGCTAGGTTCCCAACTGATGGAGATTTGGGAATTAACGCCTCCTGGAGGCAGTGTATTGTTGGGGGCGGGCTTATGGATGTTACAGCCAATTTCTCCTTGCCAGTGTTTGGCACACTCTCCTGTTGCTTTTGTCCACCCAGTGTTGGCGAGGAGGGGATGTCCACCCTCTGCTCATGCTGTCATTTTTCCCCTGCCTCGAGTCCATAAGCCAAAATAAACCCCTTTTTTCCCCACAAGCTGCTCTTGGTCGGGTGATTTCTGCCAGTGGTGTGAACCTGACTGTAATAGTGGTGCATGCCTGTAATACCAGGAAGTGGAGGCAGGGAGGTCAGTAGTGAGGTCTGGCTGGAGAGATGGCTTAGCAGTTAAGGTGCTTGCCTATGAAGTCTAAAGACCCAGGTTTGATTCTCCAGTGCCCACATAAAGCCAGATGCACAAGGTAGCACATATGTCTGGAGTTCATTTGCAGTGCCTAGAGGCCCTGGCACACCCATATTCATTTTCTCCTCCCCCCTCCTATATATATGTACATACATACATATATCTGTGGGTGTGTGTAGAGAGAGAGAGAGAGAGAATCTATTTGTTCCCCCCCTTCAAAGAAAAAAAAAGAAAAAAAAATTTTTTTTTTTTGAGGTAGGGTATCACTCATTCTAGTCCAGGCTGACCTGGAACTCACTATGTAGTCTCAGGGGCCCCTTGAACTCACAGGGATTCTCCTACCTCTGCCTCCTGAGTGCTGGGATTAAAGGCATGCACCACCACACCTGTCCTAAAAAGAAAATATTATAAAACAGTTCAAGGTCATCTTTTTCTTCCTAGTGAGTGTGAGGTCAGCCTGGGTTACATGGACCCTTGTCTCAAAAAGCCAAGAGTAAGTAATAATAATACAAAATGAAAAAATGATGATTGGCTCTTAGGTCACTGCTGTCAGGATTATACAAGAAGGAGGCTGGGATGCCCTGACGTGCTTCCAGCCACTGCAAACGAACTCCAGATGCATGTGCCACCTTATGTATCTGGATTATATGGGTCTTGGGGAATAGAACCTGAGTCCTTTGGCTTTATAGGCAAGTGGCTTAACCGCTAAGCCATCTCTCCAGCTCTTCTTAAAAAATTTATTTTTTTATTTATTTGAGAGAGAGAAAGAGGCAGAGAGAGAGAAGTTATCTATACTCTTAAAGGTTTAAGATACCTTTTTGAGGGGTCCGTTACTGGAATGGAGCATAAAGGAAACATTAAAATTCTGTTAAAGTGTGCTTTTCCCTTTCTGGGGGGACTCTACATTGGGTGTGGTTCTGGAAGTAGAAAAGTGCTGTCTGAGGAATGGATCATGGAAGGCCAAAGACAGCTGTTAAGTGAATAGCTCATAAGCTTACACATCCTGCGCGTCTAAATCTGTGAGATATTCTTCCAGCGGATTTCTCTTATCTTGCCACTGAAGTTAGATCTAGCCGATCTTTCAGAAATACATCTGTTGCAGTCAGGTTCTCATTGCTGGTAAAAATCACCCAACCAAGAGCAGCTTGTGGGATAAAAGAGGTTTAAAGAAGCTATAACAGCCATAAGCCCGCCCCCAACAACACACCCCCTCTGGGAGGTTTTAATTTCCAAATCTCCATCAGCTGGGAACCTGGCATTCAGTACACCTAAACTTATGGGGGACACCTGAATCTAACCACCACAACATCTGTGGAAATTGTGACTCTCTAGAATAGGACTGTCACAGTACCAGTTCACTGGTGAGTGCTCATTTGAATGGGAGTTAATGAATCTGAGTTGTTTGTAGAAAGTCTGGGTCCCTGTTAGTTGCAGGGCAGACCTGCAGAAGCCGTGAGGTCAGGTGGTGGCAGGGCGTTTGCAAGAGGTGCCGCTGTTCCGCCCCCAGCACTGATTCAGATTAGTGTACTATTCGCATATACACCACTACTGTTACTACTGACGTGTGCATTAACATTGTTACCACTAGCACTAGCATATAGATCGGTACTGTTACTGCTAATGTAATAGACCGCACCATCACTGCCAATAGTATAGGGATTAGCACTATTCTGTTACTAGTGGTATATAGATGGGCATTATTACTTCTACTACTAGCAGTATATATATTGAGACAGCATCTCATTTTATATCCCAGGTTGGCTTGAAACTCAAACAGCAGTCCTCCTGCCTCAGCCTCCCAAGTGCTGGGATTATAGGTGTGAGCCTCTACACCTGGCCTTTACTGTTTGTTTTAAAACATCATTCCTAGTTTGTTATAGCTTAAGTTCATCTTAAAGCTGGTTTCTTGCTCAGTTGTGTGATGCCCAGTAAATTGGTTTTGCCAGTATTTTTAATTTTTGAAAAGTTTAGTGAATGTTAAGGTATTTGTTTAAAAATTCCCTCCCTCCCCCTTCCTTTTGTTCACTTCCCTCCCCTCCTCTTCCTTCCTCCCCTCCTCTTCCTTCCCTTCTGCCCCTCCCTCTTTCCTTCCCTCCCTTCCTTCTTTCCATTCTTCCTACTCTTCTCTCTTTTCTGTGTGGTATATACATGTGTATGTGCCCATGAAGTCCCTGGAGTTTGGCTGTGGCAGGGTACACTTTGGTGTCCTGCTCCGTTGCTCTTCAGCCTATTCTTGTTTGAGCTGGAGTCTCTTACTGATTCCAGAGCTGTTATTTATTTATTTGTGAACTCTGGCAGTTCTTTGGTCTCTGCTTCCTACAAGATTGGGGTTATAGCCACACATTGCCAAACCCAGCCTTTTATGTGAGACCTGGGCATCCAAACTGAGCAGTCTCTCAGACCTCTTCAGGCTCTCACACTTAAACAGAAAACATTCTTAACCACTGAGCAACCTCTTCACCCCTGTTAAAAGACATTTTCAAAGTATGAAAATTATTTTCTATCAATTTTTATTAATAAAAACAAGAGGCTTTTGAGTATGAAATAATACAAGGTCCATCAGATGGAATGGCCTAAACTGCGCAGTTTGCCTTTTCAGAATTGTCTATGAGATTTGAAATTGGACCCTAGAGGGCGCCAAAAGTTTAAATCTGGTTTGAAGAGCCATCTTAAATTTTAAAGTACATAAAATATGTGTTCAACTCCCTCAGTATCATACAAAATATCCTAGTATTACTTAACAGATGGTGTGTTCGAACTTACAAGTGATACCATTTTACACGTAAGAAACTTTAAGATTTTCATGTTATTTGCTTTTGTGAAACTTTCGTCAAAATACTACATTTAAAAATTTTTATTCTAAAGCCGGGCGTGGTGGTGCTCACCTTTAATCCCAGCACTTGGGAGGCGGAGGTAGGAGGATCACCATGAGTTTGAGGCCACCCTGAGACTGCATAGTTAATTCCAGGTCAGCCTGAGCCAGAGTGAGACCCTACCTCGCAAAACAAAACAAAAAAAAAACTTTTTAAAATTCTATTTCTTTATTTACACCAAGGTCTCATGTTGCTGCAGTCGAATGTCTGTCCAGCTTTATGTGGGTGACTGAAGAATTGAACCTGGCCCAGCAGGCTTTGTAAGCAAGTACAACCACTGGGCTATCACCCCATGCCCCAATATACTTGATTTTTTCTTAAAGCGTGTTTTAGTTTGAGCAACTCTAGATTGGACAAATAACATTTTATGATGTATTTAGTTCTTTCACTGAAGCAAACTATGACAGCATAGAGAATATAATAGATATTCAAGTTTATAGTGATACTTGAGGCACTTGAAATTTTTTTTGTATTGACAACTTCCATAATTATCGTCAATAAACTATGGTCACTTGAAATATTGCACAGTAGGTCATTATCAACTTGGCTGGAAACCTGTTATGTGCAGAGCATTTTTCATAGCCCATGGGGGCGAGATCAAGTGGGTCATAGCCTTGTTTTAGAGTACAGGGTGTGGGTTTAGTGGTTAAGGCACTTGTCTGCACAGCCAAAGGACCCAGGTTCCATTCCCCAGTACCCACATAAAGCCAGATGCACAAGGTGGCACATGCACCTAGAGTTCTGTCCTCCCTCCTTTCTTTCTTGCTAATAAATAAATAAAATGTTTTTTTTTTTTTTAAAGAGTGCATAGTAGTCCTCAGTTACAGTGGGCTGGAGCTTGGTCCTCATGGTTCCTACAGTGGGAGAGTTTCATCGATGTCTTTAATGAATTTGCATCCTAAGCAATGTTTAAAAGAAAGGGAAGGTTGATCTCTTAAGTCTTCTTTACCATCAGTGTAGGGTTTTATTATGTAGTTACCTATCTGTTTTTATTGATATTTTTTATTTTTAATTTTGTTTTTATTGAGGTAGGATCTCACTCTAGCCCGCAATGACTTGGAACCCAGCCCTGTAGTCCCAGGCTGGCCTTGAACTCAGAGTAGCCTCCTACCTCTGCCTCCTGAGTGCTGGGATTAAAGGCAGTAGTTGATTTTTTAAAAAATATCTTTGTGTGTGTGTGTGAGAGAGAGAGAACGAGAATGAATATGAATGGGCACTGCAGGCAAATTCCAAGTGCTTGTGCATGTAAGAAGCTGGGCATGGCCATATGTATCTGTAACCCCAGTGCTGAGGGGTCAGAGACAGGAGGATTGCTGCTTAGCTAGGCTGACTGAAAAAAATGGTGAGTTCCAGATTCAGTGAGAGACTCTGTCTCATGGAAGGAAGTCAGAAATGTGATAAAGGAGGATGCCCAGTGTTTTCTTTTGGTCCCCAAAAATGTATACATTGGACAACTTATCTGCACGCATATGTGCATTCTCCATGTACACACGTACTCCCAAATATTTTTAAAAATTTAAAAATAAGCAGTGACTATGCTTTGACCAGCGCAGTGCCTTTCAAGTGTGAGTGTGATCACTGCCCGCGCTGTTCTGAGGACCGAGTCTCTGAACCACGAATGGCGAGGATTCCGAAGATGCTCTTAAGCTTGAGCTCACACACGCACATGGACCTTTTCAGCAGATGCCTTACCTCGAGCTCTAATAAAACTTTCCTCTCTGTGGTGAGAGTGTGTTTGGATTTTTATCCACAGATCAGGTTCAAGTAATTTTTACTGAATATATAGTAAATGGGGGCACTTTTAAACACAAGCATTAACTAAGTGTCTAGCTGTCTTAAAATCCTGGAAAGAAAAGAACAGTTGAATCTACTGGGTGAACCCAGCAGCTGAGTATATATTGTATAAATATATTTGTATATATTTCCCAATGTCTCTGCAGAGATTCTTGTCAGGCTTGACATTAAAACCTTCCCTTTTTTCCTTTCTTTGGGGGGAGTGGTTGACATAGGGTCTTGCTGTATGTAGCCCAGGTTGACCTGGAATTCACTCTGTAGTCTCAGGGTGGCTTTGAACTCATGGTGATCCTCCTACCTCTGCCTCCCAAGTACTGGGATTAAAGGCATGGCATACACTACCATGCCCAGCCAAAACCTTCCTATTTCTGAAGGGCTTCAATAGATATCTGAACAGTCATTTCAGTCATTTGGCTATATAAAATTTTTTTTAAATATATTTTATTTTTATTTATTTGAGAGAGAGAGGCAGATGGACATGCCAGGGCCTCCAACCATTGCATATGAACTCCAGACGCTAGTGCCATCTTGTGCATATGGGTTATGTGGGTACTAGGGAATTGAACCTGGATCCTTAGGCTTCGCAGGCAAGTGCCTTAACCACTAAGCCATCTCTCCAGCCTGGGTGATCTGTTCTAACCTGATAGTCAACCCTCTGAAAGTTAGAGTGACTTAATGTAGTACTCATCGTGGGTTCTGCTCACCTCATTACTCCTCTGTGTACTCCTCTGTGAGGAGGCTAAGCTGCACACCCTTCCAGAGCTCTGCTGGTAAAGTGCAGGACTGGACACTGAACAGGAGGCTGAGCTGTACATAATGTTAATGGAGTGCCTACTGTGTGCTATGTGGGAGACTTACACTGACAGCTGAGCTTGGCCTTGATCTTCTCCAGAAATTTACTGTCTACCTTGGGCAGCTGATATAATATGTGATACAAATGGTAGATAGCAGAAGATAATGACACACATGTCCGCATGGTTCTGAGATTAGAGTGCTGCCTTTCAGCCATGCACTTAAACAGCTTTGAGTCTTCTGAAGGTCTAGGTAAATGCTTGCATTTTTATTGCCATTAGTTGTTAAACCTCAATCAAAAAGGAGATGCCGTAGCATCTGAGTAGCATCTCCATCTGAGTATGGCGGATCGTGTCGGTGATCTCAATGTCTGGGAGGGTGAGGCCAAAGGATCATGGGCCGTACAGGCAGATACTTGGTCAAAAATAAAGAGAAGAAAAAGTATTCCCAGGGTGTGTCAGGCATTGTGATTTCTGTGCAACACTGTCACTGATGCTACATTTTAATGCTTTCTCTTTTAGACCTGCAGGTTCTCGAGTTTTCTTTTAAAAAAAATATTTTTCAAGCAGAGATGGGGGGATTGTCAGATGAACTACATCTGCAGTGCATCTGGTTCTATATGGGTACTGGGGACTCAAACCCAAGCTGTCAGTCTTTGCAAGCAAATGCCTTTAACCCCTGAACCATCTCTCTGCAGCCCTCAACTGCTTTTCATTACTATAAGTAGCCCTGTGAAGCTGGGGGTGTCACACATTTATCATCTGGGTTTGGACACTTTCCTAGCACGAGGACCTGAATTGGATCCTCAGCACCACAGAAAAGAACAGGCATGACAGTGGGTGCTGCTGCACAGGCCCCGTGTCGAGAGAGAGAGAGAGAGAGAGAGAGAGAGAGAGAGAGAGAGAGAGAAAATAGCGTGGTGAGCGTCTTTCTTTTGCGACTCATTGATGAAATTTCATCCACGAGTAGAGTGGAACGCCAGGATAAGGCTGGAGTCACTTGACACACGACAGTGCCGGGTACCTGGATCTCTATGGAGACCATTTTGACGGTAGCAGTGAACAGAGATTACAGTGCTGTCTTGCCCCACCGGTGATAAATAAGATTAGAAAAGTCTTTTTGTTATTTTAGCAGATGGAAAAAAAAAAACTACTTAATATTGTAAAATCTCTATTTCTTTGTCTATTGAGATAGAATAGATTTCCAAAAATGTATTGGTGACCTGTCTCTCATTTTTTGCTTGTTTTGGAAGTAGATGAGTGGTTTTCCCACTTGCTCATCCTCTCTGCCCGTGTGTGTGTGTGTGGGGGGGGGGGGGAAGGTCATCAAACCCAGATGATAAATGTGTGTAGCTCTGTTTTAGTGTGCTAAGAACATCTATCCTCCATCCACTGTGATGTAGGTTACACATGCATTCTTTCGTTTCATGTTTTGCCACTCTTGGTGCTGCCAAGTGGCATCAAAGCATACATTTCATCCCCCCCCCTTCTTTTGGGTCTTTTCAGTCCAATTATTCTGTGACACATTTTCTTCTGTGAAGTTTTTTCTTTGATGAGAAATTTTATTTGTCTTAGAAAATGTCTCCTAGCTCCTAATCAGATAACCTAGGCAAATCCTTAGAATTTCGTTTTTTACAGTTAAAAAACTTAGAACTTTAAACTTTAATGTTTAAAGCGTTTGGAATTCGCTTTGGCACACAGGTAAGGCCACATTTGGGTTCTTTTCCCCACAGCTTCTTCTTAATGTGGGTTGTTTTGCATCCAGTTCTACTTATCTTGTACTTGATTGGATGGCATCTGTCTTGTTCTACCTGCGCTGTATTTTTTCATGTTGTACAGTATATAGATAGATCAGCACCCCATGCTGAGGATGCAGCCGGCCTGCCCATGTGCTTGGCATATGCTGTACTTATGTTTTTTTTTTTATGTATAAATAATCTGGCTCTTCCTTTGTGTGTGTCAAACTTAAACCCATCTTTCTAATTTCACTTAAAATCCACCCTGTGGTACTTCAGTTATGAGAATATTAGTCTGTGAGTGAATTTGAGGTCAGGGTGTCCACACAAGTGGTTGTCACCTGTAGGTTAAGAACCTACATGTTAACTGGTGCTGTGACATCACAGGGAAGTTTCTGAGTCGGTCACTCCTGTCCTTTCCCCTCTCTTTTTTTTTGGGGGGGGGGTGTTGAGGTAGGGTTTTATTCCTAGCCCAGGCTGACTTGGAATTCACTATGTAGTCTCAGGCTGGCTTCGAACTCATGGTGATCCTCCTATCTCTGCCTCCCGAGTGCTGGGACTTAAAGGCATGCATCACCACACCTGGCTTTAACTCTCCCTTTTTTTTTTTTTCTGTGTGTGCATGTTTAGTGGTTGCTGGTACACAGCTTTCAGTACAGCTATTCAGTTCCTAGAATGTGTCATTGAGTGTTTATAAGTGTCCTAACAAGTGAAAGGCTTGTGAAATCCTGAGTAGTTGTTCGCTTACTTCAGCCACCATCACCCAGTCATGATGGTAGCAACAGTGGTGGCCAACAAAACCTGGGTGTCATGTGAGGTTCTAAAGGCTTGTTCAGAGTAACTTGCCGTAGTCGTGGCTGTCACTGCAAAACACAGCAATGGCTAGAATCTTTTTTTTTCTTTTTTGGTTTTTCAAGGTAGCGTCTTATTCTACCTTAGGCTGACCTGGAATTCACAGTGTAATCTCAGGGTGGCCTCCAACTCATGGCGATCCTCCTACCTCTGCCTCCCAAGTGCTGGTATTAAAGGCATGCGCCACCACACCCAGCTGCTAGAATCATTTTCAATTTACAGTGGCCTGACATTAGTTGTTTTAAAATTTCAGGGCCTGGAGAGATTGCTTAGCGGTTAAGCGCTTGCCTGTGAAGCTTAAGAACCCCAGTTCGAGGCTCAATTTCCCAGGACCCACGTTAGCCAGATGCACCAGGTGGCGCATGCGTCTGGAGTTAGTTTGCAATGGCTGGAGGCCCTGGTGTGCCCATTCCCTCTCTGTTTGCCTCTTTCCCTGTCTGTCTGTCACTCTCAAATAAATAAATAAAAATAAAAAAGTATTAAAATTTCAGGTTTTAGTCTAAAACCTAGCACCTCCCTTGATAGTTTCCACATAAATAGCACATTATGAGCGTCAGTGTGGAAATACTTCCTATGGTGGCTGTCAGTCTGTGGCGCTATGCTCAGCAAAGAGGAAAGGTGTCTGCCTTTTGTTTTGTTCATGTGTTTTTTTATGTGTTTTTAAAAATTTTTAAACTTTTTATTAATTTGAGAGAGAGATACAGAAATAGGCAGGTAGAAAGAGAGAGAGAATGGGCACGCCAGGGCCTGTAGCCACTGCAAACAAACTCCAGATGCATGCGCCCCCTTGTGCATCTGGCTTATGTAGGTCCTGGGGAGTGGAACCTGGGTCCTTTGGCTTTGCAGGCAAGTGCCTCAACCACTAAGCCATCTCTCCAGCCCCATTGTTCATCCGTTTTTTTTTTTTTTTTTTAATATGCTGAAAACAAATCAGGTACTTGGCTATTCAGTCAACAGCTCCTGAGCACTATATTTTTGTGGTGCTGAGTATTGGAGATGGGACATTTGTGGCCATTGTCCTTCCAGTGAAGAATCATGCAGCGACATGCCACAGGGTGACACACAGGGGGTGTCTGTGCAAATGAAAATGGCTGTGTCTCCTCCCATTTAATTTCTTACAGATTTTTAATTCTGGATATTTTAATCTTATTAACTTTCTCTTCTCCTTCTGCCATGTGTGTATGTGTGTATGTGTGTGTTTCTTTATGAAGGTACTCTTTTTTAAATTTATTTTTATTATTTATTTATTTATTTATTTGAGAGTGACAGAGAGAGAAAGAGGCAGAGAGAGAGAGAGAAAGAATGGGCACACCAGGGCCTCCAGCCACTGCAGATGAACTCCAGACCATGTGCCACCTTGTGCACCTGGCTCACGTAGGTCCTGGGGGAATTGAGCCTCGAACTGGGGTCCTAAGGCTTCACAGGCAAGCGCTTAACCGCTAAGCCGTCTCTCCAGCCCATGAATGTACTCCTGGGGAAGATCAGTAAAAGTAGTTCTTAAACTATGCTGGTGGCTATGGACCAATCATTTATTCCCACCAAGCCTCAGTTTCCTCTGCTGTAAAAGATGATGTCATCGCTATCCTGTTCATCTGAGTTCCTCCAAAGGCTGGGAAAGAAGTTATAGGTAACATCCACACTGACGTGTAAAATATACTAACTGTGTCAGCGGGCTTCAATAAAGCAAGTCTTTGAAGGAAACAAACCTTGTGTAGCGCCTCAACACCCAGCAGAAACGCCGGCGTTCCCAGTCACTGGAATGAAGTCACACGAAAGTTAAATTCCGTGGATGTTTGCTTCCACCATGGGCTTTATTTATTTATTTGTATATTTATTTATTTTTTTAACTTTGTGCTCAGCGCCTGTAAAAGAAACTCTCTGGGCTTGCTTTCCCCACCGCTGGTTCTGCCCGGCCTGGCTGCTTCCGGTCCGAGCCTCTCTGCCGCCCCTCAGCAGCCAGGCAGCTCCCCTCCTCTCCTCACCCTCGCGCCGGCAGGGCTGGCTGCGTGTGCAGGGGGCCTGGCCCTGTGCGGAGGCCGGGCTCCAGTGAGCATGCTCGGCCCCCTGCCCCAGAGGAAGCTGGTTTACATAGGAGTCATACCAAGCATAGCCAGCATGTCAGCCCAGTCAACTCGCAGCGGGCTGTGAGGGAGCCAGTGTGCCTTTGTCCTCGGAAGCGTGCGTCGTGTTTTCCTTCTTTTCTTTTCTTTTTTTTTTAAACTCCCTTTTTATCTCCAAGACAGACTTCTGATAGGATCTTTTAAAGCTCGGTTGAGGATACAATACTTGTGTACCAGTGAGCCCTTAGAGGGTTTTGTGTGGGTCTCTTTTGTGTGTGTGTGTGTGTGTGTGTGTGCATTTTTTTGTTTGTTTTGTTTTTAAACTTTCACATAGTTGGTTTTGATCATCTGGGGCCCGGCCTCCATCTCTGAAGTTTAGGAGGACAGCCTGGGAGCTACTCGGCACTGACTGGATTTGAAACACTCTTTTGGGGGTGAAGGCAGAGCTCTGTTTTTTGTTTTTTGTGTTTTTTTTTTTTTTTTTGCTAACTCAATAAATGCTGTTTATGAAGATGGACCTGTTGAACTACCAGTACTTGGACAAGATGAACAACAGTATCGGCGTCCTGTGCTACGAAGGTAGATGTTCCAGAATGTGCTTCTCTTTTGCTCTCGTAATGGCCACTCCTCCTCCTTTGGGTTCTGAGTGCCTTGTGAGCCTTTCCTTCTCTTCCTGGGACTGTGGACTGCTGGGGGGGGGGGAGAGGCCAGTCCCGATGAGGCGCGGCTCAGTACCGTTGGCAGTGCCAGCGGAGAGGTTGTTGGGGGGAGGCCGGGAAACACTGCTGAAAAGTTTGCATTGTGTTCGCAGCACACTGACGAGATCTTTACAGTTTAGGCTCCGTGATTTCTGTAGGAATTTTCTTTAGGAGAGAAACTTCTAGAACTCAAAGCAAAAGTTGAACATGCTGTGTTTGAGGAGCGGGGGCTCTGATGGTTGCACACACACGCTACTGTGTACGGTGTTCATGCGTGCTATAGTCCTGCCCCGGGTTGTCATCTAGAGGGAGACAAAAAGTCACAGTGAGATTTTGTTTTCCGCAGCCATTGTTCCAGACTATGATTTTTTTTTTTCCCTGTTGGGTTTGGGGGCCTGGTAGGGCACCCGTGCCAGGGAGCACAGGCCGGCTCTTTGTCTGAAGCCCCATTTCCTGTGTAGCTTGGGGAGTGTTCTGACAGAGAGGCATGCGCCTCCACTCTCCATTACACAACATGGCAACCAGAAAGCTCAGTGAACAAAAGTTAAAAATACGCCAAACTGCTCTGAATTCTCATGGTAATCCCCTCCAGGAACTCTGAGGGGCCTCCCTGCAGCATTTTAGCTGTCTCTGGTTTTAGTAAGAAGAGAAAACATTATTTCCAGCTTTTGGAACATTACCTACGTGTGATTTGGAAAACTGGTAATGGCCCAGGGTTGAGTGGCCCAAGGGCAGCCTCAGACTAGCAGGGAAAAATGTTTTTTTTTGTTTTGATTTTTTGGTGGTAAGCACATAGGAATTGGAGATGGATTCCCATGATCTAGTAGGGTCAGCTTCCATGTTTCTCTCATGGTTAGATGAGCTTTTCCAACCCCCCCCCCCCATCCCTTGGACAGGACTGGTGGGTGAGCTTTTTCATTTAAAAATTCCGGGTCTGTTTCTTAATCAGTTGAAAACTGATTCTCTTTCCTGTAAGGGGAAAATAAACTAACTAACTATCTCTATGGGTAAAGATCTGATATTTAAATTTTTCTTGAAAGTAGTAGTATTACTTAATTTTCACTAGCTCCACTTACAAGAACTTTGGTGACTTAGTTTCTGAATCTGCCATGCAAAGTGCCCACTTGGTATCTGAACCCATTCACTTCAGAGGCTGGCTTCTTCAGAAGGCACCAGCAGCAAGATTTGCCTTGTTTCCAGCGGAACTAATAAGATAGTGTTTTTAATTTTTCTTCTTTTTAAAAACTTTTCCCTCAATCAGCAAGAGACAAAAACTTTGTAAGGCAGTTTCTGTTTGTCTTTGTTGATAAGTGGAACACTAGGACCTGCCTCAGTGAGGACCAGAAGGGTTTTTAGGAAATCAATACCAGACAGATACCACATGGATACTGTGCCTTGGGTGGGTCGAGATGAGGAAGCTTTTGGGTGGATTTATGGTTGTTGGTGTGCCTCATGCCTCATACACAAGTTGTTAGTTTTCTTCTCATTTCCATCTTTTTTTTTTTTTTTTGAATGAAGAAACTTTGACTTTGAAAGCTGAATAGGTATGGGAGACAATTGATTTATCATTTACTTGGTCTAAACATCTGCTTCTGTTTTCCTAATTACGAAAGGTAATATTATTTTAACACCAAAATAAATACACAGGAAATGAAGAAAGCACAGCAAAACTTGTGTGGTGTTTAGAGTGAGTTGTTTTGGTCCTAGCGGTTTTCTCAGTGTAAACACTGCGCACATCTGGTCTGAACTGTGAGGAGTATTTAGAAGATGGGCATAAATCATACGTGGGGTTTGTTTTTTTTTGGGGGGGGGTTGGTGTTGAAAGAAGTTGGAACAATTGTGTTTCCAGCCTAGCCCGTTGAGATTGCTTGTTTCTAGCATGCCCACTCCCCCCAGCATGCGGCGGGGGGGGGGGGGGGTTAGTTAGGTGGAAGATGGAACAGATCTGGGATAGGCAGCATTCAAGCTCACCTAGGACCCAGTGGGCTTCGTGCCTCCTGTGAATAAAGGGTGATTCAGTTAACTTTTTAGCTGTAGGAATCGGCATGTGGATGGTTATTTTAATTCTCCCAGCTTAGCTGTATGTAAGTCATCTTCCTCGTCTTTATTCTCTTCAGAAACTGATGCAAAAATGGTTTTCTTCTCAGTTAGTGATCCCGTATAGCATACAAGGACTTCCTGGATCTCACTGCAGCACACGCTCCCTTCCCTCCGGGCACAGAACACAGGGCATCATGCACGCTGAGCCTGCACTGTCCTCTTGAGCCACACTGTAGCCCAGACCTATGCTAAATGGCTGAGCCCCCTTCTTTTATGGTCACCGCCTTGGTTCCTGGCTTTCACCGTAGTCCTCTGCAAGTACAGTTGAGAAGAGAATAATGGAAAGCGGGGGTCGGGGGGGGGGGGGAGCCACAGTGTAGGATTGGGGTGGGGACAGTTGGAACAGGAGAAGAATCTGGCTAACTTCTGAGAACTAACTAGTCACTTACACGGGTGAGGAGTAACTTAGCAGAACTGCGCGCTCAGTCAGTACACATGCCCAGAAGCCTGATGGTTTACTGCTGCCACACAATAGCCACCTCATCCTGCCTCACACCCTGAATGGTACAGTTATACCCACAGGAAGCCTGGTTGTGTCTCAGTCTCCACAGAAAGGTCATAGGTCAGCCTCCAGTCTGCTCTTATCTGTGCCTCCCCTGCCTCCCAGCCCCCCCCCCCCCCCCCCCACAGAGCATACCCTACAAGAAAGTCAGAAACTTCATGAAGACCAGGGCACTTGCTGAATTGACTACCACAACCCCAGATCCCAGTTCAGGGCCTACCAGAGTCTCAGGAAGTAATTTAGGATGAAGCCAGACTTGAAAACAACAGGAAAGTCAGTGAAGGTTCTCCAGTGCAGCTGTAGCCACTGCTGTATAAACCATCCCTTAATTATAGACTCTCTTGGATTCTCTAATTATCTCATTACTACAGAGCTACCCAGGGCCTCAGACTTCTTGTTTTGGCCAAGGAAACTGAGGCCCAACATTTCTTGTCTGTGCAGGTTGGTTCAGGTTTGCTGCAGAGTTGAATTGAGGTTGGAGTCCAGGGGATCTGACTTCTATAGTCTCCCCTCCCATACTGCCTCTCCAAAGTTACTTTTTCATCTCCTTAATTAATTATTAGCCCCCGGGCAGTCAAGAAAATGCTCTGGGTGGCACTCGCCCAGAGGTCACAATCCCACGTTGCAGCCCATAGTCCAGCCTCTGACCCTCATGTGCCAGTTGATCCCAGTTCCAGGGCTGTCTGATGTTCAGGGAGGGATAAAGGATGATGTAGGTGACCTGCCTCACTGGTATTTGCTTTCCCTGCTGTTACAGGATTCTAGACGGTATGATGGGGGGAAAGAGGCCCTGGCCACAGGAGTCCCCAGGGAGTAGAGTGGCCTGATGACTTTTCTCAAGATGGCTGACTCCTATACTACGTATATACTCAGTGCTGAAAACTTAGGTCTTGACAAATATGCTCGTGGTTGGCTTGGCTGTAAGTTGCTGCTGGTGATATTTTAATTACGGGTTAAGAGCCATTAATGTGTAATTTGGTAGATGAATTCTCTCCCCTTTTAATTTAATAGTGTGATTTGTCTTGGGAGAAAGTAAGGATGAATTGCGTATTTTGTCTCACAGCTTGAGAAGGGTGTTCACAGTTCCTCAGGGTTTCCGAGCTGTTTCGTATTCAAGAACGTAGTCATCTCTGTTTCACCACCAACTACGCTCAGATCTGTTTTCCTGCAGCCGAAGGGAAAATGAACGTGCAGGCTGAGAGGGAGGCACTGTGCGCTCCCGGTGGGTGTGGGATTGCTTTTGTTTCCTGCCAAGTCCCACCAAGCAACAGGTTAGCGGAGGCTTGACTTCATTGTTCTTTGTCTCCGAGGCACCAGGAAGCTTGGGAGCCTTGGGTGCTGCTAAGGTGAAAAGGCCACAGAGCAGCAGCAAGCATCACATGTCCCAGTGCTGGTCCCTAGCCCTGAGTATCAAGTGACATGGTCTTGATCTGGGATGTATTCTGTGGTGGAACATCTGTAACTGTTTTGCTGTGGAAATCCATTCTATTTTAGCGTTTTTACAGAGGGGGGAAGGAGGGAGGGAGGAGTGAGAATGAGAATAGGAGGCTGGGAGGGGCTTGGTCTAGAAGCCCAGGTGAGAGCAGAGCTTCTGTGTTTGTGTTCCTCCTAATTACAGCTTGTGACTGAAGGTGTGATTAGAACCCTCCTTCCTTCCAGCTCCACGCCCATATTTCTCAACCCTCTTCTGGAAGGATTATTTGGCTTGGGTTTTTTTTTTTTTTTTTTTGGTCTCCAGTAGCCTGTATTTGGCTGGTGTTAGAAGATAGATTTGTCTCCTTCCTTCCTTTCCTTGTGTTCATAGGGTACTTGCTGGGTTGCTTTGAAGGACGTTTTTTAGAAACATGCCATCTAGATACGAAGTGATCCCCTCAGCGTGAAGAGATTCAGAGCTGCCCGGTGCGGTCGGTTCTGCCTCACTGCGAGGACACTGCAGAAAACTGGGTTTTGTCATGAAGAAAATAGATTAAGACTTAGTGCTTCACTTGTGTACACACACACACACACACTTTCTCTCTCTCTCTCTGTCTCTCTCTTCCCAGGGAATGTTTCTGGCTATATCTGTTTCATTTCTAAGTGTTTAATGTTTGTTTAATGACAGTTTGTATTTAATGGTATTTGTATATTTAGCTCATGGTAATTATTTTTCAAGCATTGCTCAGCAATGTAAGTTGTAGTACAAAACAGGCCTCCTCTCTCTTTTATTTTAAAAAGCTGTCATATGTCAGTAGTTACTCTTGTCCCTCCCCCACCACTCCAAGGGAACAAAATCCTTAACTATGGGTGCTTTGCTTTTAAACAAGGGTTCTTGAAAATGATTTCACCCTCCCATTTGTGAGTGTGCATGTGTGCACTCCATGCTCCTGCTCAAGCCCCACCCCAAGTTACACTTTGTACGTTCAGAGGAATTATTTCTGCCTGTTTTCCATTTCATATTGCCTTTTTTGCTTTGTTTTTGTCTTTTCAAGGTAGGGTCTCACTCTAGCCCAGGCTGGAATTCACTCTGTAGTGTCTGGGTGGCCTTGAACTCACGATAATCCTCCTACCTCTGCCTCCCAAGTGCTGGGATTAAAGGCGTGCGCCACCATGCCTGGCCCATGTTGCCTTTTTTTCTTTTTTCTTTCTTTTTTTTTTTTTTTTTTTTTTTTTTTTTTTTTTTTTTTTTTTGCATTTCTTCCCTCCCTCCCCCAGGATTCTGTTGATAATTTTAATTTCAAGATCTTGTACATAGACTGTCCTTCAGTACTGACATCATGAATCACTACTAGTTGAAATAATGTTTGTTTACCCTAGATAGAAAAATCTGTTCTTAAAGTTCTCTTTAATTTGTGGCTATTTATATGACCTTTCCAAACTCTTAACTTTTCACCCTTTTCTTTGCAGAGAAGTCTGTAAAACATTCAGTAAGTGACCAGAGAATCATAGTCCTTCAAGTCACACTGTATCCTACACTGTGCTCTGGAACATATGAGGGGATCTGTCTCACCCTCAATTATTTTTACTATGAAATATGCCATGCCTAGAGAAAAGTATATGAAGTATATGTATTATTTACATTTAATTAATGAATAACCTTGTAAATGTGACCCGGTTGAGAAAATGGTAAATGATCTCTTCCAAGGTTTTTTTGTTTGTTTGTTTGTTTGTTGGTTTGTTTTGTTTTTTCGAGGTAGGGTCTTACTCTGGTCCAGGCTGACCTGGAATCCACTATGTACTCTCAGGCTGGCCTCAAACTCACATAGATCCTCCTACCTCTGCCTTGGAGAGCTGGGATTAAAGGCGAGTGCCACCACGCCCGGCTTAAAACTATTTTTTATCAACAACTTTCATAAGTATAGACAATACACCATGGTCACTATTGCTTCCCACCACCTTCCCTTTGCCCCCTCCCAAATCCCCACTCTACTGAATCCCTTCTTTCCAACGAGTCTCTCTTCTATTTTGTTGCTAGAAGCTCTGGGTGTCTCCTGCTTCTCTGCTGAGGTTGATAATTCCTTACTCACCTTCGCTTTTCAGTAGAAGTGTGTATTGCATGGTCTTTCTGCTTATTCCCCGCCCCACCCCAGCTACTTTGGCATGGCTACTTCACTGCCATCTTAACTGAAAGACCCTCTCATCTATTTTGATGTCATCATTTTCCCCCCTCCCATTATATAGGTCTTGTATAGGTAGCATCAGCCCATGTTAGGCCATGAATATTGTGGTGATTTGATTCAGGTGTCCCCCATAAACTTAGTTGTTCTGAATTCTAGGTTCACAGCTGATGGAGATTAAAGAATTAATGCCTTCTGGAGGCAGTGTGTTGCTGGGGGTGGGCTTATGGGTGTTATAGCCAGTTTCCTCTTGCCAGTGTTTAGCACACTCCCCTGTTGCTATTGTCCACCTTATGTTGGTCAGGGGGTGATGTCCACCCTCTGCTCATGCCATCATTTCCCCCTGCCATCGTGGAGCTTCCCCCTCGAGCCTGTAAGCCAAAATAAATCTCTTTTTCCCAGAAGCTGCTCTTGGTTGGGTGATTTCTACCAGCAATGGGAACCTGACTGCAGCAGTAAAGTGGTACCGAGTAGTGGGATTGCTGCTAGACACCTGACTGTGTGGCTTTGGCCTTGTGGAGCTGATTTTCAAGAGAAATGTGGAAAGATTTGAAACCTTGGCCTAAGAGACGCCTTGTAGAGCTGTAAGTACAGCTTGATGGACTATTCTGGACAGAGTTGAAAGGCCTGAATGCAGTACGAACTACGGACTGTGAGGTTTGGTTTATGAGGGTGAGAAAGAGTTTTGCCTGGACTGGGCTAGCAATTTGTGTGGTAAGGTTGCTATTATGCCTGGTTCCTGAGAAGTTGTGCAGGGTTGCTTTGCGTAGAAATGAACTGGTGTGAGCAGAGGGATGTGGCACAGAAAGAAAAATCTTTGGGTGAACACCCTGTTCAGCTGCAATTGAGAGATTATAACCTTTGAGATTGGGCCAGCTGACCTGCACTGGGGCAACAGGAAGAATGTAGACTCTTTTGAAGGGTCCTGAGTGCTCAAAGAGTGTCCTGTTTTTCAAAATCTGTTTTATTCCCTGCTGGATTAACAAATTGGCACTTTACCTGGTATTGTGGAGTATCAGAAATGCTGGAAAGACCGGGTCATTGAGTTTGTAACATGGTCTTGTGTTTTGGAAATGGCCATGGGCAGTGTGAAGCAGGTTTGCTGGATGCCTGCATGGAGACCCCATGGGGCCATGAGGATGAACCGTGGCTTGCAGTGGAGACCCAGTTGGAGCTGCCAGGACAATGAGATGGCAGCTAAGGAGAGCTGCCAGCCCCAAATGAAGTTTCCCAGGACTGTGAGTAGCCTAGCTGGAGGGGCGGAATTGGAATGCCAGAGACTTGTTGCTGGTTAGAATTAGCGGACTTGGAGATTTGTTACTAACTAGAGTTGTTGGACTTGAAGCTACAGAGTTTGATGTTTGCCCCGGTTGTTTTAAATCTCGTATTGGCTGAATGTTTCTTTGCTATGCCCAGTGCCATCTTTTGCACTGTGAATATTTATTCTGTGCCGTTATGGGTTTTTTGAGGTTATTTTTTGGTATTATGGCTCAGGTAAAAGATCTTGGACTATGGGGATGTATGAACGTTATTGGGATTGATAAAAAGTATGGGGACTTTTAAAGTTGGACTGAATGCATTTCATTTTACATCACGTATGGGTATCAGTTTATGGGGGCCGGGGGCGGAATGTGGTGGTTTGATTCAGGTGTCCCCCATAAACTTAGTTGTTCTGAATGCTAGGTTCCCAGCTGATGGAGATTTGGGAATTAACGCCTTCTGGAGGCAGTGTATTGTTGGGGGCGGGCTTATGGGTGTTATAGCCAGTTTTCCCTTGCCAGTGTTTGGCACACTCCCGTGTTGCATTGTCCACCTTAAGTTGGTCAGGGGGAGATGTTTCCCCTGACATCATGGAGCTTCCCCCTCGAGCTTGTAAGCCAAAATAAACCTTTTTTTACCCCCCACAAGCTGCTCTTGGTTGGGAGATTTCTACCAGCAATGCGAACCGGACTGTAACAAGTATCAAGGCCACTTTGTATCTGGCAGACAGTATTGTAAAGCACTCCTCCCTTTCCTTTGGTTCTTACATTCTTTCTACCACCTCTTGCACAATGGTCCCTGAGCCTCAGAGGGTGTGATTGAGATGTGTCTCATTTGGTGCTGAACATTCCACTATCACTTCTTGCCTACCCTACGATGAGTTTTGAGTCACCCCACTGGTCACCACCATCTGAAAAGAGATGCTTCTTTAACCAAAAGTGAGAGTAGCATTAATATGTGGGCATAAACATAAGTGTTTGGAGGGCAGTTTGGTGGGCATAATATAGTATGTCCATTTAGCCAGACACCAGTAATAGTTTCCCTCCTAGGGCTTATGATATCCCAAGCCATAGGCTTTTGATTAGGTTTTCAGTATCAGGCAGGAAGTTCCTCCCATGGAACAGGCATAGAGTCCAGTCACATCATTGCACCAGTTGGTACATTCGGCCTGGCTGGCTCTCTGTAAAACTTGAGTCCACTACTGGTTAACACTTTCCTCCCCCAACAGGCTATGTGGGTCTTTCAAGCATCTTGACAGCTAGCTAATAGGGAGGCGGCTTCTAGTTCAGCTCCAGCTTGATTTCTCAGTGACCTGCAGCCCAAGCATGTGGACTCTTCAGCAGTAGGTCTTACCATCTAGTTCTGGTGGAAAACCAAGAGCCTTGGCAATGGCCTGTAATATTTTGGGGGCACCAGGGGCCTCCCTAGCCAACAATTCGCTGGAAGGTATTTCACTCTTGTGCCTTCTGGGCACAACATTATGTACTCTGCCCAATCTCTCTCTCTCCTTAGCATATATTATTAGCTAGCAAACAAGTAGGTTTCTGTAAGGCTTGTCCATATCATCTTACATTCATCTCATGTCTAATCAGAGTTGGTTACCCAGAAAAGCTGTGTGTCAGTATGCACAAGTGTGTATTTTTTGCCTGGCTGGTTGATTGCATAGCTCACAGGGTCCCCTGCTTATTCATGCTGTTGACCATTGACCCCCAGCAGCTCCCATAGCATTTTCTAACACTGTGAGGGCTACTGGTTTCCCTCTTAGTTCTAGTGGGTTATTTTGGTGAACTGTGACTCTTTGCGATGCCTTCAGCAATAGGGTTTTACCTTTTAACTCTGGCAAGGTAATCACGTGTTATTCAAGGCCACTTTTTTTTTTTGTTTGTTTGTTTTTTGTTTTTTGAGATAGGGTCTTACTCTAGCCCAGGTTGACCTGGAATTCACTACATAGCTGGCCTTGAACTCATAGCTAGCCTCCTACCTCGGACTCCTGAGTGCTGGGATTAAAGGTGTGTACCACCACAACCGCCAAGGCCACTTGTTATCTGGATGACAGCATTGTAAGAAGTCCTCCCCTACCTTTGGCACATTTTTTTCTGCCTCCTCTTCCACAGTGATCCCTGAGCCTCGGAAGGGGTGTTAGAATATGTCACTTAGTTCTGAACACTCTACTGTCACTTGGTCTCAGCATTTTGGCCATTTTTGAGTCATCCCAGTGGTCACCACCATTTGAAAAGAGGGATGGAAGAAAGGAGGATGAGAGAGGAGAGTTGATCAAAATTTATTATGTTATAAATAAGCCATATAGAAACCTACTTCTTTGATAGTTAATGTATATGTCAAACAAAAGAGAGTAGGCAGAAGCATCCTGTGAAGGTGGCTAATATGGCACCCAGAAGCCATGGATTGGTACTAGAAAAATTTCAGCGCCAGGGCTGGGATACCTTCCAGCAAGCTGTTGGCCAGGGAGATCCTTGATGCCCCCCCCCCTCCCAATATTACAGGCCATTGCCAGGGCTCTTGGTTTCCTACCAGAACTAGATGGTAAGACCCTATTGCTGAAGACTTCACTTGCTTGGGCTGCAGGTCACTGAGAAATCAAGCTGGAGCTGAGCTGGAAGCCTCCTCTCTATTAACTAGCTGTCAGGATGCTGGAAAGAGCTACATAGCCTGTTGAAGAAAAAGTCACCAACAGTCTTAACCAGCCAGTGCATCCAGCAAGCTTTATGGCTGGCCAGCCAGGCCAAATGTACCAGCTGGTGCAATGGTGGCATGTCTGTTTTGGGGGAAACCAGTTGCTTTCTGATTGGATTTGAGTGAGGCTCACTCCATGGGAGGGAATTCATCCCCCAGTACTGAAAACCTAGTTAAAAAGCCTATGTCTGGGGAGGTCGTAGGCCCTAGGGGGAAACTACTGTTGTCTGGCTAAATGCATATATTATGCCCAACAAACTACCCTCTCAACACATGTTTATGCCCATATATCATTGGGATCATTTAAAAGTAGTTGCAAAGTCCTGAATGCTTGTCTTTTTCATATGAAACCAGGTTGCAATAGAGGGGCCAGCCTCTGCCGTGGAATTGCGTGGGTGCCTCAGCCATCTTGCTTGCTTACCCGCTGTCCTCCCATTGGTTAAACAGAGCTCCTTGCTCTGGTTGGACATTTTTTTTCACGTTCCCCCCACCCACCCACACACACCTGCAACTATGCTGGGAAATCGTCTTAGGTTCATCCTGGACAGTTTTGGAGTGAGTGGGCCAAGTGGGGGACACTTCATGGAGATGCATAACTTAATGGAGACCTGAGCAGAAACTACTTGTGCAATTTGCCTAAAGGCTGAGACTTGTGACAAGTCAACTTTGTTGTAGCAGGGGCTTCTGGAGACATAGAAAAGGCTTCAACTGTCCCAGCATTGCTCCAATGCTGGGCTTGGTCGAGAGGCTGCTAGAGAGCAACTGCTGTCTACACAGCCATCCACATTGTGTGTCCACGTCCTCGGAATTAGGAATGGAAAAGAATTCTCTGTATGCATCACCTTTGACTTGATTTTATGTCTATTTTGTAGGAAAATAGCTGCCTGTTAATTCTTACTGGCTAATGATTTGATTGGAAGAGAACGCCCTGCCAGGCAGCCTCTAGCGGACTTGTTTACACTGCCTGTAATCCACTGGGAGCCATGAGCGCAGTTTCTGAACATTTTTCCCCCTTGAAAGTAAACCCATGTTCCATTATGTGGCAGTATTATTCCAGTGACAAGGGGTTAACTTAAGATTTTATTTTATTGTCAGCAGTTTTTTCCTTTACCCATTTTCTTCCATCCTTACGTGCACATCCTTGTCGGCTATCACATTTCTGATGAGAACTGATGAGTTATTGGTTGACCCTGCGCAGAACCTTGTATCATCTTCTTGTTTCAAGAAACCTTACCAGCCGGTTGTGGTGACGCATGCCTTTAATCCCAGCACTCGGGAGGCAGAGGTAGGAGGATCACCGTCAGTTTGAGGCCGCTCTGAGACTACATAGTTAATTCCAGGTCAGCCTGGGCTAGAGCGAAACCCTACCTCAAAAACAAACAAACAAACAAAAAACCAAAACCAAACAACAACAACAACAAAAGAAACCTTGACTCTTTTGCTAAGGCTAAAATTTACCTGTGAGTGATTTGGGGCTCTTGCGCAGGACTATGGCTAGCAGCTTCAGTTTCTACTGAGTAAAGGGAAAAAGATGGAAAATAGTGTCATTCCCAGCCCAGAACCTGTGCAACATTTTCTGGGCCTGCTGCACTGAATTCAAGATTGGGAGCAAGTACTATCTGGTTCATATTGATCAGGTTGGAAACCTTTTTCTTTGGTGAGGCATCATACCAATAAAAGATGGCTAACAGATGCATAAAGTGGCACATGTGTTTGGGCTGCCTTTGCAGTGGTGTGAGGCCCTGGCGTCCCCATATTCATCCTGTGTTTGCCTTCCTCCCTCCCTCCTTTTTCCCTTCCACCCTCCCTCCCTCTCTTCGTGTTTGTCTCATAAATAAATAAAAATATTCATAGTATTTTCTTTTTTAATTTATTTAAGAGGGAGAAAGAGGCACATAGCTATCTATCGAGGGAGGGAGAGAATGGGCACACCAGGCCTCTAGCCACTGCAAACAAACTCCAGACTTAGGTGCCACCTTGTGTATCTGGCACTATGTGGGTACTAGGGAATCGATCCTGCGTCCTTTGGCTTTACAGGCAAGTGCCTTAACCACTAAACCATCTCTCCAGGCCCCAATTCCTTTTTTAAGATTTCTTTCTTTCTTTCTTTCTTTCTTTCTTTTTTTTTTTTTTGAGGTAAGGTTTTGCTCTAGCCTAGGTTGACCTGGAATTCACTACGTAGTCCCAGGCTGGCCTTGAACTTACAGCAGTCCTCCTACCTCTGTTTCGCAAGTGTTGGGATTAAAGGCATGTGCCACCATGCCCAGCTCAGAATTATTTTTGACTTTATTTCTGATTGACCTGTGGTAATTGTACATAGCAATCGGATCCAGTGCAGTGTTTTAGAATATGCATTGAAATCTATGTTCTGTTCCCATAGCCCAGTGAAACTGGTCTGGGCTAGGGTCACTAAATGATTTCTAGTGATGAGTGAGCTATGTACATTTTTTTTTGAGGCAGGGTCTTACTCTAGCCCAGGCTGACCTTGAACTCTCTCTACAGCCCAGGCTAGCCTCAAACTCACAATGATCCTATCTTAGCTTCCCAAGTGGTGGAATTATAGGCATGAACCACCACTCCTGTCTTTAATACACTTTATTTTTTATTTATTTATTTTGGAAAGAGAGAAAGAGAGGGAAAGAGAGAGAGAGAGAATATGAATGAATGGGTATGCCAGGGCCTTCAGCTGCTACAAACGAATTCCAGACACATGTGCCTCTTGTGTGCATGTGCAATGTTGTATACTTGCATCACTGTGCATCTGGCTATGTGGGACCTAGAGATTCGAACATGAGTTCTCAGGCTTTGTAGGCAAGTGCCTTAACCACTAAGCCATCTCTTCAGCCCAATACACACTTTTTCAAAACATTTTTTTAATCTTTTTTTTTTAAGATTGTTAAAAGAGAAAGATGGTGGGGGTGGGGGAGGGGAGGGGATAGCCACACCAGAGCCTCCAGCCACTGCAAATGAACTCCAGATGCATGCGCCACCTTGTGCATCTGGCTCACGTGGGTCCTTTGGCTTTGCAGGCAAGTGCCTTAACCGCTAAGCCATCTTTCCAGCCCTCAAAACATTTTTAAAATTTATTTGAGAGAAAGGAAGAGAGCGAGAAAATGAGAATGAATGGGTACGCAAGGGCCTTTAGCCACTGCAAATGAACTCCAGACACATATGCCACCTTGTGCATCTGGATTGTGTGGGTACTGGGAAATTGAACCTAGGTCCTTAGGCTTCACAGGCAAGCATCTTAACCACTAAGCTATCTCTCCAGCCCTCAATACACACTTTTTTTTTTTTTTTTGACGTAGGGCCTCACTCTAGCCCAGGCTGACCTGAACTCACTATGTAGTTTCAGTGTGACCTTGAACTCATGGCAATCCCCCTACTTCTGCCTCCCAGAGTGTTGGGTTTAAAGGCATGCGCCACCACGCCCGGCAGTATACACTTTTGAGTCCTTCCCTGTGTTGATTTCTTTCTGCACTCCAGGGCTGACTCCTTCCAAACCTTTAAAACTCTTGCTTCTGTTGGCCCAGATGTTTACTGGTACCCATTCCATCAGGAACAAGGGGGAGCCGGTTGGTAAGCAAAAGCAAGCAGCATCAAGCAGCAGGCCTTCCTGGCTGATGACCTGTGAGAGGGTTTAAAAGGGTAGCCGGCTGATAACACTAAAAGCAAACTCTGGTTACCATTTGAGAGCAGACACTGGAAGGGAATGTGAACTTGTCCTGGATCGGGCAAGGGAGGAGGTGGTGGGAGTGGTTGTGTAGCAGATAAGAGGGTAGACTCAGGAGACATACAGAGAGGACCCGAGAGCTTCTCATTGTCACACTGCAGGAGAGGGCAGGGGAGATGGACGGCATCCAGGCTGCTGCTCAGCTCGTAGGCTTGGATGGGGCCCTCATTTGTAGAGCCCAGAAGCACAGGGAGCGGTCAGGTTCCTGGTGAGAGCTGGGCCTCGTTTCCTGTGTGCTGAGTTTTGAAAGAGCCACGAGCTCCTAAGGATGGAGATAGACCGGAGAAAGTTAATTCTAGAGCTCTGAGGGGTGGCAGAGATGCTGGTTTGGGCGGGTATGTGTGAAGCTTTGTTTGTGAATGGCCACCCAACAGTGCAGGCTCGAATGAGCAGAAAAGTTATCATAACAAGCTCTTGTCAGAGTTTGGTCTCCCATAATTTTCTTCATTATTAAAATGATCCGAAAGCTGGCCCTGTCTCTAATCATATTGCTCTCTAGGCTTTCGTCTTCTATAATACCTCCTGGGTGGCACTTGGGTTTTTAGCTTTATTATCTTCCACCATTTCCATACCCACACCCACATTGAGCTACCTCTCCGAGGGGCGTCACTGTCTCTCTGATGGCCTCTGGCCCCCCCTTTTTTTTTTTGGTTTTTCGAGGTAGGGTCTCACTGTAGCTCAGGCTGACCTGGAATTCACTATGGAGTCTCAGGGTGTCCTCAAACTCATGGTGATCCTCCTACCTCTGCCTCCCGAGTGCTGGGATTAAAGGCATGCGCCGCCACACCCGGCTCCCTTTTTCTAATCTCAAGTGTAAGGGCTTCTTTCAGGACACGCTGTTCTGGCCCCTCCTTCTTCAGGTTAGGTGGTTTATGTTTTTCGTGGTATTTGTATGTACCTCCTCCACAGTGTCTGCCGATCACTGGGTTCCTACTTGCTCACCAGCCGGCTTCACTGATGTCCGGGAAGGCTGAGGTGTAAGTGTTTGCATGTCCTTGGTCTTAGAGCCAAGCAGGTGGCGTCTGCTTATGAATGAGTCCTCTCCTGTGTCTTCATGAAAGACAGAAACACTGGAATTGTGTAATTAGCCTAAGATACTCAGTTACTTGGTAACGTGAGGTTCTTAACTCTTTGAATGGTGTTTATGGAGAAAGAAAGCAAACGGAAAAAGGGGATAACAATGCAGGGGAAGGGAAGGAAAAGGCAGGAAGCTCCTTCTCTACAGGAAACGCTGGGAGAGGGCCAGTTGGGTGGAATGGAGTCGCTCTCCCTGTCCTGCCTCCTAAGTACTTGAGCTTGTTTATGGGGCCCGTGTGCCACGCACCGCTTTGTGTGTTTGCGGTACAGCTGTTAACAAAGCCCAGGAAAGCTCCCTGATGATGGGCTTACTCCTCCCTCGGGAGCCGGACAGCAGCAGGTAAAGCCCATAGTGATAGAGAGGAGGAGGGCGTCGTTTTACAGAGGATGTCTGTGAGCTAATGGGCTGCGAAGGTTCATCCACACTGGGAGAGTTACTGCATGATCCTTTCCCCTGTGGTGTTGTGAAGGTTTTTTTGTTTGTTTTTTTTTAAGTATATGAAGGAAACTTAACATAATTCCTTGGAGCCAGGCATAGTGGCTGGCAGACAAGCGGGAAGGCAGAGGTAGGAAGATGACTGTGAGTTCGAGGCCACCCTAGGACTACAGAGTAAATTCCAGGTCAACCTGGGCTATAGTGAGACCCTACCTTAAAACAAACAAGCAAGCAAGCAACAATAATATTCTTTGGAATCTTAAAAGGGTGGGAAATTTTACTTTATTTTCTTGGCCACAGAACTCCACAGTTCTATTCTAGCTTCTATCTTGGAAATGAGCATTTATTGCAGTATAACTTTGTATTTTTTCAAAGGTTATGTGATCTCACTGGGGCTCTGATACGATTAAAATATATTTATAATAAGAAAATTCTGACTTAGGAAAACTGTGGGTTAGTTGCTTGTCTACATCAGACCTGTGGAGATGATACAGTATTTGGGGAAGGCTGAGTCTGGGGAACCTGGTCTTCATTTGGAGTTTCCCATCTGTTACCTTTCCCTTTCCTGTCTTTCTTTGTTTTTATTAAGACATCAACGATTGTATAAAGGCTGAAAGATAAGGTTTCATGAGCTCCAACCCCCCCATATGTTTTGCCAAAATAAAATCCCATCCAGTTAGAATTCTAAGAGTTTTCTATGTCTATAGTAGGCAATTCGTGAACTGGGAAAGCTCAAATCAAAATATGGATTTATGGATTTCATGTTGTGTGATGTCAGAGTTTGTTAGCAAAAAGGAAGAAATTGTTTGGCCCTTCAGTTGAAACATTTTTTAGAACCAATTGGTTACATTCCAGTGAGTCAGGATGATCACACACAGAAGGCACGTGTGTGTTGGTGCTTTGTTTAGTGTTAGCACTTGAGAAAGTCAGCATGACTTAAATTTTGCTTATTTTTTTAAAAATATATTTTATTTATTTGAGAGAAAGAAAGAGGCAGAGAGAGAGAAAATGAGCGTGCCAGGGCCTCCAGCCACTGCAAATGAACTTCAGACACGTGCGTCCCCTTGTGCATCTGGCTTACGTGGGTCCTGGAGAGTCGAACCAGGATCATTTGGCTTTGCAGGCAAATGCCTTAACTGCTAAGCCATCTCTCCAGGAGCCCCCCCCCCCCTTACCTTTTAAGAGCTTTAGCGCCAGATCAGAATGTAGGACACTTTGGGATTGGTGTGTTAGTGAATACTGCAATCTCAGCATTTGAGAGGTGAGGCAGAGGATTAAGAGTTGGAGCCAGCCTGGGTTGCCTAGTGAGACCTTGTCTCAGAAAAGAAATGAAAGCTAATGGGCGGGGTGGAAGAAGACTTTATCAGTCAGCACTCTGCACGCTCATGCTCCCTTGCCAGACAACACCCTGCCTCCCTCTCACCCTAGCTGCTGTTTGGGCTTCTATAAGTAAAGACGACTTTCATCTGCCTTGGACATCGTACCATTTGGCTCCAGCTTCTCCTGTCCAGTGTAATGTTTTTGAGACTTGTCCGTGTTGTTGCAGGGGTCAGGAGCTCACTGCTGTGTCACAGCCCATCATGTTTGCATATCCATTTTGAGGTGGCTGGACTTCTGAGCTGTTTCAGGGTTTCAACTGGTATGAATGCAGTTACTCTTAATATTGCAGTAAAATAGTGAACAAGGACTGAGGAGATGGTTAGCGGTTAAGGCACTTGCCTGTGAAGCCTGAGGACCCAGGTTTGATTTCCCCAGGACCCACGTAAGCCAGATGCACAAGGTGGTGCATGCGTCTGGAGTTCATTTGCAGTGGCTGGAGGCCCTGGCATACCCATTCTCTATCTGCCTTTTCCTTACACTCTCCCTCTCTCTGTCAAATAAATAAATATTAAAACTTTGATATATCTATATCTATATAGATATAGATATATATGTGTACATACACACACACACACGTACATACACACACATACATAACAAGATGTACTACTATAACCATGCACACCTATAGTCTAGTGTGTTGTTCAGCCATTTGAAGTACGGTCACTGTTGTGCAGCCATATGGACTTCTTGTGGATATGCATACTCCTTTCTTTGGGGTAAGTACTTAGGAGTGGAATTGCTAGAAGACTGGGCTAACTTGCTTTCCACTGTGGTTGCACAGGCTTGCTCCACCCCCCACCCCACCCCGGACAATCTGTCTGGGTCTCCATCTTCATCAGTACTCACTAGATACCATGAATCTTTTAAACTTCAGTCCACTGGGGTTGATGGGCAGCATTGAGGTACTGCTTATTGATAATGTCTAATCCAGTGCTTAGGAGAATACTAATCATGACATGATGAGAGAGACACCCCCATGTGTTTCTGCCTCTTTCAGGGTAGAGGTGGTGATTTAGGTATCATTAGAGGCAGGTCTTTTTTTTTTTTTTTTTAATGGGCAAATCCAAGCATGGAAACCAGCAGGCGCATAAACGTTGCACAGAAGACCTAACCTGTAGCATAGTGCCACTCTTCTTCCTTTTGTCCTTGGTAGTGATTCACGTGGCTACCAGCCTGTCGATACAGGGCTCAGGGGTTCCTTCAGCTCTGCGGTTTGCTGCACCCCTCTCTTGGCTTCCTTGGCTGTTCCCTAGGGAGCTCTGGAGTGCTATATCTTGTGGATGGGGTGGAAATGGGAATGGAGCTTGGACTGTTCAAATATCCAGCACATCCCATGGTGCTTTGGTCTCTGGGTGTGTGGTGGGCTTGTGTGGCCCTCCTCTGAGTTTCCATATAGCCCATAGTCTAGAGACTATGAGTACGGCTGATTAAAAGTAAGCAGAGGTACTGTGTTCGTGCTTGTCTTCAAAATAGTTGTCTTGGGAAATTACACATTTTCCCCAACATTGATGGTCTCACTCTCAGAATATTGTTAGGTGTTTTTTTTTTAATAGTAGCCAGTAATTAGGAAAAAACCCAAGTCATAGAAGTAGATGTGTGTGTCACTTAGCACTTTCTGTTTGCCAGGCACAGTCCTGTGCACTGTGTCCCTTCCTATAAAACAAAGAGAGACTTTTTTCCTAGATGGTTCTGGAGCTAGTTCCACAAGTAGAATCAGAAATGTCTGTTAGCCAGTGGTAATTTCCATTGGAATGAGGAGGTTCAAGTCACACTGAAATTGACAACTTTGAAATGCCAATACTCATTTGCATATTCACACCCCCCCCCAAAAAATTGAAATACAGTTTTACTGCTGTGTGTCTCCACACACTCACTATCATGCCATCTAAAGTATAAATTCCGGGCTGGAGAATGGCTTAGCAGTTAAGACACTTCTCTGCCAAGCCTTAGGACCCGTGTTCAACTCTGCAGATCCCACATTAGCCAGATGCACAAAGGTGAGGCAAGCGCAAGGTTGTGCATGCCCACCAGGTGGTGCAAGTGCTTGAAGTTTGATTTTAGTGGCTGAGGCCCTTGTGCGCCAATTCTCTCTCCCTGTCTCTCTCTGAATTAAAAAAGAAAAAGTATAAATTCCTTAGTGCAAATTATCACAACTATATCTTTTAGCTTGTGGTATTGCATGCCTCTAAGGAAGACAGGAGGGTCAGGAGTTCAAGGCTAGTAGTGGGCCATGTGAGATCTCCTCTCAGATACCAAACTAATGATGTTGATGATGATACACACCTGTTAGGTACCTCCTTTGACACTGGTGCTTGCATCACAGTGTGCATGAGGCAGGCCCTAAGTGAGTGTGTAATGGTGTGATGTCTGTGGGCCCTTACTGTAGATGATGGAGATGAGTGGTTACCCTAGGAACTGATGTCTCTGACTTTGTGTTCTGTTACTTACATGGATGCCGCCAGAATTGGCTGTTGGTGAGTTTCTAGCACCATGTTCCTCACTTGACTTCGTGGATGATGTGGATGCTCCCTGTGCGTTTTGTCTGGACGAGATCTTCCACAGAGTGCATGGCCCCTCCTCTTGAAGAGGTGGGATAACCATATGCCTCACCACCCACAGTGGTGCTTACAGTTCAGGGAGTTTTCATGGCTTATAAGTTTAACTCCAGCAAGACTATCTCTTTTACCACCCCACCCCCTATTAAAAAAAGAATTTTACTTATTTTCTGGAGAGATGGGATTAAGGGGCAGAGAGAAAGCATGGGTGCTCCAGGGTCTTTTGCCACTGCAAAGGAACCCCAGATGCATGCATCAGTTTGTGCACCTGACTTTATATGGGTACTGGAGAATTGAACCTTGGGTTATCAGGCTTTGCAAGCAAGTACCTTTAATTCCTGAGCCATTTTTCCAGCCCCTCTTAACTTTTATTTATTTATTTATTTAAAGTGTTTTATTATTTATTTATTTATTTGACAGAGAAAGAGGGGGAGAGAGAGTGCAGGAGAGAGAGAATGAATGGGCATGCCAGGGCCTTCAGCCACTGCAAACAAATTCCACATGCTTGTGCATCTGGCTAACGTAGGTACTGGGGAATCAAGCCTGGGTCCTTTGGCTTTGCAGGCAAACACCTTAACCGTTAAGCCACCCCTCCAGCCCTTATCTTTTAGTTT